>CM053599.1:202380597-202453394 GCA_028646575.1 Pseudocheirus occidentalis
AGGGAACAGATTGTGGGAGGGGTCTTACAGTGTGATCAATGTTCTGGGCTGGGGGGTAGGGACAAAAAGGGGAGAAAATTTGCAACTCAAAACCTTGTGGAAATGAATGATGTAACCAAGAAAATAAATTAAAATTTATTCTGAAATGATTGAATGATTAAGTAAGGAGGCAAACTGCCTTAGGGATACCAGATAATTGTTCTTTTGTTCTTTGTTCTAAATATTGTGACCACTTTGGTTAAAACTACACGGCCATTCTAATGATAAGCTATTGTGGATGCTATATTGTGATTGTCTGTGATAAGATGCAATGTTGTGTATATTGTATCTTCATTTGTTGTGAATGTTTTCCTTTGATTTGTTCTTGAATAAATGGAGTATTCACTATACTGTGTGATCAGAATCTTAAATGCTGTTCACAGTAGCATTCTTTTGGGAAGCTGCTCATACATGGCATTACACTTCTATAGAACCAAGTATCAACATTTTCCTATATCCTCCCTAACAGGCTACTATGCTCCTCCTTCTTGCTCCTCTCTCCAAGAAATATCCACAAACACAGTCTCAGAATTCCAAGTTCAACTACTGATTAACTCAAGAATAATGTATGCTTGAGTCACTTATCTCTGTAGCAATATGGTTACTAAATACACATATCATGTGTAAAATGATTAAGGGTAATTGAGGGGTCCTTTTCAACTCACATAGGAAGCAACTGCCATCTGAGCTGAACATTAAAGGATATAGTGATTATAAGAAATAAAAATGTGGAAGGAACAAACTGAAGTCATAAGAAATGAATTGTTCAGACATAGAAAAATGACATGGAATTCTGTGTATGGGGGAAAGCAGGCTGATTATTTTGCCAGAAACATTAAGATTATGAAAAGATGTAATCAATAATAAACATAGAAAGGTAAGTGGAAACCATCATATGGGAAAAATGAGATTAAATTTTATACTGCAAACACAAGCTTGTAAGTATTCCTACTGGAGGTTTTTGAGCAAGTGATACAGTAAAAATTTATGTTTAAGGAATATTACTTTAGTAGGTAAATGGATGTGAGGAGATGGTATTATGTAGGAGAAGTAATATATAGAGGAGAGACTTCAGAAAGGGAAGCCAATTTAAAAAAAAGAAATTTGCAAAATCTACATAAGAGATGATGAGTTGTCATAAGACAGCAACTATGTGCTTGGAGATTTGGGGATGATTGTAAAAGACAGTGTAGGAATGTAATTAACAAGATTTGAAAACCAAATGAATATTTGGAATTATGGAGAGTAACAATTTTCAGATGACACCAAGATTTCAAGTCTCCATTACTTGAAACTTGGTGATACTTTAAACACAATAAGGGAGTATTTTGAAAGATTCTTTTCTTTGGGAGGGGAAAAATAAGCTCTCTTTTCTATATACAAGTGATAAGTTTTGAGGTAATTGTGTTTGCATTAGGATATTCAACGTATTAAGTTTAAAGAGCTTATGGAACATCTACTGAAAAATGCTCTACAGGCAATTGATAATGCAGGACTGTGACTCAGGAAAGAAATAAAGTCTAAATATATACATCTTGGAGTCATGTGATGAGTAACAATAATTGAATTCATGATAGCTGATGACACTACTCAGAAAATGTGTGTAGAGAAAGATAAAAATATGACCCAGGAAGCAGGGACTTGAAGTACCCTCATGGTTAAATAGAGGAATGTCAAAAAGGATCAAGCCAAAGATACCGAGAAAGAGTGATCAGATGAGAGGAGAGCCATGTTACCCAGAGATGAAATATTATTTAGCAGGTATTATCTAGGGGAGAAGAAACATCAGGATCGGTTGTAGATGTAAGGTAATCAATGCCCTTTCCTTTACACTACAAAATTCTTCTTCCATGTAGTATAAATTCTCGGCATATAGTATTTGGTTTTACTTCATCTAGAATTTATATTAAGACTAGATAAAAAAGATAGAAAGATATCATCTACAATTAGTGTTCTGCAGTAGATAAAGTAGAGAAAGGACGAGACTTAGATTCATTTTACAATTTGAATCATGTTCTACTACTGACAGGTTCTATGTAAGTAAGTCACTTAATCTTTCAGTGTCCCTAGGAAACTCTTTGAAACCAAAAATTATGTACACATTTCTGATCTACACAAATGAAAAAAAAAAGTTTTCTGGCCTAAGAGATCAAAGATGTGACTGAAAATGAGAAAATTATTTAAATGAGGTAAAGGATAAAGAAATTGCCAAACCTAACTTAATGATTTATGCAAGGTGTAATATAATTTAGCTTTGGAATAAATTTACAAGGTGTACTGTAGGAAGCATTGGACTGATAATCAGAACCTCCAGGTTCTAGTGATGACCTTTCCACGTGTGGTTTTGGATAAATCATTTAACTCATCTAGGTTTCAGTTTTATAATTAGGGAAATGTGAAAACTGGAGAAAACAAAGTCCCCTTTGATGCAAAGTTTCTGATTAAGTGAACAGTGTTTTAAATCAAATAATTAAATACTATACTATACCATTATCTACATAGGATTGCCTTTTCTCCTGGTTCCTCCTGGTAGCTGGTGTTTTTCTCTCTATTTTGTGAGTTAAGGATGTTGTATGGCTTCCAACCTCAACTTTTAATTACTTTGGCTTTCACGGCTTTTTGAAAAATACTTATTTTCTTTGAAGCACATTTATTTCTTTTGCTCATTCTGCCTATTTTATTTTATTCCTGATTTTAATATGTACAGGAGCTTTGCATCTTTACTCACCACATTAATATTCCACCATGAATTATCACTGTGGTTCATGATATTATAGCTGTAAATCCATTCAGTGCATAAACACATTTAGCAAGGACATATTTAGCATGGATTATACCGGCATTTTACAATTAAGGTTCACTCTTTTATAGAAAATTGTAATCATGGGAGTAATGCGAGAGGAAGCTTGGGAAAAAATGAAGATTATATTATTCTGAATTTCTACATACACAAATGCACATGTGGGACATATTTTTTCTTTATCTTATCCAATAAGATGTGGATCAAAATTTAAGATTTTTCTAGTTTACAGGTATTAATTTTTAGTAAAGGTTAGGAAGGAACTATAGGTTTATTCCCATGATAATTTCAAATTCATGTGCTTGATGATGTGCCTAATGAATAAATGTGAATAATATAGAGAAAATCTTACTTTCCATTTAGTTAATGATGATTAAATGCAAATATATGTATTTTATACAGTAAGGACTTTGTCTTTTGGGAAAAAATATGAAGAAACCCTCTGGGTCAGGTTTGGAGGGGATAATCAAGAATCTAGATTAGAGAATATTTTCCTTAAGGAAGAGTGTGCAGTCAAGATGATAAAGCAAGGCAGGAACTCCCCTGAACTCCATACAACTATAAATGATGCCACAAAATGAACTCTGAAGCAAGACAACCAACAAAAGGATAGGATGAAACCATTTTCCTACCTAAAACAAATTAAGATGTCTGAAGGACCTGGTTCACTGGAGTAAAAGGAGACAGCAGTTCAGCACAGGCAATGCAGAGGCTAATTACCAGCAGATCATGTTTCTGCAAACCAGTTGAGAGGTCCAATGCCCCACAGGCCAATAATGGGGCCCTGAAGCCCTGGTTCAGGCAGAAGGGGAGGCCTGTACCCCTGTTATAGACTAGAACAAAGGGCCTGCATTCCTGCCCCCAATCAAGCCAGTAAATAACCCCCACACCTCTAAGACTCTGGACCCCTGGTAAAGAGAAGCTTTGGACAATGTTCCTTCAACCCCACGAGGAGAGCCTAAGTGTAATACAATCTAAAAGTCACCAAACAGGCTGAAAAATGATATAAAAAGACACATTTGACTTTAGAAAGTTACCTTTGGTGATAAGGAGATCAAAACAAAAACTCAGAAGAGTTCAACACTGTTAAAATGTCTTTATGTAAAGTCATAAACAAAGAAAGCAAATGCATCATAGGTCCAAAAAGAATTCCTGGAAAAGATAAAAAGAGTGTTAAAAATCAAATAAGAGAGGCAGAAGAAAAAATGTGAAAAGAAATGCAATTGCTGCAAGATAATCATGAAAGAGTGATGATTACATTATTAAAAAAAGTATAAAAGAAAGAATCACAAAAATGGGGGGGTTGGCAGGGGGGATGATATAGAAAAATTAACTAAAATAAAACAACATTTCCTTAAATAGCATAATTTGCCTGATAGAAAAAGAGGTACCAAAGCTCACTGAAGAAAATAATAAAATGGTAAGTAGTATTTATCTAAAACCATAAGCAAGCTTTATCTACAATAGGAAGAAGCTAGAAGTCTCACCAGTAAGTGAGGGGTGAATCATGGATGGCTATTATTACCACCAATGTCCAATATTGTAATAGAAATGCCAGTTATAGCAATAAAATAGGGGAAAAATAAAACAAATGAAGTAGAATAGTAGAAGTAATCAAGTTATCAGATTCTTAGCCCTTAGTAACTTAGGGCAAATTACCTCTTGAAAGAAAACAGAGGGTGTGAACTCTGTGTTCTGTGAAACAGGCCAAGGGTGTGAACTCTGTCTTCTGTTGCTGATGTGGCAGGAGAAGATTGGTTGAGAAAGGAGGGCAGTGTGTATATTTAAGAAGAGCTCCAGAGGACAGACAGAATTGGAAATCTTCTTCCTGGTTGCTCCTGGTGGAGGAAACAGGATTCTCCTAGCTAAATAAAAAAGAGAGTTGAGCTGCTGGACCGAGAACTGAGTTGTAGTTTTCTATGAGGCCAGAATCTGGTGAAGACCACCTGGAAGGCTGAGAGGGTTTTCTGGAAGACCAAGATTTCTTCTGGGTCCCAGGGCCAGCTGAACTTCAGGAGGACTGAAGAAGCAAGACCAGGATAAGACTTTATTTGTTTGTGGCTTGGTGGACACTTGAGTTCCTGGCAACAGGAGTGGTGAAGAGTTTGAGATGTGCTGGACCCTGTGAACTTTGGTGTGTACCAGGGACTACTCAGAGAACTGGACAAGCATGTGGGAGCTATCTGCCTCTGAATTCAGGTGACTGGTGGATTCAGGTAGGAGCTGGGACCATGGAATGGGATCCAGGGAGTCTTAGAGACCATCCCCAGTCAAGATGAAGAAGAGACCTGTCCTTGGATGTTGAATGAGTGATGAAATTGTGATTTGCATGTGACCAATGAGTGGATGACCTGTGTATTTTCCACTACCCTTAAAAGGTTACTGAGTCGTGACTGATGATTGAATAGTGACTGACTGCTAGATTAATGACGGTTTAAGTTAATCTATGATTGCCCCATAAGTGGAAGATCGATTGTTGTATTGTGAATTGGTTGAACGATTAAGTATTGATTATTGTTTTGTGAAATGACTGAATGATTAAGTGAGAAGGATTTCCCCCTTAGGGAAACCAGATGATTATTCTTTTGTTCTTTGTTCTAAATATTACGGCCACTGTAGAGAAAACTATGTGGCTATTCTAATGTTAAGCTGTTATGAACACTATATTGTGATTTTCTGTGAATGTTAGCTTTGATTTGTAATGGAATAAATGGAGTGTTCACTATGCTGTGTGATCTGAACCTTAAAAGCTGTTATAAAGCCAGTCAGCAGTAGATTCCTGAGAGAATGCTACTGTGAACAGCTTTTTAAGATTCGGATTACACAGTATTAGTGAACACTCAGTTTATCCCATTACAAAGTCAAGATTCAGTACAATATTCACAGTATCAACAATTCACCATATTATATACAATATTTAGAACAAGGAAAGTACAGAAAGTAACAAGGAACAAGAGAAGAATCACTTGGTTTCCCTAAGGGGGAAGCAGCTTCACATTTTTAGATTCAATCAATCCAGCTAAAGATTCAATCAATAAATTCACCTGGTTTCCCTAAGAGGGGAACCAGATAAACTTCAAATTTAAAGATTCAATCAATCAATTGACATAAGGAATGACCTAGTTTCCCTAAGAGGGAGGTGATTCAATCAACAATTCACAATATACTGATCTTCCACTCATGGGGCAACCATTAACTTTAGTTTCCAAATAAAGTTCTTAGACAACCACACAAACCTTCCACCCCTTGATTTCCAACAAACCTCAATTTGGTTCAAGGGGAGGCATTTTCTTCATTTTGACTCTGGGTAGTCTCTCTGATTTCCTGGATCCTCTTACCTGGTCGCAGCTCCCTCCTGAGTCTGTCAAACAATCACCTAGAGTCAGGAGCAGAAAGGTGACAGGTTCTAGTACAGTCCTCAGAGATGAACACCTCCCAGGTCCTTGTCCTCTGCAAACATCTGTTTCATCCAAGGGGAAGCCGTTTTCTTCATTTTGACTCTGGGTGGTCTCTCTGATTCCCTGGATCCTCTTCCCTGGTCCCAGCTCCCTCTTGAATCTGCCAGACAATCACCTAGATTCAGGAGCTGGAAGCTGCCAGGTTCTTGTCCAGTCCTCAGAGATGAATAGTTCCCAGATCCTTGTCCATTTCTCAGGGCAATCCCCGGCACACACTGAAGTTCACAAGTTTCAGCACACCTCAAACCCTTCAGCACTTCTCTTGCCTGGAACTCAAGGATCATCCAGGCCATCAAAAAACAAAATCCCATCCTCTTCATGTCTTCAGTCATCTTCGTGGAGGAGCCAAATCCAAAATCTGTCTTGTCTCTGTAAAATTCTTCCTTATAAGCACTGTCCTTCTCCCAAGTCAACAGGGGAGTGTCTCAGCCAATAGCATTCTTCCAAGTCAACAGGTGAATTCACACTTTTTCACCAATGGGCAGAGTTCTATGCTTAGCACTAAGTTACTAGGTGCTACTTAGCCCTAAGTATCTGATCAATTTAGCCCCAAGTATCTGATCTACTTAGCCCTAAGTATCCTATCCACATAGCCCTAAGTATCCAGCAAATTGATTACCATTACAGCTGTTCACAGCAGCATTATTTTGGGAAGCTGCTTGTGCATGAAGCTACAGATAGGCAATTAGGAAATAAAACTATCGTTTTAAGATTATATGATAGAATATTTAGACAATCACAATTGACTAAAAGACTAGTTGAAGTAATTAACAACTTTAGCAATTTTTCAGAGTATGAAACAAATCCACATAAATCATCAGCATTTCCATATATTATCAGCACAGTCCAACAGCATGAGATAGAAATAGAAATTTGATTTAAAATAACTTGTCAATATAAAATACTTTGGAATCTACCTGCAAAGAAAACCTAAGAACTATATGAACCCAATTAAAAACAATTTTCACATAATACAATCAGATCAAACAACCAGAAAACATATTAACTGTCTATAGATAGAGTGAACCAATATAATAAAAATGGCAACTCTACCTAAATTAATCCTCTTATTCAATCCCTTACCAAGCAAACTACCAAAATGTCATTTAAGATAGGTAGAAAAGATAATAATAAAGTTCATCCGGAAGAACAAAAGATCAATAATAAACCATTCTGTTTAGAAATTTGGAATTACTAAACTACACATGCTCTTTGATACAGCAATACCACTACTATGTCTGTATACCAAGGAGATTAAAAACGGGGTAGGTAATGGAGAGGGAACAATCTATTTGCACAAGATTATTTATAGCAGCTCTTTTGGTGGTAGCAAAGAATTGAAAGTTGAGGGTATGTCCATCAATTGAAAAACAGCTGAATAAGTTGTGGCATATGACTGCAATAGAATACTCCTACACTATAGGAAATGATGAGTGCAATCATTTTAGATGAAAAAGACATGAAAAGACTTATATGAACTGATGCATAGTGAAGTGAGCAGAAGCAGAATACTGAACATAGTAACCCCAATATTGTAATGATGTACGACTTTGTATCACATAGCTATTCTCAGCAATACAATGATCCAAGACAATTACAAAAGATTCAAGATGAAAAATAGTAACCACCTCTAGAGAAAGAACTGATGGTGAATGGATGCAAACTGAAGCATACTATTTTTCACTTTCTTCATTATTTTTGGAGGGATTCCAATTGCATTCCACAGAATGACTAATGTGGAAATGTGTCTTATATGATTACACTTGTATAAACTATATCAAATTGTTTACCATCTTAGGGAGGGGTGAGAGAAGGGAGGAACAAACCTTAAAACTCATTTTTTAAAATGTGTAAAATATTTTGAATATTACTAGCTTTTAATGAAATGTCAGTGCCTAGTATGTTTGATCACAATATAATCAAACTAGTATTTTTTGTACCATTTCATATAGAAAAACATTTGGCACAGTCAGTGGATAGAAAAATTAGTTAAATTGAAAAATGCTTCTGCCTTTATCCTTTGTTAGACACTTATAATTTATATGGCTTGAGTGAAGTCACTTAAGCATGGAACAATGAAGTGGGTACTGCATTTGGGGGTAAGTAGCCATGAGTTCCAAACGTGCCTTTCTTATCTACTTCTTCTGTAACCTTGGACAAGCCAAATAACTGCTCAGTATCTTATTATCCTTATCTGTAAGTGAAATATTTTCTTAAATGGCCTATAAGGTCCCTTTTACTCCTTGATATGTGATCCTATAATTTCACTGAACCTTAATATCCTGGGCTATCAGAAGTGATCATTATTGCACTTGCCTCATAGTGTTTTGTGAAGATAAAAAGAAATAGTATACATATAGAAATATGCAGATCTTAGAAAATTAAATAAATGTGTTTTTTCTTATATCTAATTGGAAAAAAATATGAAAAATAACTGTCTGTTAAAAGGTATCAAGTATCAGAGTCTGCCATAAATGAAGTAGTTACATATGGAGAGAATATATTTGAACTGAGACTATAGATAGTTATATATAGGCCTATGGATAATTTTAGGGAAAGTGATAGGCCTAGCTTTCCACTCCAGGGTATCAGAATTGTTTTGACCATATGAACGCACAAAGAAAAATGATTCAATCTATTCTAACTGGATTATTTCAGACACCTTAAAGAATTTATTGATTTTCTTTGTAGTCTAATCAAGTAAAAATCCATAGCAGTCATTTAATAATAGATAGATATATAGATACATAGGTTGTCAGAGACAGATAGACAGAGGCAGAGAGATGGAGCAAGACAAAGACCTAGAAATAGGGAAACAGACAAAGATATCGGTTTAAGCACTTACTACATGTAAGCCCATGTGCTACATGCAGGGAACACAAAACAGAAACAAGAAAGAGTCCCGGATATTGAGGATCATTTATTGTAATGGAGGAAAGCAAAAGATAATTTGGTGATCAAAAGCAGAGGAGGTACACATATTGGAGTATGACTGAAAAATTGAATCGGAGGTCTGAACCCGAGAAAGGTAAAACAAAAAGCTACACCTATCTGAATATGGTAGCCAGGGATAGAATCCAAGTTTACAATGGAGATGCTACATAATAAATAATTCCCATTATTTCAGATAAGATTTGTTTCCGTTCTCAGAATATTAAGGTAATTATCACCCTCAACTCATTTTATTTCCTGAAAGCCATTGATAAATGTTCTATAAGATTTTGAAAATAACAGGTTTCTATTTATTTTCGTTTGTGTCAGGAGTAGGGAGAGGAGTGACTCCGAAGCCAAGTTGCCTGCAAGACCTTAAATGTTTTCTTTCAAAGGTGTAGTGTTACTTTTAGGTCATGAAATCCTAAGCTACCTGGAATTTAGGTATATTAGGTATTTAGGCTACCCTGGCATTTGCCAAGCTGTTAAAGCCCCAACGCAGTGTGGTTTTTTCTTTCTAGAATTAGAAAGAGTAACTACCTTAAAGATAGTGAATATTGTTACAATTTAACTAAATGGAAACAGAAAAATGGCTGAATGTAGGGGTTCAGGTGGGGATACAGAAAAAAGGGAGAAAAGTTCAGAATCACAAAGCTTCAAGTCACAGAGACCTCATTTAGATAACTATTCTAGAAACTCTTTAGCATGTTGTTTAGTAGTTTTAGTGATGCCTGCCCCTTTGTAACCCAACTTGGGATTTTCTTTGCAAAGATACTCTAATAGCTTGCCATTTCTTTCTCCAGTGGATATAGTGGATCCATTTTGTCAGCCAATAATAGCATCAAAGTGTCTTGCCCAGGGTTACAGCTAAAAATGTCTGAGGCTAGATTAAACTCAGGCCTTTACAACTCCAGGCCTGCTTTTCTAGTCACTGAGTCACAAGCTCCTTCAGTGGGTTGATGAAGCAAATAAAAATTAAAGGATACATCTTTTGGGAGCCCAATAGGTTTCTACAAGGAAAAGAAGCAAGTACACCTACTCTGCCTTCTCCTGTCTAAATATAACTGATTAATAGAAAATATTTTTGGATCTTTTCGTGATCTGAGTATAGGAAAGGATTCATTCTTTTTCTGGATCCCCAATTGAATTCAACTCACAATAAATTTTTATGGTCAGTTTTCTAATTTTAAGTTAAAGGTGCAAGAGAAAGATCTCAACTATAGAAATAATTGCAATGGTGAGAGAACTTGTTTTTATACAAGTTATATAACATATTTTATAAAATCTTGTGACCTCTGGTTTCTTTCATAATACAATTCAGGGGTGCAGTGGTCTTTCTCCATCTCTCCATTTGTTAATGCAGTCTTTTCCTCTCTCAGCTATTTTGCATAACTAAGTTCTTATTTATTTTATGCCTCCTCATATGAATGTAAGCTTCTCTTGGCAAAGTGTCTTGTTTTCCAGGTTTCTTTTTTTCTTTTTGGAGGGCAATTGGGGTTGTGACGTGCCCAAAGTCACATGGCCAGTAAGTGTGTCAAGTGTCTGAATTCAGATTTGAATTCAGGTCCCCCTGACTCCAGGGCTGGTGCTCTATTCACTGTACTAACTAGCCACCCTGTTCATATCTTTTGACCATTTTTCAATTGGATAATGACTTGTAACCCTATAAATTTGACTCAGCTCTCTGTATATTTTAGAAATGAGGCCTTTTTCAGAAATGCTAGTTGTAAAAATTCTTCCCCCGTTTTCTGCTTCCCTCCTAATCTTAGTTGAATGGGCTTTGCACAAAATCTTTTCAATTTAATGTAATCAAAATGATCCATTCTTTATTCCATAATGTTCTCTATCTCTTGTTTGGTCATCAATGCTTCCATTCTCCTTAAATTTTACAGGTAAACTATTCCTTTCTCTCCCTGTTTGCTTATAGTATCAGCCTGTATTTCTAAATCATGTATACCTTTGGACTTCATTTTGGTATATGGTGTAAGGTATTGGTCTATCTCCAGTTTCTGCCATACTATTTTCTAGTCTCCCCAGGAGATTTTGTCAAATAGTGAGTTCTTATCCCAAAAACTGGAGTCTTTGGGTTTATCAAACAGTAGATTACTATTGTCATTGACTAGACTACTGTATCTTCTCTACCTAATCTTTTCAACTGATCCGCCATTCTATTCCTTAGCCAGTACCAAGTGGTTCTGATGAATACTGCTTTAGAATACAGTTTTAGATATTGTTTACCAAGGCCACCTCCCTTAGTATTTTCTTTCATTAATTCTAATGCTATTCTGTACCTTTTGTTCTTTCAGATGAATTTTATTGTTATTTTTTCTAGTTCTATAAATTATTTTTTTGTTATTTTGATGGATATGGTACTGAATAGGTAAATTAATTTAGGTGAAACTGTGATTTTTTAAAATATTAGCTCAGAAAACCAATAAGCAACTTATGTTTTTCCAGTGTTTTAAATCTGGCTTTATTTGTGTGAAAAGTGTTTTGCTTTGTTTTGCTTTTCTTTTTTTTTTCAATTTTCTTTTTGACTCAAGCACCAGAACACAGATCCAGAACATAGAAAAGAAACAAAAACATATCATAAACTTAAATATTGGAACTTAAACACCAAGTAAGAAAGAAAAAGCAAAGAAACATGTCATGTGCATGGCAGAACATCAGGGAGGATTCAAAATGTGTAACAATAAGTTTTCATATCAAGAAAACCTGTATGATAAATAATATTTTGAACTGGGTATCTTTTCCTTGCTTCCTTGTAACTTTTCTTTTGTTCTCTCCTGTGTACTTTTTTACTTTCATCTCCCTTACCCCACCCAGAAGCTTGCAATTAAGTTTTGATATGTTTCTCTAAAGCTATATATACATACTCATATATAAATATACACATTCATATAGAGTCATATTACTTTTCCAAATGAATTCTACTCCTGATCCTTGTTTACATGTTTCTGCATATCTCTTTTCCTATTCCTCCTGCCTCTTCTACTTAACTTCTATCTGCTACCTTGCCTTCTTATTACTTGCCTACTCCCCTCCAAGGATCCCTCCCCCATTCTCCCATTCCTTTAAATCTAAATAAATCTAAAGATCCCTCCTTTGTCCTCTCCTCTATTCCTCTCCCTGCACCATTTTACTTCTTCTTAATTTAAAAGACTTTTATGCTCTTCTAAATACATATGCACTGATACCTCTTAAACCCATTCCCTATGAAAGTAGGATACCAGAATTACCAGCACTAACTCCTCCATATAATTCCCATGTAGCAACTCTTTCTCTTGCACCTCATTTGTATTAAATAAAAATTATTTTTAGGTGTTCCTACATGGTTTTACTCTTTAAATATATATTATATTCAGGTTTAGTTTAAACTTTCTTATGAGCTATACAATTATTAATAAGAATCTTAGACATTCATTTTGTAGTTTACATATCTAAAATGTAAATGGTCCATTCTTATCGAATCCCTTATAATCAGTCTTTGGTATATATCTTACATTTCATATCTTACATTACATAGCTCTTGTAAGTCAAATCTTCTATTAAATTCCTTTTTAAATAAAACAAAGTCTTGAACGTCTGAGAGCTCACCAAATGTTCACTTTTTTCCATTTGGTGTTATACTTAATTTTTCTGGGTATGATATTTCCAACCAGAGTCCCTGTTCTTTTGCTCTTTAATATATAGCATTCCAATACATGAAGTTTTTTTTAATATCTCCACTGTTAGGTCTTGTGCATTTCTAATTGTGGAACCATCATATCTAAATTTTTTTGGTTTTGTTGAGTTTAATATCTAATCCTTGAGCTGGGGGTTTTGGAATTTGACTATAATATTCCTACGAGTTTTCCTTGTAAGATCTCTTTGAAGTGGTGATAGATGATTTTTTTTCTATTTCTACCTTCACACCTTGTTGTAATACTTCAGGACAATTTTCTTTAGTTATTTCTTGCATTATTATATCAATAGTCTTCTTTTGGTCATAACTTTCAGGTAGCCCAATTATTTTTATGTTTTCTCTTCAGGATTTATTCTCCAAATCTGTTGTTTTCCTTGTGTTTTACTTTTATTCACTTTCTCTTCCATTTCTTTCATTATTAATATTTTGTTTAATAATTTCTTGATCTTTTATAATTTTACCATCTTCATCTTGTCCAATTCTAATTTTTAAGGTGGCATTTTTTTCCCTAAGGTTCCAGATCTCATTTTCTAATTTGTTGACTGTCCTTTAATAATCTTCTTGCTTTTCCTGGATTAATCTTTCTTTTTTATTACTAGTTTTTGGTCTATCACATTCATTTGATTTTTAAAATCTTTTTTCAGGTCTTTTATACATTATTTTTGGTAGGTGACCATTTGACATTATTCTTTGGGGTTTTCTTTACTTCAGTATCCTCATCTGAAGATGAACTCCAGTCTTCTTCATCCCCATAATAACTTTCCATAGTTGAATTCTTTCTCCTTTGTGCATTTTTTGTGGTAATAGCTTAATTTTTGTAATTACTTCTAGAAGAGGAGTATGGGGGTGGTGCCTCTTGCACCTCATTTTCAATTTTCCCCTCTAGCCTAGAACTGCAGCCAAACCTCCAACTTCCTGTAAGTGCCCACAGCCAGGGGTTTTCTACCCCACTGCTTCTGAACTCATCTCGTGTATGCTGGTTCCTACTGGCTCCCGCTGCTCTTTGCAACACAGCTGAGTCTGTGTTCCTTATCAGCAAAGGTTCCCTTGATCTTCCTCACACTCTAAAAGTAACTCCCCTTACTATCAGTAGTTGGAGGATTTAAGGGGCTGTTGGGGGTGGTGGTTAAAGTTCCTATGTCTGTGACTGAGGCAGGGTAATGGCAAGCAAAGTAATACTCAATCATCTAAATGTAAAGGGCAAAGTTATCCCTTCCATAGGCCATAGTAAATGATGATATTCTCCGTTTGCATTAAATATCCAAGGAGAATTCTTTTCATCTTGACTCAAGGCAGGCTCTCAGATTCCATGGTTGCTCTACCATGGTTCCAGCTCCCACCCAAATCTATCCTACTGTCACTTGAGTTCAAAGGCAGTCCAGCTTCTTGTGCAGTTCTTGTTCCATTTTGAAGCTCACAGTGTCTAGTCCAACTCAAGTTCTTCATAGTTTCTGTTCCTGGGAAGACAAACCTTAACAAAGCCACCATATCATTCATGCACATGGCTGGTATCCTCATAAATTCACTTTCTGTCTGTGAAATCAACCTAGACCTACCAACAAGGTCTGAAAAATCAACACAAATCTACAGTATAATCCCAGGACCTCTGAAAACATTAGTAAGATCCTCCTCCAGGATTTCTGTAAACATACAAGATGAAAATCCTCTTTCAGGGTTTCTGAAACAACACTAAGGTTCCAGGGCTTCTGTAACAGCAACAATGTCCTCTATCAGCAGACAAATATGACAAAGTAGCATCAGAACAGACAAAGTATTGGCACCATAGCCATGCTTCTTACCAGTTCTCCTCTCCTCATTTCTCAATTCTTCTCAGTTCTCAGTTCTGCCACCGCAAGTTCTGTTCTCCATTCTGTTTTAAATTTGTAGCAGTTATCAGAAGTTCTCAGAATCCTAGCAGTTCTCTCTCTCTCTTAGCAAATCTGGCTTTCTAGCTTGGGCTTTTCATTAGCTATGGCACTAACTCCTCTCTGTTCTGTCCCTTCCTGTAACATCAGCAGCTTCCTCCCACTGTGGGATTCACAAGTTCTAACACTTAGTATTTAAAACAATCATGAACTGAAACAAGGTTCTATGTACCTGTTTGCTTGCCAATACAAGAGTCAGGGAAGATCTTCAAATCCCTATTATCATTACACCCACATTGTAGAATGCACAAAAAGTTAAAATGGAAAGAAAGCTAAATTTGCCTATTAACATCTAAATTTCTTGTTAACACTAATGTCAAATAAGAAATTTGAGAAAAAAATAACATTTCCTCACAGACATTTTGTAACAATATGTAGGACTGAATGTCAAGCAAAATTATGAGGGATACTGAGGAGATCTGTAGATACATTTACAAATATTTCTATTTATGTGAGTGATACAATGTGAAATTTTCATTATTTTTATTTTTTCTTCCTAATATATATTCTTCATTTATTAACTTCTTGAACATTTTGAGAATAAATTTGCTGTCTTTGTTATCTGTAATTTTTTGATACTCGAAAAAAAAACTGAAAGCACATTCACAATTTTGTGACTTACAAATAATATCTCACAATTATATAATGCTTTGGAAATGGCAAAATGCTTTTTTATTCACAAGAATCCAGTGTTGTGGATGGTATCCCCATTTTATAGAGGACTAATCTGAGTCAGGGAGTAGGAGGAGTAAAACAACTTGCCCAAAGTCACATTGACAATAAAAATGAACCTGGTGCTCAAAAATACAAAGTGGGTGATTAATAAATGTGTATTGTGTGTGATTTTGTATGTGTGTGTGTGTGTGTGTGTGTGTGTGTGTTTGCCTCACTGATCCAGTTGTTTTGCTGACAGATTCTGTATGCTTTGTATAATGTTTTGCCTTTTAATGAATGTGCTGTTCATTTTTCCTTGGTTTCTACAAATCTTTTACCACATTTTATTCTGTCTTGGTCTGTTTTTTTTGTCTCTATCTCCATGTCTCCCTCTCCCTCTGTCTCTGTATCTCTGTCTCTCTCTGTGTTTCTGTCTCTGTCTCTCCTCCTCCAAAGCTCTTTTTCCATCTTTATCTTTGTTTCTATATTGCTCATTCTTCTTATGTTTCAGAGTTCTGAACGTATGAAAAAATATGGTTTTTCCACTTAAGATGTGAGCCAAATGTCAATTGATATGTCCTTTTGCAGATAAGGAAACTCAGAAAACCTAAGATTATAGGTAATAAAGAACCAGAATTTGAACTCATTTACTAAGAAAGTGTGAAGTATGTCACTACATAATCTCTCCTTTTTTATTGTCTCAGTGAGATCCTAAAAATGGAATGGTGTAAAACAATCCTATGATGTCTCCTTCATAT
Organism: Pseudocheirus occidentalis; assembly: GCA_028646575.1. Taxonomy (NCBI): domain Eukaryota; kingdom Metazoa; phylum Chordata; class Mammalia; order Diprotodontia; family Pseudocheiridae; genus Pseudocheirus; species Pseudocheirus occidentalis. The sequence goes on from CM053599.1 coordinate 202,396,848, forward strand.
AGTCATGTATACAGTTTAATGATCTAAAGTAGTGGTTTTCAACCTTCCTAATGCCACAACCCTTTAATGACCCTTTAATACTCACATGTGGGCATATCTGCACATGGGTGGAGCTACCTGGAGACAGATAGAGGAGCAGCTTTTCAGTTCCTAAGACCATTAGAAAGATATGTTTTCTGATGGTCTTAGGCCACTCCTGTGAAAGGGTCATTTGATCCCCAAAGGTTTACTTACTTAGAGCATTTCTGATCCTTAATTTGTTACTTGAACAATGTATTAACATTAATTAGCAAACAGTTAACCAATTCATCAACTATAAATTCATATATTTTCATAGTATTGAAGACTAGTTTTGTATAATATTTTAGTTAATACCTGATATGCCCTTTTTAGTTTTTTTTCTCCTTTTAAAATTTTGCTTTGCTGTCTATACTAGAAATTAATGTTTTTACATTGTGATGGCTATTCTAGCAGTAATCCCCTGGATTGATATTTCTACTGTGTGATGGCCTTAATTCATGAAGGAGCATAGCACAAAATTTCTTCCAAAATCCCACGATATTCCTCTCTAGTGTAAAAACTCTTGCATTTCCATCTCTTTTAGGAGGTTTAATTCACCTGATTCTGTCTCTCCCTTCCTATTTCTCCCAGTGCATTCCTCTTTCTGACACCTTAATTGTATTTTTTTTAGATACTATCCTAATCACAGTCAAGTCATACCTGTGTCCTCTTTCTAGAAGTCTATCAAATTCTTTTTATGGCTCTGCATTATATTTGTGTCACAAAAGGAATTTGGTAAGACTTCTTTAAATATTTTTTACAAGTAGTGTTGAGATTAATTCCCCTTCAAATGATTGTAGAACTCACTTGTGAATCCATCTGGTCCTGGGGATTTTTTCTTAGGGAGTTTGTTGATAGATTGCTCTATTTATTTTTCTAAGTCTTGGTTATTTAAGTATTTCATTTCTTCTGTTAATCTAAGCATCTTGTATATTTTTAAAAAATATTCTTCTATTTCACTTAGATTGTCAGATTCATTTGCATAAAAGTGGGCCAAATTACTTCAAATAATTACTTTAAATTGGTGGCGAATTTATCACTTTTCCCTTTTTGATACTGGAATTTGGTTTTCTTTTTTAAATCTATGGTTTGTATATTTTGTTTATATTTTCATAAAACCAACTCCTAGTTTTATTTCATTTGTTTTATTTTAATTTTTTAGTTCAATGGTTTTTCATGCTTTCAGTTTTATTACTCTCTTCTCTGATTTTCAAGATTTCAAATTTAGGGTTTAATTAGGGATTTAAATTTATTTTCCTATTTTTTTTACATTTGTCTTCCCAATTCATATATCTGCTCTTTTTCTGTTTTATTCATGCAAGCATTTAGTGATATAAAGCTTTCTCTAAAGTACTATTTTGGTTATTTCCCATACATTTTGCTATGATGCCCTACTGCTGTCATTCTCTTTAATGAAATTATTTATGCTTTCTATCATTTGTTTCTTGACCCTCTCAATCTTTAGGATTAGATTACTTAGTTTCCACTTAATTGCCAATTTTTCTTTCCATGGTCCTTTATTAAATATAATTTTATTGTATTATGTTCTGAAAAGGATGCTTTGGCATTTTTTTCTGCATTATATTTTTATGTTTTTGTTTTGTTTATTTGTTTGTTTGTTTTGCCCTAGCACATGACCATCTTTTGCACAGTTGTCATGTAATGTCAAGCAAAAGGTATAACTCTTTAAAAAGAATAATTTATTACTAAATTTAAAAAAATAAAATGATTATTCCTAAATCTTTTAAAGTTATTTTAAAAATAATTTCCTTAAAATGGATATTATTGGTGCATATCTATTTTGTTATTTATATTCCTTCATTATCTATGCTATGTTTAAGCATCATGTTATTTCCTCCCTTATATCTTTGAATTGAATCTATTTTGATTGTTCCTTTCTCTGTGAGCATGATTGCTGCCTGTGCTTGTTTTTTTCTGCTTCAGCTATAAAACATATCTGGAACTTATTATGGATTGTTCCCAGAGGAATATCTGGGTTCTCCACTCATATTCCCCCAAATTGAACTGAGTGGGCAGAACCTTGAAATTTGTGAGGGTTGATCTCCTATCTTTTGACTCTCATGTGAACTATCATCGAGCTGCAGAACTCTGCTAATGTGACTGCCAGACTAGTCAACATTATATCATCAATATTTGGTGGGTGTCAAAATCCTCAAGAAGTAAGGCAATTTCAATTCTCTGATCACCCAATCATGGAAAAATGAAGGATAATTCAAGTAATCACTGGAAAGAATGATGAAATTATTCTGATTTTTTCCAAGAGTAAAAAAATAATAAAATATTTCTGACCAGTTTCAGCTTTGAGAACTGAAAAATGGCATTAGTGTGATATTCCATACTATGTCCCAATTTCTCAGTGACCTGTTTCATCACAAGGTCAGCAAGAGTCACTTAAATAGCAACCTTATTCAACAATTTGTAATGTATAAGTTGCCAAGTGCCATCTGTTTTTACCAATCATAGAGAGCTATTTTAAAGTGAGTTTATATAGTAATCTAGCCTCATTTATTCCCATCATTAAGGAGGTAGTTTTCCCCACCGACACCTATTATTATTAATTAGTTAATATGTGCTATACAGAATTGCTCAATCAATAACAAAATCTTCCATTGGGCTCTATCTCAAATAAACAACATTATAGTAATTGTAAGAACCCATATAGTTGGTGACTTCCAAGAACTCTTAAGAATATACATTTCATTTATACACAAGCCCTAGTCACAATTGCCACCTAGATCAAAATTCTCCAGGACCTCTACTTAATCAAAATATTACTTACCTCAGTGTTTTGTTTTCTACAAATGATCCCCATTAAAGATAACATACTTATATGTACCCATAGAATCTTTCCTATCTTATAAGTAAGGTGGATGAATTATGCAATATCTTATATATTTGACACATTTTTCATACTCAACCTTTCAAAGTCACTGTGCCTCAGACATTTTAGTCTTTTCCTGCTCATGCAATTAATACAGCTAGGAATATTTGCTACTTTTGTCCTAAGGGAACTCAGTCTAAGAGTCCCACAAGTTTGGATATCAAGGCTTGGAATAATTAAATAGGATGGACTCTTCTGGGATATAATAAGTTTGGGTAGAGTAGGAGAGTTATTACTGCCTTAATACCAGTTGTCCTGATATAGTTTGACAATTACCAATATAGACTTATGATCAAATAATTTTCTTTCAACTTCACATTTCAAAATTCCCATTCAGGATCCCTCATAAAGGAATATATCATCATCATCATTTCTCACTTATCTAATATGGTGGTCAATAAAGTATCTCTTCTCATTATGCCAAAATTTCTTATATATGGGCAGCCATATTTTCCAGGAAAGCCCAAATTTTTCATAGCATCCCACTTTATTTTTGCAAGTTGGCCTGCCCAGGTCTCTACAGTTGTGTATCAGAGGAAGGTTATAGTGAAAGAACAATCTTTCCCAGTAGGGTTTCAACACAGGAAGAGAATCTGGATTTTACTTTAACAATCTTGTCATAAGGGTTGAGAGATGTGTGTGTGTGTGTGTGTGTGTGTGTAGAAACACAATACAACACATTTTGGTGTAATTATTTGTTTTAACAATTTTCTTCCCTCCATTGTTAGTCCTGATAAGATAATGGAATACAAAAAGAGTTAATGTTTATGGCCTTGATATGCAAAACTTTTAGATACCTAAAAGTTTATAGATAACTCTGCCCATCAAACACTAAATGATTTAATTGACTTTGTAGAAGTAAATCAGTAAGCCCCCCAAGTCAAGGACGTTCTTGAACCAGAGAGATAGCTTAGTGTTTTTTTATCTTTGCAAAATCTTAAAACTTACTTTGAAATTTGATTTTTTCAAGGGAGTGAGGTTTAGCCAGTAACAGGAAGCCTCATTTTATTAAACGGGTTTGTTCTATGAATTTTGGTTTCAGTCAAACGGCCGCACATGAGGACCCAGAAGGCCACATGTGGCCTCAAGGGTACAGGATTCCCACTCCAAATTTAGGCTATTGATATTACTTATTGATATCTTGGGTAAAAATAACCAGAACAATAATCTTCTATGATGCTTCAGACCAACAATAGTCTTCAGCAAGACTTCAGATCAGTCATGTGAATATCAATGGGATGCTACACTTAATCAATACTTTATCACGGATGGGCATCCCTTTCCTGATCTGGGGGAAGGGAACACATATTTATTAAACTCCACTATGTGACAGGAACTGTGTTAAATATTAAACAAACATTATCTCCTTTGATCCAGAATATCATTTATTCTGAATATTCTTTACTTGCTATGGCTAACTAAACTTGTTTTTAAAAAACTATTAGACAGATTACAAGTAAAGGTAAACTGGAAACAACTTATACCAGTGCAGAGAGCTGATTGTTAAATTTTCTGAATGAGTAATTATGCCTTAGAAATCAGCAAACAATATACACCATTAATTGTTTGATTAATTTGCCAGGATGGAGAAAGTGATAGAAAAAAATGTTAATGGTTCAGATTAACCTTAAAAAAAATGTGTGCCTTCTCACACCCTTACCCCAGAAATTCAGTTGCTAAACATTTATCATCACAGTCCCACTTACAAGTGTCTCATTCCATTCCAGTTTCCCACCTAAATCAAATGGTGGTTGAACCATTACAATACATAATAAAGAATGTAATCTACAAAAGAAAACTTCTCTATTCCACCTTTGCATTTACCAGGGAAGCAGCCTTGAACCAGAAAAATTTCCAGCTGGAACTTTGACAAACTTTAGGAAGGTTAACTTTCCTTTAACTGTGTTACTTTATTCAAATTATTATTCCTATTGTCTTGTGTAGCAATAAATCCCAATAGCCCTGTCGCATTCTTAAAGTGTTATCATCCCAGCCTATGTAAAGCATATGCTGTTGCTAGAAGGAAAAAGAAAAAAAATGAGGGGAAGGAAAGAGAATTGTCACGAGTGTATGTGTTTTTATTCATCAGTATCAGTCTTTTCTTTCCATGGGAATAGTGATAGTATATTAACTTCCCAAATTACTGAGGAATATCATCAGCATAACATAACCAATTAGGTGGTGAACTCTTCCAAACTTAGTTAGCCTTATCACTGGACAAAAGACTTAAAGCTCATCAAACTAGATAATTTCAAGACTCAATGATTCAGATAGTTTCCTTTGTTTTACAGACCCAGAGACGGTCTCTTAAAACCTAGCTGTAATAAAACTGCTTTAAGGTTCTTTAAGATAACAGCATTAAAAGAAAAAAGCAAACTATGGCCATATAAAAATGTTCTAAATCACCTTTGATTAGAGAAATGAAAATTAAAACAACTGAGTTACCACTTCATACCTATCAGATTGGCTAATATGGCAAAAAACAACTAAAAAGGAAAATGATACATATTTGAGGGGATGTGGGGAACTGGGGCACTAATACATTACTGAAGGAGTTATAAACTGCTCTGCCCATTCTATAGAACAATTTGAAACTATACTCAAAGGGTTATAAAACTGTATACCATCTGATGCCATTACTAGGACCATTACTAGGTCTGTATTCAGAAGAGATTTTTTTTAAAAAAGGGAAATTTCTATCTAAACAAAAAGATTTATAATAGCTCTTTTTGTGGTGGTTAAGAATTGGAAATCAATGGGGCAGCTAGGAGGTGCAGAGAATAGAGTACTGGCCCTGGAGTCAGGAGAACCTGAGTTAAAATTTGACCTCAGACACTTGACACACTTACTACCTATGTGACCTTGGGGAAGTCACTTAAACCTAATTGACTTGCCTTCCCCCCTCCAAAAAGCAAAACAAACAAGAATTGAAATTAAGATGTTGTCTATCAATGGTGGAATGGCTGAACAAGTGGTGGTATATGATTGTGATGGTATGTTATTGTGCTATGAGAAATATGCGAGACTTCTGGGAACCAAGAATAAAGAAAAAAGTTATGCTCACCCTCTCCTATTGACCTTGAAAAAGTCAGAAAATATCACCCCAAGAAAAACCCTAGAAAAGCATAGCCAGCAGAGAGACAGGAGGCAGTATTCTTTTAGTTCATGAGACTAGGAGGATTAATAAGAAAGTACCTCTTGCTGTTGCTGAAGGGGACTGGTACAGGATGGAAAGTCTTCTGCAAGCTACTGGTAAGTGCACCTCAGTGGACTAGTGGGAGATCCTGAGCCCCATAGAGTGAAGCAAAAAAACTGTGGTCAATAGAACCCCCATGTGCCTTGACATAGCCAGGTGAATGAGTAGATGCCAGAACAGAGAACCAACACTTGTACCAGAAGATGGGTATCCACCAGGCGCTGATTCTACCCATAATCTAACAGAACACTGGGTGCGGAGGTGACCTCCAGCAGTCAGAACATCCACAACCCCACACCCCACCCCGTGAACTTCAGTGTAACCTGGGGGAAACACAGAAAAATCCCACCTGGCCTCTGCACATACCAGGCACCACCACCAGCTCTAGCTCAACACCAGGTAAACTAACCTCTACAGCCTTCAGTTGCCAGTACCTAAGGCCCCAGTACACAAAGACAGTAACCAGGCCTCTAACCCCCAGCACAAGAAGTGTAGGATAGTGTCCTCTATGCCCCAGAAAAAAGCAGCAATTTTAAAAGCCAGGGAAAAGATAAACACTATAAGTAAAAAGCAACATAGAAAAACAAAAATCATAGATTCCTACTATGGGGACACTGAAGATCAAAAAAAAAAATGAATTCAGAAGGAAACAGTGTTGACAAAATACCGACATATGAAACCTCAAGAGGGAACTTTAACTTTTCTCAAACTCAAAAAGTCTCCTTTCTATTTGTCTTTGTTAGAATTATATAGGAATGCTGAGGATTTATGTGGGTTCATTTTATATGCTGCAACTTTGAAAAATGTATTTATTGTTTCAAGAAGTTTTTTACTTGACTCTCTAGGATTTTCCAAGTATATCATCATATCATCTGCAAAGAGTGATAGCTTAGTCTCTTCTTTGCCTAATTTGATTCCTTTGATTTCCTTTTTCTCTTTCTTTGCTACTGCCAATATTTCTAGTACCAGATTGAATATGTGGGGTCATAGTGGAAATCCTTGTTTTACTCCTATTCTTATTGGAAATGCTTCTAGTTTGCTTCTAGTTTTCACCATTACATACAATACTTGCTTATGGCTTTAAATAGATGCTATCTATCATTCTAAGGAAAACTCCATTTATTTCTATACTTTCTAGTGTTCTTATTAGGAATGGATGTTGTCTTTTGTCAAAACCTTTTTCTGCATCTATTGAGAAAAACATTGTTTCTGCTAGTTTTATTGTTGATATGATACTGATGGTTTTCCTAATATTGAACCATCTTTGCATTTCTGAAATAAATCCAAACTGATCAAAATGCATTATTCTTGAGATATGTTGCTGTAGCCTTTTTGCTAATATTTTATAGAAAATTTTTGCATCAATATTCATGAGGAAAATTGGTCTATAATTTCCTTTCTCTGTTTTGTCTCTTCCTGATTTAGGTATCCGTACCATATTTGTGTCATAAAAAGAATTTTGTAGGACTCCTTCCTCACCAATTTTCCCAAATAATTTGTAGAGTATTGGGATCAATTGATCTTTAAATCCTTGATAGAATTCAATCCATCTGACCCTGGAGATTTTTTCCTATGAATTCCCTGATAGTTTGTTTAATTTCTTTTTCTGAGATGGAGTTCTTTATGTCCCTGTATTGGAAGATGATACTTGTAACTCTTAAGAACTGTATATTTATTATGACCTATAGAAAGGATATCCATAGATAGCATGTATGGGTACAAACTGACTTTGCTGTGATGGTGAAAAAAAAACTAATTCTATGGTGAAAAGGGATTGTAATGGGAGAAGACGAAAAGAGGGGGAAGAAAAAATAATTATATCACATGAAGTGGCACAAAAACATCTTACAGTAGAAGGAAAGAAGGGAGAGAGATGAGTATTCAATGAGTATTGAACCTTATTCTTGTTAGATTTGGCTTAAGGAGGGAAGAAAACACTTACTTACATATAGAAACCTAACTTGCTCTATAAGCAGCTGGAGGGGAAAAGTGGGTGGTTAGAAGGGAAGAAAGAGGTGAAAAGATAAATAAATTTGGAGGAGGCTGATAGAATGGTGGGAAGATTGAGGAAGGTAATGATCAAAAGCAAAACCTTAGTGAGGAGGTAAAGGGAAAAAGGAGAAATTAAAGCATAAACAGGTTGGGGGGAATAGGATGAAGAGATATTACAGGTAGTAATTTAAACTGTGAATATGAATGCAGTGAACTCTTCCATAAAATGGAACAGAGAGCAGAATGGACTAAAACCATAATTTGACAATATGTGGTTTACAGGAAGTATATATGAAACAGAGAGATACACACAGAGTAAGGGTAACAGGCTGGAGAAGAACATATTATGCCTCAGCTGAAGTAAAAAAAATAAATAAATAAGCAAAGGTAGCAATTCTGATCTCAGACAAAACAAAAGCAAAAATAGATCTAATTAAAAGGGATAAGAAATGAAACTATATCTCCAAATAAAAGGCACCATAAAAAGGACATAATACCATCATTAATCGTATAAGCACCAAGTGGCATAGCAATCTAATACTTAGGGAGATTTAAAAAGTTACATCAAGAAAAAGAGAACAAAGCTATACTAGTGGGGGATCTCCACATCACCCCCTGGACTAGACAAATATAACCACAAAGTAAAAACACAAACAGAAATCTTAAGGAGGTGAATAGAATTTCAGAAAAGATAAATATGCTTCACTTCTGGAGAAAACTGCATGGATAGGAAGGAATATACCTTTTTCTCAATGGTATATGGCACTTACAAAAAGCTGACCATATACTAGGGCATAACAACATCACAATCCAATGCAGAAAATGAGAAATATTAAATGCAACCTTTTAAGATAAAGATGCAATAAAAATTACATAAAATAAAAAACTATAGAAAGCTACACTAAATATTAGATACTAAGTAAACTAATCCTAAAAAAATTAGTGAGTCAAACAATCAATCATAGAAATAATCAATGACTTCATGCAAGAGAATGGCAGTAATGAGACAGCATACAAAATTTAAGAGATACTGCAAAAGCACTTCTTAAGGGAAGTTTTATAACTTTAAATGTTTATATGAATAAAATAGAAATGAGGAGATCAATAACTTGGCCATGCAATTTAAAAAATCTAGGAAAAGGACAAAATAAAAATCTGCAAATAAACACCGAATCTGAAATTCAAAAAACTGAAGGAGAAATTAGTAAAACTGAAATTAAGAAAAGTATTGAACCAATAAATGAGACCAAGAGCTGGAGTTTTTTGGAGGGGGGAAGGTAAGGCAAGTGTGGTTAAGTGACTTGCCCAAGGTCACACAGTTAGTTCTTTTGTGTTAAGTGTCTGAGGCCAGATTTGAACTCAGGTCATCCTGACTCAAGGGCCAGTATTATATCACTGCATCACCTAGCTACCCCATTTTTTTTAAGAAAAAAAAAACTTTGGTTAAATTGATTTTAAAAAAGAAAGGAGAAAAACAAATTGCCAGTATCTAAAATGAAAAGGGTGAATTCACCGTCAATGAAGAGGAAATTAAAACAATAATTAGGAGATATTTTGCCCAACTGTATGTCCATAAAGTAGACAATCTTAGTGAAATGAATGAATATTAACAAAAATATAAAATGTCCAGTTTAACATAAGAGGAAATAAAATATTTAAGTAATCCTCTTTCAGAAAATGAAATTGAGCATGCCATCAATGAAGTCCTTAGGAAAAACTCTCCATGGCCAGATGGGTTTACAAGCAAATTTAAAGAATGATTAGTTCCAACATTATATAGACCGTTTGGAAAAATAAGTGAAAAAGGAGTCCTATTGATTTTTTTTAATTATACAAATATGGTACTGATAGCTAAACCAGGAAAAGGCCAAACAGAGGAAGAAAATTTTAGAACAATTTTGCTAATGAATACAGTGCATCAATTTCAAATTGAACATTAGAAAGGTGACAGCAAAATAAATAAATACACACATGGACAAACAAGAAAACAAACAAATGAAGAAAGGAGGAAAGCTGGTGTGGTGGAGAGGGAATCGTCCTCTCAATTCTAAGGCAGAAAAGACAGCTTGTGGTCACTCACAGACCAGAGCACAGGCCAGGAAAGGAGTTACACCTCTCCTTCAATAATGTCACCTTGGAAAGAACTGAATATTCACAGGCCCCTAGAAGTATCTCTGAAAAGAGCTGCACAAAAACCCTGAAGTTTGGGCTGTGACACTTTATATATTGGAAGCAGAGTCCTACCTCAACAAAGCCTTAGAAAGTCAAGTACTTGGCTGGGGAGACAAGACAACAGAGGGGGATAATCAGACTGTAGAATCTTACTTCAAGGACAAAGAAGATCAAAACATGCAGGAAAACAAAATCAAAGCTCCTATGTCAAAAGCCTCCAAGAAAAAATATGAATTACTCCCAGTCTATGGAAGAGCTCAAAAAAAATTTTGAAAATCAAGTAAGAGAAGCAGAGGAAAAATCAAAAGTAGACTAAACCAAATGGCAAAAGAGTTCCAAAAAGCCACTGAGGAGAAGAATGTCTTAAAAAAGCTGAATTAGTCAAATCGAAAAGGAGATCCAAGAGCTCACTGAAGGAAGTAATTATTTAAAAATTAGAATGGAGCAATTGGAAGTTAATGAAAAGTTATGAAAAAATATGGGACATTATGAAATATCTCATTAAAAAAAAACACTGATATGGAAAACATATCCAGGAGAGATAATTTAAAAAGCACTGGACTACCTGAGAGCCATGATAAAAAAAATGAGCCTAGACATCATCTTTGAAGAAATTATCAAGGAAAACTGCCTTGATATTCTAGAACCAGTATTATTTTTTTCTTTAATTTTTTTGTCTCTTGCCTTCCTTCTTCCTTCCTTCAAATATTTCCTTCCTTCCTTCCTTCCTTCCTTCCTTCCTTCCTCCCTTTCTTTCTTTCTTTCTTTCTTTCTTTCTTTCTTTCTTCCGCCCTCCCTCCCTCCCTCCCTCCCTCCCTCTCTTTCTTTCTTTCTTTCTTTCTTTCTTTCTTTCTTTCTTTCTTTCTTTCTTTCTTTCTTTCTTCCTTCCTTCCTTCCTTCCTTCCTTCCTTCCTTTCTTTCTTTCTTTCTTTCTTTCTTTGTTTCAATATTTTACATGATTGCATATGTATAACCTCGGTCAGATTGCCTATCATCTCAGGAAGGGGTAGCATAGTGAGACAGAGATAGAATTTGTAACTCAAAACTTTAAAATAATGTTAAAAATGTTTTTATATATCCTTGAGGGGAAATAAAATATTATTTTTAAATAGGAAAAAAGATAATTGCATTAGTTAAAATTTTTGTCTTTTTTTCTCCTTTTTCCCTTTATCATTTTCATTCATTCTTTTTTCTTAACTTCCTTCCTTATGATCATGGCTTCAGTACTTTAAAGGTAAAGCATTATATAGATTCAATCCTTCCATTTAGGATTTCTAAGAAGTATAAGCCTTTTAAATCATACTCTTTTTATTTTGTAATGCTTTTTTCCCAAGGTAATGATAGAAGAATATTTTCATCAACTCTGAAAGAGCATGCATCAGAATCTTAAAACACATTGTTTTAAAATCTCATTTAAGAAAATTCTCATTAATTAAATTTACAGACAAAATATAAGTGAAATAGCAGTTTCTACTTTCTAGAAATAAATTATTTATGCTGCCTTTCAGAAGAAAAGTATCCAGTACATTACTTTACAACCTTTTTTCCACCTGTCTCATAAAGTTGTTCTCTTCCTTTCCTTTCCCTTCTTTTTTTTCTTTTCCCTTTTATTTTCTCTTCCCTTCCAATTTTAAGGTGTTTTGCAAGGTTGGCCGATTTAGTAAGGCATTGCTCCCTCCCAAGATGGCATATATATTTTGGAGAGGGTTGTTTTTTCCCCTCTTTAGCTTTTTCATTCATTATCCTGACACTAATGCATGCTGATGTGCACTTAGATAGCACTGTGTATAATGATTTTTTATTGTTAATGGATTCCCTTTTTAGAGGTCCCTTTAAAAGTAAACAGATCCAGCAAGGGTTAAATATTTCTCCATTAGTACATATTCCTTAACCAGAAAATTAATTTGTACTTTCAGTACTTTCACATTCAGGCCACCCAAATTGCATCTAGAGATGAATTTACATAATGCTGTCAGCTGTTGATAATTTTCCAGTAATGTCACTAAGAATATCATGCTCTAACGAGAGTGGTTATCATTAAGACCACCCACTCACCAACCTGGAACATGGATTGGCTTTTAGCCTTCAGTAACTGACTGTTAGTGTAAATATTACTGATTGTTACCATATCAAGTGCCATGTGCCCTATTATTTCTGAAGAAAACCATTGTCATTTCTTCATTCCAATAAAAATGGTGATCAAGATTCAATGTGCTTCAAAAAAAAAAGGAATATGTCTTTATAGAATGTGGTCCTCTAGCAGGACACAGGGAAAATGAAAAACCAAATGCATTATGAAGGTCAAAGACTTCAAAAGCAACCACAGGAAAACACAGACAGACAGACAGACAGACAGACAGACACACACACACACACACACACACACACATATAAAACAGTTAAAGCTTCTCCCAAACATCCCAGAAACTGAAGGAAATTAAAGGTAATAAGAAAAAAGTATTTATAGTTTTTAAGTACTTGGTTTTCCCCTCCTTGTCCTGTTCATGACTTTCTAGACTTTAAAACCATTCCATTAGTTGTTGTTTTATCCTGCCAACTGCCTCAGCACCTGGGGACTCCTTGCCCTAGAATATCCTACCATCTCTGAGGTGTAGTTATCCTGGAATATCCCTCTATATACTCTGCATCTCTTTCTCCAATTGGTAAGTTCCTTCTAAGTATTCATTTTGTTAAGTCGCCTAGGCAGACTCACCTTCATTTCCCTAGTTTTCCCATTACAGACTTTCTGGACTTCAAAACCATGCCCCACCCTTTGCTCCTTTCTCCAGGTACCTTCATTCTTCTCTCTTTATCCTTGCCTCCTACCTTTCAGTTCTCTATGAGATATCTTCCCCCTTAGAAAATGAGCTCATTGATGACAGAAATTGTCGCCAACACTTACCACAGTGCCTGATATGTATTAAGTGCTTCATGAATGTGTTTCCTTTCTTCCTTCTTTCCTTCCATTTCATAATATCACAGAGCTTCTTATAATATTTTGCCTATTTTTCACTTTTCATTCACCTATCTCTCCTCAACCTGTAATAAATATTATTCTACTGTCCACAAATCTTCCGTTCTTCCCTGTTCTTAGGCAGTATCTACCCAGTTTCCTCTCTGCCCAAAGGCCTTTCTAATAACACAATGTTCTGTGTTGAATTCTTCAGTACCAATGAAACATAAAACATCAAATCATGCTGTTAGAGGCAGATTTAGCATCAACAATTTCTTATTTCAGTTTCAATGTTGAGACAAAACAAGAAACTGGAAAGTCATTGAACAATTTTATAAAAATGGAGGATTACTTTGCCCTAACAGAGGAAATATATGCAAGCAAACAAACAAACAAAATATATGCAGAGGCACTTGGCTTCTTTGGCCACTATTCCCTTCTGCTCCATATAGACACTAATATGGGTCAAAGGTCAAGGTGTGGTGACTTCTATTGTCTTCAGAAATCAAACAAATCAAAGAAGCTCTGACTCCATATGGATAGTGCTTTTAACTTTATTGACTTTTTAGAGAAAACAAATTCTTACTGTTATAAACAGGGAAACTTGATCCTTTCATACTTGTCTTCAAGGAAAAGAAAAGTTGAAAATCATGCAAATAGCATCATGGCCATATTAAAAATAAAAAAGAATACTGAGAATGCTTTATTTTATTGTTTGATAGAACTCAAAGTGCTTTGCAAAAACTTCTCAGAAATAATTCTGCAAATAATAGCTATAGCAATAAAACAGGAGCAAAAGCTAAGAGCATTAACATGGGCAAATAAGAGTAAAAATCCACCTAGAAAAGTCAATAGCATTTCTAGATATCAATTACAGAACCACCAAGGTAATAAAAGAAAAGGATATTGCATTAAAAATGCAAAATATTAAGGCATGTTGTCAAACCACAGTCAAGACCTATATGTGTGTGTATATATATATATTTAATTACAAAAAGCTTCTCAAAGAAAATGAAGACTGACATAAATAATTGAAGGACTATTTAGTGCTCACAGCTGTGTTCTGCCAATATAATAAAAATGACAATATATCCTAAATTTATTTTACAGATTCAATGCTACACCAATCATTGCACCAAAGGAGTACTTCATAAAGCTCACAAAATACTACAAAATTCAGTTAGAGAATCAAAATGTACAGAATCTTAATAAAAATAATGAAAACAGGTAGCAATTAAGTAGGCACTTCCAGACATCAATTTTACTTCTTCCTTGAAGTTATTTGTTGCTTTTTGAATTATTTTTAAGTAGATTTGTAGAACCAGAGAAGCAGAAGCAACTGAGCTAAGAAACTGAAGATTTGATAAAGCAAAAATATGTAATTTTGTGAAGAACTCAACTTTTTATACAACAAAAAAATATAGGGCAAACAGTAAAAAGTTTAAACTAAATTAGGTTTAAAGCAGCAGCTTTGATTTTGCACGACAATGAGCTCAGAAATAGTCTGTGACCCCAAAATTAAAGATGAGTAAAAAAAAAATTAAAAAGAAATTAGAAAGGGAATTCTCAACCAAGTCAAGAATAAAATTTCATTCATAAAGAGAAAAAATATTTTGATTACATGAAATTGAAAGTATTTGGAACAAAATTATCATGGTCATACTAGGAAGGGAAGGAGTTGATTGGGGGGATTTTTATCAAATAAATTATCTCTGACTGAAAAATTCTGAAATTCAATCTATATAGGGAGTAACACAAATAGCTAAGGATCAAGGATAGAAATGGGTAATCATGGAAGAACTGTGGAAAGTGGAAAGGCAAACTGACATACTCTTGGTGGAGTTGTGAATAGTTCTTACCATTTTGAAAAAGCAATTTAAAATTATGTTAATAAAATGACTGAAATACGCATAATGATTGTACCCATAAATTACAATGGTAGGCACATGTCAACAGGATATCAAAAATAAAAATAACAGTCTTAAATGTACCAAGATATTTACAGCAGCACTTTTTAAAAGAATAAAGAACTAGAAACAAGGTAAATGCCCATTGGCTATGGAATTGCTAAACAAATTAAATGAATGTGATTGTACATACACATTACTGTATGATAAAATATTGCACATACAAGGAGTAATAGGGATGCTTATAGGATTGATGCAAAGTTAACCTGGAAAATAAGCACCTGGTGAAAATGTTTTTTTATTTCTATAGTCCCAGCTCCTCAGTGTACATGTACGCTAATGTATAATAGACAGGGAGGTGAAGCACTACCTTATTCTTAAACATTTGCCTCTGTACAACAGTTATAGTTAAATTTCATGGTTTTCTACACTTCTTATCTTATTAGGCATTTCAGAAAATAATGCTCTTCTAAATTATATCGTTACTTTCTTCTCTGGGTGATGGGGCAACCTCCTATTAGTTTCAAGTAAACTCGGTCTAAAACTTTCTATGAGTTTGAGCCATGAAATTCTACTGTAGTGTGAATATTAATACATATCTGTAGTCACTTCACTGTACACTGTCTGAGGAATTAAGGCACTGAAGATTGTCTGGCAAAATTGTGGCCCTTTTGCATCGTTCTCCTCCTACCCTCATCACTCTCTATAAGAATTTTGCTAACTGCTATAGCATGTGACTTTGTTCTTCTTCCTCTGAGCGACTCCCTCCTCTTTTTCAGTGTATTAATATGTATGTGTGTGAGTGTGTTTGTGTGTGTGTACATACAAGGGATTATTTGTGATATATATGTATATGTATATGTATATAAGTGTGTGTATATATATATATATATATATATATAATACAATGCTATATGTGGTAACACCACCTCTTCCAATGAAAATGACAACAAATTAAAATTGAAAGTCATGTAATTACAAAGGCCAAGCTTGATTCTCAAGATGAGAATACTCCTCCCTCTCTTTAAAGAGTTGTAGACCATGGAAGTAGAACCATCCTTTTTTACATCCTTTTTTCTTTCTTTCTTTCTTTCTTTCTTTCTTTCTTTCTTTCTTTCTTTCTTTCTTTCTTTCCTTCTCTCTCTCTCTCTCTCTCTCTCTCTCTCTCTCTCTCTGTCTTTCATTATTAAGAATGGCTTACTGGGTGAAGAAAGGAAGAAATATATTGATAAATGAAGTGATATAAAAGGAAAAATTATTGATAACATTTTTAAAATAAAATAATGTAGACCTATACAGGTAACCCTCATGATTCTGGGGTTAGACAATATTCCTGGCATTTGAGGAGTACCCTTCCAATCCATATGATGATAATTTACTTTTCCTGGAGTCATTTTCATTTTCAAAGATAAGAATGTGTCAGAAGATGTTAAGAAAAATTATATCCTTCAGTTTTGTTTAAAGAATTTTTGTTTCTCTTCTGATGCAATTAGTAGTTGTAAGATAAGAGTATTAAGTAATTTTGCCTGTTCTCTATATCAATTAAGCCCTCTAAAACAGATGCTCAGAGCTTTCTAATAATGACAGCACTGAGAACTGAAATCCCTTTCCCTATAACACTGTTTCCATTTGGTTTACATAGGATTTTCAGCATATTTGCTGCAGTTGATGCATAGTGCTTTTACTGTAGTTTCACAGATTGCCTCCCCAGGCCACAAAGTGTTCTCTAGGGAATCTTTCATCAAAGTCTTCTAAGTGGCTCCTGGACCCAAGGCCTTATGTAAGTAATACCATGCCCAAACAACTCTCCCTAAGTGCTCAAACCCATACTCCCTTGTCCTTGTCCTCAACTTTTATATAAACATAGTTATAACTAAGTTTATATAAAAACTTGCAGGTATGTTTCATTGGGTACAGTAATGAATTATAATCTTGGGGGACACATTCTTACATGGTATCAAAAAATGCATTTTTTGACCAAGAGTAGCAAAACCTGGGTATAACGCCAAAGCCTCTAACACCCTGAAATATTCTCTCTCACAAAATAACCAACAAACAGAGCAGGACTTGACAATATCTTGTTTATGGTGTTGAGATTGAGATTTTGAGAATGAAACCTATTATTGTGAACCTGAGTGACTAGCAAGATGGTGATACCGTACTCTCTACAATAATAGGGAAACTATGAAGAGGAAAGGATTTGGGGGAAGGGGTGAAAAGATAGCAAGTTCAACTTGTAGACACATTGAGTTTAATATATCTATAAGACATCCGGTTTGACATGTCCAATACTGTGCTCTCTCCCTTCTCTCCTCCATCACTGACACCGCTCCAATATAGGCTCTCATCACCTCAGTTTGTCCAGTTATTTTACAGCCACATCTGATTCTTCAGGTTCCCATCTGGGTTTTCTTGGTGAAAATACTGCGGAGGTTTGCCATTTTCTTCTCCAGCTCATTATGTTGCTATAGGTGCTTCGATGACTCCCTGCACCTTCAGAATCAAGTATAAAAATCTCTCCTGTTTAAAGCCCTTCATAGCCTTTCTACCCCCACCCACATTCCCAGTCTTTTTACCCATTGCTAATTTCTACATATTCTGTAATCCAGAGACACTTGGCTCCTTGCTATGCCTTATACAAGACACCCCATCCCTGGCTCTGGGCATTTCCATTGACTGAACCCCGTGTCTGAAATACTCTCCCTTCTCATCTCTACATCCTTGCTTCCCATCCACTGAAGGAAGTTCTCCCTGATCCTCCTTCATGACATTGACTTTACACGGTTAATCATATCCACTTTATTCTGTTTATACCTTGTTTGCACAGGTTAGTTTTCACTTTGTTTCCCCCATTAGACTATGAGCTCCTCAGGGGCAAAGATTGTTTTTTACCCTTCTTTTCATGTCCAGCACTTAACACAGTGCCTGGCATGTGGTAGGTATTTAAATGTTTATCAACTAATTGGAAGCCAGGAGTTAGAGTTGAATAAATAGATCTGAGAATCATATACAGGGAGATAATACTGGAATCCAGGTGAAATGACGAAATCACCATGTGAAATACTGTCAAAGGGGAAGAAAAAAAGGACTAGGACAATGCCTTGCAGGGCACATAATTAGAGTCAATGGTTTTTCCTTTTTGCTAACTGCTGTAATTTTCTCATTTTTCAGCATCAATAACAATTGGTTGCATGTAAAGGTTTTTTTTTTAAGTTTACCTTCTTTTACCCTTCATCTTGCATTGATTTTGATCTTTGCTCTAACCCAGGGGTTTTCAATCTGTGGGTCACAACCCCTTTGCGGGTTGAACGACCCTTTCACAGGGGTCACAGGGGTCGCCTAAATAATCAGAAAACACATATTTCTGTAGTGTTAGGAACCAAGACACTGCTCCTCTCTCTGTCTCCACGCAGGTCTGCCCACATGCAGATATGCCCACATACAAGTATTAATGGGTCGGGGCATTAGGAATGTTGAAAACCACTAAGTAAAACCAGTCAATCTTTCCACTGTACACAGAAAAGTGACTTGGAAATGACTTCAAGGAGAGGTCAGATTTAGAAACAGATTGTTCTGTGTATGTGGAATGCATTTTAATATTTAATTCTAGCAGAGGCTACTGGGTCATTTAGCAGATAGAATGCAGGACCGGGAGTCAGACCTGCTTATATTCATACGTTGTCTCAGACACTTATGGGTTGCATGAGATTGCCCAAGACACTTAATTTTTTGTGGTGTCAGTAAAATGGGGATGATAATAATACCTTCCTCATAAAGTTGCTTTGAGAATCCAATGAAATTATATAGATATAGAAGTATGCATGTGTGTATGAATATACACATATGTATATATGTTGTGTATGTATATATGTGTGTTTATAGGTATGTAGCACTTTGAAATCCTAAAGTGCTATCATTATTAATATCTAAATTTTAAGTACAAATTATTAGTTCATATTATCTATTTCTGTAAATAAATAACAAGCATTTATAATGGGCCGGCATTGTGCTAAGCATAGATGTTACAAAGAAAAGTAAACAGTTCCTGACCTCAAGAAGCTTATTATGAATGAGACAACATGAAATTAACTAGGTACATAAAAGATCCACTTTGTTAGTAAAATGTATTGATTTAACCAGAATTTGATTGCATTTTGAATGTACCACATTCAATTACATGATTGTTAAATGTGTCCTAAAGATCTATGCTGATTAGAAAATGTTTTTGCTATTCCCAGTAAGAAAAGAGTGAGCCCTATTTGTAGAGGGGTCCATCTGTGGCAAAGGTCTATCATTGTATATGTGGCTGAAAGGGAAACAAAAAAGACATCTCTAGCCTATTTTACTCCCATGCTTTTCCAAGTGAGATTTTATTTCCCATCAAGAGGAGAAGTAGTAAATTAGTGTCAGATGCTGCCACTCTGCTCTCCTCAGAGAGAGAGGATATGGTACTAGACGTTTATCTGCTACCTTAAATATTATTCGCCGAGGGGATATGATCAGGTTCCATATAACTTCTAGTCATTATTGTCTGGGATAAAGACCCCAAAGGCCCTTACCCAAATAAATTCAGAGGTTTCTCAAGGTAAAGACAGAAGCTCTTTATTCTAAAGACAAGTCTCACAAGAGTTGGGCATCACCTACTCCAGTCAGTCTGGTATAGGGAGGCACTTGAACAGAGTTCAACAAGCAGTTATATAGCCCTGTACAGATAATTCTATGAAAAACCCCAAATCTCCCAGAAAACCCACAAAAATTCCCAAACCCCAACCACCAGAAAGCTCCTAATACTGGATCATTACCCCGTTGGTGGGGTATCATGACGTCACAATCTATGCAGATCCCTGAAAAGTCCCATCTACCAAATACCGAGAAATAAAGCCATGAATATCCTTACTTAGCAGAAATGGGGCTATTAAAAAAGCCCCTACAGGAAAAAAGGGAGGGGGGAAGCGGAGGTACAACCTAGGTTTACTGAAAGTTAGATAATTGGCAAGAATATGAAACTTAGGCCTATAGAACTCCTCAGACCTAGCTCAAGTTTGGTGACTGTTTCTTATTTTATCAGAACGCTTTTACTGCCTCATTCAGTCTCCCCTCTCTTATTCACGCGTGAAATCTTCTCATACCATCTTTGGTGCATCTCCTTAGTTGACTCATCAACTTCAGAGGAGTTTTCTACCCTTGATGCGGCCTGGGTGGTTAGTTCTAATTCTTGGCTCTCTAGGGCCATCAGATACATTGGGGCTGTAGTAGAGGCCTTTATCATCTTACTCAAAGTATTTTTCACAATGGAGGTTATTAATCGGACCAGGCAAGGAAAGCACAAGGGGAGAAGCATCACTCCATTGACAGCTATCAGGAGAAACCACAGGACCTGCTTCCACCAAGTCCCATCAAACCAGGACCACCAGGATGAGGAGAAGGAAGATGTACAAGTCTGGACTGGCCTATGGGCAAGTTTTCGGATTTCCTTATTGATATCTCTAACAACCTGACCTACATTGTCTATCTTCATGCAGCAAGTAGACAAGTTAAGCTTCCCACAAACTCCTCCTTCTTCTGCCAGGAGGTAATCTAACACCAGTCTGTGTTGCAATATAGCTACCCTACTTTGATCTGCAAATTCTGATAGCAAATCAGTGACTCGAGTGGTCTGATTAGTTATAATCTCGACCACTGCTTGGAGCCTGATTAATCTACTTAGGATATAATTTGGGGTCCTGTTTCCCCAGCTTCTATCCTGGGCCCATGTGGCTGGTCCATAGGTTTTTACTATTCTCTCAGGAGGCCACCCTGCACCCCATCCATTAACATCCCCGGTGTTGGTAAGGGAGGTGTCTATAGATCTCTTTGGTTGACTGAGGTAATCATAGAGTCTTACCCCCAGATGATCTTCCTCTGAACTGGGAAGGAAAAAGAATTTAAGTCAGACTAGACCAAGATAGCAGATCTGTTTCCATTTGGGGGGAAGGTGAGTATACGCCGTTAGACCACAGATCCAATAATGGCCTTTCATGGCAGCTATTTTACTGAAATAGAATCTGGAGTAAGCTCTAGAATTATTTCCCTGGGGAGTTGGATAGTAATATGTGTCATATGGTCCTAGCGGGCCACCTCTGCAGATGGGCTTGTATTGGTATTTCCATAGTTATGGATCTGGGTGCCAGATACAACTTGCAGTGCAACCCCCATTGGTTAGGTTTCTCAAGCTCCAATAATGGGATAGGCAGCCTCTATGTGTTTTGTTCACCCAGCCCCATTTGATGTTAGGAATCTTCAAAATCCCAGTCTTCCCTTTACATGCCCAGGCCCCCACTGAGAATCAGTATCTGTTGTGTTTGGTACAGTTATAAGTTAATTCTTCTCTGATCCCAGTCAGAGTCCATTTACTGTGACTCCTCCCCAACTCTATTGTCCCAGTTGAGTGATTCACACAGAACACTCCCTCTCTTTCTTCAGCCAATTGCCAGGAGCGTTCCTCCTTCCCTGACCAGAAGCCTGTACAAGGTGTATAATGGACAAGGGCCCTGGTACTAAACAGCCACTCAGGTCTCAGAGGGACAGGGACCCACGGCCATTGTGATAGCCTTTGCTGTCCACCACAGATCCAGCAATTAGTAAGATTGAAAGTATTAACTATAGTCTGGATCAGGGCCTACCAGTGGTTACCTTGAGATACCCAGGAAGTGGGAGCTGGTTGTCCTAGTGACATAAGGGGTAAGAGTGATACCAATGGGACACCCCTAGATGCGGCATTACTCCATAGTCCTGGAGTAAAAAGGGATAACAGTAACATTCTCATTAGGGCACAGGAAAAGATTCCAAGTGGGGGAGAGTAGACAATTTCGTGATAAAAGACAATATATGATTATAATCAAGCCAAAGCTTAAAAGGAGAAGTGCACAGATTATGTCTCCTCCTTCTTTTATCAATAAGCACAGACACACAAAAAAGGAAGGGGAGTCCAGTAATTTGATCACTCACAACAGAGGGCTGCATCGCAGGTTGAGCTTCAGACCTTCTGAATCAATTCTCTGGATAGTCCAGGAGACAGGAGGTTCAACAGGTCCCTTCACATGAGTGTGATGAATCCAAACTCTTTTCTTTAGTCTGGGCTGCAGTATCAGAGGTCATCAAGGTCAGGAACGGACCTTCCCAGGATGGGTTGAGTTTTTCCTCTTTCCAGGTTTTGATCAGGATCCAGTCTCCTGGCTGGTACCTGTGAACTGTGAAGCCCAAGGGAGGGGTCTGAGCAATTAAGCCTTTGGTTTGTGAATAGTGCAGGTGGCTTGCCAAAGAAGCTATATATTTCCTCAGAAATTAATCTTTTTGGTCAAACAAGGGATCTAAGTTCCCTCCACCCATACCAGGGTAAGGGTGTCCAAAAAGAAGTTCATAGAGAGAGAGCCCTGCATCCCTTTGAGGTATAGTCCTAATTCTAAGAAGGGACATGGGTAAGCACTTGGTCCAGGGAAGCTGAGTTTCCAATGCTAATTTAGTGAGCTGCCTCTTAATTTCCTGATTCATTCTTTCAACTTTGCCAGATGAGGGAGGATGCCAAGGATTGTGAAACTCCCAAGTAATGTCTAAGGCCTGGGCTAGGGACTGTAGAATCTTGGCTGTGAAGTGAACCCCTTGATCCGAGTCAATCCATTCAACCATCCCGTACCTTGGAATAATCTGTTCTAGCAGAATTTTACCAACAGCTGGAGCTGTGGGACAGGGCAGAGGAAAAGGCTCCACCCAGGAAGTCAGGTGGTCTACTACGACCAGCAGGTACTTAAGGTGTCCTATGGCAGGCAATTCTGTGAAGTCCACCTCTATGCTTTGAAAAGGCCTGAGGCCCGGAGGCCTTCCTCTGACCGGAGTTCGGCACAGTGCTAACTTGTTTGTCCTTTGACACACAAGGCAGCCATCCACCAACTGCCGTGCCACAGTATAGAGACCAGGAGTGACCTAACGGACCAAGACTGCATCACACAGCTTCTGGACATCCCAGGGACTGCCCTGATGTAAATGCTGAAGGACCGGCCTCATACCTGCTTTGGTCAATACTTCTCTTCCATCCAAGATGTACCACAGTCCACCCTGCTTCCATGTTCCCAAAGACAGTCGTTTCTGTTGTACTTCTTTGGTAATAGAAGGAGAAGGGAGACTCGGGGGAAAGGAGGGGATCAAGACTAACAATTGATCAAAAGGCCTTGACTCTACTGTCCCAGTCCTTTTTGCTTCCTCATCTTCAAGGCGATTACCCCTTGCCACAAATGACTGTCTATTTTGAAGGCCATTTACATGTACTATTGCTATGGTCTCAGCCATTAACAGGTTCTTCAAGATTTTAGTAATTAAAGTATCATGAGCCAACTCTTTCCCCTTACTGTTGACCATACCTCTTTCTCCCAGATTTTCCCAAATACATGAGCGACTCCCCAAGCGTACTTGGAGTCAGTATAGATATTACCCTCTATCCATTCTAACAGCTTTAGGGCCTGATTTAAAGCATAACGTTCACATGTTTGAGTGGACCAATTCTTAGGCAGACACACAGCCTCCACCAGGGATTCACAGTCCCCATCAACTATAGCATATCCATTTTTCCTCTTCCCCTCCTCCATCCTTGAGGAGCCATCCACAAAGAGATTGATTCCCCCAGGGATTGGGGATTCCTGTAAATCTTCTCGGATTTTTGTTTAGAGGTCAATAAAATCAATACAATAATGTTCTAGTTCAGGAGAGAGCTCATTCCTTGGGGTTAGGAAGGGGGCAGGATTCAGGTTTCTATCTTGAGACAGTATTAAGTCATCATTTTCTAATAATATGGCCTCATATTTCAGGATTCTTGAATCACTGAGCCATTGTCCCGCTCCTTGATTCAGGATAGTTCTTACCTGATGTGGAACACTCACAATCAGGCTCCCTCCCAATGTCAATTTTCTACTCTCTTCTACCAAGGTGGCAGTAGCAGGTGCCTGGATACATGTTGGCCAACCTCGAGCTACAGGGTCTAAGATTTTTGAAAGGAAAGCCACAGGTCTCCTTTGCCCTCCTCTGGTATGGGCCAAGACTCCCAGGGCGACAAGACTCCCAGGGGGACTCCTTTTTCTGTATTTACAAACAATTAAAAGGGTTTCTGTAAGGAGGGAAATGCTAAAACAGGGGATGATACCAAAACCTCTTTCAGTTTCTCAAATCCTTCCCTTCCCTCTTCAGTCCATTTGATTTTATTGCATTTTTCCTCCAAAAGATGTTGGTACATGGCTTTGGTCAAGGCTGCATATGGGTCAATTCTATTTCTACAGTAACCTACCAACTCCAAGAATTTCCAGAGATCACTTTTTGTTTTAGGGAGTGGCTTCTGGAGAATTCCAGCACCCCATTCAGGGTCTAACTTCTTGCACCCTTCACTTATCAAATGTCCCAAATATTTTACTTCTTTTTCTACAAACTGTGGTTTGTTCTTTGACACCCTCAGACCCTCTGCTCCTAAATAATTTAGTAGTTGGATAGAGGCTTGACTGGTTTCCTTTCTCTCCTTTCCTGTGATTAGCAGGTCACCTGAGATCCAGCTGGGGGTCTAAATCTCTCTAATATTCCTTCTAAAACTTGTCCAAATAGGTTCTGAGATTCAGTATATCCCTGTGGGAGTACACACCACCTATATTGCTGTTTTCTCCCTGTTTCTGGATTCTCCCATTCAAAGGCAAAGATGTCTCTGCTATCGGGGTGTAAGGGGCAGACTCAGAATGCATTTTTAGAATTTATTACACTAAACCACTTGCTATCTTCCCTAATTTTTCCCAGAATGCTGTATCGGTCAGGCACCACAGGGTGGGATGGTGGGACTATCTTATTGATTTCTCTTAAATCCTGTACCAATCAGTATGTCCCATGCCCCTTCTGAACCGGCAAAATGGGAGTGTTGAAGGGAGACATGCAGGGTTCAAGGAGCTCCCCCCTCCAAGAGTCCCTGTATGACTGGCTAGAGTCCCCTTCTCCCTTCCAATGATATGGGATATTGTCTTACCCATACCACCATAGTGGGTTGATTTAGCTTGATCCTGAAGGGCATCATATCAACCTTTCCTGTATTCTCGGGGCTTGCCCATACCTTGGGACAAATTTGACACTCTTCCTCCTCTTTTAACTGTAGTATTCTGACAGGGATTATCTGAACTCCTTGTGTCTGGAGCTGAATGGCCAATTTCATAATCAGGTCTCTCCTTAATAAATTTATGCCTGCCTCTGGGACAAGGAGCAGGCGCCCAAAAGTAAGCGTCCCTTGATATTCAATTTGTAAGGGCTCAGGGAGGGGAACAGGGAAGTTCTCACCCTTTATCCCTGAGATAACTATAGTATCCCGGCACAATTCGGCCCCTTTTGGTAAGTGGGTCACTGATGATCGGGATGCCCCAGTGTCAATTAGATAGACTACCTCCTCCCTCTCTGGCCCCATCCTTATATTTATCAAAGGCTCAGGGTGGGTTAGATCATCGAGCCCCTGACACCCCTAGTCCTCTGACCGCACCATGGAGTAGATTTTCTTTTCTTTTTGTATTTCTGGGCAGTCTCTCACAAGGTGTCCTCTTTGTTTGGAGGACCTCCCTTTCCACTGTTCCTTTCCCCCAATTTTCTGTCATCTTCCCTTTTCCCCTGCACTCCTTTTTCTCTTCACATTTCCCCTCTGTCTGGCGGTCCATGGACTGAACAACTCTGTACTGCCTAAGCTACAGTCTGGACCATGATTCTGGTGTTAAGTTTAGCTTTTTGTTTCTGTTTCTCTTCATCCCTTCTCACATAAATCTTTGTAGCTTCTTCCAGCATGTTCTCTAAAGGTTTATTATTTCACTTATCTATCTTCTGGATTTTCCTACTGATATCTGGCCATGCATTTGTTACAAAATGAAATTTTAGCAGGGTTGTTGTTGATGGGTTATTGGGTTCTAAACTGGAATATTTTTCCATATTCTCTTTTAGTCGCTTTAAAAATGCTGTGTACGACTCATCTTTTTCCTGTACTACCTCAACCACCTTTTTAACGTTCTGAGGTTTTGGGGCTGCAGTTCTGATCCCTACAGTTATAAGCTCTCTACGGTCTTGTATGTGAGTTCTATAAGCCCCATCATTGTGATCCCATCTTAGGTCCTGGTTGGGATGTTTCTGATCTGCCGCCACTACCCCCACTGTGGGAGGGTGCCTTTTTTCCCATTCTACCATTGTAGCCCTCCTTACCATCTCCCTTTCTTCATGGCAGAATAAGGCATTCAAAACAGACATTAACTCATTCCAACTGTATATATTTGGGCCCAGAAATTGATCTAGCTGTTCTGAGAGGCCACTAGGGTCCTCCATCAAGGTTTTCATGTCCTTTTTGAAATTCCTGACTTCAGAAGCATTCAATGGGGCACTCACATATCTGAGTAGTGTGGTACATGCGTGTGCTCCCTGAAGGCCTTCCAAGTCTGTAGGAGGAGCAGGAGTCAAAGGAGTAGGAATAATAAATACCTTCAGCTTCAGTGGAGGGTTCTGTTGGTCTTTGAAGAGTTGCTTCAATTCCCTTCTGAGGGAGCCATGAAGGGGCTCCCATGAATTGGCAGGATCCCCTTCCTGGTTCCCTCCAGTTGGAGGCAATGCACTGTTTAAATTTGTAGGAAGTGGGTGGGCATCAGGCACAGGAGGAGGAGCATAAGGTGGAGGAAAAGCGAGGAGGGTATCCTAAGACTGGGACTTTACTTCCTCCCTTTTCTCACCCTTCACCTTCTCTCTTGCTACCATCTGTCGAAACCCTGGCATTCAAAGTGCAGCCTAAGTGCCTTCTTCTGGATTGAAGGGCTCTTTAGTATTTACATACAAAATTTAGTTTTTGGCATATCCAATTCTTGGAGGAACCAAATCATGGCCACACAGTGCCACCTCTGATATCTTTCTCTCCCCAAACAAAACAACAATATTTAATTATCTTTCTCTTATGTTTTCCTTTATATTTTGGTAATTCATGCCAATTTTGCAATTGATCGCCTAATGGACTGTTTACTGGTACCTCAAAATTTAGCTCCAACTGGGAACACTTAGAGTGCCCCTTTCCCATCTTTAGTAAATTTATGGGAGGCATCACCGAACTCCCAAAGTCAAAGTGGCTTAGCCAGAGTATATGAGAATGGTCGCCCACTTCTCCTCAGTCACCTGTGAAGCCTTTAGCTCAGTGGCATCCTTCCACTGGAGAATTAGTTAGGGAACTTCTTTAAGTGTTTACCTCTACGCCAAATCTCCCAGACCCACAAATGCTTACCACCAGGCTGCATATACACACTTAACATACTGTCGTTTCCAGGTCCACCCCGGCCGGCAGGACTTTTCCACGTTTTCTTTTTAGTTGGAGCCCTAACAATGAGCCTTCTATTCTTTCCGAGTCCCTCTGCTGAGGTCCTTCTCTATAACTGGGTCATAATTCTTCCCCAATGCGTGAGACCTCCAGAAAATTCCTGGTGTGCACTTGGTCTCTGTCTTTGGCAAGGAAGAATCCCCATCAATCAAAGAGAGGCTCCCCGTATGGGCCACCAAACTGTCTGGGATAAAGACCCCAAAGGCCCTTACCCAAATAAATTCAGAGGTTTCTCAAGGTAAAGACAGAAGTTCTTTATTCTAAAGACAAGTCTCATGAGAGATGGGTGTCACCTACTCCAGTCAGTCTGGTATAGGGAGGCACTTGAACAGAGTTCAACAAGCAGTTATATAGCCCTGTACAGATAATTCTGTGAAAAACCCCAAATCTCCCAGAAAACCCACAAAAATTCCCAAACCCCTCCCACCAGAAAGCCCCTAATACTGGATCATTACCCAGTTGGTGGGGTATCATGACGTCACAATCTACGCAGATCCCTGAAAAGTCCTGTCTACCAAATACCGAGAAATAAAGCCACGAATATCCTTACGTAGAAGAAATGAGGCTATTACAAAAGCCCCTACAGGAAAAAGGGAAGGGCGGAGTGGAGGTACAACCTAGGTTTACTGAAAGTTAGATAATTGGCAAGAATATGAAGCTCAGGCCAATAGAACTCGTCAGACCTAGCTCAAGTTTGGTGACTTTCTTATTTTATGAGAATGCTTTCACTCTCATTCATTATCACTATTCTGGGAAAGTGGAATTAAAGCATTATCTCCAAAGCTTGACTCCTTTTCTACCTAATACTAATTCTATAATGAACATACATAAGAAATAAAAAAGAAGCCCATATACCCAAGTCATAAAAAACCAGAAATCCAAGAAGCTATACACAAGAGAATATTTACTAGGCAACACAGAGTGAAAGAGCTCTCCTTTTGGGAGTTAAATAACTCAGGTAAACCAGAGGAAACACTTCAAAGTTTCCAGGGTAGCAAGGCAGGGGTAGAGACATGATGGAGACTGATAGCTCCCCTCATGGCTTTCTGGAGCCTTTTCCTCCAGCAACCTGCAATGGGGTTGGCCTCTTCCATCTTCTCTCTTGAAGATGGATAACAGGAGTGCACAAGTCCTTCCAAAAAGACTTGAAGCTTGACGAGTCCTCACAGTGGGGATTTTTGCTTAAAGAGTCCCCAAAGGGGAACTGGGTAAGAACCGAAGCCTTCACCTCTAACCAATTATGCCTTTCCACTCATGCAGGGCTGGGCTTTATCTTCACCAATGTGGAGAGTGCCCTATACTGAGGGGCTTTGGTTCGGGGGTTATACATTTGAACACTAATACTTTTGTGAATCTCACTATCATCATTTACATTCAAGTGCAAAATGTCTCAAACAATTAGGGATTCATTTATTCATTAATTTTTTACAGTTTCAAGCTGAGTTTATAAAAACTATAACTGCATGCACATAACGATGCGCACATAACGGCATGCTTTGTTTGTACTTATGACTCCTGGAAATCATCAGAGCCAGGACCACTTTAAGTATTCTCCAAGAGGAGGCACTTTTACACAGGCTGCAGTAGCTTCTTCTGTCACCATTGAATTGGCCCAAGAAATAACCATAATATTGCTTTGGATACTAAACCCCTTTCCAGTGCTCTCACTCTCCTTTCTTCTTTTTTTGGAATACTGAAGGGTAGAACTTTAAATTCTCCTCAAAATATTCTTTTATAAATGGTTAAGATCTGGATTCTCTAGTTCTTTCTGGTTTGAACTCCACAAAACATAATTTCCCTCTCTGCACCGCCCCCCCCATCGAACCAAACAACACCCTCCCTCTCTGGATTTTGTTAACTTTTCCCTTTACATTATTAACTCCTCAAGGGTGTATTGCATTGTATTGTATTGCTGTAACTAGAAAAATTGAAAACACTACAGAAGGAAGGGAGTTTCTTTTTTTTCTTTAATTTTTCCACTGCCATTTAATGTATCCTGTAGTGTCAGAAGTGCATCAGATTGTTTAGGTTTAGGGATGCTGGGATGCCAAAATAGTGACACACAAGTCCTACCCAAATGAATTCAACCCAAGCTTTCTTTCCCACAAAGAGAACATTTATTAAAACACTGATAAGTGGGAGTGATTCCAAGAATCCCCATACTGACCAGACTCTTAAGGAATCTGAGTATTTGTATGGCTAATGCAAGCTGGCACTATTGAATCTGAGTACTTGAATGGAAACAAGATGGTCCAGATTTAGGAGTGCTCAAGTAGTCTTGGGTGACTGGGGGAGGGGTCTAAGGAGGATCTTAACAGGAGTGTCCAGTAGGCAGGTCTGGAGACTGGAGATCATAAGAACAAAGAGAATGGTGTCTTAGATAGAATCAAGGGTGGGAAGTAGCTGGAGGCAATCTGGAAGTAACCAGGGCTAGGTTAAGGTAACAGAGAATTGGGTGTAGTGATAATGAAAGGGCAGATTAGAAGATTATAGCCTCAGGTGAACACCAGATCAAGTGAGAAAATTCAAGGTGAGTTCATGGTGGCATTTCCCAAGGCCCATAGACAAATGAGACACAAATTGATGTAGGGGACAAAGGTCTCAACTTGGACCCATACCCCATCAAGATGATAAGGAAAGTTGTGTGCAATTATCTCAGAATAAACAGTGCTCTGAATTTTAAGCTTAACATTTTGAAAATTAATGTTTTGATCAAAATGTTGACCAAAAATGTCTGAATATAAAATCACAAAATTGTAAAAGAGTCAATATGAAGTTTTATATTATAATGTAGTAATTAATGATATTATATTCAGGCATATTAACAAAGCCAACATATTAATGAAGTACAGGGTCTGGGAAGCCCCTTGAACTCCCCTTCAATCTTCCCATTTGATGAGACATTTGCCTGAGGCCATAAACTTTTCATTGTGGCTCAGCCCAAATCTTTGTTATTAGCCTAGCCCTCCTTTGTCCAGCACCTTCCCACCCTTGATTCTCCCAGAATATCTATAACCAAATCTGTTACTTCTTTGAACTGGCCTAGCCCTCCATTGTCTGTCATTCCAGGTAGCCTCCAACAGCTTCACACCCTTAGTCACTCATTACTGGAGTCTGACCTCTTTTGAGTCATCCTGAAGACCCTCCCCAAACTCCTCCTCTAGACCAGCCCTAGATTCCTCCCATAACCTTTCTGCATATAAGGCCCCATCTTGCTTCATTTGAAGAGAGGACAGAGAATTATCTATCATTTAGTCCTTCTATGTCACATGATTCTGGTCCACTTGTCCAATGAAAGAATCACAGATACCAAAGCTCTTTAAGAGTTCACCCATTATGATGAATCTCTAATAAACTTTGCTCTTCTTTGGCTCAGAGAAGCTTGAGTTGAATTTATTTGGCAGGTCCCTGCATGTTTGTATTTTGGGATCTTGAGCACTCCTAACCCTATACCTCAATATTTTATGGTTCCTTGACCTCTACATTTTATTGATCCCTGATACCAGGAAACACTGCTAATCTCAACTTCTTCTCCAAGTAAGGACTGGAGGTTTGGTTATGTTGGAGGACATGGACCTGGGCACAGCTTCTGAAGAATGGAGGACAAGGACAGATGCCCCATCTGGAAGTGTAAGCCAGATTCTTTCACTTCTCTCAGTGCTGGGAAACTGGAAAAACTTCAGGTACCTTTTTGTGTTTTTTTTTTTTTGTCTTGTTTTGTTTTGTTTGCTTTTTGAGACTTACTCCCACATCTTCTTTTTAGCAGGAAGGGACTTCTAGCCCCTACATTTATAATGGGTAGAACCTTTTTAATTCCCCAAAGTTCCCTGACCTCTACAATATTTCATATATGATTGTTCCTTAAGGAAACCTATTGGTGGCCTATAAAGAACAGGAAAAGGAATAAAGTAAAAAACAGTTGATTGACACACATTTCAAAAAAAAATTATTTAAATTAAAACATTTTCCCTATCTCTTTTTGTTGGATTTGGTAGATAATATATAAAAAGACTAGTGATTTCTTTTTCTCTTAACTTGCTAATTTTGTTATTAATTTTAACTTGATTTTAAAATGAATAATTATATAGTTTTTATAATTAAACTCACATAACCTAGAATTGCCAATGCATTTGTTTGCTCTTTGCTTATGCTTATGCTTTGTACTTAATTTTCTTGCCTGATCAATCTGAACAACACAATTCTACTAAATAATGATCATCCTTCTCTATCTTACTGAAAATGCCACTAGTGATTTTCTATCATAAAGAATTCTAGGTCTCGGTTTAAGATGGATTTAAATATTTGCCATATTAAAGAGAATCTCATTTATTCCTAAGTTTTTTTTGAAAGTTTTAGTAAATGTTGAATTTTGGCAAGACTTTTTCTGCATTCATTGATTTCCCCATCTTTTGGTTATTTATTGTAATAATCTGAATATGTTTATTATTTTCATAATGTTGAACTAACGTATTGTTCTTGCTACAAATCCAAACTGATTGTAATGAATAATCTCTTGTCATACAGCTGGAGCTCTTTCATTAATAGTTTATCTTAGCTTTATGTGAATATGAATTATGAACATTAGCACATATTTTCTTTCTTTACTCTAGTTTAATTATCAGGATAATGGTTCTTTCAAAGGATGAGAATTCTAAGACACTTCTTTTCTCTATATTTGCAAGCTATTGATGTAATATTTTGGTTAAATTTAATAGAATTTACCTCCAAGTTCATCTCAGTCTGTCTCCCCTCCTCCCTTTCATTCTCTAAGTCTCTGGACTCAATTTATGCACTATTCAATTTCTGTTTCTGAGGTGTGGATATTTAAGTTCTTCACTTCTTGTTCTGGAAATCTGGATATTCTATATTTTTTGCATATATTCCTCTATTACACAGATAAGTGATACAGTGGGTAGAGAACTGAATTTGGAGTCAACAAGACTTCCAGTCAAATATGACTCAAATCTGGGAGGCACAGAGAGATTTTGGAACTCAAAATTTACAAAGAAAAAATTAAATAAATAAATAATATTTTAAAGGATTAAAAATAAAATATTTATGAATTAACGCTAGAGAATTCTAAGCCATGTAGGGGTTCACAGTTACCTTCTCCTACCAATCTCCATATATCTTATTTATTTATATCAATATAGAGAGTTTATGAGCTGGGTAGCCTCTCATAAAATTAAAGATTTTCTTTCACCACCACCACCCCAAATC
Source organism: Pseudocheirus occidentalis (assembly GCA_028646575.1). Taxonomy (NCBI): domain Eukaryota; kingdom Metazoa; phylum Chordata; class Mammalia; order Diprotodontia; family Pseudocheiridae; genus Pseudocheirus; species Pseudocheirus occidentalis. The sequence continues at coordinate 202,429,632 of CM053599.1, forward strand.
AATAAAGAAAGAAAAAGAAAAATACAGTTTTATTTTTCAGTCTATCGTAATATGCTATTACATTTCCTCTACACATACCAAGATTTTAACAGCTTTTTTCTTGAAAAAAATATGTTTTAACAATATATAAGACATGTTTTGTTGAAGTGTTACAGATTTTTTTTATAAAATGCCTCCAGACCTTATTCTTTAATTGGTTCCTCACATTTACTGTATCTTTTGCTGTATGAAATTTCAGCAGTGTAAGTTTCTTTTTTCATTTTTCCCTTCCTGCTATGAAAGGTTTAAATACTTCAAAGTCTGAACTTGCCGCATTAGTTCTAATGTGTCATTACCTCAAAATGGCTTAAAGGGGTACTAAATAATCAAGTATATCAGAATTCAACTTATTGGCAGTCAAGGATGTGGATTTTGTGAAACTAAGGATCACATTTCACCCACATTATTTTTTTTACACACAGGAATATTCTCTCTGAACATATTCTCTGTTACTGTAAATACAATTCATAAAAGTCAAACTGGACCATTTCCACATTTTGTCTGGCTAATTGTTAAGTTGTAGCAAATTCTCTGATATTGTCTATTGATTTCTACATTATCTTTTGTGATCTTACTGAACCTGTTCCCTTTTTCTGCTAAATTTCCCCTTTTGCTTTTTTTTCAATAGTAGCAAAGCTAACTTCCATTTATTAGTTTCTGGTTTCTGGTCTACATTCCTTCCATTAATGGATTTGTTCTTTGTAGCATAACCTTGAAAGTATAATTTCATTTTCTAATGCAGTTCCTGAGAGAAATTCTAAACCAAACAGGAGTAACTCCTGTGTCCTATTAAAAACAAAACAAAACAAACAGAAAATTGTATACACACACATGCGCACACATATATGTACACACCTAGATATGTTTTTTCTTCTACATTTTTATTATGTAGACAAAAGCAAAATAAACACATTTCTTAAAATCCCTTTGTTATTCATATATATATATTTATGTGTCTGTATGTATAGATATAGATACACATATGTACTTGTATGAATATGTGAGTATACACATATATAGTTGAAAAAAAAGCAGAAATGTTTTGATCAGTCCAAGTGACTTGGCTTAAATATAACCTGGTTTTTATCCTTGACTTTTATTGCCTATGATTTAAAAATATAACCCATTGAGTCTATAGATTTCTAATATAGGCCAACATTTAAATACTACTTTTGGACTTTTATGTATGTGAGCTAGGAAATGATGAAAAAAGAGAAAATTTTAAGTTGCAAAAGACCTCAAAGGTAGTGCCATAATTGCTCCCAAGATACCAAATTAGATTCACTAAGTCCTAAAACCTGATGAGCTGTGCTTTGTATAGTATAAAAAATTGTGTAGTATGAAATTTTACTTTGTATAGTATAGCTATGGGGTCCTGAGAAAGAGTAGAAACAAACTGAACAATCTGATGTGAGATGAATGTTGCTGTTATGACCCAAGTTAGAGCAGAGAAAGGTTGCCATGCAAACCATGAACTTTAACTTCAAAGCTTGCTTTTAGAGCACACTAGCAAACTTTGTATATATGAGTCCTGAGGGTCAGGACTTTGGAGAAGTCCTCAAGCTACACGTCTCTCCACCTTCAAAAGGAATGAGTCTCTAAACCTGACTTTTGACAGTGTCTCTTTTATCTTTTCCTTCCTTGGTGGATGTTTTATTTGCTACTGGTACTGTCTTATTGATGTCATAATCAAAGAAGAATGTTTACTCCCTCAGTGTTCACTGCCCACTGTCTTTGATTGCATTCTCAGAGATCTGGCTATATCAAATATTGCCAAATGTTTCTTCTCAAAACATCTGCAAGAATTTTTCTTCTGGAAACTTTCTGCTCCAAAGAAGCCCAGAAGTGTGTCTAATTCTTTCAAGCAACCCTAATATATTTCATCATCTGATATGCTTCAATGGCTCAAGCATTTAACTACTTCTCAGTTTTATTGACTAGGATATTAACATTTGGCTTATGCATTTGGTTTATTGGCTTATTTAGGATAGGTGCCAAAGAATTATTCATATCCATCTTACACCTTCCATTTATTGTTTGATTCCATAATTCAAAGATACTACACAAAGGCCTCAGAGCGTATCTGATTTTTTTAAATTATATTAATAGTAGTTGAGATTTTGAAAACAACTCATAAAAGTTCTCCTATAATCTGCCATTAATAATTCATCCAATTAGTTCTTGCTTTTAAGAAATGAATGTTTACAGATAGAAAGTGTCTAGAAAATGTAGTTATCAGGAAAGTATGCTCATGGTATTAGAGCAATGCTTATGTTATTACAAAACGACTCCAACTTTATACAAATAGATAAAATGACTAAAGAGGCTTTGATGATCACAATTGGCATTGTAATAAAAAAAATCAAATCAAAAGAGATCTGCTAGATTAAGATTTTAAAGCATTCAAAGAATTCCATAGGTGCAATATATTTAGCAAAATATAGTATCTTCATAGACTTTAAGAGGAAATTGAAAATAATTTACCACTGGAAAAATGCAAATTGACTGGTAGGACGATATAGTAAATGTTGAATCCTGAGAAAGTGCATTCCACCATAAAGTATCATTAGATACGTTGATGTAAGAAATAACACAGAATAAAACAGTAAAGGCATCAAGTGGATAAATAAATCATTCCAAGTAAAAAAAGCAGAACAGAGAATGAGCGATTGTCAAGCATTCAAGAGAATGGTGGAACTTTGAGAATACATCACAGGAAAAGGTATGGGTTAATGTTGGACCCAAAATTGATCCCCTCTATAATTTGAATGCAGAAAGTAAATGATTGTTTCAGTTAAAGGACCACTAGCTAACTTATATGGTCTTTTAAAAATCTGTTTTTCATAAGTAGATGTTTGGAAAAGAAAGAATATACATAGAAATTACTGAAATACATATTTCTCTCCAAAAGGCAGGTGAAAGGCTCCTTGGGAAAATTGCATGGTTACATTACAAATGGTTTCAGTGGTCTAAAAGGAGAGAATGTTTTCAAGATGCCTTTGGCACAAGAAAATGCTTTACTTAGGCATTTTGACAAAGTCTCACTTCAAAATTATAATAGTAGAAATAGAAAACATCTCCTTTTAGTCATAGATATTAAATTGCTCCAAAACAAGGGCTATGGGAATCCATGAAACTTACTTCACTCTAGCCAAGGTGGTGATAGAAGGTAATAAGTAAAGATCAGTGGATTGTGAACAAAACCTTTCTTCCCAAGGTAAGCCTAGATGCCAGTCAGTTAAGTCCATAAACATTTAGAAAGCACCTACTATGTGCCAGGCACTGCACTAAACATTGAGGATACAAAGAAAAGGCATAAAACAGGCCCCACCATCATGGAGCTCATAATCTAATGGTGAAAGTCAACACATAAAAAAAAAGCTAAAAGGAAGGTATGAGATTACTCATTACAGAGACATAACAAATTCCTGGAGTCCTTTCTCAAGCCCTTTGATGTCCGTTTTTTCCAGTGAGAGGGAAATAGGAATGCTAGGGTGAAGGGGTACTGAGGAGGTATGAGTTTCAGAGTTGATTTCAGCTTGCAGAATAATGAATTTCAAAGGATCATGAGGTCAAAGAGAGTAACCAGGTGGGGAACTGTATAGTAGGAACAAGAGCTGAGAAAGTGACCTATGGCATCACAATACTTGTAAACAGATAAACAATTACCATAGAAAAATTTACGTGTACCTGCTCAGGTGACCATGGGACATCTCTTGGCACTAAGTCTTCTTTGTTCTGTTACTATATAATATCTGGTCCATCCTAAGTGCAATGCAGAGACAACTGTTCTGATGTCACCCAGGACTGACCTAATAAGTAAGCTTTGTTTGAGAAAATTAAATACTATCTTCTTAAAGACAGGCAGACTTTGATGCTGGTAAACCCTGTGGAGTTTTCATTTTTTTATTTTAAAATTTCTTCCGAATTTACCCATCATTTGCATCAAACTAGTTTTGATTTTTGTGAGTGTTCTGGCCCTGATGAGTAAATGAGGTTCTGCACCCCACATCTCTGATAGCTGCCTACCCCTTTTCTTCTCTACTGATGCTAAACATGTGTTGGCTCAACTTTCCCTCCAACGCAGCACCAAACTGTTCATACCCAGAGAAGTGCTTTAATCTGTTTCCATTAAGTCTCCTAGTAGTTGTCTAGCCTTGAGTCCAGCACTTTTGTTGAATGTGAATGTTTAGCTTGGAGAGGTTCAGTCTGTTATTGTTCCAGAACACTGCGTCACACGTCATCACTCTCATATCCTTTCTCTGTCTTCTACTTATAGTAATATAGTCTATGGCAATGTTTGTGGTCAGGGCACATTGATGAAGTTTTATTGCACTTAAGGAAATAGAAGACAGTGTTTGCGATAAGAAAGTCATAAGATACACACGTCTTCAGTAGTAAATGACCATTGCTATTGGTGTTTCTAACTGCATTACTCCTAAGGACTCCCTGCATTATCTGATACTCTGTGCCTATTCTGGTGTCAAATTACACCCAGAATTATAAGCTTGTCCTCTTGACACTTTGCTGATAAACATCCCCAGGTCTTCATTCATTTTTTCTTTGACCTCATCAGAGTTTGCCATGGTGTGGGAGTATATGCAGTGATGGTGGCAGCATGGAGTTTTTCTACAAGTGGCTATTGCATATTCATGAGCCTTTAATTAACTCCTTTAGGGAGACTTAGAAATTTGTTGACTATATTATATTTGATCACAAAACTTATGCCAGGTTCATGGCATTCACTAGTAAGTGGCCACTCTAGAAAAAAAAATGCATCCAACTCTGACTTTAGTAAGGTGGTATTCATTTGGATTTGATACATGCTGAGTTCTCTCCCTCCAAGAGCTGTTTGTTTTTCAATTGCTACTTTTTTTTTGTTATTCATAAGCTTGCACATGTTCCGTGTATCAATCTTTTCAAAACTTTTTTCTGCCTTTTTTGTGTGTTTCAGCTGTAAAGTAGGATCTTCACCTTCTAGGGTAAGCAGAACAGGGCTAGGTTTGATGAAGCAGATAATCTTATGGCATGTTTTTAGCCCCAACCTCAAGACAGGAGGTGAACAGAGTTATCACTCCCCCCCCCCCAAAAAAAAGAGGTGTTCAGATACCCTGTGAGAAGATGACTTTGGTTCACCTTTGTTCAGGGTTGTGACAACAACTCCCATTGTATCTATACATTCTTCTTTGTTACTTTCCAATCACCACAGGACTTTGAAGTAGTTAAAAATAGTAAAAGTAGTATGGGCAATATCTTTTGACTCATGCACAAATTGGATTCAAGAAAGGCAGAGCTGTGTAAACTTGTCAATGTCAGTCTGTCTTCCACAGTCATTAAAATCCAGTACCAAGACAAAAATATGGACAACTATTGAACTGTGATACAGTGGATGACTTTGGCATCTTTAATGTCTAACCAAGCTCTAAATGCTTTACAAGACCTTCTTCTGACACCTTCATGGCCAATTGGAACAAAATGTTCATATGTATCCATTCTACCGTGGAAAGCTTTTGTATGGTTTGATCTGTCTGTTGAAGCAGTTTGCCAAGATATGGCTGCTGCACATTCTACAGATTCAATGAAACAGTTAATAACATTAGAAGAATACATCTACAAATCAGAGCTGTTCAACTATAGCTGAGACAATTTTTTGTTTTTAATGGGAATATTTTAAGTATCGTAAACACCAAATCAAAAAGTCTGTGATTTTTCTTCTTTTACAAGTTTCAAATCACCACACAGACCTAGATTTAGTTCATATTTATATCAGAAAAATGTATTAATCACCTTTAACACCTGTAGGTAACTGCTTATCTGCATGAAATGTTTATTTAAAGCAATGAATTCATCAAAATCACCTCAATCACACTAAGCATCTTTCAACTCAGTTTCCCTCCCAAAGTTCACTGAATCCACGTTACTCAGTTGAAAAAAAAATATAGATGTTTAGCAACCATTGACACTGAGAAATGACTAATTGAAGTTGTTCATCCACACCCTCTTCAAATTTTCATCAGTCTTTCACTGCCATCCTATGTGCTCAATTCTCAATCTATTCCTCGGCCTCTGTCTTTCAGAAAATCAATTTCTCAAACACAGTCTCTACCCTGAGTACTAGAATCCCCAGCACTGTCAAGTACTGAGGTCCACTTCTAATTACCTCATATTTCTATTCCTCTACTGCAGTTTCCTTTTGTAGCAGAATATTTTTTTGAAAGAGGAAATTTTGGTTGGATACATTTGATTTATTTTCTAATAATATATTTTGTGAGGATTTTACCTTCTTATTCTCCATCCAAATGACACCTTGGAAGAATAAAGAAGTGGTTACTTAGCGAATGTGGAATCATGATTAAAAATTCCAAAGCAATCTAGAGGCTTACTAATTAGCCCCAAACATATTTGGAATTATGAACCAATAATTCAGCTCTACATAGAGTGATGGGGCAAGTTCTCCATGAGCCTGTGGTATTTGAGAATTATTTATATTCCTACTTTTGATCTCCCTGAGCTTTTGGTTTTATTTCTTGAGTTCAACTTGGGAAGCTTAGCCAAGCTTTGTGGAAATGTTAGGTAAAGATGACATCAGCTTTCAGATTTAGGTACTGTCTAGTCTAGGTTAGATAAAATGTTCTAATTGTGCTTCCTATTAACCAAAATCTTATTTTTATGATTATATTATTTTACTTATTTCTCATTATTTATCCTCATATTCATGTAGTATAGAATGTGCAAGGAGACAAAATATTTGAATAGGACACAGACAGATATGAGAGAAGGAGTAGAAAAAGAGGGAGTAAGTAACTCAGGATCAAGAGCCTAAAGGAACATCAGACTCAAAAACTCACATTATGAGTTTAGTGATCAGTTGTATTTCAAATAGGGCAAGAACCATTCCTAAGGAACTGCAATTTCATGAAGGCTGGTTATAATTACTACGGCATGTGTATCTGTGTGTGTGGGTCTGTCTGTGTCTGTGTGTCAGACACAGACTGAAACTTTCTATCTCATGCAGAATGGCAATTCAGAGGCCTCTCACAGGTCCTACCCAAATAATAATTAACACAGGAATTTTTACCTACTACAATGCTGCCCCGGACAAGTTGAACTCTCTTTAGGCAACCCAGTGCATCACTGCTCCCAAGATACAACACATTTGTACCCAACTCCATGCAAATACCAATCACCTTACCTACTGCATCTCAAAAAGTCCTGAGCTCAAAAGAGCTTCTGCCTCCACCTCCCCAGTAGCAGAGACTACAAGTGTGCACCATCAAATCTGTCATTTGGTGTGTTTTAAGAAACAAGACTGAATCTTTTACACATAAAACAGTAAAACATTATTTATTAAGTCAGGCTGAGTATCTTCCATTTATGCTGAGTGTCTACCACTTCTTGCTACCACCTCATAGTAACTTCCTCAGGTGAGAAGACCTCAGATCATATTACAGCTTGATCCCTGATCCTTTCATCTCTTCCTAGGTGAAATGTACCCTTTAAGAAAGGCTTCTTGGGGTTAGACCAGGCATCTTCCTTTTACACCAAGCAATCACATTGAATACATATACACATATTATACATATGTATGTATATATGTGAATATATGTGTGTATGCATGTACATATGTGTGTGTATTATTTCCTCACTGCTTACCACTTGATTCTCCTTCCCATCCTCCTTAACATTCTCACCCCCAAATATCATCCTATCTCCACCTAACCCTTCCGTTGCTTCCTCTGAAAAACCTGTTCTCTAGATAGCAAACTTCTCTTTCTCTCAAATCTTTTTGACTCCCACTTCTTCCATCTTGGCTCTTGACTTCCCTTCAATGACACATCCCATCATGATCACCTATTTCAGTATTGACTATATACATCATTCATTCTTCTCACCTCACTGGCTGAGACAGGCGAGTTGAAACTCCTTGCTCAACATTGCCTTTGCCTCTTCCAGGTTCTCCTACTTCCTCCATTGCTCAGTAACCTCTCTTCCTCTGAGCTCTGAGGATACATACACATACATACACGTGTATGCACACACACATATGTATACACAATCATATATACATATGTTTTTACATATACATGTGTGTATACATTTTCTCTATCTCTCCTCCCTAACTTCTACCCTTATACTATGGGAATTCAATATACATACTGATTCTCCCTTAAATACTCTAACCATTCAGTTTTCAGCCTACTTACCTTCATGAAATACTCTTCCTACTCAGTTCAATCATATACAAACATGGTCACTGAACTTTCCATCACCCACAAATATATCACATCTATGTACAGAAATTCCCTTATCTGACCCTAATATATTGACTCTTACCTCTCCCTCTGGCTTCCTTTACATAACTCTCCTCTTCATCCTCTGGGACATCCACAATCCCACAGTTTTCTCCCAGGCCACCTTTTTGCACAACCTACTTTCTCCATTTCTTTCCATCTTGACCTGTTGGCAAACTAATTTGACTCTACTCTGACTCTTCTCTTGAATAACTAGCTCCCTTAACATGTTGTTAACTATGCTCATCCTTGCATCCCTCCAATTCCTCACGTTCATTCCTACACACTGTTGCTGAGCAATGGTGAAGATCACACAACCATGTTGATTGGGTTCCCTACAAATTAAGGATATATAACTGGACATTCCCTGGTGCTAAACAATTCTATTATACCTACCTTATAAACTCACTATCCTCTCTACATTGGTTCTTCCAAAGTTTTTCATTTTTCCTCAAGCCTCCAATTGCTCTCTGTCCCACAATTTTCTCTACTGAGAACATTGCTTTGTATTTTACAGAAATAATTGAGGCCATCCACAATGAAATCCCTCTTCTTCCTGCTTTCTCTTCTTGTATCACTAAGGTGGTCTTCTGCCCCTTTCTTCTCCATCCTCACTCTTTCACAGCAAGTTTTCTTATTCCTTACCCCAGCTCAGCTCTCTGTCTTTGTGATAGTGACCTATCTCCTCCAACACATAGTTCTCTTTGTCATCCTGAGTCTCTCACTTATTTTCAATCCCTGCCTCCCTAATGGCTCATTTCCTAACTCTTTCAAACATGCCCTTATCTCTCTTATCCTGAAAAAACAGAACAAAGCAAAAAACTATCAGCTGATCTTTCTAAAGATCTAAAATAGGTGCCTTCACCAGCTCTCCTCTCAATCTATTTTTAACCACCTACAATTTGACGTATGGCCTTATTTTGTCACTGAAATGGATCTGTCCAAAGTGACTAATGATTTTAGTGACCAAATCCGATGGCCTTTTTCTCAGTTTTCATTTTACTTGATTCCTATGCAGCTTTTGACCCTGTTGAATATTCTCTCTCTTTTTTTGTTTTAAAAATATCTTATTTTCCCCAATTACACATCAAGAAAATCTTAAGCATTAATTTTTATAAGATATTGGCTTCCAAAATTTCCCCTCCCCCCTTCCCCTACCCTCTTCTGAAAATGGTAGGCAGTTTGATATACTTTATACAACCTTTATCATGTAAAACATATTTCCATATTCATCACAGTTGTGGAAGAAGAAATAGATCCAAAATGAAAAGAAACACAATAAAAATAAATCAAATGGAAAATAAAAATAAAGCTTCAATCTGCATTCACTGTCCATCAATTCTTTATCTAGATATGGACATTATTTTCCTTTCTGAGTCCTTTTTACTTATCTTGTATCATTGTGATGCTAGTTCCTTTGCCCCATGGAATATCATGTTCCATGACCTCTGATCCTTTAATGTTAATATAAGCCACATCCTATGTGATCCTGATTGTGACTTGTCAATATCAGAAATGTTTCTTCCTGATCACTTACAGCATTTTTTTCTTTGACCTGACAGTTCAAAAATTTGTCTATACTGGGATTTTTATTTTGGGATCTCTTTCCTGAGGTTATCAGTGGATTCTTTCAATGTCCACTTTGTCCTCTGGTTTCAACACATCAGGGCAGTTTTCTTTGATAATTTCTTTCTTTTTTTTTTCTTTTTGGAAGAGGGAAGGTATGGCAGTTGGGGTTAAGTGACTTGCCCACGGTCACATGGCTAGTAAGTGTTAAGTGTCTGAATCTGGATTTTTAACTCAGGTCCTCCTGACTCCAGGGCCAGGGCTCTATTCATTGCTCCACCTAGCCACCCTGATAATTTCTTGAAAGATGCTGTCCAGATCTTCCCTTTGATTGTGACTTTCATTTAGTCCAATGATTCTGGTTTTATCTCTCCTCAATCTCTTTTTCCAGGTCAGTTGTTTTTTCTCATAGGCTATTTTACATTCCCCCCCCTCATTTTTCATTATTTTGAATTTATTGAATTGATTCATGACGTTGCATAGAGTCATTATTTTCCACTTGCTGAATTCTAACTTTTTTCTTTGTTTAGTATTTTATACATGTAAATAAACAATTTGGATGATACTGCCCTGAGAGTCCTGGGGTACTCTTGAGACTCGTGGTGTGCTGAGGAGGCGGGGATGAAGTTGGCTAACATGGCTATGGGTTGTAGGTTTTTGATATATCTGGTGCTGATATATCTGATCCTAGTAGTGGTGTCTGGTCTAAGATGAGGCCTGCTGGGGTGTGTCTGTGTTTTCCCGTGGTTGTGTTGAAGCATGTGGTATGGACTGCCTTCTGGAGATCACACAGGGTTTTGCTTAATCTTGAAGGGGCTGTGTTGGCTGGCCTGTTTGCTTAGTGTAATGGTGATGGAATTTCTAGGTGCCCCTGTATTGGCTTGATTTTTGGGTTGAATGTTAAAACCCAGAGCTTGTGAATCCCACTTGTGGGATGGACTTGTTGATGTGAAGAGAGAGGGCTGAACTGGAAGGAGCCATGAATTGAGATAGAGGCCCAAGCCCAGAGAAGGCCAGAAGGACTTTTGGGAGAGCAGTATCCAGTATCATGCAGCCTGAGTTGCTAAGAGAAAGACTGCTGAAAACCCGTTGGAGCTGCCCAGGACTTTTGAGAACTGCTACCCGGAGTTGCCAAGAACTGAGGAGACATGGCTGTGATGCTGGTATTTTGTCTGACTGTTTTGATGTTGTTTTGCCAGATTCACCTGACGGTAAAGGACAGTGCTATTGTTATAGAGGTTCTGGAACCTGGCTGTTGGTTCAGAAGCCCTGAAAGAGGATTTCTGTGAAGGTACCACAAGAAAATCCTCCTTCAGGATTGCTGTTGGCTTGCTGTGATGCTTCTGGTCCTGGACTGTGCTCCCATTTCACCCAAGTGAGACGCACTTTTTTTTACCAAACCTTCAAGTTTCTTGGGCTATTGTTTCACCCTGTCTTTTTGCTCATTCTGCTATTCCAGGATTTATTTGAGGGCACTATTTTATGGCTACTTGAAGGTGAGTTTGGGAGAGTTGCAGTATCTGGAGGTCAATTTCTCTGTCTCTGTCTCTATCTGTCTCTCTGTCTCTCTCCAACTCTCTGTCTCTCTCCTTCTTGATACTCTCTTCTCCAGAGATATTTAGAACACCATTCTCACCTAGGTTTCCTCCTAATTATCTGACCACTCCTGTGTCTCCTTGATGCATTATCTTCCAGATCATGCTTTTTAACCCTAAGTGTCCCTCAAGATTCTGTCATGGACCCCATTCTCTTTTCCTTTTATACTTCTTCTTTAGTGATCTGATTAGCTCCCATGGATTTAATTACCGTTGCTATATTGATGATTCTTAAATCTACCTTTTCTGTCTCAGTCTCTCAGCTGACCTCTAATCTTTTATCTCCAGTTACCTTTTAAACATCTCAAACTAAATGTCCAGTAGATACCTGAAACTTAATTTCTCCAAAACAGAACTCATTATCTTTCTACCTTCACTATTACCATAAAGGGTAATGTTATCCTTCCAGTCCCTCAGGTTCACCACCCAGGAATCATCTTGGACTCCTCACTATCTCTCATGCCCGCACCCCACAAAAGCCTACCAGTTTCACTTTTACAAAATATTTTGATTACTTCTCCTTTATTCCTCTGACGTGGCCATCACTCAAATGCTGGCCCTTTATCAACTCATGCCCAGATTACTGCAATAGCAGGCTATTTCTATTGACTTGAGCAGCAATATAAGATATTCTGTAGCATTCACAACTCTTTAGAACCTAGTCCCTTCCAACTTTTACAGGCTTTTTATATCTTAGTATTCAACACACACTCTTCACCTTTCCAGTCCATTGATGCTAGCCTCCTGGCTGTTCTACAAATAATACAGTATATCAGTGGGTCTGGGCATTTTCTCTGACTGTTCCTCAGGCTTGGAATTCTCTCCCTACTCCACTACAGCTATTGATCTGCATTACTGACCTCCTTTAAAACTCAACTATAATCTTACCTTTTACAGGAAGCTTTCCTTAAAACCTCTTATTTCCATTGTCTGCCCTCTGTGGATTATTTCCTATTAATCTTTGTATATTTTATTTCGTACATATTTGTTTGCATGTTGTCTCTCCCTTAAGACTGTAAGCTACTTGAGGGCAGGGACTGTCTTTTACTTATCATAGTGATTCCAAGGCTTAATGGACTACCTGGAACATAGTAAGTGCTGAATTAATATTGATCAATTGATTGATTACTATGAGTTAGACAACTGCGCTAAGTGCTAGACCACATATTATCAATATCTGATCATTATGGAGCCCTTTATAGACTGCAAAATGCTTTCCTCACAGCAGCTGAGTGAGGCATATAGGGCAAATATCTCCATTTTACAGATGAGAAAATTGAATCTAGCAGAGTTCACACAATTTGTTTATGGTGCCACAGCTGATATGGCTTAGAACAAGGATCTGAACTCAGTTTCTCCTCTATGACTAACATTATTTTAATTATAATACTCTGCCTCTCTTCACACAAGTGTTAGAGTAAAACTGAGTCTTCTCTCTTTCTCTCATAATAAGCTATGTCCTGGAATGACAAGAGCTATGGTTCTTCTGCTATGGAGGATATCAAATAATCAAACAAAGTATTGGAATAACAATTCTCTTGCTAATTACTTGTAGATAAATCTTTTAACCTCTTTAGACTTCAATTCTGTCATATATAAAATAACGGTACAAAGGAAGAAGCATCTTCTTTCCCAGTAATCAGATTGCATGGAGGTAGGGGTGGGGGAAAAAGCTCTACTGAGAAGCCCTCAAGTCCATTAGGAAAGCTGGAGCCAAAGGAAGTTGTGTGAGGAGATGCTGGTCCTATTACAGAAAGAATTGGTCTAAATGACTTCTAAAATCCCTCTTAAATTACAAAATTTGTTATTTTAGTTAGAATGTCCCATAAGGGAAATCTGGGAAACATGAGCACTACCTTCAACCAAGGAGTAAAGACATAGAGGAATCAGTCACAACTGTATCACAGGATCACTGTATAAAGGAAGGACTAGCCAGTGAGAACCTAAGCCTTAGAGCAGACCTGCACAACCTGCAGCCTGTGAGCTGCTTACAGCCCATGGGCAGCTTGTAGCGTGCCAAAGGATTTCCTCTACATACAAAAGAGATTTTCCTTTATATTTTCCATGGGTAGCTTCAAAGGTAAAATAATTTGAAGGTCTTCCTTGACCCTTAATAATCCTGAAGGAATTTGAGGACCTTCCCTGATTTTAAAATATACTGTTCCTCATAATAGGCTGAATGTTGTCAAGTGGAGCCTGAAGTGATAGGAGTTTCCTGAAAGATGGAGTAGAGCCCACAGGAGAAGCTTGCTTAGGAGAGGCTTGTTTTTCAGGAAGGTCCACAACTTGTTACTTTGTAATTAAGCAGTGGGTCATGAGTGTTGTGATGTTCTCTGATGCTGGAGAAGGATAAAAATAGATAGATAGATAGATAGATAGATAGATAGATAGATAGATGGATGGATAGACAGACAGACAGACAGACAGACAGACAGATAGATAGATAGATAGATAGATAGATAGACAGACAGATACATAGATAGATACATAGATACATAGACACATAGATACATAGATAGATATAAGGTTTTACTTTGGGGCTTACTTACGGGAAGAGTTTTGTGATTTGGCCAAATGAGACTATGAGCAGCCATTGAGCTGCTCATAGTCTTTGAAAATCCAGATGTTGGTGCTTCTCTTTCTGATCACTAATGGTATGTATGTAATGGTCAGACAGAAACCCTGTCTGTTGTGAATTGTGTTATTTTCTCTGTCTGTATTTTTTTTTCTGCTTCTAACTTCTGTTTGTATTCTCTGACGCTCAAAGTGTTGATTTTTTCCAATGAATTAGGTAAATGATATATGTTTGATCAAAGTAAGATTGTTAACCCCTTTCAAGTTGTTTTCCTTTAGAAAAGCAGATCAAAGAACCTGCACTAGCAGCTGCCCTGCGTACCTTTGGATGCTTGCTGTTACATCCTGAAATGCTTTGGCGCCTGAGGACCTTAAGCAGTCTGTGGGCCACAGGTTATAAAGGCCTGCCTTAGAGCGTGCACAGATTTATCCTTCCTTCAGTTTATATAGAGTGTATGCGGAGAGATGTCACATGATTCCAGTTCAACTGAAAACATTTTGTTCTGCCTTTGCACTTACATTGTAAAACAGAAACCTTGTAATTGAATGCAAAGCAGAAAAAAAACCCTGATGTTTAAGGAGGTATTGAGCTGGAACTGAGTTAACATACAAAAGAAACTATCAACTCATCTTTCAATGTCTTTTTCTTCCTCATGTTAGTGAGTCAAGGAGTGCTGTGAGTTGTTGGGGGAATTGGGAATAGGTGAGAAATTGTGAAAGAAGATCTGTCTCATTCCTACTTAGCCATTGTGTGTCATTGCATGCATGATACCTCCTTTTGTTTTGTATTTACTAGTATTTTTTTGTTGAAGTTGATGTACTAGTATCTAATTTTAAGAATTTAAACTACATTGTAGAGAAATTAATAACTTTCCCATCTCTCATATATTTCTGAATGCCTTTGTGTTTTCTCTTAGGATTAATAAGATCATTTTATAGTAGTTTGTAAGTTCATGACATTTTTTTTAGTTCTCAATCACATTTTCCTTCTCTGGTGTGAAAAACCTGGTTTCCTTTTGATTTTTAGTGATTCTTGAAACTGTTCACTTCTTCACACCAATAGCAACAACAATATTTTAAAGAGTTTTATTGAAGTATGTTCTTTAAGAGTTACAGCATTTTCACATTTCTTCCTTTCTTCCTCACCATAAGTGACGGAGTGACAGTATTGAAGTAGACATCTCCATGACTGGCTTTAGGAGTTTAAGAAGACTGGGGCTCCTGCATTTTCCTTTAGTGCTGGTGCATTAAGGGGGATAGTCCACTGAACGCCCTAATAAAATATATTAGAGACCATAAATTAAAAATATAACAAAAGAGAATAAAGAAACATATATATAAATGACATGAAATCCAGAACTCAACTAAAAGTGTGTGAAGAAATAATGGGGAAATCAACTCTATCTGGTTTCATCTGGGTGAGGTCAACCTACTGTCAATAGAAATGTGAATAGGACATTGTCATAAATTAATGATAACAGCTATAATTTATATAGAATTTTAAGATATATAAGTGCTTTAAAAATGCTGTCTCATCTTAATTTACAACTTTGGAAAATAGTTGGTATTATTGTCTTCATTTTACAGAAGACAAACCTGAAGGAGACAGAGGTTAAATGACCTGCCCAGAGTCGCACTGCTAGCAAATCTCTGAAGTCAGCTTTTATGTTCAAAATAATTTGGGCTGCAGGGATTTTCTTAGATTTTTTTCCATAGGGTATTTGTGTAGCTCAGCCTGAAGGGTCCATCCCATGAATGCACTAATCACCGCTGGAAACTTCAGCAGACACAGGTGGTTCACCACTTAAAGATTTTGGGGCTTTGGAATGACATAGAAAAAAACCTGGCTTGTCAGTTGGTAATCAAATCATGTAGTAGCTAAAGGTGGAGGTGGTCACATGAAAGCCATATCAGCAAGGATTGTCCTTAAAACAAGAGGGTTGTCCCACTCAGTACATTTCAAAATTATGGACTTCTGCCTCTTTTTCTCTGTCTAACCAACTATTCATTCTCTCATGCCTCATTAAGCCTTTCTTAAGAGGGACTGGAGGGCCTATCGGCATTGTTTACCCCAGCAGAAATGGAAAAGTACTCCCAGGATAGCCTCCGAATTTTATTGGCTTAGGTAATCTACTAATATCTGATCTCAAAGTGCTAGCTTCCTCTTCTGCTTTGTTTTATTTCTTTGTTATAAGTGACTGAGTAATAATACTGACAATTTGATATTTGACTTTAGAGTGAGAAGTCTGGGTATACTGCATAGCCAATTAGTGCTAAGGGGAATGTCTCTTTAAATGCCCTAAGCACTTTTTTTTTTTTTGCTTTGTGGAGGGGAGAGGGCAGGGCAATTGGGGTTAAGTGACTTGCCCAAGGTCACATGGCAAGTAAGTGTTAAGTGTCTGAGGCCAAATTTGAACTCACATCTTAAGGGCTGGTGTTCTATTCACTGCACCACCTAGCCACCTCCAAGCACTTTCTTTGCTTTTTAAAAAATTAATTTTAATGATTTTATTAAATATTCCTAAACTACATGTAAAAATTAATACTCTTTTTTAAACTGAGTTCCAATTACCTTCACTTCCACTTACCCCACCCCCATCTCCTTTAAAAAGGAGATATTTTGATTTAGATTATACATGTGAAGTCATACAAAACATAATTCCATCTTACCTATGTTGCCAAAGGAAACACACACACACACACACAAAACAATAAAAATAAAGTTTAAAAAGAAGTATGCTTCAATATGTGCTCAGTGTTCTTCAGTTCTTTTTTACCTATTCCCTCACACTCCCTTCTAAAGATCCCCCCTTGTCTTCTTCCCATCCCTATGTCCCTACTGTTTTATTTCTTCTGAATTTAGAAGACTTCTATACTCTAAAATATATATGCATTGTCCCTTCTTAAACCCATTCCCAATGAAAAACAGGTTACTAGAACAACCCCAGCCCTCCTAATCCATCTAATTCCTGTGTATCTGTTCTTCCTATTGCACCCCCTTTGTATAAAATGATTATTCTTTTCAGCTGTTTCTAAATGGTTTTACTTTTTAAATTCATATAATACTCAGGTTTACCCCAATCTTTTTTTTTTTGGAGGACAATTAGTTACATGGCTAGTTTTTGGGTTGTGTCTGAGGCTGGATTTGAACTCAGATCCTCCTGACTCCAGGGCCAGTGCTCTATTCATTGCACCACCTAGCCATCCCATACCCAAGTCTTTCTTATGAACTATCCTATTATTTTTTCCTTTTTTGTCTTTATCTTTAGTTTTCAATATTCATTTCCACAAGATTTTGAGTTACAATTTTTCTACCCATATTTCCCCTACCCCTCACCCCAAAATAGCAACCCCACTGATTACTCCTTCCTCCAATATGCTCTCTCTTATATCCTCCTCATACTCCCTCTATCTTCCTTGTAGGGCAAGAGGGATTTCTATACCCCAGTGCCTGTATACCTGTATATTTTATTTCCCAAGTAGCATTTTAAATACAGATTTTTAATTTTGTTTAACATTTGTTTTTTAAAACTTTGATTTCCAGGTTTTTTCCCTTTTTCCTTCCTCACCCACTTCAGTATTTTTCTGGGTCTCCTTTAGCAGGCTGTTGGCCCACTTTTCATGATTTTCTTGCTTCATTTTCATTTCTCTTCAACCTTTTTCCTCCCCTTCTCTTACTTGATTTTCAAACTTCTTCTTGAACTCCTCCATCTCCGGTAACCAATTCATATTTTTCTTGGAAGCTTTTGATGCAGGAGTTTTGCCTTTGTTGACTTCTTCTGGTTCCATGTTTTGCTCCTCTCCGTCCCCTAAAGAAGATTCTATGGTCTTATTGTGCTTCCTTTCCTTGTTCTTCTTGCCAATCAATTACCTGACTTTTGATCTTTTTGCCATGGTAGAACTCTACTTGCAGCATGGAGAGTTTTGTCCCAAATCTCTATGATTTTCTGAAATGTTGTCAAAGGTCTGAGCAGGGCACCCTCCCTAAAGACACCCCAAACTCTGGCACACTGGCCACACACCTCAGGACTAGTGCCAAAGACAGCAACCCAGATCCAAGCAGGTTAAAGCAAGAGTGATTACCCTCTGAATTGCTGCTTTGGCCTCCTAATATCTGCAGGCCAGGATCTCAGGAGGCAGCTCCATGGCAGCAACTACAGCCGCTGTGCCTCTGCCACCTCTTCCCCAGGGGGCAGTGGCCAGACTGTAGTCTTCCATCACTCAGTTCCAACAGAGTTCCCCACTGACCTTTTACTTTCTCTTTGCTGTTTATTGAAAACCCTGGAAACCAGCACAGGTGCTGGTGATTCACTCTCCTGAATTCTACTCTGGCCAGTCTGAGCTGCCCTGGACTTGGCACAACTCTACTTGGCTCCAAGAGAGGTGCATTAGACTCTTCCTGTTTGGCCTGCCAGACTGGCTTCAGTGAGAGATTTGTTTCTCTCTGTCACTTTGTGAATTCTATAGCTCTAAACTTTGTTTAGAGTCATATTTTACCATTATTGGATGTGGTTTGTGGTGGGAGCTCATGGAATTTCCTGTTTCTACTCTGCCATCTTGGCTCCACCCCCTGAACTAACCAATTATTAATATGATTCTTAGGCATGTATTTTGCATTTTACATATATAAAAAGTAAAGAGTCTGTACTTATGGATCCCTTATAATCATTCTTTGTTATGTACCTTCTATTAATTTTGGTTCTTGTATGTTGGGTTGTCTATTAAGTTCAAGTTGTTTTCTAACAAAGTTTTGAAAGCCTGAGATTTTGTCAAATTTCCATTTTTTTCAATCAAGATAATTGTTAACTTTATAGAGTATGTTATTTTTGTCCAGAACCCCAGTTCTTTTGCTTTTCAATGTGTTGTATTCCAAGACCTGTGGTACTTTGATGTCTCTCCTGCTAGGTCTTTTATAATCCTAATCAAGGCAACATTATATTTAAATTGTTTTAATCTTGATGGTTCCATTTTTTTTTCTTAAGCTAGGGATTTTGGAAATCATAGGATCTCTTTTGAGTGGTGATTGAAGGATTTTCCCCCCTTATTTCTACTTTTCCCCTTTGTTCTAATGCTTCATGATGATTTTCTTTAATTATTTCTTACATTATTGTATCAAGATTTCTTTTTTGATTATAACTTTCAGTTGGTCCAATTACTTTTATATTTTCTCTTTTGAGCTATTCTCCAAATCTACTGCTTTTATTATAAGATGCTTCACTTTCTTTTCTATTTTTTCGTTATTTATATTTTGTTTAATCATTTCTTGTTCTCTTATAATTTCATTGGCTTCACTTTGGCCAATTCTAATTTTCAAGGTATCATTTTCTTCCTTAAGATTATGGATCTTCCTTTCTAATTGGTTGACTTTCCTTTCATACCTTTCTTGTTTTTCTTGAATTATTCTTTTTTTTCTTAGTTTTTCTTCCATGTCTGTCATTTAATTTTTAAAGTCTTTTATACAGTCTTCTATTATTTCTTTTTGGGCAGGTGACCATTTCACAGTACTTTTTGGGGGGTTCATTTACTTCAGTATCCTCTTTCAAATATGAATCCCAGTCACCTCAGCTCTCATAATAGTTTTCTGTTGATGGATTTTTCTCCTTTGCTTGTGTATTTTTTTGTGGTGATCTATAAATTATTTCTAGTCACCTCTAGCTCTGGAATATGGTAAATGGTGCCTCTTGCCCCAGATCTTCAGTTCTTTCCTCTACTTTGAAACCAAAGCCAAAGCTCCAACCTCCTGTAAGTGCCCCCAGTCAGGACTTCCTGTCACACTGCTTCTGTACTCACTGGCTGTGTACACCTGGGTCTGGCATTTCTGGTCAGCAGAGGTTCCCTAGATCTCCCCAGGCTCAAACACCCAACACCCCTCAGAATCCTATGTGTAAAAATTCTGATGGCTGGGGTCTAGGCAGCCTCTCAAACCAACTAACCCCATGGCTTGCTGCTTGTTGTTTAAGAGGATTGATGGTTGCTGTTAAAATGGAACCTAGCCTGGAGGTGTTTAATCTTCTCAGGGACCTGAGAAAAATTCCTGGAATTTTTCTTCCCATCTTCTCGAATTGTCCCAGAAGGACCCTTATCATGTTCTTATTTATCTCCATTCACACTTTGTTTACCCTAAGGTGCTGTTTTAACTCTTTTGTGGAGGAAAATCTTGAGAGCTTAGAATTTTCTGACCTAGTGTGCCATCTTCCTAGAATCCTCTCCAACCCTGGGTTTTTTAAGGCTATGCAAGGTTTTTCCTAAAATTAGGCTATAATCAGCTTTCTGAGGACTAGCCTTTCTAAGAAGAGAGATGTTCATCACTAATAGGATGGGTGTTTATTGATGAGGTGTTTGTCTATAGGAACTCATAAAAACAATGTGAAATGTAAGCTGGCCTTCAGTTCTGTGAAGCTTCTTTCTACTTGCAAAGTGATGGAGGAGAGTAGCATAAGGTATGAGAGAAGGTGGTAAGAATTTCACAGATGTTTAGCTTCAACTGTTACTCTGGAATACACTGGGAAAATGTCTTCTGCTACAAGCTAGTTTATCTTCTCTCGTTCTTAAACTACAAATTCATAAGCTTATAAAAATCACTATTAGAGGTATTGCAATGCATGACATTAAAAGTAAACATAAATGTATGTTTAAACCTTGTGTAGAATCTACAATGTTGTTCTCAGTCAACAGTCACCTCTATGTTCTGGAAAAAGAGGGAAAGATGAGCTGCCAGCTGAACTTTGCACTCACTATCTGTTATAACTTCTGGCTCAGCAGCTCCAAGACACTCTCTGGTGTGCATACACATTTGCATATCTCACTCTCATCACTCTGCCTCCCTCTGTAGTGCTTGAACATTTTGCAGAAAGTTTGCCATGGGCCACTGGAACACCAAAACAAGCTCAATTCTTCTTAAGAAACTGAATGTGCATTAACAGGCTGTAGAGCCCACAGATTCTCTACTCTTCCAGGAAAGTCCAAAGTGTCTGTAATACAACACGTACATTCACACAAACACATATACACTAATTTTCATGTTATTGGAGTAGGAAACTATTGAAATAAGATGCTCTCTTTACCAATGCAGGTCCACAACTTATATTATTAGAGATTTTTCTATGAAACGGGTAATTTAGCATCTCTCTGGGGTCACACAGCTTGAAGTTCTAGAAGCAGGACTTGAACCAGGATTTCTTTGTTTTGGGTCCAGTTGTACATACAAAGAGTAACACACTGCCCCCAGCGAATATGGTGGCTGATTCTAAAGTTGGACATTTAAAAAACTAGATCTGCCCGTTGAAATATAAACTAGGAGTTCATGAAATTAGCTAGCCAAGAGAGACTTCATAGTGAAGAACAAGCTCAGATGAACCACTCATTCAGAACCTATGCATACTCTGAGAGAAAAGAATCTATCCTGGCAGTACTGATCATATCCATCCAATGCTACACTCTGCAGTGAATTTTGTGTACCCTGAGAAGATAGTGAGGTCCTGCAGCTCTTGACATGTTAGTTGCCTTGATAATATTTCCACTATGAATTTGCAGCATGATCATTACACTTGAAATTTCACTCCACTATCCCTTTCATTGACTGTGAGTAATTGATAGAGTATATCCAAGATTTTTTAATTTTTTTTTTACAGGAAGAGAAATGTTTTATACCAACTCTACTCACTATATAGGAGCTAATTAAGTCACTTGACTGATTTTTACTGGGGAGCACATGGGTGGGACTCCCAAAACACAATATTAGCAGTAGGCAACAGTAACCTGTAATGGGAATCTGAAGATCTTTTCTGCCCCTAGACCCTTTCATAGGCTTAAGTGGCTCTGAATGTTCCCTGATTTGAAAGTATACTCTTAGGGCAGCTAGGTGACGAAGTGAATAGAGCACCGGACCTGGAGTCAGGAGGACCTGAGTTCAAATCTGGACTCAGACACTTAACACAAAAACTAGCCGTGTGACCTTGGGCAAGTCAACCCCAACTGCCCTTCAAAAAGAAAAAAAAAAAGAAAAAAAAAGAAAGTATACTCTGCTCCCTAATAGGCTGAATGTGATCACATGGAGCCTGTGGTGGTAGGCTTGTTTTTTGGGAATAGCCACACCTTGTTACTTTGTAATTGGACAGTGGGTCAAGAGGGCTGTGACATTCTCTGACCCAGGAGAAGGCTATGTATAGGCCCTGATGTGAGAATTTGCTTTGGGGCTCACTTTGAGAAGAGTTGTATGATTTGGCCAGACAAGACTCTGGGAAGCTGTTGAGCCCTCCTGGCTTTGAAAAACCCAGATATTGAGCCTTCTCTCTGTGTTACCTTGTAAAGTATGTGATGGTCAGATGATTGGAAGCCCATCTGCTGATCTGCTTATTGGTCTGCTTGTAACTTGTGTTCGTTACTTGTGCTTGTATTATCCGGAGTTCAGGGTGCTGACTTTCCCCTGAACTAGGTAAATGATATGTTTGTTTGATTAAAGAAAGATTGTTAACCCATTTTGAGTTGCTTTCCTTTAGAAAAGCGGATCTAAGAACTTGTGCTAACAGCCATCCTGGGTATGCTAAGGTGCTTGCTGATACAAAATAGCGGTAGACAACAGTAACTCATTGGAATTCAGGCTTGCTATCACCCTGTGAGAATCCCCAACAAGACTGTCAGTGCAAGCGGGGTAGTGGCCCAATGATGAAGTTCTATATACATACACACATTAACATATATATATACATATATATGCCACAGAATCCATATTTTACGATTTTTATTTAATTTTTAATTTATGGAATAAAACAAGCAATTCTCTAACAGTATAACAAGAAAAAAGATGATTGTATAAGAAGCTCCAAATTTATTATGTATAATTTGCTATTCTTTATAAATAAATAATAAAGTTATCATGTAACATTTTCCCCTTTCCCCTCCACCCAATTTAGAGACGGCTACCATTAGAAACACACACACACACACACACAGAGATTTATGAGATTATTTTTTTTGCTATTGTAAATTGCATATCTAGTCTATTGCATTGATCTTCCTTTCTTTTTCTTAACAACAAATAATTTGATAATTTCTACCTTATCTTAAATCTGTTACTGCAAAAAACTTCACTTTTTTCATTATTTCCTTTGATATTCTTGATTTATTGTTTTTCCAAATGAATTTTGTTGTTTTCTTTCTAGTTCAATGCATATTTTGTTTTGTAATTTAATTGGGATGGAATGAAATATATGTTAGGTAAAATTGTCATTTTTACATAATTGGATTTGTCTGCCTATGAACAATTGATATATCTCCAATTATTAAAATCTGATTTTATTTACATAAAATGTTGTTCATTTGTTTGTTTTTAATAATTTTGCTTATATATAGTTCCTGGGTTTGTTTCTGGCTGATTATAAAGCCAAGCACAAGCAGCTCTCCTGAGGATTACTGCTGTGAATAACTTTATGTTTCTGATCACATAGTATAGTGAACTCTCTATTCACCAATAAACTAAAGCAAAACATTCACAAACATATAACATAGAAATTTATTACTAAGGTGGCCAAATATTCTTAAACAAAAGATATCATTCAGGGGCGGAGCCAAGATGGCGGCGTAGAAGCAGCAAAGCACCACAGCTCCCACACAAACACACTAAAAAACTCATAAAATGGGACGCTAAACAGATTTTCAAGCTCCAAAACTCTCCACAAGACAGAAAGCACTACACGCAG
>CM053599.1:202453894-202474823 GCA_028646575.1 Pseudocheirus occidentalis
TCTCATTTCTCTTTCCATTTTTTCCTCCACTTCTCTTATTTGGTTTTCAAAGTCCTTTTTCAGTTGATGTATAGCTAGTAGGCATTCTTCCAGTGTCTTGGCAGCATTTGGTGAGGGAGTTATGACTGAGCTGTCTTCCTCCTGCTCCATGCTTTGGTCTTTTTTGTCCATAAAAAAAGGATTCTAGAGTTTTACTGCTGTTTCTAGCTTGCTTCCTTTTTCTCATGTTGGCCAGTCTATTAATTGCTTGGTTTTTTAGCTCTGTGGAACTCTGCTTCCTGGAGAGGGAAAGCTCTGTCCCAAATCACTGGGGCCCTCACAGCTGCTGGAGCTCTTAGTGGGGTGCTGAAGCTCCCTCCCAACTTTGGCTCACTGAAAGCACACCCCGGGACCACCACTCAAGACCACAATCCAGATCCAGGCCGCTCAACGAAAGAGCCCTTACCCCCGATGGATTGCTTCAGATCCCCTGCTATCTGCAGGCCGAGGGCTCTGAAGCAGCCCAGTGGGGGCCGATGCAGCTTTCAGCCTTTTCTGCTGCTACAGCGGCCTCCCACTGCTTCCTTGCCTTGGGAGCAGTTTGACCCGACCTGCTCTTCTCCTCCCGAGTTAGTAAAATCCACTGACCTTTCTCTTATCCCTTTTTTCTTCTGGCCTGATAAATGTGGTAACTGTGCCTCCACAAGAGAGCTGATCCGCTCTCCTATAGGCACGACTCCCCGCCCGATGACCTAGGGCTTGACGTGGCAGGGGTTTCGGCTGCGGCTCCCAGACTGCTGTGAAGAGCCCCGCCTGCTGCGCTGCCTGTAGCAACAGATGTGCTTTTTGTCCTTTGGAGAGTTTTGGAGCTTGAAAATCTGTTTAGAGTCCCATTTTATGAGTTTTTTAGCGTGTTTGTGTGGGAGCTCCGGTGCTTTGCTGCTTCTACGCTGCCATCTTGGCCCCGCCCCCCATTTTACATTTTATGGTGCTCTGTAACTCTTCTTTGGTCATAAAGTCTTCCCTACTCCATAAATCTGACAGGTAAACTATTCCTTGCTTCCCCAGATTATTTACAGTATTAGTCTTTATACCTCGGTCGTGTACGCATTTGAACTTGACTTTGGTGTATGGCATTAGATGATGTTCTACGCCCAGTTTCTGCCATAATACATTCCAGGTTTCCCAGCAGTTTTTGTCAAATAGTGAGTTCTTATCTGAAGAACTGGGGTCTTTGGGCTTATTAAGCAGTATATTCTTATAGTAGTTCACTACTGAGTCTTTTGTACCCAATCTATGCCATTGATCCACTACTCTATTCCTCAGCTAGTGCCAAATAGTTTTGATGATAGCTGCTTTATAGTAGAGATTTGGTACAGCTAGGCCACCTTCCCTAGCATTTCTTTTCACCAATTGCTTTGATATTCTGGACTTTTTATTCTTCCAAACAAATTTTGTCACTATTTTTTCTAGTTCTATAAAGTACATTTTGGTAGTTTGATCATTATGGCACCAAATATGTAATTTAATATAGGTAAAACTGTCATTTTTATTACATTAGGTCTACCCAGCTATGAGCAATTGATGTTTTTTTCCAATTAGTGAGATCTGATTTTATTTATGTGAAAAAGCTGTGTTCATAAAAGTTGTGTTCATAAAGGTCCTGGGTTTGTTTTGGCAGGTAGATTCCCAAGTATTTTATAATGTCTACAGTAACTTTAAATGGGGTTTCTCTTACTATCTCTTGCTGTTGGACTTCACTGGAAATATATAGGAATGCTAAGGATTTATGTGGGTTTGTTTTATATCCTGTAACTTTGCTAAATTTATTTATTGTCTCAAGAAGTTTTTTTCTTACTTGACTCTAGGGTTCTCCAGTGTCTGGGGCCTGCCTCAAGAATCCAGAAATATGATGGGACTTGGTATGAAGTTATTGATTTAGCCAATGCTTTCTTCATCATCCCAATAGACACTAAACTATAGCATGTTTCCTTTCATTTGGCAGGGCAGACAATATCCTTTCACACACATGCCACAAGGATATCTGCCTAGCCCCACTATGTGTCATAGAATTGTAGCTGAACATTTGGATGAATTACTTAGCTGGTGAACAGCTTACCCACTATATTGATGCTAATATGATAGAGGGGAAAATGTAAAAGAAGTGAAGAGTTAGACTCTTTTAGTTTAATTTAATTGACTCTTTAAATTCATCAAATAATGAATTTAATCAAATTCATTGCATTTAATTTAATGAAAATCAAAGTGTGGGAAATTAACTCTACAAAGAATCAAGTACCAGCTCAAAATATAATATTTGTGGTAATACAATGGAATTATAAGCTGTGAGACATTCTGACAAAACCTGACAAAAGATTCAGGATTTTCCTGTTCCCAGGAAAAATAAAAAGGCCCCAAAATTTATAGGATTATTTGGATGTTGGAGATATCACATTCTGCATCTGGGACATATTTGAAACCCTAATATTAAGTTACTGATAAAAATATGAATTTGACTCGGACTTGAGCAGAGCAAAGCTTATAAAGAAGCCAAAGCTGCTATGCAATTAACCCTAGATTTATGACCTATGCAGAATGGCCCAGTGGAACTACAAATGACTGTACAGGATAATTTTGAAAAGTGAAGTTTATGGCAGAAACAGCAATGTGGAAATGTACCTTTAGGATTTTGTTCTAGGTGACTACCTTCATCTGGAGTTCAATACTTTTAAAAAAGCAGTTTTTTAAAATTCATATTGGGTTTTGGTAGGGACTGAACAATTGATTCTGGACTGTAAAGTGACATTAAGGCCTGGAATTTTGATTATGATCTAGTTAATGGGTACCCCAGCTTCTCACTGAATTGGACTTGAGCAAGAAGTCAAAATAATTAAATGGAAATGATAGATTCAAAATAGAGTTAAAATAGTCAAAAGTGGAGTTTCTGCTCTACAAGAATCTATAACAAACATCAATACTGAGGGAAATGATACATCCCCTGAACCAAAGCAACAGTCGGTACTGTCCTTGGTAAAATGGAATGACAGATATGATAAATTAACTGAAGAAGAGAAGGAACACACATCATTTACCTACGGGACATCAAAATATTTAGGCTATAAAAAACATTGGGAAGCAGTAGCCAATAGTCCATGTACTAGGCAGACTTTGGAAAGTATTATGAAACAGGAAGTAGTCAATATGCTGAACTTAAGGCAGTGCATCAAGCTAACAAAACAGAACAAGGTGGACAGTGTTACATATTCACTGATTCATTGGTGGTACCTAATGCATTAGTTACATGGATGCCAATGTGGAGAAAACAAAATTGGGAAATTCATGGTAATCAAGTCTGAGGCAAAGAATTATGGGAAGATATATGGGGCATGTCTTTGGTTACTAATGTGTTAGTTTTTTGTGTAGATTCTCTCATAGCCCTCACCATGTGAGAACGTGAGTACAGTCCACATGCTAATCGACTAACAGGTTGCTATTCAACATGTTATCCTTACTCTGACACCAACTGATGCTCCAGTACTAGCAAAATGGATCCTTCAAATGGCTATCCATTTAGAGGTTCAGGTCACACACCAGTCAGCACAATATCTAGGTATTAGTATCTCTCATTCACTGTTAAAACAGATAGCAGAGGAATGTCATATATGTCAATTGGAAAAGGAATGATCTGTTTCTCGGGTAGTAACTGGAGATGCAGCAAGGGGAAAAGACCCAGCCCAAATCTGGCAGATAGATTATACTGTTTCTCCACCACAAGACAAAGGATGCAAATTTATACATACTTGTGTTGACACCTATTCAGATGTACTATTGGCTTGTCCTTATATGAATGTGACACTGAAAAACACTTGTAAAACTATAAATCTTGTAAGTTGATTTTATGGAATCCCAATGAAGATCCAAAGGGACAAAGGGTCAAATTTCAAAGGTAATGAAATGAAGAGATATGGATTTTAATGATTCTGAATGGATATTTCATATTCCATATTATCCAAAAGAATCTGGGTTCATTGAAAAAGTGAATGGTTTATTGAAACAGTTAAGGAAGTTAAGTTCTTATCATTCATATCAACATTGGAAAGATAATTTATCTACTGATTTATATAATTTGAATAATAGACCATTGGAAGAAAATATATATCTAGCAAGAATGATGACTACAACTGTGCAAATTAGAAAACAGCAGACACATAAGATCCAAAATATTGAGCATTAGACTATGAGGCAAGATGTTCCAGCACTGTATCCAGTAACACCTGGTTCAGCAGTTAATGATTTACAATGTTGAGAAGATTTTTGGTTGAATGGAAAAGAAATAAGAAACATCTCTACACGAATATGCATGAGAATCCTAAAAAATCATTTTGGGCAAATATTACTAAATCAGGTTTAGCAGCGTGGGGAATACATGTTTTGGCTGGAGTAATAGAGTCTAATTTTCAAGGAGAAATTGCTGTGACACTCCAAAATTTAGGTGAAGAACCTATACAGTTGTGTAAAAATGATAGAATAGTTTGAATGATTATTATTCCTTATGAAACAATGCCCCTTGTGAAAATGTACCCTCCTTCTGAAATAACTATCCGAGGAACTGAAGCGTTTGGTTCTACTAGTAGAACAAAATTGGAAGATAAAGTATCAGTAAAGAAGAAGCCTGATGATATTCCACAGGCTTCAGCAATTATAGCACATGGGAAAAACAATACTTTAGGTGCTGTTTTTTCAGGAGAAGATGATTACCAGATTGTACCCTTAACTCATATATTCTGTTATGAATGAGGCTATGAATAGCGAGTTCATGGACTAAATAAGCATGGCTGACCCTATATGTGTCTCTTTTTGGCCTTTTGTCTATTAAACTTGTCTCCAAGATTTGTTTCCTGATGGCTTGGTACCCACACCTTGAGATGCCTTAAGCTGGATGTCATCCCCTGGCCATGCCTGTGATGTGCCACCCCGGATCTGGTGTCAGTTGAGCTTCAGATGCCAGCTAAAGAACTGATCTCTAGAATAGGACCTCTTGGGGGCAGGGACAACTCTATATCCAATTTTAGCTGAAAGTAGCTGTGAAGAAGAGATATTTGCTCCTTACTCCAAAATTCTTGTGCCCAAGCCCCTACATATTGTTTTATGAGCTTATTTTCTATTATCCCTGTTATATTGTTGCAAAATTCTGTTGACACCAGTTACCCTACCAGTTATTCCTAAACTCTCATTAATCTAGGTAATGGAATGTATTGTTAATGCATTTTTGCTGTATAAGGCACATGAAAGGTCATGGGGCCAAATGTAATGTTAATGGGAATTTGAAGATCTTCCATATCCCTTAAAAAGCCTCATGGAATTTGACATTCCCTGCTTTGAAAATGAACTCTGCCTCCTAATTTGCTGAATGCAATCATATTGAACATGTGATGAGAAGAGTCTGATGAAAAGTGGTGCAGAGCTGTAATGCCAATCAACAGTAGATTCCCAAAAGAATGCTACTGTGAACATCTTTTAAGATTCAGGTTACACAGTATTAGTGAACACTCTGTTTATTCCGTTACAAATCAAGATTCAGTACAATATTCACAGCATCAACAATTCACAATATTATATATTCACAGTATCAACAATTCACCATATTATATCCAATATTTAGAGCAAGGAAAGTCTTAATATTATATCTTATTAGAAGAAAGTAACAAGGAACAAGAAAAGAATCACCTGGTTACCCTAAGGAGGAAACCAGCTTCACATTTAAAGATTCAATCAATCAAGTTAAAGATTCAATCAATCAATTAACAAAAGGAATCACCTAGTTTCCCTAAGAGGGAGTTGATTCAATCAACAATTCACAATATACTGATCTTCCACTCATGGGGCAACCATTAACTTTAGTTTCCAAATAAGGTTCTTAGAAGACCACACAAATTTTCCACCCCTTGATTTCCAATAAACCACAGTTTAGTCCAAGGGGAGGCCTTTTCTTCATTTTTTCTCTGGGTAGTCTCTATGATTCCCTGGATCCTCTTCCCTGGTCCTAGCTCCCTCTTGAGTCTGCCAAACAATCACCTAGATTCAGGAGCAGAAAGCTGGCAGGTTCTCATCCAGTCCTCACAGGAAAACAGCTCCCAGGTCCTTGTCCTCTGCAAACATCAGTTTAGTCCAAGGGGAAACCTTTTCTTCATTTTGACTCTGGGTGGTCTCTCTGATTCCCTGGATCGTCTTCCCTGGTCCCAGCTCCCTCCTGAATCTGCCAGACAATCACCTAGATTCAGGAGCCAGGCTCTCGTCCAGTCCTTAGAGATGAACAGCTCCCAGGTCCTTGTCCAGTCCTCAGGGAAACCCCCAGCACACACTGAAGTTCACAGGGTTCAGCACACCTCAAAACCTTCAGGACCTCTCTTGCCTGGAACTCAAGGATCAGCCGGGCCATGAACAAACAAAGTCCCATCCTGTTCATGTTTTCAGTCAGCTTTCAGATACTGGGAGAGGAACACTTTCTCTCTCTCCCTCTCAGTTGACTTCAGTCTCCAGGAATCCTCCTTCACTGAGGAGCCAACTCCAAAATCTCCCTTTTATAGCTAATATTCTGCCTTATATACAGCACTGGCCTTCTCCCAAGTCAACAGTGGAGTCTCAGCCAATAGCCTTCTTCCAAGTCAACAGGGGAATTCACATCTTTTCACCAATGGACAGAGTTCTATACTTAGCCTTAGTTACTAGGTGCTACTTAGGCCTAAGTATCTGATCTACTCAGCCCTAAATATCTAACAAATTGATTACTATTACAAGAGCTCACAGGAAGCTGGGAGTCAAAACTAGATTAGATGGTGGGGCAGAGAGCACACTTCCCAGAGAGACAGATAGGCTCATGAGTAAATGGCGGTCTTATATTAGTTTGTGGGAAGAGTAAAGGATGATGTGTTTCTCTGTGATGTTGTGGCTTGTTAACTTCTTTGCTACTATGATGGAATAAGCTTCTGACTTTTGGGATTTGGTTTTCTCATGTCTGAAAAAATCTTTTGCTTCTGTCTTCTATATGAATAATTTGTTATTTTTTTTTACAACTGAGCACCATGCAGATATATTTATGGTGATTGTGGGCACTGTGAATTTTGCATTGGTGCCAAACAACTTTGAAAAGACTTGACAAGCCCTCATACCACAGATAATTTTCCTACCTGAGATGTATAGTGTACAGTGGCATATATTCCTTCCTTAAACCTTCTTTTGGTGAAAGGCTAAACCAGATTAAGAGTAAAAATCAGGCCTCAAGCTCTTTGGTGAGTTGGCGGCTGTCTACCCCAAACATGTAGATTTCCCAGGGTGAGATAGGTGGATGAGGACAAATTGTTCCAATAGCCATGGAGATAATTGAAACAGGTGCTGTGGAGCACTCACAGTTTGTTGATACATTGAAAAAGATCATCCATCACATCCAGGAACATCACCAATCATACTGATTGTTGACTTATCACTGGATTTTGATTACTCAGAAGAGAGTATGAAGTCATCAGACTTTGTGCAACTCTGTCTCACTTAAATCCAATATATGCACAGGTCAAGACAACACCCATGATGTCATTGGTCCTATATGCAAATGATGAATGTAGGACAGCATAATATATGGCACATTTGCCAAAATTCAGTGTGTTTGAGAAGCTTAATTGGGCATTTTTGACAAATCATTGTCTCTGATACATGCCATAGGTTGGATATTGCCTGTATTCATATGCCAAAGTCTGCAAAGTAGTGACAAATTATGTTCAGGTCTTTCTCACCTTTGTTATCTATGGCTAGATCTGCAAACTCATCATGAGGATATTGGTCTGACGTTGATCAAGTTAGTTGGATGGAGTGTTGAATTAATGAAACTCAGTCCTCATGCGGGCCATTAACTAGATATGTTTTATTGTCACAGACTGCACCCCTGACCCTAATCCTGTTGTCTAACATATGTGAAATATTGGTCATGAAGAACATGGGAAAGAATACAGTGTCACTCTTGCAAAGCTTCCATCACTCCTAGAGAAGTGACCCAAAGCATATTTTTGACTGATGTTTGGACAGGAGTATAAAATTTTCTCAAATGGAGTACACATCATTATTTCAGACTTACTTCTGGAAGAAAAAAAACTACCAGAGTGACTGAAATAATTATTTGTGTTGACCATACCTAATGTGAATAATTTTATCTTTGAACTGCGTTTTTTGAACTTCTACACTGATCTCAATGTACATATTTCATGTGTGTATCTATTTACTAAGTTGACAAATATAATCATACTCATTAATTGCAACAAAGTTATGGTAGTAATTTCTATTACATCTAGTTAGATTATCTGTATTTCATAGAATTTCTTTCTTATGCATCTTCCAATAAGAATTTTTATAAATGTGTGCTACTGGTCACAAAGGAACCTGAGTGAAAGATCATGTATGTATGTGTGTACATACAAACACACGCATAATACATGCATACATACATACATGTTGTATGTGTGTGTTTGTGCATGTGTGTATGTCTATAAGAGTGACCAGCTGAATCTAGAATAACCACTCAAGCATATAGGCTACTGAATCTTTAGTATTGGAAGACATTGAATTTGTACCACTCCATAGAAATGCTAGTTAGGAATACATTGAGTTGAAAACAATTCAGTGCTATCTGTTCTCTATCTTTCACCAACTCGGTATTACTAAAGCATTAAATGATGATTCTGTGTCTATGAGATATCAATGACTTGCCATCTCCTTAGCTGTTAAACCAGTTGTGTTCCTTTTAAATTAAGTGTGTTATATTCTTCAGCAATTAAGCGTATTGGGTGTTTAGGGATGACTAGCACCTCTAGGGTGAGAGTTTACCAAAGAACTTTTCAGGGCTACTCATCCATCGTTGTTCTCCACTTGCCACCCAACTGTCACTAGTGGCTTTTAGAAACTGTAGCAGCAGCACCCCAGTAAAACCATTTCAGTAGATGGACGAAATCAGGTTGAAATTAACTGGCAGGCCTCTAACTCATGAATGAGTTGAGGAGATGTCTACTGAAAGTATGAGAAGATTTGCCCAAGTACAATAGGGAAATGAGAACAATTTGTTACAGCAGTCAGGAAGGTGGATGGAGTAGGTGCTGGAACACTTAGAGCTTCGTCAGGCATCAAACACTAAGGTCATCCACTGTATCATGGACCATTGTCAGTCATCTTGACTTTTGTTTTGTCACTGGATTTCAATGACTCTAGAAGAGAGAGTGAGGCTGATGACTTTGTGAAACTATGCCTTATTTAAATCCAGCTCACATGCAATATACCTGTGATGTCATTGATCGTCTTCAAAAATGAGAGATGAGTAAAAACAATGAAAAAATAAAGATGTGCTTAGGGAATTGAAGTTGTACTCTTGGTGACAATTCTCTAAGTTTTCCATTTTGGTGAATTTCAGATCTGCCTAAGAGAAAAGAATTTCCCATACTGATGTTTCAGAGGTCTAAATCAATCAATCCCAAAATATAATGGAAACTCAATAAAATACTGACTTGCGGGAATCCAAAAGCAATTTTTCCATTGATAGACAAATACCTTTCATTATTCATGTGATTGAAACAGCACGTAGAGTATACAAAAAATAAATATCTGTTGAATTAAATGGAACTGAATCCTTCATTGAGTCAGATTCTAAGGTACTTATAAAACATTTTAATGCTTAGGAAAAACCTAGAAACACAAGGAACTTATTTTCTAATAAAACAAATTTCAGATACTTAATAATTTCCCTTCTGTTTCTTTTTGAACTGTTTTGTTTTTCTTTTTTACAATAAAAATAGGGAAATCTTAATGAATTGATGGATGTTGTATTCACTTTTTTTCCCTAAACTAGATGTGTGATTTTATCAGCATAGGGAGTGTCTGGTGAGGAATTTATTCTACCAATGCAGAAAAGCATCTGTTTGACACCTAAGTTTAGTACCTGAGAGGTCACAGTGTTTGCCTACCATTTCAAAGCCAGTATGTGTCAGAGGCAGGACATGAAGCCAAGTCTTTCTGACACTGAGGCCTATTCCTTAACATTTTGCTTTACTATTATCTCTTTCATATTGTTACAGAAAAGTAAATACCAAGGCATGTCATGGCCCATTACAAAGGATCTCATCTAAAGATAAATTAATTTATTGTTTTCTTGCACCATAAGAAATATCTTTTTTATTCAAATAAATGTTAATAATAACAAGAAGGTGGAAAGCATTTATATAATGTCTACTGTGTGTTAGGTGCTGGGCTAAGTGCTTTACAAATATCTACCATGCCATCTTGCTGCCTTAGAATAAGGGCATGAAGTGATTCTTGAATCAACCTTAGGTTTCACCATACCCCCTAATTTTATAGATGAGAAAATCAAGGATAAGGGAAGGTAAGTAACTTACACCTAGTCACACAACTTCTCACTTGCTAAAACAGGATTTGAACTGAGGTCATTCTGAGTCCCAGTGGACTATCTAGCCACTACAACAATTTCTCAAATAGTGAGACCAATGAACCCTTGTGCAGTGTTCACATGTGTATTCAAATTAGCACATTCAAAGTTATAATATAAAGTAGGATCATTTACAATCCAATGGAAATATCCAATATGAATTTGAGTAATGAAGCTCCTTCATGAGATTCAGTACTTACACTAATCAAGGCTTAATTCTGTACCATCTAGCTGCCTAGGAATTACTCTCTTATTTAATTTTATAATACCTCTTTAAAATAATATTAAAAATAGACTACTTTCCCTATACTCACTGAAATATATAAAACTTCCCTCTTTGTCTCACTGTTTTGGACCAACTAATTCATTAGCATATTTGGAATATTAGGGACAGAAATAGGAGATAGAAAAACAGATATTTGCTTTGTCTTTTTGCTTCTTATAATGATGCTGTATATATGAATCTCTCTCACTGGGAACTCCCACTAATTGCTCTTTTTGTAACTATTATCTATTGGTAATGAGATTGGGGGGCTCATAAGTCAGATAAGCCTTAAGGAATTGCAACTGTCTCCCAGAAACCTTTATAATAGCAATGACATTGTTGCATATAAATCCAGCGTGCTGGGCTTGGAGACAGGAACAACTTTCTCTCCAAATATCACATCTGACTATCTCCAGCTGAGACATAAATATGCTCTGTTTTGATGCAATGGAACATTCAGAGCTTGAGCATGCAGTTAAAGAGTTGCTTTATTTAAGCAATGACGCATTCACAAGTAGCATAGTTGGTGCTGGTGGAAGTAGCCAACATGGGGCTAGAGTAACTCTTAGAGCTGAAAAAATCTTTGAGAAGTCGGTGAGGAAATCCTTGTGCTGGTCACCCATAGGAGGGCAGCTACCTGTACTCTGGGTCATTGAAAGTTCTTCATCAGCTCTTGCCAACTGAGCCTCATTTAACTCAATTTCAGATTACCACAATCCAGTCCATCTCTTGTCCCTTGCCACACATTGATTTAGGGTAATTCAATTGTTAAAAAGAGCAATGAGGCTCCAGTAGCTGGTGCCCGTGGCAAAGATTGAAAATGTCAGTCCCACAACATGCTAACTCCTCTCTATTTCACCTTCTTATTTAAAAAAAAGACAGTCAAATAAATTACTGGTCCATGGGGCCTTTTCCATCCCACCTTCCTTGGGAGTCTCACAATATGTCTTTTTGAAAAATATTTCTTTTGTCTATGTCCAACTATTTTTCTTATTTATTTTATTATTGGTTCAAAAATCATTCTTTCTGCAGCTGGTGTTTCTATTGAACTCTTCCCATTGTTCTTGCTATCTTACCTGCCCCTCTGTCCTGGTATCACCAGAGGACTTCCATATGCTTAAGGTTGTATATTAGGCAGTATCCTGAGACCTGATTCTAGGACCATTCTGCCCTTTATGAACATTTTGTTTTCTTTCTGGTTCTCTTCCATACCAAACTCAGCTTCTAATGAGTTTCTGAGTAAAAATTCTCCACATGTACAAATACTAAAACATCCTGAATGTCTTCAGCCTGGGTTCTGGGTTGTAGCATGTTCAAGCAAGACTAGTATCTTTAGTGTTAGTGGTGCCAAGCCCTTTCGAGGCCTATTATCAACCACTGGTATCCACCCAATTCACCCAACTTTCACATGTGACTCCAAAAAGCTGTGGCATGAACAACGGCCAAATCCAGGTAATCCATTTTGGAAGATGGACTAAACCAAGTTGAGGGGTCTCAAACCTATTGGTGAGTTATGAGAGTATATACCTCACATGCGTGACAACTTCCCGCAGATGAGTAAAAGAAAACAATTTCTTCCAGTGGCCTGAAGGTGACTAAGTCAGGTGCTGTGGAACACTTAGAGTTTGGTTAGACATGAAAAATGCTAGTCATCTTGAATTATTATTATTATTATTATTAGTAGTAGTAGTAGTAGTAGTAGTAGAAGTAGTAGTAGTAGTAGTAGTAGTAGTAGTAGTAGTAGTAGTAGTAGTAGTAGTAGCAGTAGGATTAGGATTAGGATTATTTTGTTGCTATTCTCCAAAAAGTCTGGAAGAGAGAATGAAGTACAAGACTTTGAGCAACTCTGTTTCACGTAAATTCAATTTCAGCTCAAGTCAAAAGACATAATCCATGCCATTTTAACATTTTTATCTACCTCAAAATGCTGTGGTGACAGACAAGTGAAGAAGCAGCAGGTGTGGATAAACTGGGAGCTATCATCACATTGGTGACCCAAGCCACAAGTTTATTTTCTGACTGAACTAAGGTAGCAGCTGTATTTCACAACCCCCAGGGTGTCTGAGCAGCTTTTTTTTTTTTTTTTAAGGATTGCCTTACTCATATCCTGGCATAAGGAAAAGATCAGTAAAGGTGGACTAAAAATTGTCTGCTGCATCCCAACTCTGACCTACTTGCCTCAGCAGGTAGGGATTCTACCTTGTGGTCCAAACACATGCAAAATACATACAAAAACTTATAAAAAGTTTTCTACTCACCATCAGTACATGAAATCTGTACACCCTTATGGAAAACAAGAAATCCAGTAGACCTGACAGTAGACCTGAAAGACCTGAAAGCTCTTGTTGTGAGAGAACTTATCAAGTGTCCCATCCAAATAACATCCCTGAGCAAAACAAGGCTGATAAATATATGCTAGCCTTTAGATGGCAGAGCTGGATACACATTTGGTTGTTGTTGTTGTTGTTGTTGGAGTGGCTTCAGTGATAAGGACTGGCATGAAGCTTGCTTAAGTTTTGTAATCAATTCTAAGCTAGTTGACAAGTTTTATATCTCCTAAAAGGAGTGAATGATAAGCTCATGATAAAGTATTTGCAACTTGAAGGAAAGCACCATGCCACCATCATCAGTGAATAGGCTCCCACCATAATAAATCCTGGTGAGATTAAAAAATACGAAGACCTGGAGACCCTCATCATCAAGGTATCAAAAGAGGAAAAGCTTAAAATTCTGGGTGACTTTCACACCAGAACTGGCCCAGCCTATCATATATGGTAGGGAGTATTTGAGAGAAATGGAATCGGAAAAGGCAGTTTCAGTTGTCACTTAGTATTGAAGACCTTCTTATGACCTTCTCATCATGAATATTGTCTTCCATTGAAACAAAATTTCATTCGAACAAAATAAAACTTCATGGATGCACCCTCTCAGTGAACACTAGCATTTAATAGACTATATTGTTGTAAGGAGAAGAGACAGGATATGAGAGTGACAAAGGTGATGTGTGGTACTGAGTTGTGGACCAATAATAGACTTATCTTATCCTTCCCTTGCTAAATATATGCATTCAACAAAAGTCACGATTCCAAGGCAAGGAAAGAAAAATTATATATATATATATATATATATATATATATATACACCCTTAATGTCAGCAAATTAAAGCACTTCCCTGTTCATGAACAATTTGTTGTTCACTTGAAGGGAAAGCTGAGGAGATGCCCATCAATTAGGGAATGACTGCACAAGTTGGAGTATATGAATGTGATGGAATTCTATTGTTCCATAAGAAATGATGTATGGGGAATTGATCTCCCCACCTCCTGCCCCTGCTTATAAATGGGAAGTCTGGACCATAATTCTCTTTCCCGTCTCTCAAGATGGCTGACAAAAAGTCACCCAAAGAAAAGGTCAAAAAGGGAAAAAAAGAGAACAAAAAGGAAGACGTAGCTGAAAAGATCAAAAAGCCTTGAAAGCATTGCAGTTGGAACCTAATCCAGTGCCCAGGGACTGGTAGATACTCCAGGTTTGTGATGTATTCCCAGAGAGCCATGTACAAGTGGAAATATGCTGTCCCCAAAACCCAGATTGAAAAGAAGGAAAAAGTGCTTGCTACTATCTCAGAGCCTTTTGGCGGTAATAAGAATGGAAGAACTCGAGTGGTAAAGATTCGCAAAATGCCTAGGGATTACCCTACTGAGGATGTGCCTAGAAAGCTGCTAAGTCATGGCAAAAAGTCCTTCAGCCAGCATGTGAGTTCACTTTGAGCTAGCATCACCCCGGGCACCATTCTGATCACGCTCACTTGCCGCCACAGGGGCAAGTGAGTGGTTTTCCTGAAGCAGTTGGCTAGTGGCTTGCTATTGGTGACTGGAACTCGGACCATCAACCATGTTCCTCTGAGAATGATCAATCAGAAATTTGTCATTGCCACCTCTACCACGGCTAACCTTTCAGGTGTGAAAATTCCAAATCATCTTACTAATGCTCACTTCAAGAAGAAGAGACTCCATAAACCTAGATACCAAGAAGGAGAGATTTTTGACACAGAAAAAGAGAAATACGAGATTACAGAGCAGCACAAGGCTGACCAGAAAACAGTGACTCTCAGATCCTGCCTCAAATCAAGAAAATTTCTCAGCGGCATGACTACCTCCATACTGTCTTCGCTCTCTCCAATGGAGTTTATCCTCACAAGCTGGTGTTTTAAATGCCTTGCAGAGAACACTTATTAAAATATTTGCAATTAAAAAAAGAAATGTTGTACAGGCAGACTTCAGAAAAATCTGGATAGACTTGCATGAACTGATGCTGAGTGAAGTAAGCAGAGCCAGGAAAACATTGCATACAATAACAGCAACATTATTTTTATTAGGTTTGATACTAGATTTGATACCTGAACATTCTAAAGAGACTATACAAATTTTGGAATCACATTGATTGATAGATCTTTCTTCGTAGCAATGCATCATCTAGAAATGTATATTAGCGGGGGGTGGGGGGGGTTGTAAAAACTGGGCTGTCAAACTATGGGCCACATCCACTGAATAAGTGGTCATAAGATTATCCACTCATGTTGGATAAAAGATAGAGTGGTCCAGAAGTACAAAAATAAGTTGGGGGACTTTCCATCTAATTGAGTCATCTCATACAGGCTGGACTTGGTCACCATAATAAGGTAAAACAAGGCTAGAAGGGCCTCTTGTTAACTTCCTATGAATAAGCAAGGGAACTTAGAATTTGTGGTTTACAGTTCTGGGGCCTAATATACAGAAATTATAGTCACTGCCCTCTAAAACCATATCAAACTGATTAATATTGTTTGTAATGGAACATGGGTCCAAATGATTTTTTTTCTCATATTCATCTATTTTGCTTCTCCAACTGCCTCTGCTCAAGGAACTTCAAAGCTTCTTTATTACATACAAGATCAACTATAGTCTTCCTTTGGATATTTAGAATTCTCCAAAACCAAGTTCATTCCAATTTCTCCAGTCCTTCTTACACCCCTCTCCCTTTCATACGTATTATGATGGTCTATTTGCAGTTTCTTAAACACTACACTACATCACTTGTTTTATCCCTTTGACATTTCTTGCCACCTCTTCCTGAAATTCTCTACATACCCCTTTCCAATGCTTTGCTAGAGAGTGCCAATTTCCATAACAATGCCTGGTCCCATCAATGGATCTATTAACTTCAAATTATAATCCTCTCTGAGCCCTTAGGAAAGCCTCCTTAAGAATCCATTGAATGTATAAATTAGTTTAGGTAAAACTGTTGCATATATTATATTAGGGGAAGCTAGGTGGTACAGTCCATAGTGCATTAGTTCTGGAGTCACAGTGATCTGAGTTTAAATCTAGCTCCAGATCTAGCTATGTGACACTGGGCAAGTCACTTAACCTGGACTGCCTCAAAAATTGTATTATATTAGCCTTCCCTACCCCAGAACAATTAATATTTCTCAAATTTTTTAAGTCTTATTTTATTTGTGTATTTTAATAATTTTGTTTATATACTCCCTGTCTATATCTTGGCAAGTGTCAAGTGTGCAGAGTTTTTTTTTTTAATAATGTCTATTTTATAATGTCTAGAGTTCCTTTAAATGGAATATCACTTACCAACTCTTCTTGCAGGGTTTTGTTTATAATATGTAAGAATGCTGATTTATGTGGATTTATTTTATATCCTACTTCTTTGCTAAAATAAAATTAAAATTAAATCAAAAGTGTTTCTGAAAGATATAACACTAGAGATAGCCAATTGCTGATCCAGTGACCATTAATATCATGTAAAGAATAGGAAAAACAGATTGTGCCCACCAAACATCATTCTCCACTGTCATGGAGGAGAATGATAGTCAAGCACAAAGTGAAACAGGAATCTGTAGAAATAATGAGTTTCTCTAGATGTCTTTGTTTGCATGTAACAGTGTCATTATTTCATCAAGTCTTAAAATATTACAGAATATAAAAAAACTGGAGTTAGGAACTCATACACTTAATGTGTCATTCACTTAATAACACTGTGACAAATAAATTGTTTTCCCTCTGTCCACCTTAGTTTTCTCATCTATAAAATGGGAATAATAATAATACCTATTCCCTAGGGTTGTTGTGCACAGAAGATAATAGTAAAACACTTTGGTAACCTTAAAGTTCCACATAAATTCTAGTAATTATTGTTGTGGTTATGTTATAATTATGAGTTTGGCTTACCTCTCCATATAGAAAAGTAAAAAAGTGGAAATGGCAGACTACTTACTCAGCAGACTAGTAGTCTCCAAATCTCTTGATCTTAGCTTCCAGTAAAAAAAAATGTCTATGCCCTCTAAATCAATATCTATATCATATATATGAACAATGGGTGTAGTGTATGTGTGTGTTTATGTACATAGGCAATTTTATATATGTACTATACTCATATTTTGTATATCTATAAAACTTACAAACACAAATTAGAAGGAAGAAATGAATATAAAATATGAATAAAAAGAACAGTCCTCTTAAAGACCAGTTACATTTGTCAAAGTCTGTCTTCTTAAATGGTTTGGACAATGTCTATACTTTCTCACCAATAGCTTTCTAAGAGATAGAAACTCTGTGGCTCATTACTTCCTTAAAACTGGTTAGAGCAACAAAGGTAGAGATGAAAAGAATTCATTGCTAGTCACCACAATTTATAATGTGACTTCAGAATAATGTTTTTTTTTCCATCTCTATCCTAATTTGGAAGCTCTGTCAGCCTGATAGTATCAGCCTCAATCACAGCTAACATATTTACTGGGGAAATACAGGTTACTGTCTTCAACTTTATCTTTTATCATGCTTTTTTTATGAAGGTTTTCTTAATGAAGGTCAAAGAAGATTTTTTTAGAGGATGAAGGAATAAGAGATACTGTCTATAAAGGGGAAATATAGGTTATTTTTTATAACCTGGGTAAGAAAAATTTAAGTCAAAGACAGGAATATGAAATTCAATCTATTTTATGTCCAGCCTAGGTCTAAAGCCAAAAGTGTGGGCGAAGGTATTCCTTTGAAGGAATCTAGGAATTATGATACTTTTGATTAGAAAGTGGAGCTTACTTGCTTAGGGTGGATGATTTTACAAGATAAGGATTATAACCAAGAGATGAGGAAAGGGAGGACAAATGGCATGTTTCCTGTAATAGATGCTTTATTTCAGGGAGAAGAACAAATTATAAGCTCTAAATTTATAAATCCTTAACTTCTAATTCCCAACACAATTTTGCAGATATCTTGGAGTAGTATTTTCCCACCAGAAAATCCCTCCCCCTATTCTTTCCTGATTTTGTGGTCTGTGTTTTAATCCTTGTTGTCTTCATGCTATTTCAAATGGCTTTCCACTCTACTAGGAAATCTTGACAAAGATACGTCCCTGATGACTTCATAATTGCACTGAATTCAGCTCGATAACCTTTATTTTCCTTTGTCTTTTTAAAAATTGTTTTTGCATTATGCTCAACCTGAGCATTTTGCCTTTTATTTTTCAGAATCTATCAGTATTATATAAAGTATGACTTTGATACAGATGAGAACAATGAATGACATGGTGTGAGTTTCATATTTTCTGTGTAGGCCTTGTTCCATATTAGAGTTGACAACACACCAGAGAATTAGTGATTCAAGGAATACATATAGTTCATAGTCTTAGAAAATTGTAACAAGGATATAAGTAGTACAACACTAAGATATTACTCATTAGCTGAAAGAAAAAATGCACTAATACCAATTTTAGGGTCAAATTTAAGAGAAAGAGATTCAGTTTTATGTACTGAACATGATAGGCTCCAGATTCTCAGGCAGGGTCCCATTATGATTAACTTAGGCCCATTGTCATGAATGGAGGAACATGGGAGCTTGATCAGTTAATCAGTCTATCTATCTATCCATCCATCCATCCATCTATCTATCTATCGCTCTATCTATCCTCTATGTATATATCCATCTGTGTATGTATATGCATATATGTATATAGATATATATTTATGTATATGTGTATACATGTCTGCATGTATATACATACACACAAACCCACACACATAAAATTATTTTTGTGATACGGTGTCATACATCAATTAAGAACATATGGATGGAAATGGTATACACCATAAATGAACTTCCATAAGAAAAAGGCATCCTGCAAACTCCTTTTATGAAATAAATATGATACTGATACGTAAACAAGAAAGAGTAAAAACATAAAAAAGAAAATTATAGCACAATTCTGTTAATAAGTATGGATGCAAAAGTCCTAAGTATAATACTAACTAAAGTCTACAACAATTATAGTACAAATATTATTCATTATGTCCAAATGAGATTTAT
The DNA here is from genome assembly GCA_028646575.1 of Pseudocheirus occidentalis. Taxonomy (NCBI): domain Eukaryota; kingdom Metazoa; phylum Chordata; class Mammalia; order Diprotodontia; family Pseudocheiridae; genus Pseudocheirus; species Pseudocheirus occidentalis. Next base: position 202,472,967 of record CM053599.1, read on the forward strand.
ACCAGGAATTCAGGGATTGTTTAACATAAGGAAAACCATTAACATAATTCATTATATCAGTAATGAAGGGTTAAAAAGATGATATCAATAGATGCAGAGAAAGATTTTAATAAAGTACAATACACATTTCTATTGAAATACTAAAATTATAAATATATATGAACTTTCCTTAAGTTGATTAAAAAAGTATTTATTTAAAACCATGAGCAAGCATTACGAGTGATGGGGAAGACGCCTCACCAATAAGACTGGGTATGAAATAAGAATGCCCACTGTCATCAATATTATTCAAGATATTGTTGGAAATCCTAGTGATAGCAGTAAGAAAAGAAAAAGAAATAGAAGGAATCAGAAAAAGGAATTAGATAATATAACCATCTCTTTTGCTGACGATATGATGATGTGCTTGGAAAATCTGAAAAACTCAACTAAAAAGTTACTTTAAACAATTAGTAACTTTAGCCAAGTGGTAGACTATAAAGTAAATCTTCAAGTAAGTATAAAAATAGTAAATGTAAATCATCAACATTCCTATACATCACTGATAAAACCCTCCAAGAAGAGACAGAGTAAGAGATACATCATTTAAAATAAATCTAAAAAGCATACAAGACCAGAGAGTACATCATTGTAATGGCAAGCAAAGGAGTACTTTGCTCCTCGTTTCAGTTATTCAAGTACTTAGGTCCTTGCTTCAGCTATTTACGTTCCTTTGAGCCTCTCCTTTGATTGTGTCAAGTCTTTGTTAGAACTTGGAAGTCTCAAGTTGGAAGCAGTATACATTTTGTTGCCCTGAATAGGCCTAATGCCATCACATGTAGCCCACAGTAGAAGGAACTAGCCAAAAAAAGTGGATAAAAGCTCAAGCACAAGCTGGAGCCAAACAGAACTGGGAAGAAGGATGCTTTGGGTATTAGGCACTCCATCTGTTCAGTCTGTATTAATGTTACTTTGTCACAACAAAGCATCCTGTCTTCTGACAAAAGATATTGTTACAGAAGATTTGAAAGAGTACTTTACTGCTGTCTGTTTACAGAAGTCCTGAAACAGAGTATTACTGTGGTTTTCAGAAGTCCTGGAATTTTCCTGCTGATTTGTGTTTGGTTTCTCAAACAGAAGCCCTTTCTGTTTGTCTGTGTTAATATCTCAGACAGAGGTCCTGTCTGTTGGTCTGCATTGATTTCATAGACAGAAAGTGAATTGAGATGATAGTGGCAGCAATGAGTGTGAATACAGTTGTAACTCTGCTAAGCTTAATATGTGTAAGTATTGTTCTGGCTCTGTTAAGCTTTCTCTTCTCTTTCCATAAGCTTTCTCTTCCCAGAAACAGAAACTGGAAGGGCTTAGAGTGGACCAGTTACCATGAGCTTTGATATGGAACAGGACGGCAGGCTGCCTACCTGTGCATCCAGGCAACAGTGGGGTAAGTCCAGGAAAGAGCTGGTTGTATAGAAAAGGAGCCACAGAGTTTGGAAGTCAGTCAAGAGTCAAGATGAAAGTACCTTTACTTGGGTACTTAGTGTTGATTGATGACATTATGACGTACTGGGACCTAGTGGTGGAAGATCTTTGTACTTTCCACTACCCCTTAAGGACTATTACTCCCTAAGGATGATTGAGTTAAGGATAATTGGAAACTAGCCTCCAATCAAAATGAAAGAAGACGTTAAAAGGGTACCTTATATTGATTGAAGAGATTGTGACTTACTGAATGATATCTTTTTTTTTTAATTTTAATTTATTTTCTTGTTTACATCATTCATTTCCACAGGTTTTGAGTTACAAATTTTCTCCCCTTTTTGTCCCTACCCCCCATCCCAGAACATTGATCACACTGTAAGACCCCTCCCACAATCT
>CM053599.1:202475323-202523308 GCA_028646575.1 Pseudocheirus occidentalis
ATACACATATACACACATGCTCAGATATGTATCCATATGCATATATAGCCTCCTATATAGACATATGTGTGAATATACATATATCTTCATTTGTATTCCCTTCACCTATCCTCATACTAAGAAAAGTTTCATAAGTTACTATTATCATTTTTACCATATTGGCATTTAAATAACTCGAATTTGAAAGGTTCCTTTTGATGTCTTTCCTATATTAACCTCATGCTTCTTGTGTTTGATTGTCAAATTTTCTGTTCAGTTTTGGTTTTTTTTCAGCAAGAATGCTTGAAAGTCCTCCACTTCATTGAATGACCATATTTTCCCCTGGAACAATATGCTCAATTTTGCTGGGTAGTTGATTCTTGGTTTAATCCCAGCTCCTAAATCTTTGAAATATTATATTCCAGGCCCTTCTGTCACTTAGTGTAGAAGCTTCCAGATGCTGTGTAATTCTGATAGTGTTTCCCCAGTATTCAAATAGTTTTCTCTTGGCAGCCTGTAATATTTTCTCCTTTAACTGGGGATTCTGGAACCTGGCAATAATATTTCTAGGAGTTTTCTTTTGGGGATCTTTTAGAAGAGATGATTGGTAAATTCTTTCAGGTTCTATTTTGCCCTCTGATTCTAAAACATCAGGGCAATTTTCTTTGAGGATTTCTTGAAGGATGCTTTACAAGTTCTTTTTCTGGTCATGGGTTTCAGGTAGACCAATAATTTTCAAATTGTCTCTCCTGGATCTATTTTCTAGGTCGGTGGTTTTTCCAAGGAGATGTTTCACATGGCTTTCTATTTTTTCATTTCTTTGTAACTGTTTAATAGTATCCTGGTTTCTCATAAAGTCATTAGCTTCTTCTTACTCCACTCTAATTCTGAAGGAATGATTCTCTTCAGAATGTTTTTGAGATTCTTTTTCCATCTGGGAAATTTGACTTTTTAAGATATTCTTTTCCTCATTGGCTTTCTGGGCCTCTTTTGCTATTGGAGTTAATCTATTTTTTAAAGTGTTGCTTTTTTTCAATCAGATTGTTGACTCTCTTTTCATGATTTTCTTGCATCATTCTCATTTCTCTTTACAATTTTTCCTCCACTTCTCTTATTTGGTTTTCAAAATCTTTTTTCAAGTTTATCTATAGCTTCTAGGCATTCTTCAAGTGTCTTGGAAGCATTTGGTGTGGGAGGTCTGACTGTGTTGTCTTCCTCCTGTTCCATGCTTTGATCCTTTTTGTCCACAAAAAAAAGGATTCTAGAGTTTTATTGCTGTTCTTATTTTGCTTCCTTTTTCTCATGTTTGCCAGTCAATTAATTTAGCTTTGTGGAACTCTGCTTCCAGGGTGGAAAGTTCTGTTCCAAATCGCTGGAGTTTTCCCAGCTGCCAGAGCTATTAGGGGGGTGTTGTAGCCCCCCCTCCCAGCTTTGGCTTACTGAAAGCGCTCCCCAGGACCACCACCCAAGACCACGATCCAGATCCAGGCACCTCAACACAAGAGCACTTGCCCTGATCAATCAACTCATCCCCTCTGTAGGGTAAGCATTCCAGGGACTCTTGAAGCAGCTCAGAGGGGGCAGCCGCCAGTTACTGCAGTTCCTGTCCTTCCCCCACTGCTTCCTTGCGCCAGAGGCTGATTGGCCACAATGCTGTTCCTGCCCCAAATTAGTTTGAAAGTTTCACTCACTTTCACTGACCTTTCTTAATTCTTATTGTTTCTGATTTCAGAGATGTGAAGATGGCTCCTGGTGTTGTACATCTTTTCTGCAGGGTACACTCATGTTGCAGTTTGGGAGTTTTGGGTCCTCCTGACTGCCCTGAGGCCTGGCCACCTGGTTATGGTTTCTGGCTGGGCTGGCCGTGGCTCCTGGTGTGCAGGCCTGTGCAATGAGCCCCTCTTGCTGAGCTGCATTTCTCTAATTCCTATTTTTCGCACTTTGGTAGATGTGGATATGGTGGAGGCCTTGTAGATCTTCTCTCTTTTAGACTGGCTGCGGCTTGTCTTGGCTCTTCTGGCTGCCCTGGGGCCTGGTCTGGCCACGTTTCTATTTCAAGCCTTGCTGACCTTGGCTCCCATCCTGCTGTGATGAGCCCCTGCTGCCGAGCTGCCCTCAGTGAGAGATGTGTTTTCTGTATCTTTGTGAGTTTGAGAGTCCTAGCATTTGTCTGGGGTCATATTTTATGGGTATTTAGGGTGACTGTGTGGGAACTGTGAGACCTTGCTGCTTCTACACCACCATCTTGGCTCTGTCTCTCTGAAGGATGATTTCTAGGCTCCTTTTTGATCATGGCTTTCAGGTAGTCCAATAATTTTTAAACGATCTCTCCTGGATTTATTTTCCAGGTCAGTGTTTTTTCCAATGAGATATTTCAGATTGCCTTCTATTTTTTTCATTAGTTTGGATCTGTTATATATTATCATGATTTCTCATAGTCATTAGCTTGCATTTGTTCCAATCTAATTTTGAAGGAATTATTATCTTCAGTCAACTTTTGAAATTCATTTTCCTTCTAGCCAATTTGCTTTTTTTGAGGCACACTTTTCCTCATTGGCTTTTTGGGCCTCTTTTGTAAATTGAGTAAATTTATCTTTTAAAGTGTTATTGTCTTCCGTGTCTTGGGGGGTCTCTTTTACCCTGATGTTGACTTGATTTTCATTATTTCCTTGCATCACTCATTTCTCTTCCCAATGATTCCTCCACTTCTCTTACTTGATTTTAAAAATCCTTCTTGAGCTCCTCCACGGCTTGTATCCAGTTCATGTTCTTGTTGGAAGCTTTTGATGCAGGAGTTTTGACTTCTTTGACTTCCGGTTCCATGTTTTGATCTTTTTTGTCCCCCCCCAAAAAGGAATTCTATGGTCTGATTGTGCTTCCTCTTCTTGCTCATTTTGCCAGCAAATTTCTTGGCTTTTGAGTCTTTTGCCACTGTAGAACTGTGCTTCCAAAGTGGAGAGAGTTGCATTCCAACTCTTCACAGTTCACAACTTTTCACAGTTGCCAGTGTTCTGAGGAAGGAACCCTCTCTACAGTCACCACAAGCTCTGGCCCACTGGCTATACAACCCATGACCACCACCCCAGGCAGTTACCCATATCCAAGCAGTTCAAAGCAAGAGTGATTACTCTTTGAATGGTCACTTGATTCCCCTACAATCTGCAATTGGGGAGCTCAGGAGGCAGCTACATGTCAGCAGCTGTAGCTGCTGCACCTCTGCCACCTCTAGCCCTCGGGCCAGGGGCCTGATCACCTTCTTCTATCACTCAGTTCCAACAGAGTTCCCCATTAACCTTTTACTTTCTCTTTCTTGTTTATGGTTTGAGAAGCCTGTCAACTGCAACAGCTACTGGTGAGTCACTCTCCTGAAAGCTGCTCTGGTAATTCTGGTCCATTGGTCAGGGCAGCCATGCTGGGCTGTCATGATAAACCCTTCCTGTTGGCCTGCCAGGTAGCCTTCAGAGAGAGATTTATTTCCCTGTCACTTTGTGGGTTCTGTTGCTCTGAATTATTTTTAGAGTCATTGTTATTTTTTTCTTCTTTACCATTATTGTAAGTGGTGGAACAGGAGCTCAGGCAAGTTCTTGCTTTTATTCTACCATCTTGGCTCCACCATTCTGAAAGAAAAAAAACAATTTGTAATTATATTCCCAAATGTCACTTAAATTCTTATATGCTTTGAACCCAAAATAACATTACTAGGCAAAAAATAAATACCAAAAAGTCAAAAGATGGAGGAAAATGACTCATATTACAAAAAATAAATGTTTATAGCAGCACTTTCAAATTCAGGAAAGAACTGAAAACAAAATGGACAAACTGAAATTGAGGAATTACAATATAAAGTATAACATATGAAAGAAATGCTTTATTAAAGGACCCTAAGAAAAGAAGAAATGAAAATTAAATAACATAAATAGCATTAAATGAAACAATCTTAACAACTAAAGTATCATTTTACAATGAACAATACATGTAAAGGGACTTGAAAGTTCTAGAGGAAAAATATCTCACAGATGGAAAGAATGATGGGAAGATGGGAAGAGAGAAGATGTTTTCATCTACTTGACTTTGCAGAAAAAGGGGAAAAGTATATTCTGGTTCCTGGTGCCTTTTTTGCCTTTAATTGATATCTGGTATCACTCAACCAGTATCTTTAAGGGAAACAAAGGTTAAGTCACTTGCCCAGGATCAGAGTCTGTTTTTATTCTCGTAACTCTGGTTTTCCTAACTCTGGACACAATGCTCCATGCTTTGTTTCACTGTATATTTATTGAACATCTATTGTCTTCCAGATATTTTCTTAAGCCTTCAGAATGTAATAAAAGGCAAAATAGTCCCTTCCTTCAAGAAGTTTATAATCTAGGGCAGCTATGTGGTGCAGTGAATGGGGTAGCAGCCCTGGAATCAGGAAACCCTTGGTTCAAATCCAGCCTCAGACACTTAACACTTACTAACTGTATGACCTTGGGCAAGTCACTTAAGCCTGATTGACATACCTTCCCCTCCAAAAAGAGAAAATAAATGTTTATAATCTAATACAGGAGACAACATGGAGCCAAGAATAAGATCTGAGAGGGAAGTTGTATAGCATTAACTGGGACATAAAAGGCTTCTAGCAAAAAGTGGAAGTATGCTAAAATATAAAGGAAAGGTGTCGGAGTCAAGATGGTGGAGCAGAAGCAGGAAATTCCATGAGCTCCCACCACAACCTCCTCCAATACCTGTAAAATATGACTCTACAGAAATTTTAGAGCTACCAAACCCACAAAGTGACAGAGAAAAACAAATATCCAGGTGAAGGCAGTACAGCAGGCCAGCAGGAAGGGCCATTTGCACTGAGCTGGGAGCCAAGCATAGTCCTGTGTGAGCTGCATGAGCCTGTACCTGAGGCAGTCTCTACCAGTGGCCCAGAATGGCCAGAGCATACTTCAGGAGAGTTAATCACTAGCAGCCATGGCGGTTTCTAGAATTCTCAACCCATAAGCAACAAAGAGAAAGTAATATTTCAGTGGGGAACACTGTTGGATCTGGGTGATGGAAGAGTGTGGTCCAGCTCTTGCCCCCCAGGGCAAGAAGTGGCAGAGGCATAGCAGCACCAGCTGCTGTCACATAACTTCCTCTGGAGCTCCTGGCTTTCAGATCATTGGGGGACCAAGCAACCATTCAGAGAACAATCACTCTCACTTTGAGCTGTTTTGATCTGGCTCTCTGTCTTGCACAGTGGTACTTGGGGTGAGAAACTTCAGTTTACCAGAGCTTGTGGTGGCTGTAGAGAGGGTTCCCTCCTCAGAACTCTGATAACATTTGTGAAAACCTTAGTGATTTGGGACACTACTCTTTCCACTCTGGAAGCAGAGTTCCACCATGACAAAGAGCTCAAAAGTTAAGTAGTTGGCTGGCAAGATGAGCAATCACAACCTGCTACCTGAAGGCTACAATTGAGCATGGATATATTTATATAGATACATTAATATATGCATACATGCATATATCACATAAGTATGGGTGCATGTATGTACATACATATACATATACATGCACATATATATATGTATATATGCATATATATACACACATATGCACACATATAAACATATACTTTCCCTAAGAGTTCTACTCTCAATATTTTTTTATCCCCTTTTCCTTATCTTTCCTAATTTCTCTACTTTCCTTCTACTTGCTACTTTGACCTCCTATTACTTAACCTACCCCCTACTCCAGCAATCACTCCGGTATCTTCCCATTCTAAATCTAAACACACTCCTATACCCTCCTTTTGACCTATTCCTTTGCCCTCCCCTCTAGAGATCCCTCCTTTATCCTTTCCCCCACCCATTTGGAGTTTTATTTCTTTTTTTTAATTTAGAAAACTTTTACACTCTTCTAGATCATTATTTTCCTCTCTTAAATCCATTCCCAATGAAAGTAGGTGTCCAGAATTAACCTTCCAGAAGCCCCCCTTCTCATTTAATTCCTCTATATAGGTTCTTTCTCTTCAATTCATTTGTATAATTTTAACTGTTCTTGAAGACAATTTATACAGTCATATCATACTCCAGTCTACTCCAATCTTTCTTATCAGCAACCTCCTTGCTAGTAATAATCTTACGTATATATTTTACATTTTCCATACATACAAGGTAAACACTCTATCCTTAATTACTCTCATAATTGTCAATGATAAATACCTGATATTTCTGAAGGCTCACATATGCCAAATCTTCTATTAAGTTCAGGTTTTTTTGTTTGTTTTAGTTTCTGTTGTGTTTTTTTTAATAGCAGAGTCCTGAAAGTATGACAGTTGATGAAATATCCATTTATTTTTCCATTCAAAATTATACTTAGGTTTACTACCCATTTTCTTTTCTTTTTTTAATGCACTAATTAACTTATTTTTAGTTTTCAACATTTCATTTTCACGAGATTTTGAATTTGAAATTTTCTCTTTATCTTTCCTCTACCCCCCCTCTAAGACAGTGTGCCTTCTGATTACCCCTTTCCACAATCTTCCCTTCTTTCTATCACCCCATCCCCTTCTCTTTTCCCCTTCCCTTCTATTTTCCTATAGTGCAGGATAGATTTCTATACCCCTTTGCCTGTAAATCTTATTTCCTAGTTGCATGTAAAAACAATTTTAATACTCGTTTTCAAAACTTTTAGCTCCGTATTCTCTGCCTATTTCCCTCCCCACCCACCCTCACTGAGAGGACAAGCAATTTAATACAGTTTATAGATGTGTAGTCAGGGAAAGCACTTCCCTAAGAGTCATGCTGTGAAAAACTCACTGTATTTCCCTCTATCTTATCCCTCCCCCATTTTTTCTATTCTCTCCTTTGATCCTTTCCTTCCTCATAAGTATTTGCTTTTGATTACCCTCTTTCCTCATTTGCCCTCCTTTTTATCATAACCTCCCCATTGTATTCCCTTCCCCCTGTTTTCCTGGAGGGTAAGATAGATTTTCATACTCAATCAAATGTATATTTTATTCCCTTCTTAAGGCATATCTGATGAGAGTAAGGTTTACTCAGGCCCTCTCACCTACCCCCTATTCCCCTCCCTTGTAAATGCTTTTGTGCCTCTTTTATGTGAGATGATTTACCCCATTTTGCCTCTCCTTTTCTTCTTCTCCCAGTATATTCTTCTCCTTCAAACTGCTCAATTACTGAGGAAAGCCTCATGAGTAATAAACACCATATTTCCATGTAGGAATGTTAACATTTCCATTTTAATAAGTCCTTTTTGAATTCTCTTTCCTGTTCACATTTTCATACTTCTCTGGAGTCTTGTATGTGGAAGTCAAATTTTCTATTCAGCTTGGTTCTATTTTCAAGAATGCTTGAAAGTCCTGTATTTCATTGAATGCCCTTTTTTCCCTCTGAAGTTGCTGGGTAGGTGATTCTTGGTTTTAATTCTAGCACCTTAGATTTTTGGAATATCATATTTCAAGTCCTATGACCCCTTGTTGTAGAAGCTACTCAGTCTTGTGCTATCCTGTTTGTGTTTCAGCAATACTCAAATTGTGTTTTTCTGACTGCTTGCAATACTTTCTCCTTCATCTGGGAACTCTGGAATTTGGCTACAATATTTCTAGGAGTTTTCTTTGTGTACTGTCTTTCAGGATATGACCAGTAGATTCTATTAATCTCTATTTTACTCTGTGTTTCTAGAATATCAGAAAGCTTTTCCTTGATAATTCCTTGGAAGATGATGTCTAAGTTCCTATTTTGTTGTTTGTTTCTTTAGTTTTCAACATTCATTCCCACAAGAATTTGAGTTACAAATTTCTCTCCTTGTCTTTCCCCTACCCCCTACCCCAAAAGAGTGAACCTAGTGAATGGCCCTTCCCCCAATCTGTTCTCTCTTATACCCTTCCCCAAACCCCACCTCCATTTTCTAGTAGGGCAAGATGGATTTCTATATCCCAATGTTTGTATGTCTTATTTCCCAGTTACACGTTAAGAAAAAAAAAAAGACCAAACTTATTTAAAAATTTGTTTTTAAAACATTGAGTTCCAGAGTCTTTTCCTTCTTCCTGGGAAGGACTGGGAAGACAAACAATTCAACATAGTTTGTGCATGTGTAGTTACACAAAACATTTCCATAGTAGTAATATTGTAAAAGACTAAGTATGTTTCCCTTTAAGTTATCCCACCTCCCACTTATTCTGTTTTCTACTTTGATCCTGTCTGTTTTCAAAAGTGTTTGCTTCTAACTACCCTCTCCTCCAATTTGTCCTTCCTTCTATCATCCTCTCTTCTTATTCCATTTCTCCTGCTTTATTGCAAGGTAAGATACCTAACTGAATACATATGCTATTCCTTCATTAAGTCAAATTCAATGAGAGTAAGGTTGACTCATTCACTTTCACTTTCCTGCTCTTCCCATCCATAGTAAGAGTGTTCTCTTGCTTCTTTTGTATTAAATAATTTACCCTAATCTATCTCTCCTTTTCTCCTTCTCCCTATATATTACTCTCATGTCTTAATTGTATTTTTTAAGATATTATCATGTCATATTCAACTCATCCTGTGTCTTCTGTCTATGTGTATATGTACACACATATGCCCACACTCCAATATATATTTATAAACATATATACCCTCCTATACATACATACATACATATATATGTATGTATATATGTATGTATGTAATCATATATTCCCTTCAAGTATCCTCATATTCAGAAAAGTCTCATGAGTTACAATCATCATTTTTCCATGTAGTAATATAAATAGTTCAACTTTAATAAGTTCCTTATTATTTATTTTTTCCTCTTTACTTTCTCATATGTCTCTTGCTTCTTGTATTTGAATGTCAAATTTTCTGTTTAGCTCTGGCTTTTTTGTTAATAATGCTCGAAAATCCCCTATTTCATTGAATGACCATATGTTCCCCTGAAGCATTACGCTCAGTTTTGTTGGGTGGGAGATCCTTTGTTTTAGTTCTAGTTCCTCTGACCTCAAGAATATCATATTCCAAGCCCTTAGATACCTTAATGTATAAGCTGCTAGGTCTTGTGCTGTGATAGGCCCTTCCTGTTGGCTTGCCAGGCTGCCTTCAGCATGAGATTTGTTTCTCTCTGTCCCTTTGTAGGTTCTGTAGCTTTTAAATTTGCTTAGTCATTCTTTTATGGATATTGGATGTGGTTGGAGCCAGAGCTGGAGCTGATGCCAAATTTGTGCTTTTACTATGTCACCTTGGCGCCTCCGCTTCTACTGTACTCTTCTATCACCAAAATTTGACAGACCTTTCCTACCTGTATTCTAAGTTGTCATTGGGGTTTATGGGTTGAGAAGTCTAGAAACCACCACAGCTGCCATCAATTCAGTCTCCTGAAGCCTGCTCCACGTCTGCCAGGACCTGTCCCTTCTGGCTGCCCATGCAGAATTGTGCTTTTTCACATACTGTTGCAACAGATCTTTCCTGTCGACCTTCCAGGTTGTCCTAGGCTGGAAATTTTTTTCTCTCAAACATTTCATGGGGTCTGCCACTCCAGGAATTTTTAGAGTCATTTTTTGCATGTATTTGGAAGAGTTTATGGAAGATCTCAAGAAAATCCTTGCTTTTACTCCACCATCTTACTTAGCCACATTTTCAAGTGCTTTATATACTATTGAAATTAATTGTTCTTTAAATGTTTGGTAGGTAAGATGTACTTGCAAATTCATCAGCCTCAGGGTTTTTTTACATTGATATTTATGATTATTTACTGCTTATTTCCCTACATCCCATCATTCCTTTTATTTGTCCTTTCTCCTTTCATCCTTTCCGCAATACTGTTTTGCTTCTGTGTACCCCCTACTTGAATCTTTCTGTCTCTCCTGTCTCCTTACTTAATCTCCTAAATTAGCGTACTTCCTTGTTAGGTAACAAAATTTTTTATCTTCAACTGGCTCTGTATATTATTCCCTATTTGAGCTAATATAGGTGAGAGTAAGACCCAAGTGCTGCCAATCACCCGCCTTCCCTTCTTCCATTATGTTAAAATAAGTTGTTTCTGCCTCAGGGTGTCTCTTTTGCTGGGACTATGCTGAAATGTGATGATTTTGGGATTTGGAGTTTGATGGTTCCCCTTGCTATGGTAAGGCACATAAGGGGTCCTGGTGTTGGCATTTGCTGTTCCACCATGCTAGGTCTCAGGATCTCACCTGGTATGCTGATTTGGGGCTTGCTGCTGTCTTGCTAGATATTTCTTGTCCTGGAATCCCCTACACTTTTACATGAGTGAGACAGATCTTTCTTGTCAATCTTCCAAGCTTCTTGGGCTAAAAGGTTCCTTAGCTCCATCTTTTCTTCCCCTTCTGGTTCTGCTATTCCAGGACTTGTTGTGGATCACTGTTCTATGGTTGTTTGGAAATGAACATGGGAGAGTTACAGAGATCTTCACCCCTGCATGTCTGGGAAATTTTTAATTTGCTATTTTTCTAGCTTTTTTTAGTTGCATTCCCAATTAATTGATCAGATGAATAAATTGAAAGCATCAGATATGAAAATAGTCAGATATTTGGTAAAATTAGAAATCTAATAAGCTCTGGATACTCTAGCTTAACCAGGGAATAGCAGGCCCAGAAGAAAAGACAATAACCTGGGAATGAACCCAAAGTGGGCATTAATCAGGGCTCAACAAAAGAATGCACTCAAGTAACAGGGTTTGTTTTGTTTCGAAATTGCATTCTCAGTCGTATTTATATCCTCATCCATAATGCGAGGTGCTCCCCTCCTCTGAGTTCACATGTCCAAACCTTGATGGATCAATGCTGAGGTATTTACTACCCCTGAGTTCCCATGTCCAGATCAATACTAAAGGAAATTACAATCTCTAGTTCCCATGTCTAATTCTTGATGGATCAGCAAAGAGGAAATTGCAAACCCCTGGTTTCTATACCTTGTCTTTCATCCATCAGAAAGGTGTAGACACTTCCCCTGACTACAAAGAACAAATCCCTACGTCTGATTTTTCTCTGTAATCAATCTGTAATCAACTGACAATCAAGGGATAGGGTATAAAAGATTTTGTATTTCTGCAACTCAGGGCTGCTCTCAATTTTTCCTCTGATTGGGTCATGAGACAGCCCAGCTGTAATGTAATTTATTAAAAGCTCCTTAAAACTTTTAATTGGATTCCGTGGTCACTCTGTTAAAAACTTGCTAATTTCTACCTGGATCATAACAATATTTCTTAATTGATCTGAATTTATTTTTTATTGATATAAATTTTCAGAGATACAAATATTCCCCTAAGTAAAATTTTGGATGTTGATCATGAATTTCAACATATTTTCTCAATTTCATAAATGTCTTTTATGAAATTCTTGAATGTTTCAATTATTTTTCTTTGACCCACTTTAGCTTAGGATTACATTATTTAGTTGCCAATTAATTTTTAGTCCATGTTTTCATTTGTTTTCTTACATGGTAGTGTGACAAGGACGTATTTCATATTTCTTTACTGCATTTGTAATACTTTCATGTCCTAAGAGATAGTTAATTTTTGTGAAGGTGGCATGTTCAACTGAAAAACAAAGTTATACTTCTTTCTATTTTCATTCAGTTTTCTCAATATGTCAATAATATCTAATTTCTAAAAATTTTAATTCATTCCTTTAATTTCTTTCTTTTTGATGATATGGTTAGCTTTATCTTGCTATGGAGAATGGTGACTCATTAGTAAGCTTTGCCTTTTATTTTCTCCTGTAACTCATTTGACTTTTCCTTGAAGAATTTGCAGACACTATTACTTGGTGCATGTAAGTATTCAGTAGGTAACTAATCACTTTATTCTCTTTAGGCAGTGAGAGCTACAGGTACTGCTGCTGCTCCTGCTATTGTCACCCACTGTTCAGTACTGATATGTCCTCACATTTGTGACCTTTTTACAAGACGTAGTTTCTTTGATTATATCTTTTAATTAGGTATAGTTTTTTTCCTCTTTTTTTTTTTTGCTTTGTCTGAGATCATGGTTGCTTCCCCTGCTTTTTTTTCACTTCAGGTAAAGCATAATAGATTCTATTCCAGACCTTTATTTTAACTTTGTGTGTTTGTTTCAAATACGATTCTTGTCAAGAAAATATTGATAGACTTTAGTTTCAAATCTTTCAACTTTTTGCTTGCATTTTATTTGTGAGTTTATCCCATTTACATGTGTGTGATAGCAAACAAAGAAATACTTAGCACCTTCTTTCAGTTCAAGCTTGTCTTTGAGCCTTGCCATATCTACAACAAGTTTTCTTTAAGAAACAGAACCTGTGAATTCCACAGTGTGAGGGATTTCCTAAAGACAGAAATAGGAAGGACTTAAGTGGTGGGTGGAACAGGGAGGAGCTAAGGACAGATAAAAAGCTGAGCACAGCTGGTACTGAACAGAACTGAGAAGGGAACACTTGAAGTGACTGGTACTCTGTTTGTGTTATTTGTGTTTGGGATACTTTGTACAGAAGCCCTAGGACCTTCCTGGAATCCTTGAAAGAGGATTTTTTTGCTGTGTGTTACAGAAGTCCTCAAGGTGGGTTTCAGAGGTCCTGAGACTATGCTGATGATTTGTGTTGACTTTTTGGAACTTGTTTGTGGGTCTGTATTGATTTCACAGGCAGATAATGTTAATGATGGTGCTGGCAATGTGTGAGAATATTGTTTGGGCACTGTTAAGTTTTGTCTTCCCAGAAACAGAATCTGTGAAAGACTTGAGACAGACTCTACATTTCAATATGAAATGGGAGCTGGGTGGGAACTGGACAAGGAGCTGAAAGTTGCCTCCTTGTGAATCCAGGTTATACTTGGGTAGATTCAGGCAAAAGCTGGATGCATGGAAGAGTAATCACGGAATCTAGGAGCCAGCCTCAAGCCAAGATGATAAAACCTCTCCTTGGGTACTTAGAGATGACTGAGAAGATCATGATTTACTGTAGCCTAGAGGTAGGAGAACTTTGTACTTTGTACCTTGCACCCCTTAAGTATGATTAAGTTAAGGATGATCAAAATTAATCTCCAATCAAAAAGAAAGAAAAGTTTTGACTGAGAGACTAATACAAAGTGACATAGGGTTGGGAAAACTTTGACCTTTGTATTTTGTGACCCTTAAGGAGGATTGTTCTTTAAGGATGATTGAGTTAAGGACTTACTGAATGATATCTTTTGTTTAAAACTATGTGGCCACTTTATTGATAAGTTGTTATGTTATGGCATTTTGAATGCTATATTCTAGTTTCTGTGAATGTTTTACCTTCATTTATTGCTGAATAAATAGAAAGTTCATTATATTATGTGATCAGAAACTATCACACACACACACACACACATACACACACATGCATGCATACACACACGCATATATATATGTGTGTATGCATGTATCAGATGTATATATCAGATGTGTATGCATGTATCAGAAGATCAGATAAGGATGGATTTCAAGAATTAACCCCTCTCCCATTTTTCCCCTCTATCTTAAAAAATGTCTTTCTTCCATACTTGTTTTATGAGATAATTTCTCCAATTCTTCCTCTCCTTTCTCCTTCTTCAAGTACATCCCTTGTCATCACACTTCCATTTTTCTTTTGAGGACATCCCAATCTAACCTTTGTATTCTGAGTTTATATCTCTTTTTTTTAGAGGCAGGAGGGCAGGGCAATTGGGGTTAAGTGACTTGCCCAAGGTCCCAGGGTTAGTAAGTGTTAAGTGTCTGAGACCAGATTTGAACTCAGATCTTCCTGACTCCAGGGCTGGTGCTCTATTCACTGTGCCACCTAGCCACCCCAACATGCTACTCTAAAATTGTTTCATGGGGAATATTGGAAAGTTTGATTAGAATGACCATTTCTGTGCATGTTTCTCACCTTCCTAGTCTCCCTTTTGTGTTTCTTTCTTGGACTCAAGAGTGCCAGTGGGAATGTGTTGCTTTATGTCTTTAGCATGTTTTTTTTAACATCCTTATCTTAACCTATTTACATGTGGGACTTCCAAGAGGGGTTCTTTTTAAATAGCTTGGGGCCAGTTTCCAACTTATGTGCTGTTTAAACTCTTTGAAACTGTATGATTTGGCTGTTAAGTTTAAGGTATTTGAGGACTTTTTTTAACTACTTTTTTTCTAAATTTTATTTCAAGCCCCTGAACACTATCCATATTGGCCTTTTTCTCTTCCTTAGGTATACTTATCTCAATACTAACAATTTCCATAATAAATTGCTTGTATGAATTACAAAATCAGTTGGCTTCCCTCATCCATTCTGAAAGGCATATATATTTCAAATCCAAAATATGCCTTCTTGGGTATTTTACCATCCTCAAAATGCTTTTCAGCAGCCCCCAAAGTTTTCTAAACTATTTCTTCACATCATAACTGTATCAGAATCCACTATGTCTCCTTGCTTTCTAAATAAAGTAATATGCTTTTCTAATGAATATAAGGGATTGCCGTTTGACTTTCTTCATATCCCTAAGATTTAATTCAGTGCCTGGTGCACAGTCCAGTCTTGCTATCAGATTATGGACACACTAATTCCCTGATTTTGTGATGTTTCTAGGGCAAAAGGGAGAAAGTATTGAAGAGGAAGATATTGACAACATAAGGGAGGAATATATAGAGCAATATCCCAAATGTGCAAGTGTGAGTGTAATCTACATTCAAATTCAATCTACATAAAATTCAAAGAAACACACTTTTTGCTGAGACAGATGATGCTGGTGTATTGGTAGTACTATGAAACTAAAGCATGAAAGAAAAGAAATGCCTGACTGCTATTAGTAATATGATAAAAAATAGATGAATAAAATAATGTCTATGCACCATCAAGTGTTCAGACAGTATAGACAGTATAAATAAGATAGTTCGACAGCGTAAATTAGTAGGACACTTAATTTCTATGGCCATTTAATTAAACTAGTGTTTGGTGACTTGACAGAAAGATCTGAAATTCTAAGTGGCAAAAACTCAAAGCTAGGGAATACACTTAGGTAATTATAGCTCTTTGTGTCATTGGGAAAAACTTTCATGAATCTCTAGAAGAAGCAAACACGTTCTCCTACATTTGCATCTACTCTAGCCTGATTCATGAATTTGCTTAAAATTTATGGTCCTAAAATCACAGAATTAATGTTTTACTTGAAGAATAATTTTTAGGGATAGAATTCTGGGATGATGGTGGAGTAGGTCAGAAAATTCCAACCTCTCAAGATTTTCCTCTAAAAAAGAAATAGAACAGGGTCTTAGGGAAAATATAAAATAGTAAAAATAAGAGAAGGGAAAGAATAGGAATATTCCTGGGACAGTATGATAAGATGTGAAGAAATATCCTGTGTCACGGTTTGACCCCCAGGAAGAGTAAACACTTTAGGCTTGAACCCTTTTAAAGATGCAGTAAAACCTAGCATTAACTGGACTGGGAGAATGTCTCAGTCTCAGCAAAAGGAACTTTTGCCCCTGGGACAGTGATGAGGGGATTTGGGAGTCTGATCCAGGGAAGATCAAAGATCTCTGCTGACAAGGAGCACCAAACCCAGCTGTGCTGCAGAGATGTGGTGGGGTAGAAAGGAAGCAGCACATGAATAGTTTGTGCAGAAGCAGTGGGGTAGGGATACCACTGACTGTGATTCCATATGTGGGACAGAAAATCTTGATTTCAGTTCAAGGACAGAGAGGAGAAGTAAAAAGGACCTGAGACCAGAGGCATCATCACCTATATCCCAGAATTAGAATTGGTTACCAAAAAAAAAAAAAAGAGCAAAAATGCAGAAGCAAAGAGAAAGAATCCAACCATAGAAAGTTACTATTGGAATAGACAAGACAGGGGTTCATCTTCAGAGAAGCATAGTAAAACAAAAAACTCTCTTCTATGCTAAAAAGTAATGTCAGATGGTTACCCGCAAAAAGAATTCATAGAAGAACTTTAAAAAGACTAAAAATCCAGTGAAAAAGATAGAGGGAAAAAACTAAAATAAATAAACAAATACAGTTGTGGGGTGGGGGGAGAGATTATTAAAAGAAAGTCAACCAATTAATAAAAAGATAACCAGAATATTAAGGAACAAAATGAATCCTTGAAAATCAGGATTGTGGAAGGAGAAGCCAATGAAATTATAAGAGATAAAGAAATAATTAAACAAAATAGAAATAATGAAAAAATAGAAGAGAATGTGAAATACTTCATAAGAAAAACAACTAATCTGGAGAATAGATCAAGAAGAGAAAATATGAGAATAATTGGACTCCCTGAAAGCTATTATATCTTGATACAATAACACAAGAAGTATATTTTTTTAAATTACACTGTTAGAACAAGAAGGGAAAGTAGAAATAGAAAACAATGCACTGATCTTCACCTGAAAGATTCTAAAAGGAAAACATACAGGAATATTACAGTCACATTCTGAAGCCCCCAGTTGAAGGATAAAATATTATGAGCAAAAAGAAGAAAAATTACATATGATGATGCCACAATTAGAATCACCCAAAAGCTAGCAGT
This sequence comes from Pseudocheirus occidentalis, assembly GCA_028646575.1. Lineage (NCBI taxonomy): Eukaryota > Metazoa > Chordata > Mammalia > Diprotodontia > Pseudocheiridae > Pseudocheirus > Pseudocheirus occidentalis. The sequence continues at coordinate 202,491,765 of CM053599.1, forward strand.
GGGAGCACTAAAAGACAAAAGGTCTTAAACCATTATAAGAACAAAAGAACTGGACTTCTAGCTGAAAATATCAATCCCAGCAAAGCAATTCATAATTCTGAAATTAAAAAGGAGATTTTTTAATGAATTATCAGACTTGCAGGACTATGTTAAAAAAAATCTGAAGTTAATAGAAGATTTGACATACAAAACTGAGGGAAACATAAGAGATGTAAGAAAGACCAATTACAAGGGAATCAATAATGTCAGGTGATTTACCTTTCTTGTATGAAAACTGTAAATCATATGCCCAAGATTGTTATTATTAATTGAGTAGCTGATAAGCAAAAGTGGGGTAGAACTGAGCATGATATACTTCAAAAAGTAAAATCATTCAGGAACAGCTAAAAAAGAGTAATTATCTTATACAAATGTGATGCAAGAGGAAGAACCAGTACAGAGAAATTAGATGGGGGATGAGGGTTATTAGTTCTAATTGGGGTTGTGAGTTGGGCAAGGTCACATGGCTAGTAAGGGCTAAGTGACTGAGGCCAGATTTGAACTCAAGTCCTCCTGACTCCAGGGCTGGTGCTCTAGCCACCCCAATATGATAATTTTTAAAACAGGGTTTCAGCCTCATGGATTTCTCAATTTTCTCAGAACACAACACACAACTATGACATATTACCCAATATCTACAAGCAGGAAAAAAGCGTCAGTCAGAAAGCATTACATTAATTTGAATGAGAGAAAATTTCTTACTGGGGAAGGTTCCATAAACGAGATGAATGTTGGGCCCTGTCTTTGTAAAGCCAATCTCTAAGAGCCCTTCTGAGGATTGCTGCTATAAATAACTTTAAGTTTCTGATCATGCAGAATGGTGAACTCTCTATTCACCAGTAAACTAAAAACTTTTCAGAAAGTGAAGTACAATATTCAGAACAATTTTATGTAACAATTTTTTTACTTTTAACAATTTGATGTAACAACAATTTGATATAACAACTAAGTGGTCACATAGTCTTAAACAAAACATATCATACAGTAAGTCACAATCTCCTCATTCAATTTAGAATACTCTAGTAAAGTCTTCTTTCATCTTGAATGGAGGTTGGCTTCCAATTATCCTTAAGGTAATCATCTTTAAGGAGTAGTGGAAAGTACAAAAGATGACTCACTCCCTAGGTCATAGTTAAGTTACAATTTCGGCAGTCAGTACTAAGTCCTAAGTCCTAGGTACCCTCTTAAGGGGCAGTGGAAAGCACAAAAAGTCTTCTACTTCTAGGACACAATTAAGTCACAAGTCTCATCAGTCAGTACTGAGTACCCAAGTAAAAGTCCTTTCATCTTAAGTGGAGGCTGACTTCCAAGCTCTAAGGTTCCTCTTTCAGGGACAGGCCACTCCCAGCTCTTGCCTGTTTTTTTTTCCTGACTGTAGCCTGGATTCACAGGTAAATAGCTTTCCCAGCTCTTGCCTAAATTCACAGGTAGACAGCTTCCAACTCCTGTTTCACACTTCAGTTTGCAGGACTTCTCTTTGAAATATCTGTTTCTGGAAAGACAAAGCTTAACAGAGACATAACAATATTTGCACACATTAAGCTTAAAAGTTACAATATTCACAACCATTACTACACTATTATAACAATTTGCTTTCTTCCTGAGAAATCAACAGAGTGCTTCTGTCTGACAAAGTAACACAATTCAACAGACAGAATGCTTCTGTCTGACAAAGTAACAGTCAACAGAACAAAGTCAACAATCAACAGAACAACAGAGTGCCAATATCACAAACATCCTTTCTCTCAGTTCTTCTCAGTCCCACTGAGTGCTCACATTTTATATGCTCTGCTCCTTCCAATTCAGCCTTTCCTGTTGCATCCTTCCTGCAACATTCTTTCACAAGTTCCTCCTGCCATGGGTTCCATGTGATGACGTTAGGTCTATTAAGGGCAGAGAATGTCTCCAAACTCCCTTAGGCCATTTAAGGGCAACACAATGTATACTGTTTCCAACAACTGACTTGATATAATCACAGGCAGGGCTCAAAGGTACTTGAATAGCTGAAAGAAGGAGCTAAGTACTATTTTGCTTGCCATTACAGTCTTAAAGGATGAAAAGAATTTCAAAATGTGGGAGGTAAAAGAAGGACTATCCAAATACTGAGAAAGGAAAAATTCATTAATATATAGATAAGAATATGTGGAAGTATCTTAAGGGTAGTGCAGTTGATACTAACTTTTACTGGATCATGCAGACTGTGGTGTGATATAAAGCTAGAAATGTAGGCAATGTGTGAAGCTCCAATGTGAACCAGTGAAAGAAGTTTGGACTTTATTATCAAGAAGCGAATGATCACATTTGTGCATGATAATAGCTAGCATTTATATACTGATTTAAAGTTTAAAAAGTGATTTATAAATACATTCTCATTTTCATCCTCAAAACAAACTTGAGAGGTACTGGCTATTGTTATCCTTACTTTAAAGTTGAGAAAATAGACACAATGATTAGCCCAGGGTCCCCCAGTTGCCTGAGGTAGGATTTGAACTCCTCTCTTCCAGACTTAAAATTCATCTCTCTATTACTGAGCAACCTAGAAGCAATGTTAAGGGTAGGTTGAAGAAAGGAAAGACCAGAAGTTACTCTGGTAAACCATGTAGGTAACATTACACTAGAATGGTGAAAGATGGATCAGAAAGGAAGAAGCAGATATGAGAGATATTGTAGACAGATAATTGATAGGACTGGGTAACTGGGTATAGGAAGTGAAAGAAAAGGAAGTAGAAAGCAAAGTACAAACTACATGACTTGGCAAATATTGGTGCCAATGGTAGAAAAAAAATATTTTCTAGAAACTTAAGTTTTAGTTTTGAACTTGACTAGTTTTCAGTGCTACTGAGACATCCAAAATGGTGATGTAGATGCAGAATTCAAGAGAAGTCATGACAAGTTCTGATTTTTGTTAAAAAGCCATGGAGAAGTGATAAATGAAATTATAAGTATGGGAAAGAGACTTGAATGCATAAGGAGTTCATATTAAAGGGCTCTGAGCATAAATTTGGGGATTACACAGTGTAAAGGATCAGAAAAAGTAAGAGGAGCCTTAAAAAAGACAGAAAAAAAATCAAAGAAAGATGTAAGTAATAAACTACCAGGACAATGGAATCTCAGAGTAACCATTGTAGAAGAGAATCCAGAGGAGATGACCAGCATCAAAATTCTTAACTTCCCTGTTATAATCCATAATAACAAGCACAAAAAATAGATCAATGGATTTGATCTCTCATAATTTTTGATTGGGAGAATTTTTTTTTCCTTTGGTTGTTGACTTTGAGCAAACTTTCATTCATGTCCAATGCCAATGTGAAGGTATGCTATGTTGAGAGTGTCATTTGACACTTTTATTCCCCTCATAGAATATGTTCTATGATATGAAATGACCCAGGGTTCTAGTGGTCAAAGTCATTAAAGCGTAAGTTTTGAGTAAATTCTTTTAAAATGGAAGATTTTAATTATGGGCCTAGTCTGTTGTCTAAGGAATAGCTAATTTAAGTGCAGAGAAAATCATCATAAAAAACGGGTACAATTTTGTTTTCCTGTTCTCTGAATGCCAGGCTAATTATCTAGGTAATCTGTATATGTTTCCACTGGAAATATATTTTTTTAAAAGGTGTTGTGTAAGATTGTCTTAAATATCAACATTGCCTGTCTGTACTGACCTAATTCAGGAGATAATGGCTCAGCTTTCCATTTCATTACATTTGGATAGACGCAGCTGCAGTTCATCTTGAAAATGAGTCCCTTGAGAGGTGCCCTACCTTCTTGTATTTGGAGTTAAGCCTTTTGCTGTATATCCTTGAATGCCTTATTTTTCATTATGTGAAGAAAAAAAAATCTCCTTTGTCCTTTGTCCACTCTGCTGTGATTCCTCTTGTAGCTAGTCATGCCCAATATATCTTACCTAATGAAAGGAGCAGAGAAATAATAAGGAAAATTGATAAATGTCACTTGTGAAGAAGTACATTTTCTCAGATAAAATGATGAGGAAATACTAAAATGACAAAGAAAACTGACAGTCAAATGAGGCAGGTTGGTGTCAGAGTAAATAGAGCATAGGACATGGAAACAGGAGGACTTTAAATGTTTCCTCAGTTATTTACTAGATTGTGACTTTGAGCAAGTCACTTAATATTCCTTTCCTCAGTATCTTCATCTGAAAAATTTGAAGTTTCAGTTTGATGTTCTTCATGGTTTAAAGAGGCTACGATCTTATGTAGGTACTAAGAAGGAGTGAATGGAACAAAACAATGGCCAGGACACAATAGATGTAGGGTACTGTGGTACATTACCTAATTAGCATGTGATCATTTTTTAAAAGTTTTGAAGTTTGTAACTGAAAAAAACATAAATAAAATGACCATCAATTGTTGGAAAAATACAAAATTATTGTATTCATAAAGAAGTGAATTTTTATAATTTACTTGTAAGATTAAGATAGCTAGAAATTACAAAAAATCTAATTTGAGGCATTAGAAGCTACTAAAAAGCCAGAAGATAAAAACAATCAGAAGTTCCCTGAAGAGGACAACAGAAGCAAGAGAGTCAACAAAAGAGAAGGCTACCAGCTAAAATTGCTGAATTTTTAGGTACCTTGTTGGGAATTTGCTGATCAGAAGAGAGACATTGCTTTATTCACTGATGAGAGAAAGCCTGGAGAAACTGCTTAAAGTCTTCCCAGTGGAACACCCTTATGTGTAGATAAGTCAGGGTTGATTTCTTTCCAATGCCATCTACAGACCAAGGGAGGGATAACCTTCCCAGAAAGCCTGTCATGTTCTTTTACTGTGGCCTCTAGAGTGAGAGGACAAAACAGGTGTTTTAGAAAAAAGGGAGGCTTTGCTATGGGCTGATAGAAATTCTTCAGCTTAAGTGAACTGTTTGTCATTGATAGACTTTTTTTCACTTTTCTCAACCTCTATCAGAGGGTGACTGTGAAAAAAAGGGCATGTTACATCTTCATTGGCTTGGAAGAATGGTGACATAAAATAGTACAAGACCTCTGAAGATCAGAAGTGAAGCCCAAAAGAAGTCATATTTTTTGCTGTATAGATTATTCCTGAATGGATCCAGGATATTAAGGCCTATGACTCCAAGGCAAGTAACCCCAGTCACATAATTTTCTCCATTGATGTATCTCCCTATCACATTTCCATGTGTGTATGTCCACTGTCCTCCTAGACACAGGGTGGATTGTTGAAAGTGTGTGGCAAAGTTTATGAGTAGATTATGATGGTCCAATTTTTTCTTTGTCTTCACTTGATTAAAACTATGATTTCATTAAATTATTTTTTTCTTATGATGAGTAAATGTTATCAATAATGTAAGTTTTGCCTTTTATTAAGTAAGTATCTTGTGCTTAGTGGTTTATGATGCCAGATTGGGTTTGATTAAATGAAATACATGATTATATTCCAAGTACTGGGAAGCAAAACCTGGTGGATCTCAAATGTAAGGGTAGTGAGCTATATTTCAAGCTAAAGTACCTGGTGTCCTAAGTTTGGTATTAATATAGTAACTGCAGACAGTAAGGAGTCAGACTATTTCCTAAAAAAGGGTGAACTAGCACAGGCTAAAAAAGGAGCACATCAAAGTCCCTCTGTTTATCAGAGTGGGAATGGATTTGCATTTAGATTCCATTTGTCTAACCTAGAAAAGAAAGGGAGATGAAAGTTATAAAAAAGTGAGAAAAAAGCTAATTGTAAAATGTTAAAGACTGACTGGGACAATGATCTAAAGCAAAACTCTAGTGAGGAGGGAAAGGGGGAAGAAAGAAATAAAGGAATAATGGGGAAATATGAAGGAAAGAAAGACACAGATAGTAATCATAACTGTTAATGTGAATGGGATGAACTCTCTCATAAAATGGAATAGAGAGAAGAATGGATTAAAAGCCATATTCTTACAATGTGTTGCTTACAAGAAAACAGCATTTTATTTTTCAGTGTTATATGGCACCAACATAAATATTGACCATGTACAAGGACATAAACATCACAATGCAGTGTATAAAGGCAGAAATGATACAAATCATTACATAATGATAACCATTATATGTAATAAAGTGTAATGGAAAGAGAATGGAAAATAATTGGAGACAAAATAATCTAATCATAAAGAATGCATGGGTCAAACAATAAGTCATAGAAACAATCAATAACTTCATCCAAGAGAATGACAATAATGAGACAACATAGAAAATCTTATGGGATGCGGCAAAAGTGGTTCTTAGGGGAAGTTTTATATCTTTGAGTCCTTACATAAATGACAGAGCAAAATAAAAATCACCAATTAGGTATGAAATTTAAAATATTTAATATAAAGGAGAGATTAATAAAATTTAAATGAAATGGTATAGCATTCAATGTCTTAGAGGAGGCTAAGGGAGTTACAGGAAGAATCAAACAACAAAACTCTACTGCTGGGAGACTTCAACCTACCCCTTTCAGAGCTAGGTAAATCTAAACTCAAAATAAACAAGAAATAAATTAAGGAGGTTAATAGAATTTCAGAAAAGTTAGAAAACTGAATTGGAAAAGAAAGGAATGCTGTTTTATCAGTGGTATATCGCACCAACATAAATACTGACCATGTAAAAGGACATAAACATCATAATCCAGTGTATAAAGGCAGAAATGTTAAATACATCTTTTTACATAATGATGTAAACCCTTATATGTAATGATACATATCATTACATAATGATATCCATTATATGTAATAAAGGGTCATAAATCTTTGGTTAATTTGGGTTAAAAAAAAGAAAGAAGAAAACCAAATTACCAATATTACAAAATGAAAAGGGCAAATTCCTCACCCATGAAGATAAAATTAAAACAATATTTTGGATCTATTCTGCCCAAGGGTATGCTAATAAATTTGACAGCCTTAGTGAAATAGATGAATACTTACAAAAATATACATTGGCCAGATTAACAGAAGAGGAAATAAAATACTTAAATAATCTCATCTCAGAAAAAAAAATTGAACAAGCTATCAGTGAACTCCCTAGGAAAAATCTCCATGGCCAGATGGATTTACAAATTAATTCTATTAAATAATTAAAGATCAATTAATTTCAATATTAGATAGAATCTTTGGGAAATTGGGGGAAGGAGTCCTAATAAATAATTTTTATGATACAAATAAAATAATGATACCTAAATTGGGAAGAGTCAAAACAGAGAAAGAAAATTATAGATGCATTTTCCAAAATAATATGTTTGCAAAGATTTTAAATAAAATATAGACAAAAAGATTACAGCAACTTATGAGAATAATATACTATGACCAGGTAGGATTTATACCAGGAATACAGGGCTGGTTCAATATTAGGAAAACTATCAGAACAATTGATCATATAAACAACACAACCAACAGAAGCCATATGATTATCTCAATAGATGCAGAAAAATCTTTAAAAAAAAATAGAAAAACCATTCTTATTAAAAACACTAGAGAGCACAGGAATAAATGGAGTGATCCTTAAAATGATAAGTAATATCTGCTTTAAACCATCATCAACTTCTCAACCCGTAATCACCAAAGACAAAGTAAAAGGTCGGTGTGGACCAGGGAGTAGGGAGTGTCTGGGAAATAAGAGCATCCTGGGGGAAGGATAGGATGGAGGGAAATACAGTTAGTCCTTCAAAATATAACTACCATGTAAATGATTTGGGTAACTACACATGTACAATCTATATTGAATTGGTTGTCTTCCCAGGGGGGATGGATGAGGAGAGAAGAAGGAACAAATCTGGAACTCAAAGTTTTAAAAACAAATGTTTAAAAAATAATATGTTTTTACATGCAAGGGAGGAATAAGACATATAGGCCCTGGGATACTGAAATGCATCTTGCCCAATTAGAAAGTTGGGGGGAGGGGGATGGTGAAGGTTATAAGAGAGAACAGATTGGAAGAAGGGGTATTCAGTAGGATTGCTATTTTGGTGTGGGGGTAGGGGAAAGATGGGGAAAAAAATTGTAAATCAAAATCTTGTGGAAATGAATGTTGAAAACTAAAAATAAATAAATAAATCTTCAGGGGGAAAAAGAGCTAACATTATATGTAATGGGGATAAGTTAGAAGTATTTCCAATAAGATGAGGGGTGAAACAAGGATGTCCATTGTTACCACTGTTATTCAGTATGGTACTGGAAATAATAGCTTTAGAAATTAGAGAAGAAAAATAAATTAAGAGGATTAGAATAGGCAAAGAAAAAATAAACATATCACTCTTTGCAGATGATATAATGATTTACTTAGAGAATCAAGTAAAAACCTATTTGAAATAATAAACAATTCTAACAAAGTTGGAGGATATAATATAATTTCACATACATCATATGGATTTTTTACTGCTATTAACAAAGCTCAACATCAAAAGATAGAAAGAAAAATTCAATTTAAAATTACTGTAGACTTTATAAAATATTTGGGGGTATACCTGTGAAAATAAACCCAAGAACTAAATGAACATAGTTACAAAACACTTTTCACACAAATAAAGTCAAATCTAAATAATTGGAGAAGCATCAGGTCTTCCTGGGGAGGCTGGGCTAATATAATACAACTAATAATTCTACCTAAATGACTTATTTACTTATTCAGTGCCATATCAATCAAACTAAAAAAAAGTATTTTTATAGAATTGGTAAAAGTAATAACAAAATTCATTTGGAAGAACAAAAATTCAGAATATTATGGAAATTATTGAAAAGAAATGCAAGTGAAAGTGATCTAACCATACCCGATCTTAAATTGTCTCATAAAGCAGGAATCATTTACACTTCTTAGTAGTGGCTAAGAAACAGTGTGGTGGATTAGTGGAATAGATTAGTTACAGAATACAAAGTAACCAATGACTGTAGTAATCTGCCAATAGAAAAACCCAAAGACGCCATCTTCTTGAATAAAAACTCAGGATTTAAAAAAAAATCCTGGGAAAACTGGAAAATAATACAATAGAAACTGAGCATAGATAGTCTAACATTACATAACAAAATAAAGTCCAAATGGGTACACAATTTACATATAAAGGCTGATACTATAAGCGAATAAAGTGGGGCATGGAATAGATTACCTGTCAGATTTATGGAGAATGGGAGAATTTATGACCAAAAAAGAGACAGAAAACATTATGAGATGTAAAACGGATAATTTTGATTACATTAAATTGAAAAGCTTTTGTACAAACAAAGCCAATGTAACCAAGGTTAGGAGGGAAGCATAAAACTGGAATATATATATATATATATATATATATATATATATATATATATATATATATTTTCAACCAGTGTCTCTGATAAAGGCTTCATTTCTAAAATGTATGGAGAACTGAGTCAAACTTATAACAACACAAGTCATTCCCCAGTTGTTAAATGTCCAAAGGATGTGAGAGGATAATTTTCAGAGGAAGAAATTAAAGCTATCTACATTCATATGAAAATGATATAAATCATTATTGATTAGACAAACAAAAATTAAAACAACTCTCAGTTACCACATCACACCTATCAGATTGGCTAATGACAAAACATGAAAATTATAAATGCTGGAGAAGTGGGAAAATTAGAATGCTAATTCAATGTTCATCATGTTGTAAATTCATCCAGCCCTTCTGGTGAGCATTTTGGAACTATTCCCAAAAGGCTATAAAAATATGCATACCATTTGACCCAGAAATAGCACCTCTAGGTCAGTTGCCCAAAGAGATCATGAAGATGGGGAAAGCAGCCTCATCTACAAAAACAAAACAAAACAAACAACAAAAAGCTTCTCTTTCTGTGGTGGCCAAGAACCAGAAATTGAGGGGATGTCCATCAATTGGGGAATGACTAAACATGTTGTGGTATATGAATGTAATGGAATACTATTGTGCTTATAAAAATGATAAGCAGGCAACCTTCAGAGAAAACATGGAAAGACTTATATGAACTGATGCTGAATGAAAAGAGCAGAACAGGAGAACTCTTGCCTAGATTCACATCCCAAATTTTACCCAGATTCACACATAGGCACCTATCCAATCCTGTTCTATGTCTAAAAACTAGAGCAGAATCAATTATGTACAAAGTATAATAGACAGAGCAAAAGCAAAAATAGATGCAATTAAAAGAGATAAGGGAATGTAATGCCACTCATGAGCGGCTTTCCAGAAGAATGCTGCTGTGAACAGCTTCTAAGGTTCTGATTACACAGTGTCATGAGCACTCTATTTATTCCATAACAAATCAAAGCAAAACATTAACAGTAAATAAAACTACAGCATGCACTATGTTACAACTTATCACAGAAAATCAAAATATAGCATTCACAACAACTTACCTAAGAAAATGGCCATTTAGTTTCCACCACAGTGGTCACAAAATTTTCAACAAAGAACAATCATTTCATAACCCAGTCATTCAATCATCCTTAAGGAGGCTTTGCCTCCTCAAGGAACAAAAAGTATGATAATCAAAGTTTTCCACTCTTGGGCACACTAAGTTAACTCAATCAGTCACTTATTCATTCTTCAAACATGAAGTACTATCATTTAGTCAATCATTCATTCCATCAACTCAGTCATTCAATCACCCTTCAACATTCACTATTCAATCACAGAAAATATACAGACCCTACACCCCTAGGTCACTAGTAAATTTACAATTTCTCAGTCAGTACACACTATCCAAGTAAAGTATTTTTTCAGCTTGACTCATGGTGGATTCTCGAATTCCTGCATCCCCTTGCTTGGTCCTAGATCCTGCCTGGATTCACCAAACCGTCACCTGAGCTCAAAGGCAGACAGCTCCCAGGTCCTTGTCCAGCTCTCTGTGCAGTCTCTGTTCCACCCTGAAGCTCATAGCATCCAGTCCACCCCAAATCCACCCCAAAACAGTTTCTGTTCCCATGAAGTCAAGGCTCAACAAAGCCACAAACAAGTTTATACACATAGTTAATGCAGTGAACAACCATATTCCAAAGCCTTCAAACAAAACAGGCTCCCTCAGGCAAAGATCCTGCTCTCTTCACTTACTGTAGCTGGTCAGCCTCCACACTGCTCACTCCCAGCAGCTCAGGTTCCCAGCAGTTCTAGTTCCCTGCAGTTCTCAGCAGAAGGCCTCAGCAGAAGTTCTGGCTGCTTCTTAGAAGAAGTTCTGCCACAACCTGTTCTGTTCTCAGAATGTCTTACCTCTCAGGCCTGGGCCTCTTATTAGCTCCTCTCTACCTCACCCCTTCTTGCTGTGTCAGCAAGTTCATCCCACTGTGTGACTCACAAGTTCTGGGTCTTAATACCTGACACAATTATGAACTTGAAACTAAGTGCTAAGTACCTTTTAGCTTGCCAATACAAGGGAAATGGAAGATTTTCAAATCACATTACTATTAGAGTGGCCTAACCATACCAGATCCAAAACTATATTATAAAACAATTATCAAAACTACTTGGTATTGATTAAGAAATAGAGTGGTGGATCAGTGGAATAGATTAGGTACAAAAGACAGTAATCAATGACTATAGTAATCTACTCTTTGATAAATCCAAAGACTCTAGGTTTTGGAATAAGAGCTCACTATTTGACAAAAAATAGTGGGAAAACTGGAAAATGGTATGGTCTATATGTACACCCACATCTAAAAAACTATACCAAGATAAATTCAAAATGGTTCTGTGATTTAGACATAACGGATGATACCATAAGCAAATTAGGAAAGCAATCTATATGATTAAGTGAGTATATCAGTAAGAAAAAAAGCCCAGCAAAAATAATATGATTGTCAACAGATACAGAAAAAAAGCTTTTGATAAAATATAACACCTATTCTTATTAAAACCACTAGAAAAGATAAAAATTCTTGGAATTTGTCTTCAAATGATAAGTAGAACTTATTTAATGCCAAGAGACTATATTTTTGTTATGGGTAAATTGAAGTTACCACATTAATCTGAGGCCTTCCCAATTAGACCAGAGATTGAGCAAGGTCAGTCATTATGACAATTATTACTTTATATTATACTAGAAATATTAGCTATTTCAATAAGAAAGAAATGAGTTGGATGAATAAAAATAAGCAACAAGGAAATAAAACCCATTCTTTCTATATAATATGACTTTAGAGAATCCCAGAAAATTAATATTAAAAATCATTAAATCAAAAGTACCAAAATATAAAATTAACTCACAAAAATGTCAGCATTTTCATTACAGAAATGTTTTATGTTATTTTACATTCACAATTAATATCAAATTTCCTATCTTCTTAAGAATGGGGTAGTAGAGAAGAGAGGGAGAGTATTTGGAAGTAAATTTTTTTAAAATTATGTTAATTTTATGTGTAATTGGAAAATGTTTGATGAAATAAAAATAAAAATTTGTTTAAATGCTTAAGCACACCATTGATTAAATGTCCATTCTTGTCTGTCTCTCTTTTTTGTTAGCTCTTTTACTAAACATACTTTATGAATTATGTTCTTTTATACAATCATGAAACATGGTGGAGGAGAAAGGGGTTAGAGGCATGCCAAAAGTAGCCTTCTTAGAAAAAATGATGAAAAAATGAGAAAAGATAATTGTAAGGACATGGCCAAATTCTATCCTTGCTGAATAGTTTATCTTATATTATTGGCTCTCTGTTGATTCCATTCACCAAAATGCCCTCCATTTTTTTTATCAATAACATGTTGACACTAATCATATCATGGGCTATCATCTTATTTTTTCTGTTCTCTCTGGATCTCACCCTCCACTTATTATTAACTTATAATTAAATCTGTCTTCAAACATTTATTTCTTTTGAAATATTGCCAGAAAAGTAAAACTAACTACACTCACCTCAAAGAGAGTTTAATACTCTTGAGATCTCATGATGAAATGTCAGTCTCATTATGGTTTATTTTGTACCAACTTTGAGGTAGCTGACTGGAGACAGTAATAATAAGTAAAGTAATGTCTGATTGTAATTGATGCTACCCAAATATCTCTGTCCCTTGGGGAGAAGAGGCAATATTTTCTAGTCCCAATTTGCTGTTTCAAAATGATTAACCAACAGGAGGGAAAAATAATCAAGGAAAAATGTTACTTAAGTGCCAGACACAAGAATATTTAGGCCAACAAAAATAGATTAACAAGAACAACTAAAATGATTCAAATGTTGGAACAGAACTATATTTAAGAAAAATTAGTTAGTAGATGTAAAATGTGTTTTGCTTCCCATACATGATCTAATTGATTTTTTCTTTTTTGAAAAAAATAATTAAAAAATTTTTTAAAATCCAAATTATATGTCAAAAAATTTTAGCATAATTTTTACAAGATTTTGAGTTCCAAATTTTTCCCTCCATTAGTCCCCTCTCCTCTTCCTAAAAGGGTAGGTAATTTGTTATAGGCTATCCATGTGCTAGTGTTAAGTGTATTTCCAAATTAGTCCCAATTGTGAAAGAAAAAGATAAAATTTTTAAAAACCCCAAAAATGTAAGTTAAAATCATATTTTTTATCTGTATTCATATTCAATCAGATCTTTATCTGGGCATAGAATAGAAAAAGTTTTAGAATTTTCCTTTTTGAGTACTATGTACTTGTCATGGATCAACATTTTGTTGAGAAGAACTGAATCATCCATCATTGATCATTACTTAATGTTGCTGATACTGTGTACAATGTTCTGATGGTTCTACTCATTTCATTTTGAATCAGTTTGTACAAGTCTTTCACGGTTCCTTTTTCTTGAAATCTTCCTGTTCATCATTTCTTTTTGCACAAATAGTATTCCATTATGTTTATAGAACCTCAACTTTCAGTATTTTTGCCAAGAAAAAGGGCTGCTATAAATATTTTTGCACACATTTGTCTTTTTCCCATTTTTATGATCTCTTTTTGATGCAGACCTAGTAGTGTTATTGTTCCATCAAAGGGGATATGCAGTTTGGATGCCCTTTGGGAATATTTCTAAATTGTTCTCCAGAATGGTTGGATCATTTCATAATCCCACCAATAGTGCAGAGGTTTCACAATTTTCCACATCCTAACATTTATTATTTTACTTTTTTACCAATAGCCAAATTCATAGTTAAGAAATGGTGCCCCAGAGTTGTTTTACTTTTAATTTCTTTAAGCAAAAAAGGTTTAGAGAACTTATTCAGCTACCAAAAGATAGATTTTATTTCTTTTTTATTTTGTTTTAATTGCTTCATCTGAAAACTGTCTATTCATATCTTTTGACCATTTACCAAATGGGGAATGGCTTGTAAACTTATCAATTTGGCTCAGTTCTCTATATATTTGAGAAACAGTGCAGTTATCAGGAACACTTACTGAAAAGTTGTTTTTTTTTCCCTCCAAGCTTTTATCTTTCCTTCTAATCTTGGTTGTGTGAGTTTTACGTGTGCAAAATTATCTTAATTTAATGTAATCAAAATTACTCATTTTGCATTTCATATTGTTCTCTATTTCTTATTTTGCAATAGATTATTTCCTTCTCTGAAGGTCTTAGAGATAAACTCTTCTTTGCTCACCTAATTTGCTTAAGGTATCGCTCTTTATGTCTAAATTATGTAACCTTAATATGTCTTTGTATATACTGTGTGATATGTTGGCCTATGCCTATTTTCTGCCTGTCAATTTACCTTTCTGACAATTTAACGAATTATACCCTTCTGAAACTTTCACTACTCTAGTTCAGGCCTTCATCACCTCATCTTGATTATTATAATAACCTACTGATGGATCTCCTGCATCAAATATCTCTCCCCCACTCCAATCTATTCTCTATTCAGCCAGTGAAGTGATTTTCCTAAAATTCAGGTCTGATCATGTCACACACAACCTACATAATCTCGTCCAGTGTAGAGTGTGTTCACTGAAGACTAGTTTCTCTGGTGTGAGGGCTTCTGAATCCTTCCAGGGCTACTCATCCATGTTTGGTGTCCCATCTGATTCACCAACTCACACCTGTGACTCTAAGAAGTTCTACCGCATGCAGGGGTGATACTCAGTAAACTATTTAGGCACATAGCCTGAATCAAATTGAGGTTAACCAAAAGGTCTCAAAACTTTAATGAAGTTAGGGCATGTCTACTTCAAGCATGTCAATTCTTCTCCCAGTGCAATGGTCAAATTGTAACAATTTGCTCCATAGGCTAGGAATGTGGCTGAAGCAGAATTTTCAAAACACTTAGAGCTTGATTAGACATCAAAGATGTCAATGTCATCCACTGCATCTGAAGTCATCACATGTTGTCTTGACTTTCCCTTGCCACTTGACTTCAGTGATTCTGTAAGACAAAGGCAGATATTTTTGTGCTATTCTAGCTCACTTAAATCCAATTTATGTGTGAATCAAAAGACATCACTAAAACCAATTTAATCTTTTTTTTTACTTTCCTCAAAGTACTGTGTTGTTAGGCAAGTGACAAAGCAACAGCTGTGGATACCCTAGGAGTTGTAGTCACAACCCTGATCGTAGACGTCCCAAGCTACCAGGTCATCTCACTGGACTCAAGCAGTACTGGGATTCAGCAATAGCAATAATCTGAGCAGCCTTTCTGAAGAACCACACTGTTCACTTCATATACTTAAGAAGGAACTAGAAAAGTTGACATAAAATTTTGCATTCTAAGATTTCCAGTGCTTTATAGAAATAGGAGCAGATTTAGAGAAAAGCTTAATCCTCTATGTGTGTTCCTGGTAGTTGAACTTTATCCTTTATGCTGCTTAGAGTAAATATTTTCTTTGATTTGGAGGATGTGTATATATAGATTCAGATATCCTTTCCAAAAATGGCTACAAAATATATAAATTATGTAGGAAAAAAATCAATTTTCAGAAACACCCACACAGAGTATGTGAACACAAATACAAAAGCTATTTTCAGAAATATTACAAACTTTAAACATTTATTCATAGAATTCTTTAAAAATATGCTCTACCCTCAAAAAAGTCTTTTAGAAGAACAAAAGATCAATGATATAAAGAAAAATATTGGAAAAAAAGGGGGGGAAAGGAATCCATCAGTTCAAGGCTTCAAATTATATTATAAAGTATTAATCATCAAAATAATTTTCATTTGCTACAAAAGAAAAAAAAATAATTAGTAGAATAGATAAATTATTTAAAACCCCAAAAGGGTTGAAAGGTACTAAGGAACCCCCCCCCACCACCCCTTACTATAAAAGTATTTGATAAAAACCAAGCAAACAAAAAACTATTGGGGAAGTTGGAAAGGAATTCGGTAGAGATTATATTTAGACCAAAAACTCACACCATGTACCAAAGAAAATTTCAAATGGATACAAGAATACAATAAGGATAGGTACTGGATATATTATTTCACTCACCCTGGATCACTGCCTTGTTGTGGCAGAGTGGCTAGCACAGTTCAATGAAACTAAGGGCTATGTCATGTAGGGTTACCCAATGTAGGTCATAGTGGAGAATTCTGGGGAAAAAAACAGTTCCAGTAAAGAAGGGGATGGAAAACCATTCCAACATCTTTGCAAAACAAAAAGCCATGGACAATACTAACATGAAAAAAGAGATGACATAGGAAGACAAAACCTTCAAATAAGATGACCAATAAACTACTGGGAAAAGTCTGACGACAACAAATAGCTCTAGCAAAAATGAAGCAACTGTTCCGAACCCAAAAGGGAATTTATCTGCAGGTGAATCTGATGGGGAAAGGAACTTCCAGTGAAGTAGATATCAATATTGAATTGGAAACTGGACTGTAAGGTTTAAGCTGTATGTAGTCAAACAGGAGTTGAGAAGATTGAACATCAACATCTTAGATGTCGGTAAACTTAAATGGAAGAAAATGGGTGAATTTAATTCAGATGATCACTACTTATACTACTTCGGTCAAGAATCACTTGGAAGAATAAGAAATGGGAAGGAAATGGGAAGGAGATGGACTTCATAATCACCTGGAGAGGCTTATATGAATTGATGCTAAGTGAGAAGAGCAGAACCAGGAAAAATTTGTAAACAGCCACAGATACATCATATATGTGATGACCAACCTTGATAAACTTGACTCTTCTCAGCAATGCACAGTTAAAAGACAACTCTACAAGTCTCAGAATGGAAGGAAATATCTACACTCAGAGAAAGATCTAGAAAAACCATAGTTTAAATGGAGACTGAAGCAACACATGCTATTGTTCTTTTCCATGTTTGGTTTTGTTTCTTTTCTTTTTTTTCCCATTATTTGCTCCATTGGTTACAATACTTCTACACAACCAGACTGTTGCACAATATGAAAGTATTTGCAAATTCCATACATGATTGTACACCCCCATGGGGGGAGGTGGGAGAGAAGGGAGAGGAGAAAATCTGAAACTCGAGTAATTCCGTAACTTAATCTTGTAAACTAAAAGTAAATAAACAAGTCAATAAATTTTAAAAAAAATATTTTTTTTAAAAAAGAATCACTTGTAAGAAATGGAGTAGCTCTCCCTAATGAATAAAATGTGAGAAAAGCAATACTTGGACATAGCCTTTAAAATGACCAAATTATACCTGTTCAAATATAAGTAAAAGTATTCAACACCAGAGAAAAACAAGCATATGCTCCCATCATGGATGCCAAAGTGGCCAAAACTATCAGTTCAATCAGGACCTATGGTATCTTCGAGAAAATGACCCCCCCCCCAAAAAAAAAGGAAGATGTTGTATTTATTACAGGGAATTTGAATGCTAAAGTAGGAGATCAAAAGAGTATTGGACAAACAGGTGTAGTGCTGTAAAACCATGCACAAGCATCTTTCCAAACGCCTGCAATATTTTGCTAGCTTTGTTCACTCCACTTTGCATCTGTTCATGCAAGTCTTTCCAGGTTTTTCTGAAATCATCCTGTTTGTTATTTCTTACAACATAATAATATTCTACCCAAATCACACACCATAGTTTTTTAGTTTTTTTTTTAGCTATTTCTCCACTTGGTAAACAACCTTTTAATTTCCAGTTGTTAACCACTGAGAAAGAACTAATACACACATATACATACATATTCATGTAAACACATATATACATACATATATAGGCATATACATATATACATACACATATATACACACATACATATACATATGTATATAGATGTAGATAGATAGATATAGATATGTTCTTTCTACCTTTTTTGCCCAGAATTAATTTATTTTTAGTTTTTAACATTCTTTTCCACAAGATTTTGAGTTCTATTTTTTTCTCCCCATTTCTCACCTACTCCCAACCACAAGATAGCATCCACACTGATTACCCCTTCCTCCAGTTTGTCTTGTCCTCTATCCACTACTATTCCTATTTTACCCCCTTTGCCCTTACTTTCTTATAAGACCAGATGGATTTCAATACTCCATTGCCTTTACATCTTATTTCTCAAGTGGAGGTAAAAACCATTTTCTAACATGTGTTTTTTGAAACTCTGAGTTTTAGATTCTTTCCCTTTTTCCCTCCACAACCAAAATTGACAATACAAGCAATACAATATAGATTGTACCTAAGTAGTCATGTTGTGGAAGAATGACTGTATTTTCTTGAATCCTGTCCTACCCTGTATCTACTCTGTTATCTCTTTTGACCTTGTTCTTTTTCAAAAGTGTTTGCTTCTGACTATTCCCTCCTCCATTTTGCCTTCCCTTCTGTCATCATTCCTATCTTATTCCCTTCCTCTCTATTTTTCTATTTCTCCTTAAGCCATATCCAATAAGAGTAAGGTTGATTCATTCTCTTTAACCTCCCCACTATTCGCTGCAATGTACCTGCTTTCTCTTGCCTAATTTGCCTCATTCTATTCCTTCCTTTCTCCTTCTCCCAATATTTTTCTCTGTCTCTCTTTGATTTTATTTCTTAAATATCATTACTTCATATTCAACGTACTCTGTCCTCTTTTTCTATATTTTATACATATGTGTGTATAGGTATATATATATATATATATATGTATATATATATGAGTGTGTGTGTGCATACACACACATATGTGTATGTATATGCATGTATTTAATTTTTTTCCCTTTGTTGTGCAGAGAATAATAGCAAGCTGAGACCTGGGTTCAAGATAAATTTTGGTGTGGATTTATTAAGCAGGCGTGTGACTACTGCAGTTTCCACTCAAATCAGTAGTGATCCATTGGGGGTACCACATTGGTTATAAAGGCTACAGCCACAATCAGGGAGGAGAACTAGCAGAAGCCATGACATACAGAAACAAAGAACAGCCATTGGTTAGATCTATAGCTTAGTGCTAATTTGGGAATATGGCACAAGCGTACAAGGGTGCAACCTTCCTGTGACATGGGAGTCTCTCCTATAACAGGGTGGAGGATCATAGCACTTTCCAGAACAGGGTAGAGGGTCATGGTATAAGGGGGAATGGAATTCCCCAGAAATGGTTGAGGTCATGTTTTGAGCAAAGGGTGTGGGGACCCTGTTTGGTCAGCAAAACAGGACATAGTGGAACCTTCATAAGATCTTTGCACCATAAGGAACCCTGTATGCTACAATGATTCGAGGAGAATATACAGAATGCTAATTTGAGGAAAGAGGGTCAGGGAAATACACCTTGAGCAATGTCTCTTTCAAGCTTTGACAAGGTATGGGATAGAGACAAAGACAGAAATATAAAAGGGGATTAATGGTGGGCCACAAATAAGGTGGTGTGCAGTGATCTGGGATTTGAGTTTGGGTACAACACTGTCAACTATCATAATACTGAGAAAAGACTTAAGTTATAAATATTATCTTTCCATGAAGGAATGTAAATAGTTGAACTTTATTAAGCTGCTTACAAATTCCTTTTCCTGATTACCTTTTCATGCTTCTCTTCATTCTTGTATTTGAAAGTCAAATTTTCTGGTCAACTATGGTCATTTTATCAAGAATGCTTGAAAGTTCTCTATTTCATTGAATGTCCATTTTACCTTCTGAAGTATTATACTCAGTTTTGCCAGGTAGGTGATTCTTGATTTTTACCCTAGCAGCATTGAGCTCCAGGAATATCATATTCCAAGCCCTGTAATCTCTTAATATAGAAGCTGCTAGATGGTGTATTATCCTGATTGTGTTTCCACAATATTCGACTTCCACCCAAGACTGTGACCCAGATTCAGGCAGGAAAAAGCAAGAGAATCCTGACTCAGTGACATTAAAGAGATTCCTGTACTTGACCTCTGACGAGTCACTAGATCCCAATACCATCTATTGGTCTGGGGCTTCTGAAGTAGCTGCTCCTGCTGTTGAGTCAGCAACTACTACCATCAGCTCTGCCACCCTCAGGCTGTAGCAGGACCACACTGTTCTCTCACACAGGTCCAAGAGAGTTTCTTCCCTCACCTTGCACTTTGTCTTTCAGGATTGTGGGTTGAGAAGCCTGGAAAAAATACAGCTGCCAGTGATTCAGTCCCCTGTAGTTTACTCTGACACAGTCTGTGCCTATGCAGTCCTTGCAAGAGTACATTACACTCCCATCCTGGTGCAATAGACTGTCTGCTTGTCAGGCTGTTTTCTGCTGGAGATGTTTTTCACTCTGTCTTTTTGTGGGTTCTGTAGCTCTAAAATAAGTTTAGAGCAATTTTTACAAGTATTTTACGGTGATTGGGGGAAGAGCTCAAGAAATGTCCTGCTTTTATTCTGCCATCTTGGCTTTAGCCCCTTCTTTCTACCTTCTTATGTATTTTAGACATAGACCTAGTAGGGGTACTTCTGGATAAAAGGGTGTGCATAGTTTGATGTCCCTTTGGGCACAGTTTCATTTTGCTCTCCAGAATTGTTGGATGACTTCACAACTTCACCAAGAGTCCATTAGTGTTATAGTTTTTCCACATCCACTTCAACATTTTCCATTTTTCTTTTCTTTTTTTCATATTAGCCAACCTGAGTTGTGAAACGGTACCTCAGAGTTGTTTTAATTTGCATTTCTCTAATTTAAAGTGATTTAGAGCACTTCCCCATAAGCCTATAGATAACTTTGATTTCTTCATCTGAAAAGTTTACCCATTCAGATCCTTTGACTATTTATCAATTGGGAAGTTAAATTTTAATTTTATATATTTGATTCACTTCTCTACATATTTGGCAAATGATTCATTTATCAGATACAATGGCAGTAAATTTTTTTATCAGCTTTGTTGAGTTCAGTTTAGGTTTTGGTTGCATTGGTTTTGTTTGTGTAAAAATTAATTTTACATAATCAAATCTTCTGTTTTCTGTTTTAATATCATATGCATTCTCTTAGTTCTTAATTTCTTCCTTCTCTATAAATCTGACAGGCAAACTATTACTTGCTCTTCTAATTTGCTTATTGTATCACACTTTATGTCTAAATTATATATCCACTTGGATCTTGTCTTGATATATAGTGCAAGATGTTGGTCAATAGCTGGTTTTCCTTGCACAGTTTTCCACTTTTCCAAGCAGTTTGAGCCAATTTATGACCTTTTTTCTAAATGCTTGTATACTTTGATTTATCATACACAAGATTATTAAGATTATTTGCTATAATGTAATATGTACCTAATCTGTTCCATTGATTCACCACTCTATTTCTTTGCCAGTAAGAGGTTGTTTTGATAATTACTACCTTACAACAAACACCAAAACTATTGGCTACTGGTGAAGAAATAGAGTGGTTCATCCATGGAATAGGTTAGGCACACAAGACAGTAATCAATGACCATAGTAATGTACTGTAAGATAAGGTTGAAATGGGTATATGAGTGATATGTAAAAGGTGACATCACAATCAAATCAGGAGAGTAATTGTTTCCCTTTAATATCTGTGGAAAGGGGAAGAATTTATGACCAACCAAGAGACAGGAAACTTTATGAAATGCAAAATGGATAATTTTGATTACATTAAATTAAAAGTTTTACACAAACAAAGCCAATGCAAACAGAATTAGAAGGGAAGCAAAAAGCTGAGAAACAAAATTTTAATAGCCAGTGTCTCTGATAAAGACTGCATGGAGAACTGACGCATTTGTAAAAATACAATCCATTTCCCAGTTCATAAATGGTCAAAAGATAAGAACAGGCAGTTTACACACAAAGAAATAAAAGCCATTTATAATCAGAAGAAAAAAAAATGCTCCAAATTACCATTGATTAGAAAAATGTAAATCAAACAAACTCTGAGGTACCATGTCACACTGACCAGATCATCTAATATGACAGAAAAAGGAAAATGATAAATTTGGAGAGCATGAGGGAAAATTGGAACATTTATGCATTGTTAGTGAAGTTGTGAATTGACTCAATGATTCTGGAAAAAAGTTTGAAGCTGTGGCCAAAGGGCAATAAAATTGTGTATATCTTTTGATCCAGCAATACCACTAATAGGTCTGTATCTCAAAGAGATCATTAAAATGGGAAAAGGATGCACATGAATGTAAATTATTTTTCCAGTTTATTTATTTATTTATTAATTTTCTAAGTTCATTTCCACAAGATATGGAGTTACAAATTTTCTCCCCATCTCTCCCCTACACTTCATAGCAAGACAGATAGCCTACTGAATACCCCTTCCTCAAATCTGTTCTCTCTTATATCTTCCTTCATACCTTCTAGTAGGAGCAAGATGAATTTCTATACCCCAGTGCCTTTATATCTTATTTCCCAGTTGCATGTAAAAAATACTTTGTTTTTAATATTTATTTTAAAACTTTGATTTCCATATTCTTTCCCTTCTTCTCTTCTCACCCACCCCCACTGGGAAGACAAGCAATTCAATATAGGTTGTACTTGTGTAGTTATGCAAAATGTTCTCATAGTAGTTACACTGTGAAAAACTAACTAGATTTTCCTCCATCTTCTCCTGTGCACCTCCCATAATCTATTTTCTACTTTGACTCTGTACCTTTTCAAAAGTGTTTGCTTTCTAAATACCCACTCTCCCAATCTGCCCTCCCTTCTCTCATTCCCCATCTTATCCCCTTCCCCTCTACTTTCTTGTACCCAACTGAGTCTGTATGTGTAATGGTAATGGAATTTGGAGATGCCCCTGAATTGACTCGGCTTTTGGGTTGAGTGTGAAGACCCAGAGCTTGTGAATCCCACTTGTGGGATGGACCTGTTGATGTGAAGAGAAGGGGCTGAACTGGGAGGAGCCATGAATGGAAAGGAAGGCTCAAGCCCAGAGAAGGCCAAAAGAAGAAGTACTTTTAGGGAGAGCAATATCCAGCATTGTGAAGCCTGAGTTGCTGTTGAGAGCCCATTGGAGTTGCCAGGTCTTTTGAGAATTGCTGAGTACTGAAGAGGCATGGCTGTGATGATGATATTTTGTCTGTCTGTTTTGATGTTGTTTTTCCAGATTCACCTGGTGGTGGACAGTGCTGCTGCTGTAGAGGTCCTGCAACCTGGCTGTTGGTGAAGAAGCCCTGAAGGACTTTCTTGTTGTATGTTCACAGAAATCCTGGAAGGGGGCCTTGCTGATACTTTCAGGAGTTATGAGACTATTCTAAAGGCAGATTGTGACTTGATGAGAACACTAGCTATGGCTTTGTTGAGCCTTGTCTCCCCAGGAACTGAGATTGCTGAGGGCTTGCCTTGAGTGAAGATGAAAGAAGGGCATTTCCTTGGCCTTTCTATACTGAAATGTTATCTTGACCTTGTTATGGCTTATGGGTGGATGGCCTTTTGTGCTGTCCTGCTCCCTTTTGAGAAAGTGCTTGGTGTTAATGGATGGTATTGTAATTACTTTGAGTCCAGGGGTGGGAAACCTTTGGCCTTTTTGTGATGACTGAGAACTCCATCTCCATTTGAGATTAGACTTTGAGTGACCTGTATTGAACTGGGCTGAATAAATGAGGTTTGCTATGCTGGTAATTCAAACCTTGGAAGTCGCCTTTGCTTGGCATTACAGTATGGAATTCCTTCCTCATAGTTCAATGAGAGTAAGGGTGACCCATTCCCTTTCATCTTCCTGCCATTCCCCTCCATTGTAACAGTTTCTTCTTGCTTCATTTATAATGAGATAATTTACTGTATCCTACCTCTCCCTTTCTCCTCCCAATATATTCTACTCTCACCTCTTAATTTTATTTTTTAAATATCATCCCTTTATATTCAACACATCCTACGCCTTCTCTATGTATACATGCACACACATATACACACACAAACATATGTATTTATACACAGATAGACTGTTCATTACATACATATAAATCTATGTTTGTGTGTGTGCATATATGTACACACACATTTATATAGAGAGATTATTTTCATACTGATATGTACATACATACACATATGTGTATGTAAATGTGTGTGCATATATACATACACATACACACACACATACATACATGCATACATGTATGTGTGTATATGAGTTACAATGATCATTTTTCCATATAGGAATTTAAACAGTTGAACTTCATTAAGTTCCTTATGATTTCTTTTCTCTGTTTACCTTCTGTTGTTTCTCTTGCTTCTTGTATTTGAAAGTCAAATTTATTGTTCAGCTCTTTTTTTTAATCAAGATATATTCTTGAAAGTCCTCTATTTCATTGAATGACCACATTTCTCCTGAAGCATTATACTCAGTTTTGTTGGGTAGGTGATTCTTTGATTTGATCCTAGCTGTTTTGACTTCTGGAATACCTTATTCCAAGCCCTGTGATCCCTTATTGTAGAAGCTGCTAGATCTTGTGTTATCCAGTTTGTATTTCCACGATACTCAAATTGTTTCTACCTGGCTGCTTGTAATATTTTCTCCTTGACCTTGGAACTCTGGAATTTGGCTATAATATTCTTAAGAGTTTTCTTTTGGGGATCGTTTTCAAGAGGCTATTAGTGAATTCCTTCAATTTCCATTTTGTTCTCTGGTTCTAGAACATAGGGCAATATTACTTGAGAACTTCTTGAAGTATGATTTCTAGGTCCTTTTTTTATTATGACTAGTCCAATAATTTCTAAATTATCTTTAGTGGAGAGATTACCTCTACTAATTTTTAAAATTTTAAATAATATTTGTGATATACTACTGTTATCTCCTTGCTAGTACAGAAGAGCATGTTTTTGAAGTGGCAGAGGCACTAGAGTCCAAATTACCAACATGTGTTGGATTATAGAGAAAGAAAGAGAGTTCCAGAAAAAAACATCTACTTGTGCTTCATTGATTCCCCTAAATCTTTGACTGTGTGGCCAGTAAAATGTGGCTAGTATTCAGAGAAATGGAGCTATTGGATCATCTTATTTGTCTTCTGAGGAAGTTGTACATAGGCCTAGAACAAACAGCTAGAGCCGATCATGGAACAGGTATTGGTTTAAGAATACATTTCATTTATTTAACTTACATGCCACATATGTCATGTGAAATGCCAGGCTGAATAAATCAAATTCCATAATTAAATTTGTTAGGAGAAATATCAACAATATCAGATATTCAGATGATGCAACTCTGATGGGAGAAAGTGAAGTATTAAAAAAAAACTTCTTAATTTGGATGAAAGTGTAAAAGCTGGCTTGAAACTTAATGTAAAAATAAGACCTTGGAAACTGATCGCATCACTTCCTGGTAAATAGATGGAGAAGAAATAGAAGCAGTGTCAGTTTTTATAATCTTCTGCTTAAAGATCACTTCAGATGGAGACTGAGGTATTAAATTAAAGATGCTTACTCCTTGAAATAAAAGCAATGGAAAATCTGGATAGCATACGAAAAAGCAGACTTGCCAGCAAAGTTCCATATAGGGAATGCTATGTTTTTGTGTTTTTTTTCCAGTAGCTTGATGTGGCAGTGATAATTGGAGTATTAAAAAAGAAAAACTGAGTGATCCAGAAACCAAGTTTTTGAATTGTGGTGCTGGAGAATATTTTGAAGAACTTTTTAAGAAACAAGAAAGTCAATCAGTCCCTATCTAAATAAATTAATACATATTATTCACTGGAAGGTGAAATACTTAAGCTGAAGCTTAAATACTTTGGTCACATAATGAAAAGATGGAACTCATTGGAAAAAAACTGGATGGGAAAGATTGAAGGCAAAGGGAAAATGGGACGGCAGAGGATGAGATGGATAGATATTATAATATAAGCATTAGATATGAATGTGGACAGACTTTGAGAGACAGTAGAGGATTAAAGGACCTGGCATGTTATGTGCCATGTGGTCATGAAGAGTAAAAGACAACTGAATAATTAATGTGATTTCAATGATATGGGTAGCTCTTGGAAGAGGAACCTTACTCTATGATGACAGATTCACATCACCTTTGCAAATGTGTCTTATGAAGTATCCTAGAGTGCCAAGAGGTTAATCAATTTGTTTAGAGTAAAACTGCATGTGTCAAAGAAGAAACTTGAAAACAAGTCTGCAGAAATACTCTGACAAACTTTTCCCTTACTACTTGAATTTCTGAACAAAAAAAGTCATTTATTAACTAGTTAGAAAAACAGGAAACACATATTTACATTGATGCATGAGAGAACAGTTCTTAATCAAAGGATAAAAAAGGCTCACAAGAGTTAACATGGAAAATTTTTAATAGCTAAAATTGAAAAGTTCTTGGACACACAAAACCAATAAAATTATAATTACACAAAAATGTATGTAATTAATATCTCTGAAATTTGTTGTACTCCAAATATATGGTGAGTTTATACAAACGTAAAAGAGCAAAAGTGAATTCCTAAAACACAAATGGTCAAGAAATCAAAACAAGGGGGGAAAGAACCAAGATGTCAGAGGAGAAACACAAACTTGGCTTGAGCTCCCCCTCCCGTCACTTCCAGTACATGTTGGACTCTAAACAAACTTTAGAACTACAGAACATACAAAGAGGCATAGAAAAACAAATCTCCCATTGAAGGCAGCCTAGCAGGCCAACAGGAAAGGTTTAGAACAGAATTCTGGAAGCCAAGCTCAGTCCCAGGTTAGCCACATGGTTCTGGCCCCAGAGCAGCTCCAACTAACGTGACCAGAGCAGACTTCAGAAGAGTGAATCACCAGGTTTCCAGACTTTTCAACCGGTAAATACCAAAGACAAAGGAAAATGTCAGTGTGGAACTATGTAGAAACAGGGGTGCATGCAAGAGCACTATCTAGCCCCTGCCCCAGAGAAGAGAAGTGGCAGAGGTGTGGTAACTGTGCAGCCACCTCCATGTGGCTGCCTCAGAAGCTCCTGGCCTACAGATTGTAGGGCAATCACTTTTGCTTTAACCTGCTTGGATATGGATGACAGGTGGTGGTCCCGGGGAGTGTGGTCAGTGGGGCAGAGCTTGTTGGGGCTGTAGGGAGGGAACCATCCTAATAGCTCTGGCAGGTGCAAAACCCCCAGCAATTTGGGACAAAGGTCGCCTCTATGGAAGCAGAGTTCTACCATTGCAAAGAGTTCAAAAGTCAAGTAATTGGCTGGCAATATGAGCAAACCGATGAAGCAAAAAGAGACTATAGAATATTTTTGGGTACAAAACTGGTCAAGACATGGAGTGGGAGGAAGACATCAAAGTCAGAATGACTGCATCAAAAGCCTCTAAGAAAACAAATATGAATTGGTTACAAGCTAGGGAAAAGCTCAAGAAGGATTCTGAAAATCAAGCAAGAGAAGTAGAGGAAAAATTTGGAAGAGAAATGAGAATGATGCAAGAAAGTCAGGAAAAATGAGTCAACAAACTGCTAAAAGAGACCCAAAAATACACTGAAGAAAATTATGCTTTAAAAAATAGACTGACTAAAATGACAAAAGAGGCCCCAAAACCCAGTGAGGAGAAGAATGCCTTAAAAAGCAAATTTTCCATATGAAAAGGAATTTCAAAAACTCACTGAAGATAATAACTTCTTTCAAATGAGAGTGGAGTGTTTGGAAGCTAACAACTTTATGAGAAATCAAGATGCTATAAAGCAGATACAAACAAATAAAAGAAAATTGAAGGTCATGCGAAATATCTCATTGGTTAAATCACTGACCTGGAAAATAAATCCAGGAGAGATCATTTAAAAGTTATTGGCTACCCAAAGCCATGATCAAAAAAATATCCTAGACACCATCTTTCAAGAAATTATCGAGCAAAATTGCCCTGATATTCTAGAACCAGAGGGCAAAATAGAACTTGAAAGAATTCATCAATAACCTCTTGAAAAAAGATTCCAAAAAGAAAACTCCTAGGACTATTATAACCAAATTCCAGAATTCCCAGGTCAAGAGAAAATGCTGCAAGCAGTCAGGAAGAAACAATTTGAGTATTGTGGAAATACAATCAGGATAGCACAAGACCTAGCAGCTTGTACCTTGAGGGATTTAAGGACTTGGAATATGATATTCCAGTGGTCAAAGGAGCTAAGATTGAAACTGAGAATCACCTACCCAGAAAAACTGACTATAATGCTACAGGGAAAAATATGGTCATTCAATGAAATAGAAGATGTTCAAGAATTCTTGATAAAAAAAATCCCTGGGATGAAATAGAAAATTGATTTTCAAATACAAGAAGCAAGGGAAGCATAAGAAGATAAACAGGAAAAAGACACAATAAGAAACTTGTTAAAGTTGAACTATTCACATTCCTACATGGAAAAATGATAATTGTAACTCATAAGAATTTTCTCAGTATGAGGATAATGGAAGGGAATGCATATGTATGCATATATGTATTTAAATATAGGTGGTTGTACGTGCATATGAATATATATGTGAGTGTGGGTATATGTATGTTCATGTATACATAGACAGAGGACACCGGATGAGTTGAATATTATGGGATGATATCTAGAAAAGTAAAACCAAGAGGTGAGAGAGCAATTTATTGGGAGGAGAAAGGGAGATATAGATTAGCGTAAATTATCTCATATAAAAGAGGCAAGAGAAAACTGTTATAATGGAAGGGAAGAACAGGAAGGTGAAAGAGAATTAGAGAAGCTGATTCTTGTTGAATTTGACTTAAGGAGGTAATTATATACACACTCAATTGGGTAATTGGGGAAGAGGATAGTTAGAAGGAAACATTTTAGAAAACGCATAAGGTTAAAGGAGAATATAGAATAAGTGAGGTGGGCAAGATGGGATGGAGGGAAATACAGTTAGTCTTTCATAATATAACTGCTACAGAAATGAATGTATACATGTACAGCATATATTGAATTGCTTCTCTTCCCAGTGGGGGTGGGTGAAGGAGAAAGAAGAGAAAAAATCAGGAACTCTAAATAAAAAAAAAATGTTTAAAATTTTGTTTTTTACATGCAACTAGGAAATAAGATACACAGGTGATGGGGCATAGAAACCCTTCTTGCCCTACTGGAAGGTTGGGGGGGGGTTATTAAAGAAGATAGAAGAGTGGACAGATTGGGGGAAGAGGTATTCAGTAGGCTTGATATTTTGGGGTAGGGGGTAGTGGAAAGATAGGCAAAAGTTGTAATTCAAAATTTTGTGGAGATGAATGTTAAAAACTAAAAGTAAATAAATAATTTTTAAAGAAATCAAAACAAGGGAGCGGCTAGGTGGCTCAGTGAATAGAACACCGGCCCTGGAGTCAGGAGTACCTGAGTTCAAATCCGGCCTCAGACACTTAACACAAAAACTAGCCGTGTGACCTTGGGCAAGTCACTTAAACCCAACTGCCCTCCAAAAAAAAAAAGCAAAAAAAAGAAAAGAAATCAAAACAAGGAGTTCTCAAAGAATAATATAGTTACTCTTTCTGCCACAATATGGAAAATGTTCCAAGTAACAACTAAAAATCATTCTTTTTAAAATGTATTTATTTACTTTTTATTTACAGGATTCAATTCCACAGCCCTTAAGTTCTTAATTTTCTCTCCCTTACTCTTACTCCTCCCCCATGGTGGCATGCAATCCAATATACCTTATACAAATACCTTCTTATCAAACAATAGTCAAGTGTTAAAGAAGAATTATAAACAATAGAGTGAACAATGAGAAAGAAGGAATAAAATGAAACAAAACAAGAAAACAGAAGAGAGCAAGAAGTTTACTTCAGTCTGCATTCACACTCTATAGGTCTTTTCTCTATGGAGATCCCTTTCGATCATGAATCTTTTGGAATTGTCTTATACCTTTGCATTGCTGAGATGAGCTGAGTCTATCAAATTTAGTAGCAACAGATACGATGTGTCTGCAATTGTGTAAAGTTCTCCAGGTGGGGGCGGATCCAAGATGGCGGCATAGAAGCAGCAAGGTCCCACAGCTCCCACACTGCCACCCTAAACACCCATAAAATTATGAGCCCAGACAAAGTCTAGGACTCTCAGACTCACAAAAATACAGAAAACACATGTCTCGCTGAAGGCAGCTCAGCAGCAGGGGCTCATCGCAGTGGCCAGGAGCGGTGGCTGGCCCAGCCTGAAGCCGAGACTGTGGCCAGGCCCGGGGTGGTGGGAAGGAGTGGAGCTGAGCTGAGCTGAGCCATGCCGCAGCCAGTCTTCAGAGAAGTGGATATACAGCCTCCAGCACTTCCACATCTGCCAAGATGTGAGGAACGGGAAGGGAGAGGGGCAGCTCGCACTGGAGCAGAGACTGGCCCAGCCCAAAACCACAGCAGAGGCCAGGCCTGGCCCCAGGGTGGCCAGGTGGAGCTGAGCCTCTCAAGCTGCAGAGCGAGTCTATTTCAGAGGAGATCTAAAGCACCTGCCTGAGGGGATCTTTAAATCCGGCAAACCAGGGTCAGAGACGGTTAGTGAAAGTGAAATTTGAAAATTAATTTGGGGGTCCAAAACCAGTTCAGCCAACCTGTCCTCGGGGCAAGGAAGCAGTGGGGGAAGGAAAGTGCTGGAACCTGCAGCAACCCCCACCAGACTGCTTCAGAGCCCCTGGCCTGCAGACTCCATAGGGAGGTTGAATCGATTAATCAGGGCCAAGCGCTCTTGTGTTGAGCGGCCTGGATTCAGATTGTGGTCTTGGGTGGTTGACCTGGGGTGCGCGTTCAGCAAGCCAAAGCTGGGGGGAATTGCCACAACTCCTAATAGCTCCGGCAGCTGGGAAAACCCCAGTAATTTGGAACAGAGCTTTTCCCCCTAGAAGCAGTTTCACAGAGCTAAAAAAAAAAAACAACCAGTTAATTGACTGGCCAACATGAGGAAAAGGAAGCAAAATAAGAACAGCAATAAAACTCTAGAATCCTTTTTTGTGGACAAAAAGTATCAAAGCATGGAATGGGAGGAAGACAGCACAGGAATCATAACTCCCATACCAAATGCTTCTAAGGTGCTTGAAGAATGCCTAGAAGCTATACATAAACTGAAAAAGGACTTTGAAAACCAAATAAGAGAAGTAGAGGAAAAATTGAGAAGAGAAATGAGAATGATGAGAGAAAATCATGAAAAGAGAGTCAACAACCTGACTGAAGAAAATACCACTTCAAAGAATAGAATAACTCAAATGGTAAAAGAGGCCCAGAAAGCCAATGAGGAGAAGAATGCCTTAAAAAGTAGAATTTGCCAGATGGAAAAAGAGCTCAAAAGCATTCTGAAGAGAATAATTCCTTCAGAATTAGAGTGGAGCAAGTAGAAGCTAATGACTTTAGGAGAAACCAAGATACTATTAAACAGTTACAACGAAATGAAAAAA
>CM053599.1:202523808-202598808 GCA_028646575.1 Pseudocheirus occidentalis
TTGTCTCTGAAATTCTCCTGCTTATAAAAACTGGCCTTCTCCCAAGTCAACATGGTTCAGGGGAGTGTCTCAGCCAATAGCATTCTTCCAAGTCACAGGGGAATTCACACCTTTTCACCAATGGACAGAGTTCTATACTTAACACTAGGTTACTAGGATCTACTTAACATCTGATCAAACAAATTAATTACCATTACAACATCCTATATCTTTATTAACCTTTTACAAATTATTACATGTTGCCTATGGTCAAATAGCTAGTGTAAGGATTAGGAATTGGCATTACAAGTTATAAATGGAAAAGACCTTAGCAGCCATCTATTCCCACCCACTCATTTTACAGAGGGAAAAACTGAGACTGTAATTTCTGCATAAGTAGTAAATAGAAACAAGCAAGATGGCACAGTGGTATAGAGTGCCAGGCCTGGAGTCAGGAAGACTCATCTTGCTGAGTTCCAACCTGATCTCAGTTACTAGCTGTGTGATCCTGGGCAAGTAACTTAAGCTTGTTTGCCTCAGTTCATCTGTAAAATTAGCTGGAGAAGGAAATGGCAGACCACACCAGCATCTTTGCCAAGAAAACACCAAATGGGGTGTAAAGCCAATTAGCAGTAGATTCATGAGAGAATGCTACTGTGAACAGCTTTTAAGATTCGGATTACACAGTATTAGTGAACACTGTTTATTCCATTACAAAATCAAGATTCAGTACAATGTTCACAGTATCAACAATTCACAATATTATATACAATATTTATAACAAGGAAAGTACAAAAAATAACAAGGAACAGGAGAAGAATAACTTGGTTTCCCTAAGGGGGGAACCAGCTTCAGGTTTTTAGATTCAATCAGTCAAGTTAAAGATCCAATCAATTAATTAACAAAAGGAATGACCTAGTTTCCCTAAGAAGGAGTTGATTCAATAAACAATTCACAATATACTGATCTTCCACTCATGGGGCAACCATTAACTTTAGTTTCCAAATAAAGTATTTAGAAAACCACACAATCCTTGGATCCTCTTCCCTGGTCCTAGCTCCCTCCTGAATCTGCCAGACAATCACCTAGATTCAGGAGCTGAAAGCCACTAGGCTCTTGTCCAATCCGCAGAGATGAACAGTTCCCAGGTCCTTGTCCAGTCCTCAGGGCAATCCCCGGCACACGCTGAAGTTCACAAGGTTTAGCACACCTGAAACCCTTCAGGACTTCTCTTGCCTGGAACTCAAGGATCAGCCAGGCCACCAATAAACAAAGTATTATCCTGTTCATGTCTTCAGTCAGCTTTGTGGAGGAGCCAAATCCAAAATCTATCTTGTCTCTGTAAAATTCTTCCTTATAAGCACAGGCCTTCTCCCAAGTCAACAGGGGAATTCACACCTTTTCACCAATGGACAGAGTTCCATCAATCCCTAAGTATCTGATCTACTTAGCCCTAAGTATCCTATCCACTTAGCCCTAAATATCCAACAAATTAATTACCATTATGTCCGGTCACAAAGAGTTGGATATTGGATCTGCTAGGTGGCGCAGTGAATAGAGCACCAGCCCTGGAGTCAGGAGGACCTGAGTTTAAATCTGTTCTCAGACATTTAACACTTACTAGCCATGTGGCCTTGGGCAAGTCACTTCACCCCAATTGCCCTGCCTTCCCCCTTCCAAAAAAAAGAAGCAAAAAACAAAAATGAAAAACAACAACAAAAACAAAAAAGAGTTGGACATGACTTTAAAAAAATCAGTAACTGAACAAACAGTAAGTAGCGGAGTCAGAATTCAAACCCTCGTCTCTTTGGTTCACTTGTAACGTTCTTATCATCCTTCATAGAGAGGAAGTAATAACCTCAGGAAAAGGTGAAAAGAATTTCAACTTATGAAATGTAATGTAACCTCCAAGTAATTAGAGTTGTATTTAAATCCCAAGGAAATTATGCATGTTATTTGGATGTCTTACCACTGTTTTCATTTTTCTCATCAGTAGCCGGAGGCTTTCTGTTCTGAAGGTATTTTAGTGGGCAAGTCTATTCACCATATCTCAAATGTGGCCTTTTATTCTTCCAATTAGCTCAGCTACATAAGATAAAACTGAAATTCAGCCAAAGCAGGATTTTTTTTTCTCTGACATGTTGGCACCCATGAAACATTAATTTATCTTACCTGGGATTGGAGAGGTGAATGGATAATTCAATTACAATGTCTGATTCTGTCTGGGAACAGTGTCAGCTGTAACATCTGGCATTTGTCTGCCGGTGTAAATTGTTTTATTTTTGTGTGTGTGTGTGTATTGTTCTGCAGTAATATTTGTGACATATTTTGCACCCTAAAGAATGTTGATATGTAACAGATTTAACACTTGTCCATAACCCAGGGCAACATATTCTAGAATTTAAGGAAAATTATGTATTTAATACTCAACAGCTTTCTAAACAAAAGATGCCACAATGGCATGATATAAAAAGTCCTTTACTCTTTCTCTCCTTCAAATTATTTCTATATGGAACCATAATATTTGAATAGGGGTATAAAATGAAAAATAGCAACAACCTCATTTCCACATATCATGGGCCCATATAGAATATAACTTGGAAGAAGAAAAGGAAAGACTTTTATTTCACAATCAAGAGATTTTTTAGGAAGAACAAAGATAGAAAAATGTAAGCTTGTGAAGAGAGAGAGAGAGAGAGAGAGAGAGAGAGAGAGAGAGAGAGAGGAAGAAGAAGAAGAAGAAGATGAAGAAGAAGATGAAGAAGAAGAAGATGAAGAAGAAGAAAAGATGAAGAAGAAGAAGAAGAAGAAGAAGAAGAAGAAGAAAGGGAGGGAGGGAGGGAGAGGGAGACAGAGAGAGAGACAGAGAGACAGAGACAGAGACAGAGACAGACAGAGACAGAGTGACAGAGAGAGAGAGAGAACATGGAATCACATTTTTGGCAATGTAGTTGTGCCACTATGTCCTTATCTCTTGGTACAGACTAGGAATCTGAATGTCATACTCTGTCATTAGAGTAGGGCAGTCATACATGCATTATCAATACCATCATCAGTTAGGCAGGGAAGAGTTATTTTCCTTGGTATATGGTTGGTACTTAATAAACTTAACTTTTAAAGATTACTTATCCTAACCTTCTGAATAAAGAAGGGCATTTTTTAAGAAGCAAAGAAGGAAGAAATACACAAATCTGTGAAATAAGTATTTATCAAGCATTTACTATCCATCTAGTACCATGCTAAGTACTTTTAAAATATGATTGAATTTGATCAGACACAATATCAGCAACGTGACCAGTGTTTGATTATAATGGAGCAAGCCACTCCCAGATAAGTCCCCCGCCTCACTTAATAGTATTTTATTTTTCTCCAATTACATGTAAAGAAAGTTTTCAACATTCATTTTTATAAGATTTTGAGTCCCAATTTTTTTCTTCCTCCCTCCCCTCACTCCTACCAAAGACAGTAAGCATTCTCATATAAGCTATACATATTATATTCATATTAAATCATACTAAATGTGTCCTAATTACTCATCTTGTGAAAGAATAGGAAAAAAAGGGTAATACTACAAGAAAGGAAAAAAAAGACAGAAAATAATATACTTTGATCTGAATTCACCCTCCATAGTTCTTTCTCTGGGTGTAGGTAGAATTTTCCATTGTGAGTCTTTTGGAATTGTCTTGGATCATCAGATTGCTGAGAAAAGCCATGTCTATCCAAATGGATCACCACACGTCATTGGCCTTACTGCGTATGATGTTGTCCTGGTTCTTCTCACTTCATTCAACATCAGTTCGTATAAGTCATATAAGTTCATATCATTTCATATAAGATTTTTCTGAAGTCTGCTTGCTCTTCATTTCTTGTAGCACAATAGTACTCCATTACATTCATATACCACAACTTGTTCAGCCATTCTCCAATTGATGGACATCCCCTCAATTTCTAATTCTTTACCACCACAAAAAGAGCTACTATAAAAGTTTTGTACATATGGGTCCTTTTCAATTTTTTATAATCTTTTTGAAATACAGATCTAGTAGTGGAATTTCTGACTCAAACCATATGCCCAATATTTAAATAGTTTTGAAATTTATAAAATGTTACTTACTAACTAAAATGCTAGAGACAACATATAAAATAATTTTGAAATCTAATCAAATAGCTGTTTTGTTTCATGTATACAAAGAAAAGATGCCTGTAAGTTTAAAATATCTACTATCTAAATAATTCACTATAGAAATGTCTTGTGAAAATATTCACAGTGAAGACATTTTATTTTAAATGGATGAGGGAAGCTTCAATTGCAGTTTCATGTCCAGTCATTGCCTTCTTACATAAATGTACAAAGCCATATCACACATTGAACTAGTCTTAAATAAAATAATATGCTAACCTTGTGTCAAAACTTTTATCAGATATGATTGGTTTCTCATTTTTAGCATTCAAAAATATATTGCCCCTTTGGGGTTTTAGTATAATTTCTTCAACAAACGTGAAAAGTCAACTAGGAAAAATACAAAGTTTAAAAAAACATGCTCACTTTACTTAGGGAAGATCCAGTTCAGTAGAAAAGTAAAAAATTAAAACAAAAAAAAATAATATAGAGTATTGCATGTTAACTGCTTTAGAGAAAAGAAAAAAATAAGTTTTTTAATATTAGATAGGTGGATGGTCATTATTATTGGGAAGAACAGAAGGAGAGCCCATGGATAATATGGTTTGTATGTGGGCTTTAAAAGAGTTGGAAAATGCCTTCAAAGGAGGGCATACCAGACATAGGGAGTAATATAAGCAAAGACATGAAATTAATGGACTGTGGAAAGGTGAGGTATATCATAGAATACCCCAGTTTTGTTGTAGTGTGATATAGAAGAGATAAATAAAAGAATATCCAAGTAGTGTCATCCAGACTATGAAAAGTCTAGAGAACTAGGTAAAGGAGTCTGAATTTAAAGGTTATATTTTTGACAAAATAAAACAAAGACTTCTACTGTAGCTCATAAACAGGAGAGCAAAAAATCCTTCTACATAATCCTGTGCCTACTTCTAAACTTACACTTCTTTCTTGATTTCTGCCTTTCCCTTAAAGAGGGAAAAAAACAGCTGAAAAATCCTAGTTAAATCACCTACTTTTTGATGACTTATAAAATCTGGCCTCTAGAGAACCCTATAAAAGTCCACCCCTGGAGGAAGCCTGTAAAACCCTCTAGACTAATACTATCCTGGGTAGGGGCATCCTTGCAATAAAACAACCCAACATTTCACATGACTCATTCCAACAAAGGGAGATAGATCATCAATTCAAAACACAAGAGGGACCTGATTACACATCAGAATGTCGTATATTTATAAGATTACTAGCCATTTAAAGCCAATTACTCAACATATATTATGGTTTCCACTTGAAGACACACACACATGTGTACATATATACACGCATATAAACATCTATGTATATTTATCCCCTTCATATTTGTACATAATGGTAATGTTGTTTGTACTTTGAAAGAATTTACAATTTTTAGAAAT
The DNA here is from genome assembly GCA_028646575.1 of Pseudocheirus occidentalis. Lineage (NCBI taxonomy): Eukaryota > Metazoa > Chordata > Mammalia > Diprotodontia > Pseudocheiridae > Pseudocheirus > Pseudocheirus occidentalis. Next base: position 202,529,323 of record CM053599.1, read on the forward strand.
GCACAAATGTATATATATGGAGGTACACAATTAGCTAGAGGAAGTTAGTGGAGCAAAAACTCCAAAACAGTGCATAATTTAAAATATATATTTAGAATATCTTCCTCTATAAGATTTACCCTTTTAATTATTCTATCTCAGCTCTATAAATTAGTTAACATTCTCTACTGCATACTCCACTTGATAGCAGAGAATGTTAGATAGAGAGTGGAGAACCAATTATTTACAAGCCTACCAGATGGCAGGAGAAAATTTGTATGAAATTACAGCTTTGTCATGGATAATCCACCATGTCTTTAATAATGCTAAACCAACTTGGCTACCTAATGATTCTAAAACAATTGTGCTCCTATAAAGAATACACACAAATATTTCCTTATAGGAAATTTAAAAAATAGAGGCTACTAGTAATAGCTCAGTGGATATAGGAGTGGATCTGGAGTGAGTAATGCTTGAGTTTAAATCCAGTCTCAGACACTTCCTAACTGTTTGATCCTGGGCAAGTTACTTATCATCTGATTGCTTGACAAAATGGATCTACTAGAGAAGAAAATAGCAAACTATTCTAGTGTCTTTTGCTAAGAAAACCTCAAATGGGGTCACAAAGGATAGGACATGACTGACAAGTCAGAACAAAAACAGGAAATTAGAAAAAAAATCTTTTACAAAGGGAATATGTCTACATGTTGTATTTTAAAGAGATGATTCCTTGTTTCTTTTCCTATGACTGACAGAGACTCGAAAGCCCTACAGGTTAAGAACTGTCAGAAACAGAGCAGATAACTGACCCCACTTAAAATCAAATTACACATGATTGGGGTCCATTTTTCTTTAACACAATAACTTCTGCTCATGTGGGTCATTGGATAGTATTTGTTTGGCTGAGTTCAGAAATATTTGTTGAAAAAGAAAATGTTCTGTTTTCCCCTATTTAGTAGCTAACAAAACTCAGCATGACTCCTTGGTACCATAAAACATGTAGAATAATTTTACCTGTGTTGGAGTAAATTGATCTATGAACAATTTTTAAAACAGGAAAAAAGCAACCTAGCAAAATAAAGACATGGGTTTTTTTTTGTTTATTCTGAGGGATGATGAGATTGTTTAAATTGTGAAAATAAAATAATGCTTTTTGCTTTACAAACAAGCTATATTTTTCATAATGGTTAACTAGTTAAGTGCTAAATGTAGTCATTACCCCTCTGACCTCCTGTTCAAATTACTTCCTTAAACTGTTACCAAAAAAGGATATATTAATTCATATAAAGTTTCTTCAATATGGTCTGAATCTCTCTTATGGCGTGAAGAGCACAATATAAATCTAATACCACCCCTTTCTTTAAAAAGCTAATATAGAGGTGGGAGTGGGGAAAAAAAGTGGAGTTGGAGAAGTCCAGAGAATCTGAAGATATGTACAATAAGGGCACTTTCTTTAAATGGAGACTTCTGGAGGAGCTCTCCACCATTCAACCAAAGGGAGGGATGCTCAGACAGAAGGCACTGGTGAAATATAAGTTCAAGAACTGAAGTAATCTTCCAGGACAAAGAGCTTCCTAGAGCATGATGGAGAGAATCCAAAGGAGTACAGCTGGAAGACTGAAGAATGGAACAAAATATCCAGTTTGGCAACTCAGGAAATAGACTCTAAACAAATCATTTTCACTTAGAGAAATTGGTTAAGCCATAAACAAACTGGGAAATGGTGGAGGGCGGAAGAGATAGTAATATCAAGATGGATTTTTTAAGTGAGTTCTATCAAGCACCTTTAAAAAAGAACATGCTACAGAATTTGCTTGTAAAAATAGAGAAGTAGCATTCTTACCAAAATTGTTTCCTAATGATGTTACTCTATATTTTTCATACTTCATCTTTCTTAAGTTTGGATTTCAGGGTCATATATGTCTGATAGATGGATCATAAGATCACAGAATTATAGATTTAGAATTGGAAGCAATCTCATTAACTTCTAATGTCTCTTCCAAATCTAAATCAGTATTCTTACATTCCTTCTCTGAAGCAACTCAGACTTAAAAGAGATGAAATAAAAATAACGGTGACAAATATCAGTAAAGAATATTGACACAAATATAATCAACAAAATATTAACCATTAAAAAATACATGGCAGTATAATATAAAAATGACAATGATGAGGTTATATTTATACCAGTGATATAAAGGATGATTCATCATTTGAAAAGTATAAACATTACAAAATCTTTTTTTCTTAATGCTGTTTTTCTGCTTACATGTAATAATAGTTTTCAACATTCATTTCTATAAAATTTTGAGTTCTGAATTTTTGTAACTCACTCCTACTCCCAACTTTCTCCAAAAGAGCAAGCAATCTGATACAAGTTATATATGTACAACCATGTTAAACATACTTTCACATCAACCATGTTGTGAAAGAAAAATCAAAACAAAAGTGAAAAAGAACAAGAGAAAAAAAACAAAAAAAAAAGGTGAAATCAATCTGGTTAAGACAGCAGAGCAAATACCTTTAAATAATGACCCAAAACAAATTCTAGAGAGCCAGGACCCACAAAGGAAACAGAATTAAACAATTTTCCAGTCCAAGACAACCTAAAGGTCAGCAGGAAAAATCTGTTGCACCAGGGTGAAAGAGGAGTATAGTCCAGCACAAGTTAGGACAGCATAGACCAAACCCGAGCAAAGCAAGAGCAGACCTTGGGGCTACTGAATCAATGGCAGCAGTGGCAATTTACAGACCCCCACAAACCACAGACACCAAAGACAACTTAGAAGATTGGCAGGAAAGGTTTATCAGACTTCAGGGAGAGTAGTGCATAGTCAAGAGCAGGCCATGATAGCACAGTCCTATACAGAGCAAACCAGAACACGTCTTTGGAATGACTGAATTAGTGGTAAGTGCTGTTTCCAGAGCTTTCAGTCCAGAGACAGTAAGTAGAGTTAAACAACTAGTCCGATGGAGATTCCAGTGTATCTTTGCTAGCACTGGGGGCAGGACTCTGTTGCTTTTCCCATAAGTATCCAGGTTGTACTCCTGGTGGCAGTCGAAGGGTTAGGAGGAGCTAGAGCACACAAGAGTTTGAGTCAGTAGTCAAACCAACACTATGCTCATAGTTCTAGGGCAGAATATAGTGCTTTTGGTCACTCACAGAACAGAGTGGAGGCCAATAGTGTAGTAAACACACCTCTCCTTAGATCAGTGTTTCTCAACCTTTCTAATGCCATGAACCTTTAATATAGTTCCTCATACTATGGTGACCCCCCAACCATAAAATTATTTCTGTTGCTACTTCATAACTGTAATTTTGGTACTAATAGGAACTGTAACATAAATATCTGATATAGGATATATTTTCCTTGATACAAATTGAACAGAACCCACAGGTTGAGAACTGCTGCCATAGATCATAACACCTTGGAAGAACTGAAAACTTACAGGTTACTAGATGTATCTCTGAAAACAGCTACATAACCCCCCTGAAGCTTGGAATAATCAGCCCCCCACTCTAGAAGTAGAACCCTATTTTAACAAAAAGTTAAAGTAATAGACTTCCAAAAGAGCAAACAATAGGAAAAATACCTGACCATAAAATGTTACTATGATGACAAGGAAGATCAAAACACACTCAGAAGATAGCAAAGTTAAAGCTCTTAAATCCAAAGACTCTATTAAAAATATGAATTGGTGACAGGCCATGGGAGAACTCAAGAAATGAAGTAAGAGAGATCAAGGGAAAACTGGGAAGAGAAATGACAGTGATGCAAGAAAATCAAGAAAAATGAGACAACAGCTTGTTAAAGGAGACATGCAAAAAAAAAAATACTGAAGACCATAATACTTTAAGAAAATAAACTGACCCTAATGGCAAAAGAGGTTCAAAAAGCCAAGAAGGAAAAGAATGCCTTAGAAAGCAGAATTAGCCAAATGGAAAAAAAAAAGTACAAATGTTCACTGGAGAAAATATCTCCTCCAAATTAGAACGGAGCAAGTAAAAATTAATGAGTTGATGAGCAATCAAGAAACAACGAAACAAAACCAAAAGAATCTGAAGACAATGTGAAATAGCTCATTGAAGAAACAAAACAAAACAAATGACTCAGAAAATAGATCTAAGAGAGATCATTTAAAAATTATTGACCAGCCTGAAAGCCATGATCATAAAAGAGCTTAGACATTATCTTTCAAGAAATTATGAAGGGTCACTTAACATTTCTTTTAATGTTTTACCTTCCATTAAGGAAAATTTGTAAGAATGATGAAATCCCCCAAATCCCTGCATGAACTTGTGATGTAATTATTTAGGAAACCTATAAAATTCATCTTTTACAAAATTCCACCTTAATAGAAGAAAAAATTACTGAAATAAATATGTTGACCTTAGTTACTATATTAAATGATTATGTTTTCTTGGATTGAATTTCTTTCAGTATAGTTTTACTCAAATGTTTAAACATATCCACCCAGTCCCAGTCTCCTGGAAGTTTACCTTTTTGAACTAGGAGCCACTAGCACTAGTGATAACCTTGGTTCTGGAAATGTGACTAATTCTCCTGCTTTTTGTAGCTGCAGGCACTCGTGCTCCTTTCTGCCCTGAAACTCGGGCCAAGAATACTTTTCCTTTTTGACCAACACACAAGTGTTCCTCTCCATACCTGAACTGTGACCCAGAAATTTGTAAGGACAATTTAATTACCACACTGCCCCAGGTGTTTCACCCAGTGCTAGCAAAGGATTTCCTGTAATCTCTTTCTGTCCAGTGGACTAATCCCCTTAACATCTCTGGGCTAAGAACTTTGGAAACTGCTGCTGACGGCTAATGAAGCCACTTTCAAGGCCCACCACCATTGCTCCTGCCATGTGCACTCTGGGCAAGCCTCTACCCTGGTGTCACAGACTTCTGTCAACCTCCTAGGATGGAAATTAAAATGTTTTTTTTGTTTGCCTCTTCTACTACATAAATCAATTTAAGGCATTCTTTGAAAGTTTTTGGAGGGAAATATTTTGGAGAGTTTAGCTAGGTTGTTTTCTCTACCATCTTGTCTCTGCCCACTACACTTATTCGTTGTTAGTGGAGCCATGAACTCCTACAACCATTTTAGAAAGCCATTCAGAATTAGGCAAAAAGTGCCTAAAATGTCCATATTCTTTTAACCGGAGACTTGCTTCCTGGGATTATACTCCAAGGAAGCCATCATAACTAAACCCTACAAACTACAACATCTGTAAACCATCATTTTTTTTTATTAGCTAAGAATTGGAAACAAAGCTGATGCCATTTGACTGTGAAATGGCTAAATGAATTGTGGTACCTGAGTTTAGCAATTTATTGGAAAAATGATGTGTGTAATAAATCCAGAGAATTGTGGAAAGATCTATATGAACTAATACAGAGGGGTAAGCAGATTCAAGAGAACAATATCTGTGTGTATAGCAGCGTAAATGGAAATGACACACTTTAAAAAATAAATGTAGCAAAACTATAATGGAACAAATATAAATAGAACAAAATTATGAAGATCAAGTGGCACTTGAATGAAGAGCGAAGAGTAGAAACTCCAAATCTATTCCTTTGTAGAAGTGGGATGTCCACAGGTATTACACATTACGTGTGTGTTTAAACTTTCTCAATGATTTGATCAGTTATGCTGACATGTTTTACTTCTCTAAAACACAAGATTATTTGTCACATGGTATGGCTCTTAAGGAGGGATATTTGGGATAGTTAAAGTGAAGTGAGAAACATAGCAATAAAGTTATTTTTAAATAATATTGATCACCTTCAATATGTTCTTTATCTTCTCATATTGATGATTAGAGACAACATATTTTTCTGCCATATTCTTGAAGTACATGGTTATTGTATGAGTGTTTACATGACCATGGCATGTCTGTTTCCCAGTCAAAGAAAATTTTTCTTGCATAAGGAAAAAAAATATTGGTCAATAAGAAAACCATTCAGCAGTTTTAATTCCATGATTCAAAGGAAGGCTGGTCTCTGACACTAGCTAGCCTGGTTTGATATTCTTCCTTCAACAACCTCAGGGGTCGCATCTTTTTTTTTTAATGAACTTTTGCTTATTTATAGACTGCATCATTCATTTCCATGGGATTTTGAGTTACAAATTTTCTGCCCATCTTTCCCCTACCCACCACCCCAAAATAGCTATACATGTTTACTCCCTCCCCTATCTGATTTCTCCTATATCCTCTCACATCACCCCTCTGACTTTCTGGCAGGGCAAGATGGATCTCCTTATCCCAGTGCCTGTATATCTTAATTCCCAGTTGCATGTAACATAATAATAATAATAATAATAATAATAATAAATAATTTATAATTTATTAATAAAATTAATAATAATACATTTTAACATTTGATTTTAGAACTTTAAATTCTAGATTCTTTCTCTACCTCCCTCGTCACCCACTCGCACTGGAAAGACAAGCAATTCAATACAAACTTTACTTGTATAGTTACAGAGAACATCTCCACAATGGACATATTGTGAAAGACTGACTATATTTCCCTCCTTCCTATCCTGCCCCCCACTTGTCCTATTCTCTACTTTGTCCCTGTCCCTTTATAGAACCCTCCTCCCCCCCAACCCTGCCCTTCCCTCCATCATCCCCCCTCTCATCCCCATCCCCCCCTACTCTCCTGTAGGGTAAGATACCCAATTTAGAGTGCATGTCATTTCTTCCCTAAGCCAAATTCAATGAAAGTAAGGTTGACCCATTCCCTTTTGCCTCCCCATTCTCCTCTCCATTTTAAGAGTTATCTGATGCCCAGGGATCCCATCTTGCAGGAGGAGGAGAACAAGAAAAATTTTTAAATCTATGAATATGGGTTCAAGATAGGTTGGACTTTTGCCCAAACTGCCCTTTTTTTAATCCCTCCTAAAAAGTTAATTTTAAGGTATAGCAGTCATTAATCAAGCTCTCAAACTAGAATACAGAAGTTACTTTATATATGGTGAGCTAGATAAAAAATAATGTCAGACTCCTAAAAATCATGAATTTTGAACCTAAAATAAATTGAAAGCAGAAACCAATGGATGTTTAGAGTTCCTAAGAAAATAACAGCTAGAAAATTAGATTTGAATTTTAAAACTGCAAGCTATTTGTGACTAAAATCTACACAGACTTTTAAATACTCATCTGAATGTATCTGAGACCATTTTCTCCCCATCCACAAAATGTGAAGACATTATTTCTCTAAGAAGTGCATTAAAGAGTTAGTTTGATACTGTGAATAGGCATTGTGAAGTTAAAAACACACGGAGACACTATAGTTCATAAGAACTGGAAGGGCGGCAGTGTTTGGAAAGTAATAAAAATGTTAAATAGGCTTCCTGTTATGAATTTAAATAATGAATTTGGGAATTTATTCCCTGGAAACTTGACTGTATTATGCTACAGCTAGAAACAAATCCCTGTATCTTCTAGTATTGATATTAACTTAAAGATAATTACATCTTGCTTTAATTGTAAGCATGGGTACTAACTGTGTGAATTGGAATCCCTTGGTGTTGGAAATTGAATAACTTATTACTTAGGATCTCACGTATGATTCTGGCAAAAGTGTTTCTGTTGGTAAATGTCACCTGCAAGGGGAAAATATCAACCACTACTGATTGGAAAGTGCTAAATGAGGCATACATATTTAATCCAGCTCCAAGTGGATGTTTTTGCTAGGAAGGTCAGGGTAAGAGTTCTCTGAAGGCAGAGATGGAATCTCCCTGACCCATTTCCTTCACTATGAATGGAAGTTTTCCCATCTCTCACACTACAAGCATGGTTTTTATAGCAATTGAATAAGGAGAAGTCATACAGAATAAATCAGCAGTTCCGTAAAGCTTCTGATGTTTATCCAGAATCAAATAGAGTTAAGGGAGCCTTGTCCTTATATTCATAAAAAGGTCAGTCTATGTTTTTTATATCCAGACCTGACAGAATAGTTTAATACTGCAGTGTCCATCTTCCTTTTCTTAGAATCATAGCTATATGCCTATAAAAGAACTTTAAAATCCTATAGTCCAGCCCCTCTTTCAGATAAGAAAACAGAGGCTTAGGGGGTAAACCAAAACCAGAATCACACAAGTGATGCGTGTCAGAAGCACTACTTGAACCCAAAAGCTTTGCCTCCAGAACTGGTGTACTTGTCATTTCACAACAATGCCTACCTCTCTCTGACTAGGGGCACAAGCGTCTTATAAATACAGTTTAAATGAATTAAAAAGGATAGGGTTACAAGCATGAAATATTATTGTTATAAATATCTTGGTGATGGCCCTGGCCAATCCTATTCTTAATTGCTTCAATGAGCTGAGCATGTCAGTTAAGATATGGGATAAGATGCTTACAGCAGAATCCTTATAGTGTTTTGGTATCCCTATAGTGTTTTGGGTTTTTATTTTACTCCTCTTGCTAAACAACAGTTTTCACTAAACCAGTCAAATAGTTATGTATTTAGTTAGATTTATTAAATGTTTATCATGTGGCTAGAACTAAATTCCACATTGGCTATGCAAAGAAAGGCAAAACACACATATACATGCACATACATGTACTCAAACATACACACTGTCCTCAGGAAGCACTTCCAATGAGGAAGATGGAAGAAAAAAGGCACACACAAAATGCTCTTTAGAATGAAGCTATCTTCTAAGATCAAATTCCCCAATCTGACAAAAATACTTGTTGACTAGAGCCATATCTTTCTTTATAGCCTGGGCAACTATAGTGTATCATTGAATCCAAGTATCTGATCCTGTACATAGTTCAAGTTCATCAACACGCAGTGAACAACAGCAAGAAATCATTATTGTCCCAAAAAAAAGAAGCTTACTACATTTTTTTCCTTTATGGGAGAACATTATGAATATCTCTGAAAAAAAGTCAGAGACAGATGTAAAAAGCATAAACATGATTCCTATAGCTCGCCTTCCAATCTTCCTGAAACTAAACAAATTATTCAATAATATGAGCCTATGTTTTTGGGAATAGGGAAGTCAGGGAAACTGTGGCCAAGTGAATTAGTTGCCCAAAATCACACAGCTAGTAAGTGTCAAGTGTCTGAAGCCTGATTTGAACTCAGGTCCTTCTGATTTCAGTGCCAGTGCTCCATTCGCTGCACTACCTACGAACCTCTGAATATATCATCTTGTTTGTTGTCATGCAACATGTTACTTATGTTTATATACAGCTAATACTATTGCCAAAAATCTTATGGCAAAGATCTCATCTTAGCTGTAATGTAATCTGCTTAATCTGTATGATATTGAAATGTGTGGAGTAGAAGAGAATCCCTCAATCCTTATATAAGGACTATGCCCACAGGCCCCAAATTACTCTTATTTGTATCTTTGGCAATTTGGTGAATGGCAAATGGTGTTTTCAGTACAAGATGCTGTTAAGCCACATACCTTCTCAGGAACAAGGGTAAGTTTTCAGTGTGAGATAACATCATAATGAGATATTGATAATGAAGAAAACCTGGTACACATGCTGACTAAAGTATTCTAAGGAAACCAATCTACTTCTGCCTGGACACCATCATGAGACTGGAGAAAGATTGCTGCCTCTCAAATACTTTGCACCCAGCAACCATATTTTTGGGTTTTTTTCCCAGCAAAAAAGACTTCCACCTCTTGGTCCTTGACCTTTACAAAGATCACCAGTCTATGGATAAAGCTTTTACTTGTGTCAAGCTTATGGAGTGTGGAAAAAAAGCTTTATATCCATTTGGATTTATTTCTCTTTTATGCTAGGAGGAAAAAGCAAGTGGGCTATGTGAAATCAAGATTGTAGCATTCTTATGCTACTAGAGAGCTTGATATTACTGCAAAGATCATGAGGAAACATTACTGCAAAGATCATGATGAAACTAGAAATAGAATAACTTTCCTTCCTGGGGCCAATGAAAAACAACTGTTCAGCAAGCATTATTTGTGTCCAGAATGCCCTATCATAACTAAGACACTTTACCCCATTAACAATAACCTCATACACTCTTGTTTTTTAACTGACTGTATGGATCTTTTTTTTTAAACTCTCTATCTCCTTCCTTCAGTGTCATATTATCTCAATTCATCATTTGTCTCATCAGTCTCATCATAGGATCACAGATTGGTCAACAATACTTAGCTTGGTTCATCAATATGACTGTGGTTTGACAGTTTGTATATCCACAATCCAATTATTCCTATCCATAAGAAACAAAATGCTTTGACTATGTTAGGAAAAATGCAGAATACTGATGTTCTTCCATGTTCCCACGATCAAGAATATTGTAAATATCTCAGTCTTTTCCCCTGAATAAACCATAATATTTAAGCACCCAAGTCATTTGATTCATCTATTCACATTATTCTTGAGTCTTTATTAATCATTATTATGTCTAGGTAATTGTAGAAAACATTTAGATCTTTGATAATTCTCCAGTTCCAGTACATTAAATGGTTCTTTGATCTTGCCAAATTTTTGGAAATGATATTAGAATCTAATTTGGATTTGGTATGCATAAATTTCTTTAAGTATATAAAAGAAAGATGTAGGTTGAATTTGGAATCCAGAGGTCACATTGAACTCAAAAAGGAAATGTAATATGTGATTTATTTGTATCAATGTAATGTCTTTCTGTCTGCCTGTTTCTGTCTCTTTGTTCTATCTGTCTCTCTCTTTCTGTCTCTGTCTCTCTCTTTCTCTTGTCCCTTCAATCTTTGTTGATTTCCCCAGCATATTTTGAAGTCTGTATTTGTAGTATACACATTTGTCATTTGTCAGCCTATACCAGATAATAAGCTTCAGATGTAAAAATTTAACCACTATGTCTTGCTAGGTGTTGGTAAGTGGAAATTCTTAAAACCAGTAGTGTTGTATTAATTACTCTATACCACTTCCTTGTATCATCTCAATTGATTACTAACTTTGGGATCCTCAAGAATCCTCAATTTTTGGAGAAAATGAAGTGGCCATAAATTGTCATCATAAGTCTCTGCACTTTAAGAAATAAATTCTCATGTGAAATGCCATATACAAGCAGCTTCCCAAAAGAATGCTACTGTGAACAGCTTTTAATGTTCTGATTGCACAGTATAGTGAACACTCCATTTATTCCATTGCACATCAAGGCAAACATTCACTACACATCAGAATATAATATTCACAACATCACATCTTATCACAGAAAATCACAATATAGTGTACAAAACAGCTTAATGTTAGAATGGTCACATAGTTTACACCAAAGTGGTCACAGTATTTAGAACAAAGAGCAAAAGAATAATCGTTCTGGTGTTGCTAAGGGGGGAAACCCTTCTTACTTAATCATTCAATCATTTCACAATACAAGTCAGTCTTCCATTCATGGGGAGATCATAGATTAACTTAATCAGTCACGTATCTAGCAATCAGTCACTAAGTATCATTAATCTCTAAATACAACCATTACAAAATTACACAACTCCCCACCCCTCGGTCTGTACTGAACTTCAATTGCATCAAGAATTTAATATCCAAGGAGAGGCCTTTTCTTCATCTTGACTCAGGGTGGTCTCTCAGATTCCCTGGATCTCCTTCCATGGTCTCAGATCCTGCCTGAGTTCATGCAGCAGTCACTTAGATTCAGAGGCAGACAGCTCCCAGCATCTCATCCATTCCTCTGTGCAGTTTTTGCTACACACTGAAGTGCACAGGGTCCAGCACATCTCAAAACCTTCACTTCTGTTGTCAGGAACTAAAGGATCAACCAAGCCACAAACGAAGTCTTATCCTGGTCATGCTTTTTCAGTCCTTCAGCAGTTCAGCTGGCCCTAGGACCCAGAAGAAATTTCAGGCTTCCAGGCAGCCTTCTTATTAAGAGATCTCAGCCTTCATCAGATTCTGGTCTCAAGAAAGCTCCAACTCAGTTTTCAGTCCAGCAAGTAGCAGCCCAATTCCCAGATGCTGGGAAAATTCTACTCCCTCTACCAGGAGCCACCAGGAAGAAAATTCTTGATTTTGACTGTCAGATATCTGGGGCTCTTCTTACACAGACACACGCACGCACACACACACACACACAAGAATGCACCCATGCACATGCACACACACATGCACACTCACACACACACATTGGCTTCCTGTCTTAGCCAACCCCTTCTTGTTATGTCAGGAACAGGAAACAAGAGTTCATACCTTCTGTTTCTTTCACAGAGGTACTTAGCCCTTAGTAACTAAGGGCTAAGTACTTGCTTACTTGATATAACAAAAGTGGCCTTCAAAATTAAATTAATTACCATTACACCTTGACATCCATTTTTATGTAGTTTCAGCCATGTATGACCTTATGATTGTTCTTGTTATCAGTCTTTAATATTGTAATGTGAAGTACGTTTTTCTTGCTTCAATGGTATTTCTGTATGTTTTTGTTATCATTACCTTGTACTCTAAAAACATCTAGCACTTCTTTCTGAACTTGTGGCATGGAAGTGCTAATCTTCCCTTCAGTTGCTGCAGTGTCATTTCTCTTAATATTACTCAGCTTTTCTTTGGATACTTTCAAAAACTTTTCAGTTCTTTTTCAAGTTGCAAAAACATATTTTATGACAAATATTGCATAGGTATTAACTGCCTGTATATAGCCTTTCCATTAAGCTTCTATTTTAATATGCTAGTGAATCTCAAAATATCTAGTTATATATAATACTTGATGTCTTTGTTGTTGCGTTTTATGTGGGAAAAAAGTAGCATGGCATTTATAATATTACCTTCATCCATCTGTTTAATGTAGCCTATGGATTCAAGCTCAAAGTCTTTGACTCATGTCTTTCTTTGACATATATCAAGTGTTTTACCCTTACAGAGGACAATTAATCATTTGATATCATTAAAGGACAAATCTATATGATAAAGTAGCTACATACTCTGCTTTTATGGTTAAGCTGTAAAGCTTGATGTCATCCTTTACAGCGAGTGATTCAGAACATCTTTTGGTTCAATTTTATCATTATTTAGGAAGTCGTAACTAGTTTTATTAAAAATGATAATAATTGACTTGAGACATGTCAGATCCATAAATGGCTCAACTAACTTTTCATTGAGATGACTGCCATTCCAAGTCCAGCTGACTGGAAGAAGGATGTGCAATTTATCAGTAGCCAGTCTAATTGAAGCAGGAAGGCACACTGAGCGTATGACAGAAGGCAGCATGTGGCAAGCAAGCCAAACCACTACTGCAATCTCCTTAACTAATACGCTCCTCATACCTTGTTTAAGATTGCCCAGGACTCTGAATTAGAGCCTTGGGTATGGCAGTGCTGTAGCTGCATTCCTTAGGCTGTTACTCCTTTTTCCAATCCTGCCCTCATAGTCAACAATGCCTGTGAAGAAGCAGCTATTCTTATTTATCAGGTGCTGCATACTAGAAGAATTAAAGCAGTAAGGTCTTCTGAGACAAGTAGCATGTGCAGGCAAGACAAATGACTACCACCTTAAGTACCAAGTCTTCCCAGATGCTGATAAAGGCAATTGAGTACCTTGCTTTCAAGAATCTTGGATATATAATTTCTTACAGTCCAACCCTTAACTTGCATGCCTACATGCATTTTATGTCCCCAAAATGTGACTTCTACCTCAAATTCTATGGGTAGGGTTATATATGTGTGTGTGTATGTGTGTATATATATGTATATGTGTGTATATATATGTGCCCATGTGTACATACACACACATACACATGTACATGTATATGCATACACATGCATGCACATACACACATGCATAAACATATACATGTGCACGCACATATATGTGCACAGCATACATACATGCATGCATTCATACATACATAGGCTTCTGACTCTGCATTCTATGTATTCTATGTATTCTGACATGCATAAGGTTTCTGACTATTATTTGGTAGTACTCATACTCCTTGAGGCCATTTTACATTTTTTCTGTATCTGCTTCTTTTTATCATGCATGTATTTGGATTTCAGCAGATTCAGTTTTGGTCCAATATATCCAACAACATGGCAAGTGAGAAAAAGGGAGAGAAAACTCTCCCCACATCCCAACACATCTATTGTTCTCTGATATAAGTAAACATGTCTTCTGCAGAAATGCCTTTAAGTCATAATCTTGGAAAAGAAGATAAGAAATCATATTACCCATCCTATAATTTGTTTTTTGGTTTCCTTTCTATATTTTTTGTTTTATTTTTAATTCATCAATATGATATTCATAGTTTCTAGTGCATATGTCAGTTTCCAAATGCAATCTGTTAATGGTACTGTTTTATGTGAAGACTGATGCCATTACTTAATATTTTCACATTTTTAGTATGGTTCTTATTGTGTCAATGGCAGCCATATCCTGATTCTGAGTATTAGTGGGATTGCTGTTTTAGGGTTGGGGCAGGGGCAAGATGGGGAGAAAGTGTGTAATTCAAAAATGCAATGAAAATAAAAATAAAAAATGTAAACAAGAAAAAATTTAAAAAAATAAAACGTTTTTGGCATATACAGGGAAACAAAAAGAAGCTCAGAAAGGGACATAAAATAGAATAATTCTGTTATTATTTTGTTAAATTTAATATATATTTTAAAACTATAGGTAACAGAAATTTAGTTCCTTATATAATTCTTTTTCTTGTTCTTTGTATGTTGAAAAGTTTGTGCTTGCTGATGACTATAAATTAATATTAAATTTTTATTTTAGAGATGGACACTTTTAAGACCTTACCTGGCATTAAAGCATTAATTTGGTTTAAAAAAAAGTACTGAGTTGATTTGCAAGTCTTGATTGTAACACATTGTCTGTGCCTCTGGACATGATCCTAGGATAAAGAGCTTAAGGAGTGATTGGCTCTGGGTTGGGGTAGAGAAAGATCGAGACCAAGAGTGGTTCCTTGCATTCTGCTAAGGGTATATAAACCTTGTATCTTTCATGTATCTTTGGCTCTGTATGAAATAGGTCTGCAATAAACAGTCTATGGAATACATCCCTGTCTCTCTCCCTCTTTCTTATTCAGCTAGAAGCTCTCTCTCTCTCTCTCTCTCTCTCTCTCTCTCTCTCTCTCTCTCTCTCTCTCTCTCTCTCTCTCTCTCTCTTCCTCCTTTTATTTTGCTCAGCTGGTAGCTAGGCCCAGACTTGGTAGCCGCAGCAGCAAACACTACTGAAAAGGTCCAGGGTGTAAGTAGAAAATAGAACAAATGGGGGAGGATAGGATGGAGGGGAATATAATCAACATTTTCCTATATAACCATTATGGAAATATTTGGGGTAGCTACACAATACAACCTATATTGAATTTCTTATCTTCCCACTAAGGGTGGATGATGAGGGAGGAAGGGAAAGAATCTGGAATACAAAGTTTTAAAATTAAATGTTTTAAAAAATTTATTGTTGTTGTTGTTGTTGTTACATGTAACTCGGAAATAAGATATACAGGCAATGGGGTAAGGAGATACATCTCTCCCTACAGGAAAGTGGGAGGAGGGTTAGAGGAGGATATAGGAGAGAGCAGATTGGCAGATGGGGTATACAGTGGGATTGCTCTTTTGGGGTAGTGGGTAGGGGAAATACAGGGGAAAAAATAGCAACTCAAAATCTTGTTGAAATGAATAATGTATACTAAAAAAAACATAAAAATTAATTTAAAAATAACATGAGAACTCAAAAAAGGAAAAGCAAGCCCAGATGTTAAAAAGTAATAGATATCATCTAGGAGTCACTAAAATCTGAAGAGAAATGAAATAGTCTTAGGTCGCTGAAAATCTGTATTTATTTTATACTCCATAACTCATGCATGCTAATGAATACTGAAAAGAAAGTAAAAAGAAGAAAATGAAAAACAAAAAAAAATTAAGGATGTGACATTGAATTTTTCCAACATAACTGACACTGTTATCCATCTATATATTAAATGTAAAATAATCATGGATGGATATTTACTCATCTCAGTACTATTTCTATTTTCACATCATTAACATATGAAAACAAATCATCATTGTCATCATAATTTTCTAATTACCAAATCAATTCAAAAGATATTTGACAAAGTTGACATTTGTTATAACCATAATAAATTCCCCATGATATTTTGTCTCAGTTGGAAAAAAATATGCTTCTACAATATTGAATTTAGTATTTATTTTAGATATGTAAAATGGACCACAATGCATAAATATATCATAACTATTATTTTTATATTATTAATGAAAAGAAAGATGCATCACAGTAAGGAAATTACAGAACATTATCAGGTCTTGTGCAAAAAGAGGAGTACTGATAGAATACATGATAAATATTTTCAAAAACCTGCAGAAACACTCTTCAAAAAAGTAAAACATCATTTCAACAAACAATAGTAAAATGTGGATTTATCAAATAAAATGAAAAAAAAGTTATTTATTTTCAGACGCAGCCTAGGAAAGGACTAAGATGTGAGGACTATCATTCATATACAATAGCTGCATGCACTCATCTCATTGTGTATAAATTTTAAAAAGTCATTGAATATATGATTGAGTCATGTAGATTTTTTTGTGAAAACACAGAATTTTGTCATGACAAATCAACACCAGGTCCTTGCTGCAAGAAATTACTAAATAATTGATCATAGAGCAGTGGTTCTCAACCTGTGGCCTATGATCCCTTCCGGGGTCGCCTAAGACCACTGGAAAACATATTTCTGATGGTCTTAGGAACCAAGACACTGATCCTCTATCCATCTCCACGCGGGTGCACCCACATGCAGATACGCCCACATACAAGTATTAAAAGGTCTAGCCATTAGGATGGTTGAGAATCACTGCCTGAGCTCAGTGATCAGTATAAAATATGTACAGATGTGGTCAAAACTATGTAAGATATCATATTAGTCTGTAAAATGTTAACACCTATTGAATACCTTGCAAGATTTGGTTATGATAATTAAACACAAGCTTTCATTTATTTTTCATAGATTGATAGAAGACAAATCCCCTTTCTAAAAATATATACCTAAAAACATTCTGAAGAAATCAACCAGTCATCTATTTTGGAACTGGATGATTAGCCAAGAAGAGTTGGACAGCAGTATAAAATGCAAAATGGATAATCTTGATTATATTAAATTGAAAAGTTTATGTACAAAGTCAAAGTAAGCAAGATAAAGAGGGAAGTTGAAAACTGGGAAAGAATTTTTACAACTAGTGCCTCTGATAAAGGCCTCATTTCTAAAATATACAGGGAATTAAGTTAAATGTATAAGAATACAAGTGATTCCCCAACTGATAAATGGGCAAGGGATAAAACAGGCAATTTTCAGAGGCAGAAATTACAGATATTTATAAGCATATGAAAACATGCTCTAAATCACTACTGATTCAAGAAATGCAAATCAAAACAACTTTGACATACCACATCTCACCAATCAGATTGGCTGAAATGACAAAACAGGAAAATGACAAATTCTGGAGAGGATGTGGAAAAATTGGAACACTAATGCACTGTTGGTGGAGTTGTGATCTGATACAACTATTCTGGAGAGCAATCTGGAACTTTGCCCAAAGAAATGTAAATAATTGCATACCATTTCTTGGGTTGTACTCTAAAGAGATCATAGAAGTGGGAGTAAAATCTATACATACAAAAAAATATTTATTGCAGCCCTTTTTGTGGTGGCAAAAAATTGGAAATTAAGGGGATGCCCATCAATTGCAGAATGGCTAATCAAGTTGTGATATACGAATGTAATGGAATACTATTGTGGTATAAGAAATGGGGAGGAGATGGTCTTCATATTCACCTGGGGATCCTTATATAAATTTATGCTAAGTTATATAAACTTAAGCCTTATATAAACTTATGAAAAGTAGAACCAGGAAAAATGTGTACACAATGGGTACACATTATATGTGTGACGACCAACTTCTCAGCAACGCATACTTATAAGACAACTCTACAAGTCTCAGGATGGAAGGACATATCTACATTCAGAGAAAAATCTAGAAAGATCAGAGTTTAAATGAAGACTGAAGTGATCTACATGCTATCATTCTTTTTTTGTATTTAGTTCTCTTTCTTTTTTCCCATTGTTCAGTCCATTGGTTACAACTCTTCTTTACAACCAGACTAATGACCAATTTGAAAATATTTGCAGATCCAGTACTTGACTGCATGCTGCCATGGTGGGGGGTGGGGGGAAGGAGGGGAGAAAACTTGAAACTCAGAAGATTATGGAACTGAATCATGTAAACTAAAAGTAAATAAACAAATCAAATTAAACTGTAAAAGAAATAAAAAATAATAAAATTAGAAAGGAAATAGTTAAAAAAAACCAAAATAAATAAAATAAAAAGTAGAGTTAACATACAACCAAGAGCCTCAGATATAAGTCATCTGCAGGAAGTCTTTTTTTCTCTAATTCTCTCAAAGTTCATGTAATCTATACCATCATTTTACCACCTTATTTTATACAGGAGAAAACTAAGGCCCAGAGAAGTTCAGTGATTTGATTAAAGTCAAATAAGAAAAGAATTATGGAATAAGAATTTTCAGTCATAAATTCTAGCTCCCAAATCTAGCATCCAAAGGAGCATAGATCTAATAGGGATGGCAGAAGTCATCCAGCGAATACCACTCATTTTGCAGATAATGAAACTAAATCTGAAGGAAATGAAATAATTTTCCCAAGGCCAGACAGTGGGATAGGAACTCTGGGTCTTGGACTCCTGAGCTCAGATTACTTGCACTGCTCCATGCTACCTATCCCATTTGCTTCTGGACAACTTCCTAGAAAATGTCTTGTACTTTTCTTTCAGGAGATAACACAAAAACAGAATAGTTAAGTGTCATTGAGTATATGGGTCTCTTGGGTAGGTTGGGTTCACCAGAGAGTGAAGAAGAGTTACCTTGGTTGTTCATAGTCTCATGAATTTGCCGTTTTTCTTTTGTGTTCTCAGTTAAAAATTATTCTGCATGTGTGGTATTTTTAGACTGGGTTATTGTATGGTAATAGAGGACAGGTTTAAGCTTGTTTCAATGATTAAGGCAATGCTGTATTTTAGTAATTTATTATGCTAATTACATATATACTATATTCTTTATTTCATACTTTTTACATGTTGCCTCCCCCATTATACTGCAAGCAAGTTGAGAGCAGGAACTATCTTCTGTCCTGACTTTTGTCTGCAGTGCTTGGCATACTGCCTGGGACACAGTAGGCAATACATATATACATACAGACATATGTATGTGTGAGTGTATTAGTATTCCCAGATGTGATCCTGCCAAGTACAAAATAAGTCAAATTTTAATGTTAACAGGGGAAGCCATGACCAGGTGGGAGACATAAACCAAAGGAAAATTTAGAAGTTCCAAAATATAGAACATATTAATGAAGACATTTGCTTCTAGGTCACTGGTTTTCTACAGAGACTTGGAGAGAGGTCAATACACACACATTTATGCATATACACACAGACATATATGTATATATGTGTATATATATAATGTGTACATACATATGCATATGTGTTTGGTGTGTGTATGTATATATGTGCATATATGTGTATATCTATGTACCTTTGTATATGTTATGTGTGTATCTATAATTACACATATATGTGCATATACATACATATATACATACAAGCACAAAGTTTCTGAAAAATGACCAGATCCTGATTAACCTTCCAGTTTAAGGACAACTGAATTTATTGCCCAATCCTCTTTGTGTATGTGTTTAAGCTCAATTCACTAACTTTTCAGGTGAAAGTTTCTGTATATGAAGTTTTTGTCAATTTGGCAGAAATCAATGCTTTTGAGTAAAGATTTTAATTAGAGGCTTGAATCTAACTGAATCATCAACCAAGAAACTGGAACAAACTGTACTCATTTTCTGATCCAAACATAGAATTAAATTCTATTATTAATCTTGTTACTGAACCATGAAATGAACCAAATCCTTCCCTCTTCAATTTTCCATTTCTTTATCTCTCCTAAGAACCCCTACCCCCATTAAAAATGAACACTTAATTGATCCAGTTTGAATTGAGACAATGTATTTTCTGAAGCCCTTCATCTGGCAAGAAACCTGAACCACAAAATAATTTCAGAACAGATACTTCCTTTGGTTCAAATGCCTAGGTTTAATGAAATGTTTCTTAGTATATAACTGTGCTAGAAAATAAATATTTACATATGTGGAGCAATTTAATCTTTTCCTAGAAGAAGACCATGTGATGTCATATAGACATTGTTGAAGTATTTTGTGTGGTTTAGGCTATGCTTAGGTAAATAAAGTGAATTATCTAGATAATTTAGGACAAAAAAATTTCAGAAGTAGGGAGTTACTGAAATATCTATGTATATCATTCTGATCATACACAGGTTATTGGAAGCAAAATTGGAAACAATAACTTTGTAGAAGCATTTTTAATTTTTTAAAGGTATTGCTGATTTTAAATTTTTAACATGCAATTATTTCTTTTTTTTTTTGCTTTTTTTTTTTGGAGGGCAGTTGGGGTTAACTGACTTGCCCAAGGTCACATAGCTAGGTTTTGTGTGTGTGTGTGTGTGTTAAGTGTCTGAGGCCAGATTTGAACTCAGGGACTCCTGACTCCAGGGCTGGTACTCTATTCACTGTGCCACCTAGCCGCCCCTGATGCAATTATTTCTTAATAAACTATCCCCTTCTGCTGACCCCCTCATATAACAAAGAAAAAAATGATAGACAAATCAACAAAATGGCCATATTTGCTGATAATATGCAAAATTCCTCTCATGTAGTACCATCTCTCTTAAGAGAAGAAGGAAATACATTCACCAGCTTTTCCCCAGGAGAACAGTTGTGAATCATTTTCAGTAAAATTGTAAAGTTCAGTCGCCCCTTGGTATTATTTCCATTTATATTGTTATATTCCTTTATATATTCCTCTGCTTGTCTTCTTCCTACCTTTCTGTATCAGAATATTCTCATTTCCTTACACCTCTTTCCATATCTGTTGTTTCCTGTGGATTACTGGTATTCTCTGAAACTCAAATACTTTCACCAAAGAATTTTAGCACAAAGCCATGCGAAGTTACACAGATAAGGAAACTAGAGGAACCCTCAGTTTTGATTTTCCAATTAGTTACTCTCTGAGTTTTAGCGTCTTTGTCTTCGTTTGGAAGAAATGAAAGCATAAAGGCTATTATTTCTAAACCCAAGTCAGAATAGCTGTGACTATCCCAGTGCTACAGGGTAATGCAGACTGAAATGATGAATAGATACGTTCAGTTGCCATGAAAAATCTAGACATGAGTCTTTCTCAATATTCCCACTGTGGATATTCTATAGTATAAATTAGCATATATAAAATTCCATTCTCTGCATGTCCTGGCACAGAGTTTGAGTGTAAGTTTTAAGTATGAGTTATGGTTAATGTAATGCAATTAAATCAACTCAGCAACATGAGACATTCATGGCCTGTGCAATCACTACGTTCATTCATTTTAGACAACCAGCATAACAGAGTTAAATCTTTATCAGATGTTGCTAACTATGAATTGGAAATAAATGTGAATAGTACTGACTGAATTTTTAGTGCACATTAGTGAATACTGAAGAGTAAGATCAAATAGTAATACATTAATCAATTATCAATAAGCATTTGCTGGATGCTAAGCATTGAGGATGCAGAAGTCCTAGGTGTGCATAGACAAAAATGAGGACCTCCCTGTCCTCCAAGAGCTTCCTTTCTAATAGAGCAACAATTTATTAATATATAAGTAAAGCAAGATATGCACACATGGATATGTGCATGCACAGACACACATTATGCAGTGTTTGGGCTGAGGGTGGCAATTGTGGGAGGAATCAAGAAATGGCACGTAAAAGGTCTGGCATGTCAGCAAACCCTTAAAGGACAGTCAGGATTCCCAGTGACAAAGATGATCAGAAAATATTCCAGGCATGAGAAAAAGCTTTTGCAAAGATTCAGAAGTAGAGATTTAATGAGTTCAAATCTGGTTTCAGATACTTATTAGTTGTGTGACTCTGGAAAGTCATTTAGTTCTATTCGCCTCAGTTCTTTATCTCTAAAGAGTGAAATGGTAAGCCACTCCAGTATCTTTGCCAAGAAAACCCCAAAAGAGGACATGAAGAGAAGGATACAGCTTCCAATTTTTGGGAACAACTCAAAAACAAAAACAAAGAAAAAAATAGGAAATAAAGGTAGATAGTTTGGCTGGAGATCATACTGAAAAGAGAATAAATTGTAGTCAGCCTGGAAAGACAGACTAAAACAAGAGAAGAATATGGTAGTGCTGTATAGGGTTCTGGGAGTGATAGGCTTGGCACTAATGTCTACTGGGAACAGATTTTTTTTTATTAGTTGGCAAAGGGAACTTTAGTCTAGGCAGTCTTTAACTCAGAATCACAGGATCTCTGAGTGAAACTACAGAAAATTGAAATGTTGGGTTCATAATTTAAAAAATTAATAATAAACTATCAGAAATTGATAAGTGCCATGGCTAGTGTCTTGTTTCCTGGACTAACTGGATACTTTATTATAATAGAAAATGAGTTTTCTTAGACTAGGAGTGAATGGAATCAAAGTGCTTTCTTTAGGTCTTTACACAGCAGAAACATACAGTATAAACATTTCAGCTCTGCACAAGTCCCTGTTCCTGTAAGACCCTGGGTACGCTAGCCTAATAGGAGATGACATAAAGGAAGGAAGAAGCAAAAGATATTTTCCTTCAGTGCAAGGAAAAATATGATCAATCACTAGCTATCCTGGTTTTTGGAAATTCTTTTTTTTTCTGTTTAGACAATTAAAATATACATTTTACTTAACCAAGAAGCATAATTTAAGATGGTAATGAAATTATTCTCTGAAAAATTGTGAAATATTTTCTATGTTTTTGTTTCTTTAATAATATTTCAAAATTTTCTTCTACCATCTTGATATCTTTTATCTTTATAACACTTTCATTTTCATAGAAATCCCTGTGTTCTCAGCTCCCCAGAAAGTCAATCATTATATATAAAGAAAAAGGAAGAAATAGAAAAAAATGAGCTTAGAAAAACTGGCCAAAACACAAAACAAGTAAGAATTCCCACAAGTTTTATACCTGTAGACTTTTACTTCTAGAGAGAGAAAAACAAACAAAAAAAGAGGAGAGGGTATCTTTTCTCATATCTTCTTCCAGACCAAACTTAGCCTTCATAATAATGTGTTCCATGTTGTGCCTTTTATTGCTTTTCTTTCCATGTTGTGATCTCATGCATATTATTTTTCTGGTTCTGTTTACTTCCCTTTGCATAAATTCATATAAAGGAAAGGAAAGGTGGCAGCTAGGTAATGCACCAGCCCTGGAATCAGGAGGACCTGAGTTCAAATCCAGCTTGAGACTTGTAATACCTACAAGCTGTGTGATCTTGGGCAGGTCACTTAACCCCAATTTCTCTGTCTTTCACCCTCAAAAAAAAAGACCAAAAAAGGACAAAAAGAGGAAAGAAAGGAATAAATATTCATTAAGCACCTGCAGTGTACCAGAAACTGTGCTAACTTCTTTACGTATACTATGTAATTTGGTCCTCAAAATATCCCAGGGGTATTGGTGCTATTACCATCCCCATTGCATAGCTGAAGAAACTGAGTCAACCAAAGATTAGGTGACTTGCTCTGCATCACACAGTCAATAAGTATCTGAAGCTTGATTTGAACTGTGGACGTCTTGACTCCAAGCCCAATGCACCATGTAGCTGTCAATAAATGTTCCTTTCTGTATTCATTATATTCATTATTTTGGGGGCACAGTGATAAATTAATGCCCCACAACTTGGTTAGAAATTTTCTGTTTAGTGGACATCCTCTTTGTTTCCATAGTTTGCCTATGATAAAAAAAAAGGTTGCCATAATTATTCTGCTGTTTATAAGACTTTTCTTTCTTTGACCAGTTTGGAGTATTTCTTTAGCATTGGAATCTCTGAGTCAAATAGCATGAGTATTTTTTTGGCCATTCTCTTAGCATAAAGACAAGTTTCTTTCCATACTGACATAAGCCAAGAGTGGGGAACCTGTGGTCTCAAGGCCACATGTGACCCTGTAGTTCCTCAAGGGGAGCCCTTTGAGAATGTCACAGAATAAATCCGTTTATTAAGAGGAATCAGTGAAAAGACTGCACCTAAGGAAGGCCACATGTAGCCTCAATTTCCCCCTCCCCATAATCATTTCATTTTCAAATAACAGTGCATCAGTGCTCTTAGCCCCATCAAAAGTTTTTATTCCTATCTTTTGTCATATTTGTCCATTTGCTGGATATGAAGTGGATCCTCAGGGCTGTATGATTTATATTTCTTTATTTAAATTGATTTGTTTATTTACTTTTACTTTACAAGATTCAGTTCCATAATCATTTAAGCTTCAAATTCCCTCCCCCCTTCTCTTCCCTTCCCCATGGCAGCATGCAATCAAGTATAGGATCTGCAAATACTTTAACACTGGACATTAGTCTGTTTGTATTGAAGGTTTGTAAGCAATGGAGTGAACAATGGGAAAGAAGAAACACAACCCAACATGGATAAGAATGATATCATGTAGATTGCTTCAGTCTCCATTTAAACTCTGTTCTTTCTAGATCTTTCTCTGAATTTAGACATCTCCTTCCATCCTGAGACTTTTAGATTTGTCTTACAACTGTGAGTTGCTGAGAAGAGTCCAGTTTATGAAAGTTGGTCATCACACATATGATGTGTCTGTGATTGCGTCCAATTTTTTTTCCTGTTTCTGCTCTTCTCACTTAGCATCAGTTTGTATAAGGCTCTCCAGGTGAATAAAAGATTATCTCCTCCTCAATTCTTATAGTACAATAGTATTCCATTACATTCATATACCACAATTTGTTTAGGCAATTGTGAGGCAATCCTATACCCACAGAGTTACAATTGATTCCCTGTTACTTTTCCAGTTTTACTGAGTCAGTCCTCAACTTTAATATGCTAAAGTTAAGGGAGAGGGTAAATTAAGAGATATTTATTTGATATGGCATATGTAAATTACTATATTTAAAATAAAACATCACTGAAGAGGTTCATAGTGGTTTACAATTTTAAGTATCATTTCATAAATGGAAATACATATACATGTTCAGAGATCAAAAGATTTTCCTTACCTCATTTTAAAAGCCCGTGACCACTAAAAATTATTATGATAATCCTTACATTGATCTGTTTATCTTTTGCTACTGTATATTCCCGAAACTGGCTTCATTTTAAAGAAAGAGCCAAGCAAAAAAGGTCACTACAGAGAGAAAAATACATTTTTATCTCTTCAAACATTTGTGATTTTCTTGGTGAGGGATTCCCTCTACCAGCATACATTCAATGGTCTTCATAATTTAGTATATGGTCTTTGAGGGTTCATGTGAATGGAAAAATTCATCACTGCAATCAACCTGTCCTAAGTATCTTTAAACCTTGCTAGAACAAACTGTGATACAGATAGTCTATCAATCACTAATTCATACCTTAAACTTTTTTTTTTACCTTGCTGATGATCTTTTATTTACTGAGACACAGAAATGCACAGACTTTGGGGGCAGCTAGGTAGTGCACCAGCCCTGGAGTCAGGAGGATCTGAGTTCCAATTCAGACTCAGATACCTAGCACCTACTAGCCGTGGGACCTTGGGCAAGTCACCTAACCTCAATTACGCTGCCCTCCCCCCTCCAAAAAAAATACACAAACATGATAACTCTGTGGGTATAGGATTGCCTCATATTTCACTATGCCCAATGAGTTTTAAATTTTATCAAAGATACAATGGCAATCATATCTTGTTCTCTCTTTGAAAGGTAAGCCATATGAAAATAAATAGGACAGTAAATACTGGAGTTAAATCTAACATTGGAAGAATGCTGACGTCTCTATGAATTGGCAGTTAGGTGGCACAGTCAAAAGAATACTGGACCTGCTGAGAAAAAGAACTGAGATCAAATCTGGGCTCAGACATTTTACTTGTATGACATATGGCATAACATGGCACCCTAGCAATAAATAGTTTTTGCCTTGCTTCATCTATGTGGGGAAAAATACATTGCAACATAGACACATACACTTATATCAGCTACTTTACATGTTCTACGAGTCAAGATTATAAAGAAAATAATGAAGAAGTCTCTGTTCTTAAGGAGTTTATTTCTGTTGGATAGAGGTATGAATATTATATATTCACACACACACACACACACATACACACACACAAATACAAAATAAGAAAGGAAGAAGAAGGAACAAATCATTTGGACTCTTTATGTCCAGGGGATGGAAGAGAAATACCGGGGCGGGGGGAAAGACTTATAGAGGAAATAGTACCTAAGCTCACTTCCACAAGGATTCTAAGAAGGAGAGCTAAGGAGGAAATATATTCTAGGCATGTAGGATGCCTTCTAGGAATGAAACAAATTGGTAATAGATTGTTGAGTTTGGCAAACAGATATATTAAAATGAGGAGGGATGCAAAGAAGACTGGTTATGGATTTTTAGTCAAGATTACTAGAATAAAAGCTAAATTTTGAAATAGAATGATTTATTCATATTAATGCTGATGATTTAGAAATGATGAAGTTACTTGCTGCTTTCATTAATGGATGTTTATCATATAGCTACTTTACAAGCAAAGAGTTAACTTGTTATCAGTTTTATTTTATTTTATTTACAAGTTCAAATTGCCTCATTCAGTGAAGGCCAGATTTGAGAAGGAACCATAACCTATACTGTTGCCTCTAGCTCAATTGTGTGGGTGAAGATCGGCGGACTGAACAGGGGAAAAATAAGAAAAGAAACAATTTAAAGTTTATTAGATATTTATTAAGGGCATTAGGTTTTTGGTGATTGTTTGGTCTAGCAAGAGGGCTTAGTGTGGAGCTATGTAAGTCTTTTGGGAAGTATTAGAAACAACATGGAAAAGTATTTGTAGAATTAAAGTTAATTCAACAAATTTCATCATACTTTCACAAACATTGGTAGGGAGAAAAGTTGGCATAGAGTTCCTTTTAGAGTACAATGTTTTCTAGTCATTCATTATTATTATACAGCATTTATTGAAAGATGGAACAAGAGAAATAATCTTGTTCAATGCTCTGTTGGTAATAAATATCAGGCAAAGCAAAAAACAGGGAGATGCACACTCTCAAGTGGTACTCACCACTGTGGTGGAGAAAATGCAATACAGTCAAATTGAACAATATCCCTGTGGATAATGAGATCCTTGAGATGTTCTTCATTTCAGACGACATAGTACTGATAGTATTAAGTTCCAAGATACTGAATTATCTCTTAGATGACATGAATTATAACTGGCATTCAGATGCCCTATTCATCCACATATTTGTATATGTGTGGAAGAAAATGAACATGAATAATTAGTTGTGCCCAAAACTGAAAGATGAGGAGAACAGTCTAGAAAGCTTGTAGAAATTACAAACTTCTTTTTATGAAAGAAAATTGTGAAATCAAAAGTAACTAAGTTTTGTGTGAGTAAACTCACCCAATCTCACTTTTTGATATTCATATTTTACCATTGTAACTATGGAAGAGGGAGACATAAAACTCCATTGTCTCGGAAGAACTTAAAGTAGGATTATAAAGAGGAAAACAGAAAGGGACATAGTGGGTGTTAATAGATAGCAGAAAAAAAAAACAAGTAACTCTGAAGAACAAGAGCCAAAGGACAGCATCAAGGACTTGTATGACTACCAGAGAAGGGAAGCTGATCAGTTGGCAAGCATGAGGGATAATAGGAGGCCATCCAGAATACACCACTGTTACTCTTGATGCGAAACCAAAGCAAAGAAGCCCAAGAAAACTAGTTGGATCATCAATGTCAAACTTAGGGGAAAATGTAGGAGAGTCATGCAGAAACACATGGGTGTCTAGCTCTATAGCTTTAAAAAAATGAAATATGTGAGGTCATGGATCAATTTGAGCATTTGAAAATCACTAGAGGAGATATTAACATTTCTAATGTATTATTCCTGACATCATACAGCTCAAATGGAAATTAATCAGATATTCATTTTCAGTTTAGGTTGGGTCAGGGTGAGAAAGAAGAAAGGAGGATTATTTCGTGGGTAGGATTTTTGATTATAGAGTTTATGGTTGCAGAGAAACATGCCATAAGAGTTGTTTAGAGGAGATAGCTGGAGTTAGATGACTGGAGTATAAGAGAAATTAACTTCAAGAATGTATATTTTATGCATTTGCATAGTAATTATGATTGAAATGATGAGAATTTCTCATCAGTTTCAAGGAGGCCTGTACTTGAATGTGCATGAGTGATTTGGGGAGTAGTTTGAAGAAGAGCTTAAGTCTTGAGAAATATGCATATTTTAGAGGGCAAAAAGAAAAAAAAAGAGTACCCAGCAAAAATGATAGCTCAGAGAAGTCAAAGTAGCATTGGTGTACTGTCATATCACAGAAGCAAAAGGAGAAATGGGACCAAATATTTAAATGGGTCAAAAGGATGCTTTTGTAGATAGAAGACAGAAAGTATGATGACTGAGAAAAACTCTTAGGTTTGAAATTTATAAAGCCGTTGGTGACCTTTTTGAATGAAATTTTAGCAGAATAGCAGGAACTGAAACCTGATTTTTGGTAGTTATGAATTAGTATGAAAAGCAGCACATGATTTCATGAACTTCAAGGTAGATGGAGGCTAGAGATGGTGGGAAGTTTATGATTGTCATGAAAGAACAAGAGTCATGTGAAATTTCTAAGTCCCACTATAGTAGGACTAGATGTCATGGAAAAATGAAATGGATTAAGAATGTGTTCCGGTTGAGTGAAATATATCGGAGAGGAAAAAAAAAACATTAATTCTGCTTTCATTAAATTAGTACTAACTATATATAAGAAAGTTTTATGTCAGAAACACATAATCATTTTGATTAAGTTAACGTGCCTTTTAACTAAGACCCAATCCTCTAGTCTTCCTGATATGAGCAAACATCTCATAAGTTATTGAAGGAGATGTCTAAATGAGAATTTTTTTAAAAGGGGGTCATTAATCATTGTATATTGAATATTCTTGAAAAATGAACCTTCTTAATTGACAGAAAAATAGTCTCGTCTTTCATATATATTTTTCATATCTATTCAACCACATTTTATTATTTTAAAAATTTATCTAATGTTTTAATAATCATAACTTGTAAATTTTCATGGGAGGCAGTGTGGTATAAGTTACAGAGATCTGGCTTCATTGACAAAAAGACTTGAGTTCAAGTATGTCTTTCCTCAAGCACAGGTTAAATGATTCTAGGTAAATCACTTAACATTTCAGTGCTTTAAGCAATTCCCTAAGAGTTTTAATTGCAGAGAAGTCATTGGTCTGAGTTGTTCAAAGAAGTTTACTCAAGCAAGAATTTTCTATACTATTGAAATCACAGTGCTATTCATTATTTCAGAAGGGGCTATACCTATTTTTTATTTGTTTATCTTTACTAAGCATCAAGTAAATTCTGAGATTTTAGTTTGAGTTCTGTTCTTGGAGTGTGATTTGGTTTTATGTGAAGTTTTCTCTCATACAATGGAACCCAATGTCTATCCTAAATTTTTTGGAGAAAAGTTTAAGTTCTATTACATCCCTATATTTTCCCAATATCTAAAGTTCCAATCTGATTTTTTAAAGTAAATATTGATATTGTATGGTAACTACTAAGTATTAGGGTAACTAGATGGCAAACTGAATAAAACACCAGGCCTGGAGTCAGGAAGTCCTGAGTGCTACAGAGCCAAGATTGTGGGGGTAAAAGCAGAGAATTGCTTGAACTCTTCCTATAACCACTTCAAATACTTATAAAAATTACTCTAGACAAATTCTAGGGCTTCAGAACCCCCCAAATGACAGAGTGAAACAAGTCTCCAGCCCTAGACAACCTGGAAGAACAACAACAAGGAGGGTCTATTGCACTGGGCTGGGAGTGGAGCTCAGCCCAGTGTGAGTTGTGGTGCAGTCCTCAAGAGACTGAATTATTGGCAACTGTGACAGTTTCTAGATTTCTTGACCCACAAACACTATAGACAGCATAGAAGCTGAGTAGGAAAATTCTGTGAGATCTGAGTGAAAGGGGAGCATGTTCCAGGGCCCAGCCCTGGAATAACTGAAGCAGCAGAAGCAGCAGGAGCAGCAATGACTCTTCCAGAGCTCCCTGCCTACAGGGAGTGTGGAGATTAAGCAACTGATCAGAGAGGAGTTGCAGGGATCTCTTTGCTGGAGTTGAGAGAGGATTCTCTTGTTTTGCCCTGCTTGGATCTGAATCACAGTTCTGGGTGGTGGTCCTGGGGATGGGGAGGAGCATTGACTAGGTGAAGCTTATGGATGCAGTGGAGAGGGAATTCTCCTCACAATTTCCAGGCAAAAAAGAGTACTTAGGGTCGCTCACAAAACAGAGCATAGGCCATGAAAGGAGTAAACACCTCTCCTTCGAACATACCACCAAGGAAGTACTTAAAACTTACAGGTCCCCAGAAGTACCTCTGAAAAGAGCTGTAAAAAATCTCTGAACCCTGGAACAGTAAACTCAATCTCACCCCACACTAGAACCATATTAGTATCTTGACAAAGAGTTAGAAAGCCAAATATTTGGCTGGAAATATGACCAAACAAGGTAGAAAACCTCAGACTATAAAATCTTACTTCAGTGACAAAGAAGAAAAAATCATAATACCAGAAGAAGAAAACAAATTACATTGTTGTACATCCAAAGTCTCTAAGAAAAATATAAATTTGTCACAATCCAAGGAAGAGCTCAAAAGGATTGTGAAAATCAAGGAAGAAAAGCATAGAAAAAATGGGAAAACAAATGAGAGTGACACAAGAAAATCATGAATAACAAGTCAACAGCTTGCTATAGGAGACCTAAAAATACTGAAGAAAATAACACCATAAAAAGAGATTAACTCAAATGGCCGAAGAAGTCCAAAGAGCCAAAAAGGAGAAGAATGTCTTAAAAAACTGAATTGGCCAAATGAAAAGGAGATTCAGAAGCTCTCTGAAGAAAGTAATGCCTTCAAAGTTAAAATGGAGTAAATGTCAGCTAATGACTTTTGTGAGAAAACCAGGAATTATAAAACAGAACCAAAAGAATGAAAAATAGAATATAATGTGAAATAAATCATTGGGAAAAACACTGAACTGGAAAATAGGTACAGGAGAGACAATTTTAAAATTATTAATCTACCTGAAAGCCATGATAAAAACAAACAAAAAAGCCTAGACATCATCTTTCAATAAATTATGAAGGGAAACTTCACTGATATTCTAGAACCATATGGTAAAATAGAAATCAAAAGAATCCACTAAACACCTCCTAATAGAGGTCCCAAAAGAAAAACTAGTAGGAATATTGTAGTCAAATTCCAGAGTTCCCAGGTCAAGGAGAAAATATTGCAAGCAGTCAGAAAGAAACAATTTGGATAACACAAGATATAGCAGTTCCCACATCAATGGATTTGAAGGGTTTGGAATACAATATTCCTCAGGTCAGAGGAGCTAGGATTAACACCAAGAATCACATATGAAGCAAAACTAAGTATGATACTTCAGGTAAAAATAAAAGGATATTTAATGAAATGGAGGAATTTCAAGCATTCTTGATTCAAAGAAAAGAGCAAAATAGAAAATTTGACTTTCAAATACACATCAAGAGAAGCATAAAAAGATAAAGAGGAAAGAGAAATAATAATGGATTCAATAAAGTAAAACTCTTTACATTCCTACATGGAAAGATGATATTTGTAACTCATAAGGCTCTTATCAGTGTTAAAGGAGTTGGGGGAAAAATAGATCAGTAGATAGATAGATAGATAGATAGATAGATAGATAGATAGATAGATAGATAGATAGGTAGGTAGGTAGATAGGTAGATGGCACAGTGTGAGTTGAATGTGAAAGGATGACATCTAAACAATAAAATTAAGGGTAAGAGAGAAATATATCAGGTGAAAAAGAAAGGGAGAGATAGAATGGAGTAAAATATGTCCCATAGAAGAGGCTAGAAAAAGTTTTCCCAATGAGGGGAAGGTAAGGGAAAGTGAGTGATCCTTACTCTCATTGGATTTGTCTTAAGGAAAGAATACCATGCATACTAATTGTATATATTACCCTACCAGAAAGTAAAGGGGAAAGGGATGAAGGGGTGGGGGTGGGGTTACAGATAGATGGGAGGGCAGACTGGGGGAAATGGTAATCACAATGCAGGCCATCTCAGTGGAAGGGGGAGGGAAGATATGGGGAGAAAATTTGGGGTGGTGGGAAGGAATGAGAGAATGGGGGACAACTTGGGGGAGGGGGTAATCAGAAGAGAACACTTTTGAAAAAGGGCAGGGTCAGAGGAGAAAATTAAATTAGTAGGAGGTGAGATAGGATGGAGGGAAATACATAATATTTTTTGCCATTTGGTTAATTTATTTTTTGTGGTGTTATTTTCTTCAATATTTTCTGGTCTCCTGCTGCAAGCTGTTGACTTGCTCTTCATAATTTTCTTACATCACTCTCATTTGTTTTCCCATTTTTTTCTATGCTTCTTTTTCTTGAAGACCTAAGTGAGGGGAATAACTCTCAGGAGTAGAATCCAAAAAGCATAGTTGTTCACAGAAAGACTTTTTGGAAGTGTTTTTACATAACTACAAATATATATTCTATATTGAATTACTTGCCTTCTCAATGATTGTGAGGGGGCAATGAAGAAGAGAGACAATTTGGAACTCAAAGTTTTAAGAATAAATGTTAAAAGTTGTTTTTACATGCAATTGGGAAATAAGATATACAGGTGTAGATATCTATATCTATAAGATATACAGATGTAGATATCTATCTTGCCCTAGTAGAAAGTAAAGGGCAAGGGAGTGAAGTGGGACTGATAGAAAGGAGGGTAGCCTAGGGGATAGAGTAGTCACAATACATGGCATCTCAAGGTGAAGGGGAGGGAAGAGAGGGGGAGAAATTTTGGAAATCAAAATCTTGTGGAAATGAATGTTAACCAGTAATATTAATAAATAAATAAATAAACTAATTAATTAACAAAAATAATAAAATAAATGTTGAAAAAAATCAAAGAAGACCCGAGTTCAAAGCCAGCCTCAGACAGTAGGTGTATGATGGTGGTCAAGTCACTTAATTTTGTTAGCCTCAATTTCTTCATTTCTAAAATAAGGTAGAGAAGGAAATGGAAAACTAGTTCAGTATCTCTGCCAAGAAATCTCTAAACGGGGGCACAAAGAATCAGACATGATTCAATAACCATTATTAAAAATATTGATAGTAAGAGAAAAACTTATATTGATATAATAATATATTAACTTATATTGATATAATAATATAAGAGAAAAACAAATATATTGATAGTAAGAAAAAAATACCAGAGAAAAACTGAAGAATTTAGTTCAAGCTTCCTTTTGGAATTATCCTCGTGAATTTTACCCGTAGAAACCCCTTGCAGACAAAAATCTGAGTATTAAACAACTAATTCTCATAAAATAAAGATCTACTAGGGTGAGGAATTTCTATTTTTTCATTGTAATAATTATTGGCATTTTCTTGACTGTAAAAATTATCATCCATTAAGGAAGAGAAGAAGTAAGGAGGAGAATAACTCTCAGGAGTAGAATCCAAAAAGCATTTTCCGAATAAAGTAGACGTGTCAAACTGTGGATACAAATTATAAGACACAAGTGTAAGGAATGAGGTGACAAGACATAATAATAATTGTGATGCTATCCAGGTGTACCACAGTAAGTATTTACGAATCTAGATTCTCCTATGAAGTCGTAACATGGTCATTACATATGACTTCATTAGATGTAGTGTTAGATGAAGTCTTCACAAGTGTACTATAGTCATGGTAAGATCTGAGGAGTAATTCATTAGGAAACATCTTGTATACTGAATTACATATTTAAAGCCAGGGGAGGTGGAGCCAAGATGGCAGAGTAAAGGTAGGGACTTACCGGAGCTCTCCTCCAAATCCCTTTAAAATGACTCAAAATAAATTCTAGAGCAGCAGAACCCACAAAAAATACAGAGCAAAACAAGTTTCCAGCTGAAGACAACCCAGACGTTTGATAGGAAAGGTCTATTGCACAAGGGTGAGAAACAAACACATTCCACAGATTGGGCCCCAACAAACCTCAAGCAGGCCCAGGGACAACTGAATCACTTACAGCAGTGACAGTTTCCAGACTTCTCAGCCCAGAGATGCCAAAGACAACTTAGAATCCAGCAGGAAAGCTCTGTAGCTCCTGGGTGAGAGTGGAGCACTATCCATTGAAGTCTCACCAGCACAGGCAAAGCCCCAGCAAATGAGGAGCAGACCTGTGGAGTGACTGACTCAGCAGCAGCTGTGGCAGTGGCAGCAACTGCTTGCAGAGTTCTCAGTCCACAGAGGGTAAGGGGATCAAACAAATGGTCAGAAGGAGGTTATAGGGGTCTCTTTGGTAGCACTGAGGCACAGTTCTGCAGCTTTACCAATACTCAGTGCTGGGTCATGGGTGGCGGTCCCAAGGTGAGTAAAAATATTACCATAGCAGAACTTACAGGCACAAAAAGTGAGATCCTTCACACAGTTCCAGTAATGAAAACAGTGTTTCTGGTCTCTCACAGACAAGATCACAGGCCAAAAGAATAGTATATACTTCTCTTTAGAGGATACCACATTGGTAGAACTTAAAACATAAAGGTGACTAGAAATATCTCTGAAAACAACTGTACAAAATCCCCAAAACTTGGGACAGTATGCCCTGCACCCTGGAAAGGAACCCTACTTTAACAAAAAGTTAAAAATCAAATCATAGGTTTGGGGGATGAGCAAACAAAAGAAAAAAAATTTCTGAGGAGAGAAATTTACCATGATGAAAAGGAAGATCAAAATACAGTCTCAGAAGAAAACAAAGTCAAAGCTCCTACATCCGAAGCTTCCAAGAAAAATATAAATCAGTCTCAATCTATGGAAGAGTTAAAAAATGATTTTAAAAATCAAGTAAGAAAGGTAGAAAGAAAACTGAGAAGAGAAATGAGTGATGCAAGAAAATCATGAAAAATGGGTCAATAGCTTGGTAAAGGACCCAAAAAATAATTAAAGAAATAACACCTTAAAAAACAGACTAGGGCAAATGGTTCAAATACCAAAGAGGGAAAGAATGACTTAGAAATAGAACTAGTCAAATAGAAAAGGAGGTACAAAAACTCACTGAAGGAAATAATTACTCAAAAATTAGAATGGAAAAAATAGAAAGTATTGACTCTATAAGAAATCAAGAAGTAGTAAAACAAAACCAAAATATTGAAAAAATAGAAGATAATATGGAATATCTCATTTGAAAAACAACTCACCTAGAATATTGGTTTGAGAGAGGTAATTCTAAAACTATTGTATTATCTGAAAGCCACCATAAAAAAGAGCCGAGGTGTCATCTTTGAAGAAATTATGAAATAAAACTGCCCTCATATTCTAGAACCTGAAGGTCAAATAGGAATTGAAAGAATCCACCAATCACCTCCTAAAAGAGATCCCAAAATGAAAGCTCCTAGCAATATTATAGCCAAATTTGAGAGTTTCCAGGTCAAGGAAAAA
The DNA here is from genome assembly GCA_028646575.1 of Pseudocheirus occidentalis. Taxonomy (NCBI): domain Eukaryota; kingdom Metazoa; phylum Chordata; class Mammalia; order Diprotodontia; family Pseudocheiridae; genus Pseudocheirus; species Pseudocheirus occidentalis. Next base: position 202,564,903 of record CM053599.1, read on the forward strand.
TATTGCAAGCATTCAGAAAGAACCACTTCAATTATCATGGAACTACAGTCAGGGTAACCTAAAATTTAGCAGCTTCTATATTAAAGCATTGGAGGTTTTCAAATATGATATTGCAGAGGGCAAAGAAGCTAGAATTACATCCAGGAATCACCTACACAGAAAAACTGAATACAATCCATGAGGGGGAAAATACATATGCAATGAAGTAGAGAATTTTTAAGTGTTCTTGATGAAAAGACCAGAGATGAATAGAAAATTTGTCTTTCAAATAAAAGACTCAAGAGAAGTGTAATGAGGTAAATAGGAAAGAGAAAGCATAAGAGATTTAATAAGCTTTAACTGATCACATGCCTACATGGGAAGATGATATTGGCCATTCAAGAGAACTTTTCAATTAGTAGGTTATTTACAAGGAGCATATATAGAAGTGGACATGGGTCTGAGTTGAATATAAAGGGATGATATTAAAAAACATTAAGGATTTATAGAAGTATGTAGTAGGAGAAAGGAAAAGGAAGATGTAGAATTGGGTAAATTATCTCGCATAAGGAAGAAAAAGTTTTTGCAGTGTAGGGGAGGAGGTGGAAGTTGAGGGAGTGTGAATGAACCTTACTCTCATCAGAATTGACTCAAAGAGGGAATAACATATACTCAGTTGAATATAGAACTCTATCTTACCCTACAGGAAAGTATGAGGAGAAGGAAATAAGAGTAGATGCAAGGGTGATAGAAGTGTGGGAAATTGGGGTACTTGTAGTCAGATACAAAACACTTTTGAGAAGGAAAAGGGTGAAAGGAGAGAGAGAATAGAATAAATGCCAGGTTTGGGATATGATCGAGATAAAATCTGTTAGCAATGCTAATTGTGAAAAAATGTTGAAGCAAATTTCTTCGATAAAGACCTAATTTCTCAAAAACATGGAAAATTCAGTCAACCTTATGAAAGTAGCATCCATTCCTTAATTGACAAATGATCCAAAGATATGATAAGTTTTCAGATGAAGGAATCAAAGCTATCTATGACCATAGGGGGAAAAAATTCACTATCATTTGGAGAAATGCAAATTAAAACAATTGTGACATGTTTCCTCATACCTATTACATTGTACAGAAAATGTAAATGATACATGTTGGGGGGGACGTTGAAAGAAATGGGACATTAATGCAATGTTGGTGGATTTGTGAATTAATTAGATATTTCTTTAGAGCAATTTGGAACTATCTCCAAAGGGAATATAAAACCATGCTTGTCCCTTGACTTAACAATACCACTACTAGGTCTATATCCCAAGAGAGATTTAAAAAAAAGAAAATGATCTATATGTACAAAAATATTCATAGCAACTCTTTTATTGGGGTAAAGAATGAGAAGTTGAGGGGATGCCCAACAACTGGGGAATGACTGAACAAGTTGCAGTATGTGATTACTATTGTGGTTGGTATACTATTGTGTGATGGAATACTACTGTGCTATAAGAAATGATGAGCAAGAAGCTCTCAGAAAAACCTCGTGAGACTTGAATAAGCTGATTCAAAGTGAATTTTACTATGATCAAAGTAACAACAATGTTGTAAAATGATTGGTTGTGAATGACTTAGTTATTCTTTGCAATACAGTGATTCAGACAACTTTGAAGGACTTATGATGAAAAATACTACCCATCCACAGGAAAAAAAAAGAATTGTTGGTGTCTGAATACAAACTGAAATATACTTGTATTTTACTTCATTTTCCTTGAATTTTTTTTTAGTCTATGTTTTCTTTCATGGCATGTCTATTTCATGACTACACTTGCAAAACCTATGTGGAATTGCTTTCCTTCTCAATGGGAGTGGGGTGAAGAGAGAGGAAGAGAGAATTTGGCAGTCAAAATTTTAAAAATGAATGTTAAATGAATGTTTGTTATGAATGTTAAAAATGAATTGTTTTGTATATGTCTAAAGAAAAATAAAATATTAAGTTAAAGCTAAATAGATAAGTGCATATAACCATTTTTAAATGCTACTAATTTTATGGGTATCTGTCATTAGGAATTTTAAGAAAGACTCCACATACGACTTCACATATTAATGCTTTGGAGATTCTTGGTGATTTTACACTAGGATTCACAGGTATTTCTTGGCTTTTAGAAAATAGGGAATAGAGTCGAATCAAAAAACATTTATTAAGTACTTATTTTCTGCCAGAAATTGTGATCAGTGCCAAGTATATAAATATAAACACAAAGACAGAAAGTTCTCCTTTCATTCTAACACAGAATGGAACTTTAAATGGAAGTGATTATATGATGAAGACACTCAATGTGGAGGCACAGTAGAGAAAGTACAAAGAGTCAGGAGTACAGTTTGAAAAGGTATGATGGAATCAAAGGTCTGGTCATATACCTTATAAAGAGATGTTCCTAGACGAAAGATCCATTCAGAGGGAAAGGCAACAGGGGTGAAGGGCATATCCAATATGTAAATTTCAGGGGTAGAGTGAGCATCCAGCATGAAGGGTTGTTTATGAAATGAAGGGAAAATATCATTTTTTTTTAAAAAATCAGGAATAGAGTCACACCTCCATCCCCTCAATAAATAGTAATCTCTATTAATGTAGATGGCCTATCTAATGTATTTGTTACACACATATCTTCCATGTCCACTACCAAATAAGTTGCTGGCACCAATCTAAAAATTTTCATAATGAATAAATAAATGACCTTGGTGTGTGCTTAATAAAGGATTATTGAATTTGAAAGGTCCATCTGAAATGAGTTATTGTGAAATCTGTGAGATAACTAATCATGGAATATTAAAAAGTTCCTAAAAGATGAGAATCTATTCTAATATATAAAACATAAATTAAGTTGACATAAAAAGTAAAATAGAACGCAAATTTATGTTTCATTCATTCTGTCGTGTCATTTCCCCTCTTTGAAGGAAAAAAAGCAAATCTATTACTACAAAATTATGAATGTAAAAATGCTTTCACAGATAGATATTATAATTAAGGCTTTGATTTTGTCAATATAAAAAATTAACTTTGATTTCTGTGTTGAGGCAGAACAGAAAACAGCTAGTACTTGTATTGTCCTTTTATACTGTAATTGTAATTACCCCCCCTTTTTTGTATTGGCAAGTAAGCAGGTACTTAGCACCTTGTTTCAAGCTAAGCAAAGGTAGCAGATACTTAGCAGTTGGTAATTGATCAAGCTGTTGGGGAAACAGAAGGTATCAACTCTTGTTTCCTGTTGCTCATGTAACAGGAAGGAATTGACTGAAACAGGAAGCTAATTCTGTGTGTATATAAGAAAAGCCCCAGAGAAGCAAGATAAGAATTTCTTGAGATGAGAATCTGGTGAAGGCTGAAGTTGCTACTGCTGGGAAGGCTGAAGAGGAAAGCCCCCTCCCCACAGGCTGGAGAAAAAGATTTTGATTTTTAAAACCTGGGAGTAGTGATTTTGATTCTGGGAGCCAACTGAGATTTCTTATGGATTCAAGGGCCAGCCAAACTGCCGAAGCACTAAGGAGGCATGGCTTTGCCTATCAGCAATGCAATATTCACAATGCCTACAGTAACTATAAGTATGCTGATATGGTTATTGATCACAAAATGTAACAGGCTCTCTACATGAGAAATATACCTAGAGCATTTATTCAAATACCATAAAACTGAGTCCAAAAACCAAAAATGTCAAAGCCAACACAGTAGTTATGAAGTTGGTACATGTAGTTAAAAGCTTGCATTCTCAAACTTTCAAAACAAGACAGGCTACCTCAGGCAAAGATCCTCCTCTCCTCACTCACAACAACTGCTAAGCATCCAGGCAGCTTGCTCCCAGCAGCTCTGGCCCCCACAGTTCCTGTCCCTGGCAGTCATCATTAGGAGTCCTTAGCAGAGATTCTGGTAGGCTTAAAGAAAAAGGAGTTTGTACTGCTGCCACCACTGCTGCTGCTGCCGCTACTTCCAGTCACAGGCATGAACGCTATCTTGGTTCTGGCTTTCTCTTGCTCCACTCCCTCCTGCTGTATCAGCAAGTTCAGGGGGCATGGAAGATATTCAAATCCCAGTATCATTACACAGCATTGCCTGCATTCTGTCTGTCTCTTTTGGTGTTGTTTTGCCAGACTCATCTGCTGGTGAAGACAGTGCTGTTGTTGCAGGGGTCCTGGAACCCTGCTCAGAAGCCCTGAAGAAGTATTTTCTTGTATGTTTACAGAAATCCTAGAAGAGGATGTTGCTGTTTTCAGGGGTCCTGAGACTGTTGTGCAATTGTAGAGTGAATTGATGAGAAAACTGGCAATGAATATTGTGGCTTTGTTAAGTTTTGTCTCCCCAGAAACAGAGACTCCTGAGAACTTTCATTGGGTCATGATGAAGAAAAGACCTATCCTTGGTATTGAATGCTGTGATGATAATACGGTTTACTAGTGACCTAGTGATGGGGGTTGTGTATTTTCTAATGAATGACCCATGAGTGGAAAATTGACTATTGTACTCTGAGATGACTGAGATGACTGAGATGACTGAGTAAGAAGGCAAACTTCTTTAGGGATAACAGATGATTGTTCTTTGTTCAAAGATATTGTGACCACTTCAGTGAAAACTATGTGGCCATTTTAATAATACACTGTTGTTAACACTATATTGTGATTTTCTGTGATAGGTTGTAATATTGTGAATGCTGTACTTTGATTTTCTGTGAATGTTTTGAAATGGGATAGAGTGTTCACTATACTGTGTAATCAGAACCTTAAAAGCTGTTCATAGCAGCATTCTTTTGTACAGCTGGTCACGCATTGCATTACATATATCCACAAGAGATTTCTTTAAGTGGTACTGATTTTAAGAGGTTTACTTAATACAGTTCATTATAATTAATAATGCTAGAATAACAATTATAGTTGCTGTAAAGGAATGATATAGTAGCTATTAAGTTAGCCTATTAATTTTTAATTACTGCAGAAAAATGTTGAGACAATCAAATTAATTGTGAAAGCCAGGAAGAAGATTTATCAGGAATCTGTCAAACATGTCTCTATTCATAATCTCCTTTGCTAATTCATGAAATGATTTATAAATATTTGCTTCCTTGCCACTAACTTTAATCTCCCTTTTCAAGTTTGAAAATTGTTATGATTTCTCCAAACATTCACCCTTAACTTTAAATATACTCTGATTCAAAAACCCTGTAGAGCTTACTATTGGAAAACATCCATTTTAGACTGGAGAGATAGTTATAAACATTGACTTTTCAACAGAGAATAAATTTAGTGATTTCCTTTTCTGTTTCATCTTGATAGATTGCACATCAGGTAGGGTAACCAGGGCTTTCTATGAACAGTATAAACACATTCTTCTTTTGATTACACTGATACGGTAGAAGGAACAGTCCCCTAAAGTGAATAGATGCTTGCATTATGCAAGGCTTCGTAGGCATAGCTCTCATGTTCTATCATGCAGAAATGGGAAATATAATCAAACTGTTCTGATGCTCTTCACAGAAAAACATATTCTTTAGACATTCTTTTTGTATAATCATAGTCATTCAAATTTTTTTCTTTTTCTTTTCTTGAGGAGTGTGGGGGATACCTTACTGTAATAACAACCAAAAGATTCCAAAAGCAATAGTTTATATATGTGATGTTGAAGAAGCTTCTTTATATAATTACAATACTAATAATAATAATAAATGTAATCATGTCTTTATTGTACCAGGTCATCAAACAAAGTTTTAGGCAAGCAGTTTTCACCAGAGGCAACTTGTTGCATGGATGTTATGTTATGTCAGGTACCTTAGAACACAGAACAGTAGAGATGTTAGGGACATAAAGATAATCTAGTTCCCACATTTTGTATAAGAAGAAATCGACCCAGAGAGGCAAAGAGAGTGACGCTGGTTAGGGCAGGATAAATATTAGAACTCAGATCTTCCTGCAATTAGGCAAGTGCCCTTCACATCCCTTTGAGTCACAACTTACTCTGCCAACCTCTCCTCCTCCTCCATTCATTCATTCATTCATTCATTCATCTCTCTCACTCAATTTATTGTTTTTAATCTTCACACCATCAATTCACAGTTTAAATTACTTAGCAGTCTCTTACAAAGCATTTGTGTTTTTTAAAACTATTTTCTATTGAACTGGGTTAAGAAGCAGTTTTCCTGCAAAGTAAAATGAAAAATCACAAAAAAAGTAAATAAAACATGTAATGTCAGCTAGTGATACCCACTAATCATCCTGGTAGATGGTTTCTCATATGAGAAGTCTGGTGTTTGGTTTACAATTTTCTTTGATGAGCTGCTATGTGCTTATTTCTTCCCTATACCCCCATGGGAAAGAGAAGAACTAGCAAAAGACGCAGCTTGTTTTTAGTTATATTAATTTTACCCTTTTTGAATTTTGCTTATCACAATTACTTTGTAAAAGAAAGAATTTTTCTATGATTTACAGAATAGATGAACCCTTTCAAAAATAGTTTCATTACATAATACCTCTTATTCTTATTAAATATTGTTTTATTTAAAGATTGGCTTGTTTAGATGGATACATTTATTGTTTGCTAATCTTAAGGTGGTCTATTTCCATTTTCATTGGTGCCAAAATTGAGTTTGTAATACGTCTAGTTGGATTCCTTTTGGTGGGGGAACCTTATTGCCTAGAGGGATATATTTTATCCCTGTAAGAAATACCAGTAGCCTATATTTCATACTTTATATGATTTAACTTGGCCAATTTTGCTCACAAAGGTGAAAGTCTCCTGTTTTTTGCTATAATATGTCTTTTTCTTAAATGAGTTATTCTACCGGCAGAAGGTAAACACTTATTCAGAACCTGGTTGGGATTAGAGAATTGTTTGTCTTTGTTTTATTGGTTTTTTTCTGTTAAGCAGCAATCAGTTCCAGATAGATGTAGAAATGAAGATCTGTTATTAGGGGCTTCACTTAGTGAAAGAAATAATGAGGAATGTATCTGTATATGTAAGCTTCATATGTGTGTGTGTGTGTGTGTGTAGTGGGCGGGGCATGGGTGTAGGGATGTGTAGGGTGTAGGTATGTGTATATGTGCATGCATGTATACATACATACATGCCTACATGCATTCATACATACATACCTTAAAATAACTAGCACACTCTACCCTAAAACTTGAATTTTATGTTCTCCACAACAACATGATTGAGTTGTATTCATGAGATCATAGATTTTAGAACTTAAAAGGATCTTAGAAATAATCTATTCCAATCTATCATTTTGTAAATGACAAAATTGAGTTCCAGAAAAGTGACATGCTATCTGCCTAAGATCGTGCTGTAAGGAAACAGCCTTACTTTGTCAAATCTCAGATTCCAAATCCAGTACTTTTGTACTATGCTGCACCACTTCTATCTTAATGAGCTTTGTTGTATTACAAGATCCACACAGATTAGAGATGTTGAAGGGGTGGTGGTGGTGATAGATGGCTATTAAAAGCAATCACAATTATAACAGCAGGAGAAGTGACAGCTAACAGCCTGTCTTTCGAGCAAGAATGGGGAGAAACTCAAAAGCAGATGCAGAGCTAAGGTGTATATACTACAATTTTGTACTGCCATGGCAAGGATACTCCTCCAATAATGAGCTTTATCCTGTGCTCATTGGACCTCACATTTATTTTTGGAGAGGTTAAATCTAAAGAGTCAGGTTTTTTTTTCTCTCAGGTTCTTCACCGTAGTAAAATTCTGGGAGAGTCTCTCTCTCCCTCCCTCCCTCCCTCCCTCTCTCTCTCTCTCTCTCTCTCTCTCTCTCTCTCTCTCTCTCTCTCTCTCTCTCCCTGTCTCTGTGTGTGTGCGTCTTTCTCTGTCTCATTAATTAATTTTAGAAGAATTTTTCTTTAATAATTTGAGTTGCAAATTATCTCCATCCCTCTACCACCGCCCCTCACCCACAGAAAAGGGAAAACAATAAGATATCAATTTTACGTGGGAAATAACACAAAACATATTTCCATATTAGTCATATCACCAAAAAAAATTTAAAAAGAGAAATTGTATTTCAATTTGCACTCAAGAGTTCTTCAGTTCTCTTCATAGAGGTGGGGTATTTTGTTCATCATGCGTCATTTGGAATTTCCTTGGATGGTTCTAGTGAGCAGAGAAGTAAAGTCTTTAACAGTTGATCTGCATTACAACATTGCTCTTACTTTGCACAATGATCTGACTCTTCTCACTTCAGTTTGCATCAATTCATATACCTTTTACCCTCTTTGTCTTTTTATTTTTTTCTGAAGCTAACTTCACAATCATTCCTCATACCAAGATACTACTGCATTGTGTATATAACTCTTTTTCTTTTGTTTTTGATCTCTATGCAATACATGCCCAAAAGTGGTGTTGTTGAATGAAAGGGAAACCCAATTTTATAGTCCTTTGGAAAGAGTTTTAAATGAGCCTCCAGAATGATTGAACCAGTTCACCACTGCACCAAGAGTTCATTAGTGTACCTATTTTCCCCTATTCCATCAAGGATCAGGCATTTCTGATAGTTGTGAGGTGGCACCTCAAAATTGTTTAATATATGAATTCTCTAATCAATAGTGATTTAGAGCATCTTTTTATATTATTGAAGATAATTTTGATTTCTTCCCCTGAAAACTGCCTACTAACTCCTTGAGAACACAAGCCATTTGATACATCTGAAATCATGCAAAACCTATTTTCATGTTAGCCATGTTGTGAAAATAAACAGTAGCAAAATAAAACAAGTAAAAGTAGTTTTAAAAATATGCTTCAATCTACATTAGTCCTTTGGAATTGTTTTGGATTTTTGCTTTTATTAAAGTAGCCAAGTCTTTGACATTCCATCATCCTTTCAGTATTGCTCATACAGTTGACAAAGTGTTTTCACAGTTCTCACTTCCCTCTTCACGAATTCCTAGAAGTCCTCAAAGTATGCTTTGATCTCTATTCAGATTCCCATTAGTTCTTTCCCTGAGGATTGATAGCATTTTTTATCAAAAGTATTTCAGAGTTTTCTTAGATCATTGTATTACTCAGACTAGCTACTTCATTCACACTGAATTATATTACATTGTTATCACTATATCCAATGTCATGGTTGTACTCATTTCACTTTGCATAAGTTCATACTAAGCCTTCTTACTTCTTTTTTAGAGCATCCAGCTGTCATTTCTTATAGCAAATAATCCATAATAATTATGCACCACAACTTGTTCAACCATTCCCCTAATCCTTGGTCATCTCCTCAATTTTAAATTCTTTGCCTCTAGACAAGAGGTGCTACAAATATTTTGTACATATAACTACTTTTTCAGTGGCTTATAGGTCCATGTAAGTCCAATGGCAAAACAAAAATCAAGATGCTTGGCAATGTCCCAGGATGCAGCAAATGACATTGGAATCTTTGATGTCTGACCAAGTTCTAAGCACCCCATAGTATCTGCTTCACTCAACTTCTTAGACCTATGTAACAAATTGTTCTCCTCTTGCTTGGGGGAGACAGTTCCCTAACTCATCATCTAGTTTGAGGCCTGATACTCTCAACTTGTTTTAATTCGACAGCCATACTCACTTAAACTGTCTTTTAAAACAAATATTTTGTTCATATAACTTCTTTTTCAGTGGCATATAGGTCCAGTGGTAAAACAAAAACCAAGATGCTTGGCAATGGCCAGGATGCAGTGAATGACCTTGGATAATTGAGTGGTAGCCACCAAAAATATATGAGCAGCCCTGTAAAGGGATTGGCAAGTCATTACACGAGGTTGTAGTCCACCTTGAATGTTATGTAGCCTACAACACACATAGGGGAGTGGTGATCAAGGAGAAAGTCTTTCATTTTGGAGAGGTAGAAAGACTGGGTTATTGTTTGAGATGGAGAAGATCCATCTAGTGGAGGTAGGCAGAGATGCTGTGGGTAGGTGATTGCATGGGGATGTGAAGGTGAAGCATGAGACATCTACCAAAAGGAGTCTTATCACAATTGTTCATCTCTGAAGCACTGGGGAAGGGAACAGAAGTCAGGTTTCTGCAAAGAACCCAAGTTCTCTTATGAAACTTCAAGTTGATTAAAATGACTGTGTGTTTCTCAAGTAAGCTAACATTTCTGCAGGGATTGGGGGAAGGAAGAGAGGTAAAGAAATCCTTGCCCATCTTGCTGGAAACCTAAGAAAAGGAAAGCAAAAATAAATGATAACAAAAATTGGAAGTCCCAACAGAGAACTCTGAGCCCTTTCCAGGTTCTTAGAGTTTACAGAAGAGGAGAAGTGGATTTCTTCATAAAATTCCAACCTGCATGTTAGTCATAGGAAAATAAAGTTCACATAACCAGGCATGGCAACAAATGCAAAGTTGTTGTATAATCCTAGTATTGTATAATCCATTTCTCAGAAAGGGTCCAGAGCACGTTTACAGCTCCATGGGAAGTGCCTTCAATGTAACTGATTGAGGTCCTTCTAATAAGTTCTGCTACAGTAACAAAGGTTCATAAGGAAAATTAAACCATAGATAATGGATTTAATTATATTCTTTGCTCATGAAAAGAGGGAAATGCATGCGTTTTAAAACACATTCCATCAAATATAGTTAAAAGTTTTAAAATAGTATTTAGAAGATGACAATTTCGATTATCTGGAAAATTCTATTGAACGATACTGAGGAAATGAGACCTTTGTGAAATATTTTCAACACCTTCCTGTATCCACCAAGAATTTTAAGGGCAGCTGAGATAAATAGCTCTCCTTACAGAGCTGAGTTAAGTAGTTCTCCTCTCATCAGACAAGATAACAAGCTTTTCAAATACTGCTGCTCATTTTGCCAAGTCCTTAGCATCTTTCCTCCCTAAAGGAATAGGGAGGAAGGAGGAAGCATTGGCCTAGAAAATCAGCAGCTCTAGAAAGAATCTCAGTTTGTCCTCCTTAGAACAGAGACTCTGCTATTTCTGTTTTATCAAATCTGGCATGTTTTGGATTTTGTAACATACAAGTTGTACTTATAGCTACCCAAAGGAATAAAGGAATGAAGTCATAATGTAGTAATAAAAAGGAGTATCTTTCCAGAATAAAACAACTCAAAGGAATATAGACAATAGACCCTATTGTTTTATACCTAGCATATGATTCTAATTTCACAAACACTGGGTGTAATAGTTTCCAAAAATATAAATGCATCACTAATTTTCCAGGAATTATAAAAAAAATAATATACCATATTGTAAAATTTTAACAAGAATAAGATACAATTTTTTTCTGTGATGATTCATTAGTCAGAGAAATTCATAGTAATAAAGTACCCCAGAGTCTATGTTGTCTAACTTATATCAGGACAGAAGATTTCTAGTAAGTAGAAACTTTAAATACACATAATATGTGGGTTTGCATTTGGATAGGTACTAGATTTATGATTTTACTAGTTCAGTGTATTTAAGGATGAGGAAACTTCCTCTGCTAATTCAAATCAAGCCTTCATTGCAACTTATTGTCTTATAGCAGTGGTTCTTAACCTGTGGGTCTCAACCCCCTTTTTGGGGGGATTGAATGTGTTTTGGGAAAACACATGTTTCCGATGGTCTTAGGAAGGGAGATACTGTTCCTATATCTGTCTCTAGGCAGGTCTTCCCACATGCAGATACACCCACATATGAGTACTAAAGGGTTGCAACATTAGGAAGGTTGAGAACCACTGTCTTGTAGAGTTGTGTAGAGGACTGAGTATTTAAGCAGCCTTTTCAGGGACATAGAACCAATGTGTGCCAGAGGCAGAACTTTAACCCAGATCTTCCTTACCAGCTCAGTAGATAGAATTGAGTCTTGAAATTTGCATTTTCTTCACCATTTGAAATGAACTTAACTAAACAATGAATTTTTACTTCTGAAAAGGAAGATCTAGGACAGAAAGATGTAATATGATAAAGAAACATGGTTTGCTCTAGTGTATACTATGCTCATCTAAACTCATTTTCTCAGGTTCTGACCCAAATTCTTCCTGAAGCCTTCCACAAATCTATATTGCTCTTTCCCTTATCTAAATTCAAAGAGAGCTGTTCTGCATTAATCAAACAACTATTAATAATACAATTGTTTTTTTCTTCTCAAAATGTTGTATAGAAGTCTTATCTTCACAATGAAATTGAAATTTCCTTGTACAGACCCCTTTGCTATTGCTGCTCTTGTTCAGTATTTTTTTGGTTCAGATTTGTACACTTCTCAATGCCATTTGGCATTTTCTTGGTGAAGATACTGGAGTGGTTTTCTGTTTCCTTCTCCAGCTCATTTTATAGATGAAGAAATTGAGGCAAACATGATTAAGTGACTTGTCCAGGGTCACATAGTTAGTATGGGTCTGAGTGTAGGATTTTAACCCATGAAGAGGAATCTTTGTGATTTTTAGTTCAGTGCTCTCAGTTACATAACCTATAACTCCATTAATTTACCATAATTAGATGTATATTAACTGCTTAATAAATGTATTTGCTTAATGTTTAGACTACAGCTAAAAATAGATATAACTAATCTTTTTATAAATGCTGATTCAATGGTAATTCTAACTAAATCAAAGTTATTATGAAATATTATTTTGATAGTAAAATACAGATAGGAATAGTGTTTCCATTAACTCAATCGTTTTGAAACACTGAAAAATTTACATAATCCAGTAAATTGGTAAAAAAAATAGAATGTTTCCAGTTTTATTATACAAATTGACAATGTCAGTACAATTGATACACTGATACTTTTAAAGCTAAATAATAATACTAATGTCACTATTAATAGTACTAATATATATATACATATATATATATATATATATATGTTTTTAGAGTTTAACAAAGAGTTTTATATGCATTATCTTATATGATCCCAAGATTATATAAGAGAGATTTCAAGATTAAGAAAGTAAGTCACTGGCCTTTTAGAAATGACAGATACTTTTCTCCCCAGCATTACACACTGATTACAGAATGCCTCAAAACCACCTTTCAGAATCCAAGTTCTAGTCCTAATTAGTTCATGTTCACTTTGGTCCATGGATACTAATGTTTACTAAGGTAGTTTTAAATTCAATTCAATAAAAATGCAGATTAGATTAGAAGCCAAATGTTTTATACACTTAAAATGTATTTATCATTCCCAGAAAGAGGAGAATCTTTAGACAATGATTGGAATTGTCTTTGAACATAAAATAATTTGATTTTTTGCCAGAGTTAATGAATTGCACACACATATGTACATATGATTTACCATGTCTGTGATCCTGGATAATCAGTGGTGTTCATTCTTTCATTAAATGGATGTTTATTGTTATTAGGAAAGAATTGTAATAGAGTCCAGACTGTTTCAGCTGTTATATAGGAGATAAAATGATGGATTGAGGATGAGAATGCATAGGCTGAAATACCTGTTTTGTCACCTACTACCTATATGAACGTAAGTAATTTTTGATATGTAAAAGGAGATTCTGGGCAAAAAGATCTTTAAAGTCTCATTCTGGATTAATATCTATTAGTTAATGATTTAATTGAATCATTCTGATTTTTAGTGATAGAATTGGGGATTTACATTCTTTCTGTATGGTTTGGAACAGTTTGATCTCTTGTGTCTATAACTTGTTTAGGTATTTTTATATACAGTGGGTTCACTGTTTGGGGTTGGTGGGTAGGGGAAAGATGGGGAGAAAATTTGTAACCCAAAATCTTGTGGAAATGAATGATTGTAACAGTAATCAATTTAGCAGATACTTAGCCTTTGGTAACTTAGGGCTAAGTACCTCTTGAGAGAGGCAGAGGGTATGAACTGAGTCTCCTGTTGCTGACATGGCAGGAGGGGGTTTTCTGAGACAAGACACCAATAAGTTCAGAGACAGAGGATCAGAATTGGGAATTTTCATCTTGGTGGCTCCTGGTGGAGGGAGCAGAATTGTCCCAGCATCTGGGAGCTGGGCTGCTAGACTAAAAACTGAATTGGAGTTTCTATGAAAAGCAGAATCTGGTGAAGGCTGCCTGGAAGGTCAAGTTTTCTCCTGGGTTCTAGGGCCAGCTAAACTGCTGGAGGACTGAAGAGGCATCACCAGGATAAGACTTTGTTTGTGGCTTGGCTGATCCTTAAGTTCCTAGCAACAGAAGTGGCAAAGGGTTTAGGATGTGCTGGACCTTGTGAATTTCAATGTGTACCAAGAACTGCCTGGAGGACTGGATGAGAACCTGGGAGCTGTCTATCTCTGAATCCAGGTGACTGTTTGGTAGATTCACAAAGGAGCTGGGACCATGGAAGGGAATCCAGGGAATCTGAGAGACCACCCTGAGTCAAGATGAAGAAAAGGCCTCTCCTCCAATATAGAATGCCTGATGAAATTGAAATTTGCTGGACACTGAGGAGGGGTGGAGGGTTTATGTAATTTTCTAATGGTTGTATTTAGTGACTGATTGCTAGATAAGTCACTAATTAAGTTAATCTATATTTTCCCCATGAGTGGAAGATTGATTATTGTATTGTGAATTTATTTGAATGATTAAGTGTTAATTATTGCATTGTAAATCCATTGTGAATGTTTGCCTTGATTTGTAATGGAATAAATTGAATGTTCACTACACTATGTAATCTGAACCTTAAAATCTGTTCACAGTAGCATTCTTTTGAGAAGCTGTTCACGCGTGGCATTACAATGATGTAAACTAAAAATAAACAAATGTTAATTTTTAAAAAATGAAAAAAGTTAGTTCACTGACAGGGATAACTATTATTCTGACAGAAAATAAAGAAGGGAAAGTAGAAAATGATGCTGTGAAGTTGTGGGGAAAGAAACTGAGAGAGATTGCTCCAAATAGCCTCAATTTTAATGAAGCAAAAGACTAAATTATTTATTGTATATCGTTCTGTGTTGTGTTAGTAGCAGGGGCAGAGGAAATTGTAAGGAAAATATTTGGATGAATTTTGTGGGACATAAAATAGGAAGTTATCAGATATCTGTAGCATAATTGTGGAAGAAACTGTCAATTCTTGTTCATGAAACCTGACTGAATGAGTCTTAAAGTGAGGTATTATTTTAAGTTGGTAAACTGTGTATAGGCATGCTGCAGAAGGATTTAGAGAGCATGTGGAATAACCTGGGATAAAGATATCTCAGTTGTTTGTCATCTTCTAGAGTATTTGACAGTTTTATATCAAATAACCATAGCAGATTTATTCCATATGTATCTGTTTTCAATTCTATAAATACAATGTATTGAGTTTAATTGGGTAGTCATTGTGTGCGTGGTCTCAGGCAAGCTCCTTCAAGCAAAGCTTTTTAGTGAATGACAAGTTATTGAGTTAACATGGGCCTAGGAGGTCAGATTTGTCAGTTCTGAAAATCTTAAACCATTTTAATCAGACCCTGTAGCGGTGGTCAATCCAGAAGTCAGCTAGTGTTTAAAAGACATTTTTTTAGAGGAAGCTGATTTGTTCCAGAAAGGCGTTTAATCTCCTCCCAGTGAAAGATCACTCATGTCCACCATCTGGAGCACCCTTTCTCTAATAACCAGGCTTTTTACCCAAGAAAGTGAATTGGCAATTATAAAATCATTTTGGGATTATAGAACTGAAATAAAGATTTGAATGATCTGGACAAGTATTCTGTTCCTAGCACCATAGAGCCTGATGAATTTTCCTTATTATAATATGGAGTTTAATGATACACAAAATCATTTTGTTTATGAGATATAGTATCTCCTTCCCTTGAAAAGTCCTGAGTCACACAAATCATTCTTACTCCTTATCTCTTAAACATACCCCGTTTTTCATTTCTTTTTGAATTTGTTATTGCAATATTCCCCCTTTCTTTATATTTCAACATATATCCTTAATATTTTCCATGTATGTTTTTTTTTCTTTCTTATGAAGGACTGTGCTGCTTTTCAATTTGCATTCCTAATGATTACCACAACGCCTTGCACATGGTAAATGTTTCATTCATTCATCAAATTATACCATCCAATAGAAAAAGCACTGTATTTAGAAGCAGAATAATTGGGTTTGAGTCCCATTTCTTTTATTTAATTGCTTTGTGATGGTGGACAAGTTATATGACCTCTTCGAGCTTCATTTCACACAATTTTTAAATAGAACAATGCCTTAAAGATCTACTTCGAGCAAGATGGTAGAGCACATAGTGGCCAATCCTGGGGTCAAAAAGACCTGAATTCACAACCAACCTTTGACACATACCAGCTGCATGATCCAGAGCAAATCACTTAATCTCTCAATGCCCCAGAAAATTCCTTAAAATTAGTTGTTAATCTGCATAGGTGAAGAGAGTTTCTACATTCTGTTTCACCCAAGGAAGAAATCATAGGTAAATACCAAACCACATACAATAAAAACCCATCTCACTAGGCTGTTAAAAGGAGGAAAAATGAAAAAAAAAAATGTAAAGCATGATATAAGTAGGAAATGCAAGTTATAATGATAAAATTCTCAGATTTGTTCATTGATTTCATTACAAATTTATTTTTTTACAATGACAAAGATGGAGACACACCCTTAAATGTGATCAAAATATTATATAATCTCTTTAAATTAGGATATCTAAGCCTTTTATCTCCTTTAGGATTTGACTCAGTTTGAACTATAGATATCTATTTGTTAATTTGAACAAGTTCAAGAAAGCCTAAGGTAAAAGATAAGCAATCATGATAGACCATCTCTCTGTCTTTTTATTTTTCTCTTTTTCTCTGTCTTTCTCTCTTTGTTTGTCTGTCTCTCTGTCTTTGTTTCTGTCTCTTTCTCTCTGTCTGTCTCTGTCTCTCCCTCTTCTTTCTCTTTCTCCCTTTTTCCCTTTCCCTCTTAATTTACTTCCTCTTATCCACTAATCTTGCACAATTATGCATGCTTACTTGAAGGATACAAAGCATGGCATTTGTCTTTTTAGCTCCCTATGATATTGCCCTATTGAAGGAAAGCACTACAGCCCTTAGAAAGTCAGTAACTGGACTGACATTGAAATTGACAGATGAATTATATCTATTTCACAGAGTCAAAATATTGCACATATTTGTTGACAAAAAAAGCAAGAACAATAAATCATTTCCATTTTGAGGAAGTTAGTCTTCCAAAAGGTTGAGGGAAATTTAAAGACAACCCATTTCATCTGCATCAGTGAACACATGTCCTTAGTAGGCTGAGGTGATTTAACATTCTATCTCTGACCGACATGAACATTCCTTCTTAAGCTCTATGTTTTTGTCAGCATATCTTACATGCCTGGAATACACTCTTTCATGTCTGCCTCTTAGAATCCTTAACTGCTTTTGAAATGGCTTAACTAGGCTCAGATGCTACATCTTACAGAAAACTTTTCCTTATCCCCCTAATTCTTAATGATTTCTCCCTCTATCTTATCAATTTATCTGTTTATATCTTGTAGTCATTAGAACATAGTTTCAATGGAGACATCAATTGTTTTTTATCTTAGTCTCTCTCTCTCCCCCGCCTCAGTGCCAGGAACCATGCTTTGGACTGAGTAAACACCTAAGGAACCTTTCTTGAAATGATTTAGATTTTGGAGATTCATCTCCATGGATCCAAAGCACAGTGACTAAGAACTCTGCCGCTCAGGTTTTTCAGATACAGAAATGTGTTTTATATCACACAGTTTAGAATTAAGAGCAAACTTAGAGTTCATTAAGGCCAATTCAATCATCCCTCATTCCACCATTTATACATCAGGAAATTGAGTCTAAAAGATATTAAATGGTTTTCTCTAGATCACATGGGCAGTAAAGAAGAAAAGTCAGGGTTGACCTCAGGTCCTCTGATTGCAAATCCAAAAGATCTCTTTACTCTGCCTTCTTAAATAAGAACTGAAATATTGACCCCACAAAACTAGTGTATCACATTGTCTTTTCAGAAACTTTAGAAATGATAGAATTCCATGCTAGTGGTGCAAAGGGAAGATCATTTCCAAGGAGCTGGAGTTTATAACCCATCTATAAAGTTTGTTATGCATATGGTTGTGAGAAAGTCATGTCAATTCCATAGACTTCACTTGCTCCATCTGTAAAGAGAAGAGATTGGGCAAGAATACCTTCAAAGTCACTTGCAGGTCTCTACCAATATTAATGTTGCTGTACCTATGTTTTTCTTATACTTGAAAATCTAGTTTATGAGGCTTGATGAAGATGTCAATTATCTTATTTAGACAGGATGGATATTAAGGGAGATAGAAAGACTACTATGCAAATAAATGTAATGATTATATTAGCTTCCTCTAGATAAATCTGAAAGCTAAAAGTAAGGCTATTGCACAAAGCTAACATTCTACAAATAACCAATTCTGTGAGAGTTGTGCCACAATTCTACAAGCAGCACTCATTTGAACCAATTAAATAGATTGTGCTTTTAAGATGAATGCTATTTTGTACCAAAAAGAGGTAAGAAAAATAACTATTTAGTGATCCCAGGTGAATTTGCTTAAAAAAGTGAAATGTACAGGGTTTGGTTCCAATAATTTCTATGGTCTTCTTGTTTTGCATGTTATTAATCATGAGAGCATATGTTAACTTTAACGTACCCTTCCAATTTTCTGTTGTAGTTTAAGTCCCATTAGAACAAAAACCATTGGAGCTAAAATTCAATTTAACAACAGAACTTCTTAATTTTTTTGTCTTTTTGGAGGGGAAAAGGCATGGAAACTGGGGTTAAGTGACTTGTCCAAGGTCATACAGAACAACAGTACTTCTAAGGTCCATGGTAATAGAATTTTTCTTTTACTTTTCTCACAATTAAATAGCCATTAATAGTTATATTTATTTCCTTCATCTCTTGTTTTGTTAACTTTAAACTTTCATATAATAGATAAGCTGATGAGGAGATAAAACTCTCCTAAGCTTTTTTGAGGAGCATACATTGCACATAGCTTATGCTTAAAAAATCATTTATTGAGTGACTATAACCTCGGTTATCTCAATATTGTACAATGCCACTGATTCTCCTTCTTTTGTGAATGTGGGAATTTGTGTGTGCACACATGCTTTTGTGTGTATATGCATTGAAACAACATGGAGATAACAGTATATGTTATCACACACACACACACACACACACACACCAATCAAAAACTGCCAATCCCTTGTGAAGTACACTCCCTTGCAAAGCAACATCAGCATGAAAGAGGAATTCTGTGGTCTAACATTTGAAAGCGAAATAAGCCCAGAAAGCATAGGAAGATAATCAAATAGGAAATTGTGAGTTATCAGAAGGAATTATTTCACTGAAGAAGCTATGAATGAAGAAGAAACTTTATCAAAACCTTTCTAATATCTGAGTAAACTGGATCCAAGCACAGAGATCTGATCTCAGCCCTGTGTTCTTTAACAATGATCATTGACTTGGATAAGAGCATACATGGTGTTTGCAGATGGCACAAATTTGGAGGGAAAGCTAACACATTGAATCACAGAACTACAATCCAAAGAGAACAAGAGAAAATAAAGCATGAGGTTACCTAGATTTGTAACAAAGTGTTTGGTAAGTATCCTTTTCTGTTTTTTTGGGCAAAAATACAGAAAAAAAATGCTCAATGGTACAACTGTTGGGTAGATTCAAAATTGGTCTAATAGCCAAGGATGATTATTAAAGATTTTGTGTCAACTCAGAGGACTGTTTATAGTGAACACTCAACAGTCTGTCTTTTGCCTTGTACCATTTAACATGTTTTGTTAGATGAATAGAAATTTAGCTGGCATGATTACTATTTTTTTGTATTGAGTTACAATCAGAATCCAAGGAATCTCCAAAATAGATTCATATTTATTAATGTAATAAAGTCTATCTGAATTAATAGCCCATTAAAAGTTACAGGCTAGAATGATGATAGCTCTGAAAATTGCCCTGGTCATACCACGTATGGTGGCATAAATGATTAATGCCTCCTTGATCTTGTCATTTAAATAAAAGCTAATGGATATAATGATAGCCTGAATAAGTGATTCTGAGGGTGTATATTTGTGGTGTGTGTGTGTGTGTATGTGTGTGTGTGTGTGTGTGTTTAAGCAGAGATGGGAGGAAGAATAGAAAGGAACCAGACCATAACCTGTGATTTTTAAGGATGAGGAATTCCTAAATAAGGAAATTCTCTCCATTTATGAAAATTGGCACCATCTCTGTGAATTAGATAGTTGCCTAAGTATTGGGAAATGAAATGTGTTGCCAGAGTTAGGTAATCATTAGAGCTGAGATTTAAACAACAAGGTTTTGTTTTTTGTTTGTTTTACTTAAAGGTTAGCTTTCAATCTGCTAAACCATTCTGCTTCTTATGGAGCTATGTTCAAGGATCTGAAGGGTTAATACATGAGATTAGAGGTAATACATGGTCTGAGATAGTCAAATTCAAAACAATTGGGAGAAGTTTTAAAGACTAAATTAGGTTTGATATTAGAAAAAAATGAAAAGCCTTAATAATTATAGTTTTGCAAAAGTAGGTTTGACTTCCTCATCACATATTGTACAAGCTGGACTCGAGATGGTCCCTTGGAACTAAGATTCTGTGATTCTGAGGATCAGGTGAGGTAACTACAGAGGATTAGCTTAAATACAAGAAGATTGGTGGGGGAGGAGAAATGGTATCACTCTTTCTATAGTTTTGAAGGTATTTCATATTGAAGGGGAATTATATTGGTTTTGATTATTCTTAGAAGACAGAACTGGGATCAATCGGGGCAAGAAAAAAAAGACTTTGACTCAAAATAAAGACTTCATTATATGATTTTATCTTTCTTCAGTCCTGACCAACTCTTTTTCTTAGCAAAGATATTGGAATGGTTTGCCATTTATTCTCCAGTTCATTTTACAGATGAGGAACTGACTTGAGTCATGACTTGCTCAGGGTCACACAACTGGTAAGTGTCTGAGGCTGGATTTGAACTCATGAAGATGAGTATTTTTGATCCCAAGCCCACTGTACCACCTGGGTGCCTTCCTCATACAATAGAATTATCCTAAAGTGGAATGGGATCTATCAGATATTAGTAATTCTCCAACACCAATTGTTTTCCAGCAGAAGTTTGGTGACCATGTATGCAAGATAATGTAGAGAAGATTCCAGGTTAGAAACAAGTTGGGCTAGAAGATCTCTGTGGTCTTTTACCATTCAGGGTCTATTTTTCTCTTTCTCAAATACAGACTTTTCTGTATCTTCAATGTGATAGAGTAGTGCTAAAGGAATTGGGATGCATGGATCATTCTTAAGAGCTAATTCTATAGCAATATAGTCTTTTTTTAAAGCCAGAAATGTATTAGATCTAATTGACAAAACTACTTGAGGAGACGTTCTACATGTTGGTTTCCTTATGTTTTTGTATACATGACTATCAATAAATTGTCATCAGATAATGCAGGACAATCCCCAGGTTCTAGATTTCCCTAACTGAACAAATAAACAGAATTTCCATAATAACACCAACTTACCTATACTGAAGATATGAAGAAAGGACTCTTTGGTTTCTAGATTAATTTATTTTAGAGTTTGTGCATTTCATATTACCAGGGAATTTCAGGTTGTCCATTACTTAAGTTTGGATATCATGTTTCCTTAGGAGAAAGCTGATTAAAATCAAGAGTAAAGGTAAAGCCCTTTATATAGGGCTTATAGATTTCTGACTTCAAATCAAATTCTGTATCTATGAAGGAAAATCGGAGATGATAAATGCCTTTGTAAAATTAAATCCAAAACTTACTTTAGGAAAGTTAAGGAATGCCTATCCTTCTAAATAGATTTTGATGGACAAAAGAAGAAAATGTCAGAGATAGTTTGGGTTGTTTTTTTTTTTCCTGCTCCCTAGGCAATGAGAGGGAGATATTTTTGTTTCTTTAATAGTGATACTATGCATTTATAAATCTCTTTTTCATAAAGAAGTCTTATTTAAATGTGTTATAAAATGTATTTTTAATACTTTGCCAAAGGAAATGGAATAACAGAACATGATAAATGGAGAGGGTATTTATTGGATTTGGATACAAAGACCCCAGGTTTAATTCCTATCTCTGTTACTTCTTACCTGTGGGACTTCACTTTTCTGATCTTCAATTTCTCATTTTTAAAAATATTTTTAGTTTTTTGGAGGGGGGAAGGGAGGGTAACTGGTGTTAACTGACTTGCTCAAGGTCACACTGCTAGTTTCTGTGTTTAGTGTCTGAGGTCATATTTGAACTCAGGTCCTCCTGACTCCAGGGCTGGTGCTTTATTCACTGAGTCATCTAGAGCTCCTGAAATTTCTCATTTTTAAAACTGAAAGATTAGACCTGCTGACCTTTTGGTTCCCTTCCAGTTCTAAATCTACAATCTTAGGACTTGTTTGTACTATAAGAAAACTGTATCAATTAAATACTAAAGCAACAATGACTCACTTTTCTCTCCCTCGTTTTTGATATCTTTAAAATCGGAATAATTTATGAAACCAGCTAGGTCAGAGATAACTTAATGTCCTCTCATTCATTAGGGAAATTTAAAAATAAATGGAACACAGACACCCATACACCCAGACACACACCCAGACACACACACACACACACACACACACACACACACACACACACACACACACTACTTTAAAAATCAAAAGAAACTTATAAACTATCTGCATGATTTTGTAGATGAGAAAACGAAGGCCCAGAGACTTGAAGTGATTAACTTTCAGAGCCAGGGTATAAGGCCAATTCCCTAGTCTCCTAATCCAGGGCTATTTGCATTATTCAAACCTGGTTTAATTATTGTAAAGGAAAACCACCATGCAAAGTCAGTACTACTACCTATGGGAATATAAGGAAGATAGTGTGGTCTTTATTGATCAGGAAAAAAAATGCAATAGAATGAGCTCATTGGAAGACTGAAATGCAATAATAATGATAATAATAATAATAATATAATGATAATAATAATAATAATAATATCACATTCAGTAATTAAGTTGGAACTAGAATTGGTTTCCTGACTTTGATCCTAGTTATATGGCATTTCATCTCATTATATTCCTGAAATTACACACACATACACATACACACACACACACACACACACACACACTTACACTTCAATAAATCTGATGGGGCAGCTAGGTGGTACATTGAATAGAGCACAGACCGTGGAGTCCAGAGCACCTGAGTTGGAAACCAGCCTTAGACGCCTGACACACTTACTAGTGGTGTGACCTTGGGTATGTCAGGTAACCCCAACTGCCCTACCTTCCCCCTCTAAAAAGCTAAATGAATGAATGAAAGAATGAATGAATGAATGAATCTGACAATTCTTTTCATATATGTGATAGAGCTACACATAAACTAGATAACTTGGTCTCATGACATTTATGCCCTTTATTTCATGTTGAATTCTACTTTATATTACAGTTATTTTGTACATGATTTATTTCCTTAATCCTTCCATTAACTTCAGCTCCTCACCTGCAGTCCTTGCCTGTTCAACTAGACAGTAATCTCTAGAAAGGCAGATAATTGCTTTTAGTACAGTCCTTTCAAACTTTTCCCCCACCACTATAATGAAATTCTAATGTTATCTTCCTTTCCTTTCCCTTAACTTCACTTCTTTTTCTTTTCCCTGGTAGTCTCAGGTGAGGGATGGACTGGAATTGTGATCGAATTGGTAGAGGGATCTCTCTAGGAAGAAAGTTGTCCTACTAATATTTGACATATATTCTGCAATTTATACTCTTTTTGGATGTATTACAAGATTAATTGACTTACCCAGAGTCACACAAACAGTATGCATCAGAGGCAAACATAGGCAAGTGGCTTCAAAGAAGTGCATGCATGAATGCATGCATGTATGTATAGATATATAGGTATATATATATATGTATATGTGCATATGTATACATGTATATGTGAGCTTTAAAGTCATTTTTTAAACCTAATAATGAATTTATAGCACAATTAGATTGAAAACTGTGATGAACAATGACCTTGTGTTATCTTCTCAGCGCTGTATATCTATTTTATCATGCTTTGCACAAATGAATCTTTAATTAATTGCTGAGTCATGAAATTGTAGGCTTGAAATGGGTTTCAGAGGCCATTAAGTCCAATCTGATCCTGATGAAGGTCTACTCTGCAACATCCCTCTCAAGTAGTATCCCATCTTTACTTGAAGACATCTAGTGTGAAGAATTCATCCTTCTAAAGGAGTCTATTTCAGTTTTGGATTGTTATGAAGCTTTTCTTTCTTTTTTTTCTCATTATGCAAAGGCCAAATTGGTCTCTTTATAAAACCTATAACTATTGTTCCTACTTCAGCCTTCTGGTGCCTAGTGTAACAAATGCAATCCCTCTTACACATGACAGCCCTTGAAATGCTTGAAGACAGTAGCTATTATGTTCTCTCTAAATCTTCATTTCTCCTGGTTAAGCAAACACAATTCCTTCCATTCATCTTCATGTGGCATGATCTTGAGGCTTTTCAACAATTCTGGTGGCCATCTTCTTGATTTTCTCTAGTTCATCAATGTCATTCCTAAAATATGGTGCCTAAATTGAGTACAATACTTTCTAAATGTGCTCTGACTAGGGCAGAATGCAAAGAGACAGAGGCATCCTTAGTTCTAGCAGTTATGTCTCTATTAATGCATCCTAAGATCACATTTGTGGCTTTGGCAGTCATATAACACTGCTGATAAATGTTACACTTATATTCTACTAAAACCCTCAGATCATTTACAGGCAAACTGCTCTCTGGCCCTGGTTTCCCATCTTGTATTTTTTTATGAAGTTCATTTTAAACTTAATGTAAGACTTCACATTTGTCTCTGTTAAAGTTTACCTTATTATATTCAACTTGAAGTTCTACTCTGTTGGGAGTCTTTGGACCGTGATTCTTTCACTGAACATACCTTCTTCATCTTGTGTCATATGCCAAACAGAAATGAGTTGGATTTTTAGTACAGTTATTCCACTTCCAGGCAGCAGGTACCACTCATTCAAGGACTCTCTTATTTATAATTTTTATTACCCTCAATACCTAATGCAGTCATTTCATAATAAATGCAGTGCAACATCCATATATTACATGCCTACTATGTTCCTACTATGCAACTGTGCTAGACACAAGGAATACAAAGTATTTAACTAATATCTGCTAAATTGCTCATTTGATTTCATTGCAATTGAATTGCAAAAAGAAATTGCAAATTTGAAAGTTGCAAAATAACCTATATGTACTGAAATATTTATAATAGTTTTGTGTGTTGTGGCAAAGAACTAAAAATTGTGTGGATGTCAGTCAGTTAGGGAACGGATGGATAAATTGTAGCACATGATTATGATGCAATACTACAGTGGTCTAAGAAATGATGAACTTGATTGTCTTATAAAAACATGGAGAGACTTGCATGAAATAATGAAGAGCAAAATGAGGGGAACCAAGAGAACACTACATATGATGACAAAAATACTGTTTTAAGAACAACTTTGAGAGAACAAGTCATTTTGACTGTTATTAATATCTGAATCAACTACAATGGACATATGAAGGAAGATGCTATGTGCATCCAGAGAAAGAACTGATAAATAGAGGTCTATATAGAATTGTTACATATAAACATGTATATGCATACATATACATGTATAAATATATTTTTATCAAATAGTAATCATCTCTAGGGTAAGGGAATGAAGAAAAAAAGGAAATTTACATGATGACTTTATTATATACTTAAAAGGATTTGTACATGTACATAATAGATTTGTGGTTTAATGTGCAATCGTATTCTATTATTCTATGGAAATGCTTATTTTGTTCAACAAATTAAAAATAAATGAAATATTTTTAAATGAAATTGAAGTGCACAGGGCACATTTCAACTACATTAAGCACAATCATCCTTTTTTTTAGGAAGAAGATGTCATAACATAGTCTGCATTCAGAACACATAGTTCAGCAATAGGATAGAAACTCAATTTTTCATTTAATTGATATAGAGAATCTCTCCATCAATGCATTCTTCTCTGCAACTTATGTTAGAGAGTTGCCTGATGCACTAAGCTGTTATTTGCCCAATCACAATAAACTATATGCCAGGCAGTATGGTAAACACCAGAGATACAAAAAGGGCAAAAGCCAATTCTTGCCCTCAAGGAACTCACAATCTAAAGGGGCTGACAGCTTACAAATATGTATATGCAAAGTATGTATAGAAGATACATGGGAAATAATCAATAGAGGGAAAGCATTAGAATTACGAGAGCTTAGGGAAAGCTCATTAAGTATGTGTTTTCACTTGGGACTTAATGGAAACCAACAATGCCCAGAATCACCCATCAGTATATGTGAATAGGACCCTCAACTGTATTTTCATGGATTCAAGGTCAGGTCTCTCTCCACTTCTCTACCAAAGTAACAATAAATTTATGTGAAGGATATTTAACCTTCAACCTGAATCATTCAAAATGTGGACAAAAAGTCACAAAAGAAGAAATATTGGTCTCCAAGAAATCATGACAGAAGTTTGGGAAGCAGTAGTATTTTACTTGAATTTTTATAGGCCAATTCTCCCCAAGAACAGATTTTTTTTGTCTGTTTTGTGGAGGTCATTTTGTTGTTGTTGTTTTAACCTCACATACACATACACAAACAATAATGCAAAGGATCAAACTACTTTCCAATGTCCAGTCGAATAAAAGATTATTTGTAGAATCCAGGAAGGTTTTGTGATGGAGTAAATATTCAAACTGAGTTTTGAAGAGAGCGTATATGAATTTGATAGAGATGAAGGCAGTCTAATGTGAGAAGGTAAGGCTATCCTGTGTACAGGGAAAAGCATCAGCACAGACTTGTCAAAGCAAAGCATATAGTTAGCAGTAAAGTATGAAAGAAACAATGTGTATGTGGAGAAAAGAAATGTAACATAAGACTGGAAAAAATATAGAGTGACATCAGATTTTGAAGGGTCTTGAATTTGCCAGGCTCCAAATCGTATATGCTAGGCATTTTACTTTGTCCTGAAGACAAAATTTGTAAAAAAAAAAAAAAAAAGAAAAGAAAAGAAAAGAAACCCTTCTCTTAAGGAACTTAAATTATATCAGGAAGCAAAATAAGATAAAATAAAATAACTCATGGTTTTATTAAATGAGTACACTCAAATGTATTTGAAAAGATTGCAGATGTGATGGCTATCAATCATCATTAGGAAGGGAGAGATGTCATAGAACTTCAGATAGGAAAAAAAATCTCAAATTTCCAAAAACAGATGCTGGATTTTTAAAACACTAAACTAATAAACTTGATCTTTGGGAAAATGATAGGACAGATGTTAACATGGTTTATTTGTGAGCTCTTAGGGGAAATGACTACATTAAAAATCCATTGAAAAAGTCATATTACATAAATTTTATTTTTTTATTATTCAACTATTGAAGAAGCATTGATTAAATGCTTGCTGTGTTCTGGACACTGTGTTAAGATCTGGGACTCCAAATAAAAAGCACTTGACCTTGTAGAGTTTATATTCTAATGGGGGAATCTTGAAGGAAATTATGGATTCCGAGAGGCAGACATAAGGAAGGAGAGCGTTCAAGGAATGGGTTAATGAGCATGTGTAAGATACATAGACAGGATGCAACTAGTAGCTGGAGGGACATGAAAGAACTCCTGAGTAAGATAGTGATTGAATTAAGTACTACAGGAAGCCAAGGTTTTAAGAATCAGAAGACATAAGGGAAAGCATTATAAGAATTGAAGACATCCAATAGAAAGGCATAATGGGATAAATGGAATATCCTGAGTGAGGAAGAGAAAGTTGACTATATGACAGGACCATAGAGTACAGGAGAAGTAATGTGAAAGAAGATTGTAAAATAGGGCAGGGAGCATGATACGAAGAGTTTTAAACATCAATTAGAGGAATTTATATATGAACCTACAAGTCATGGGGAAGCACTGGACATTTTTGAGTAGGGAGGTGACATGTTCAGAACTAGACTTTAGGATAATCATTTTGTCATTTCTATGGAGGAGAGAATGAAGCAGTAAAAAGTTCAAGGAAGGAACACATATTAGACAGCTTTGGATATATTCCAAGCAAGTGGAGAATTGAACTGGTACTAATGTGATTTCTGTGTAAATGGAGATATGAGGATATGTTTAAGACATTATAAAGAAATAAATGACAAGAATATAGCAACTGAATTGAATATGTGGGACTAAGGAGAATGAGTAGTTGATAATATCAAGGCTGTGAATGTGGGCGACTAGAAGCATAGTGATGAGTAAGGAAATGGTAAAAAAAATGACAAGATGAATGGATTTGGGAAGAAAGATAATAGGTTCTGTTTTGGACATGTTTATTTTGAGATTCATAAAGATATGCATTAAGGAATAAGGAAAGGAACTGGGCCTGTAATTTTCTAAATATTGGGAAGCACTAGGTAAGAAAATACTTCCATCTCATTAAAAGTCAGCATATTGTCTCCAACTTCAATTCTTAGATAGTTTCCTAAAGCACTGAAAAGTTAAGTGACTTACTCAGGGACACATAGCCAATCTGTCAGAAGCAGGATTTGAACTCAATATGTCAGACGTTGTTTAACAAGAAAAAATTTTTAATTCAGTTTTAAATGTTATTGTAATATATATTAATGGGAGGTCTAAAGTTTTACTGCATTGTAGAATTATTTTCAGAATGAGATAGATGTTTGCTATTTATGGTTGATAAACCAGCTTTAAACTAAGGAGAGATCAATATTCTTCACATTATGGTTTCATCCAGAGTCTTCAACTCCAAGTGTTCCATCTAATTTAATGGTCGTTAAGTTATGAGATTTTGCCTTGAATATTTCTGATGTCAGTTGTATAATAGCTAAATAATGCTCTGGACCATGTAGTTAAGCTAGATTAAGGTCTCAGTGAATGAATTTAATCGCATGTAATTTTGTGGGTTATATAAAGAGGTAGCATTTCACAACTGTAAGTGAATGGCCAAGAATCACATAAAACATGTTTCCATATTAGCCATATCACAAGTAAGCAAAAAAAATAAAGTGATAAATTCATCCTTCAATTTTCACAGTTCATTAATTCTATCTCTAGAAGTAGATAGTGTTTCTCATCATTATGATGAAGTTATTGTATTGATCAGAGTAGCCAATTCTTTTGCAGTTGATAATCATTGCAATATTGCTGCTACTGTGGACAATGTTGTCCCAGTTCTCCTTGCTTCACCTTACAGCAGTTCATTTGGCCCTGTCTTTATGCTGTTTTTTTTTCTGAAACCACCCCCCCCATCATTTTTATAGCACAATAGAACTCCATTACAATCATAAACTACAACTTGTTCAGCTATTCAGTCCCAATTGTCCCTAAATTCTATTTCTTTGCCTACCAGAAAAACAGCTGCTATAAATATTTTAACACATTCACCCTTTCCTTTTACTTTGATCTCTTTGGAGGACAGACTTATTATTGTGAGTCAAATGATGTACATAGTTTTATGCCTTTTGGACATAGTTCCAAATCATTCTTTAGAATGCTTGGACTAATTCATGAATTCAACCATAATTTATTACTCTACCTAGTCTCTCTCATCCTGTCCAGCATTTTTCAATTCTGAGGGGTATGAGGTGGTACCTTAAAGTTATTTTAATCAACATTTCTCTAAACAATAGTAATTTGGAGCAGTTTTATATGACTATAGAAAGTTTTGATTTCTTCTTCTGAACACTACCTGTTCATATTCTTTAATGATTTGTAAATCTGACTAAAGTCCCTATTTGAGGAATGAACCCTTTATCAGAGAAATTTTATGTGTTTTTTACATTACTTCATTGTCTATGGTACATTTTAGAAAAAAATATATAGTTTCCTTGATTATCTCTTTTAATTTGGTGTATTTTTGCTTTTGCTTTGTCAAAGATTATGATTGCTACTGGTGCCTTTTTTGCTTCAGCTGTTGCATAATAGATCCTGTTCTAGTCCCTTGCTTTAACTCTACATATATGTCTTTTTGTTTCAAGACTTTCACTTGTGAGCAACATCTTGTTGGATTCAGGTTCCTAATCTGTTCTTCTATCCATTTCTGTTCTGTCAGTGAGCTCATCCCATTCACATACACAATTATGATGATGAACTATTTATTTCCCTCCATCTTATTTTCCTCTGTTGTTCTTCTCTTTTTATCCTGTCCCTACTCAAATGTCTGTTTTGCTTCTGACCACTGTCTCGTATACTCCACTCTCCATTTTATACACACACACACACACACACACACACACACACGTACACACACATACATATGCATGTATACACACATACATATATGTATATATGTGTATATGTATTGTATACATACATACACACTTATATATGGATATGTATTTATGTGTATGTGTGTATATGTATATGCATATGTATATGTATGTGTATGTATATGTGTATATGTATGTGTATATGTATATGTATATACTCCTTCTAAATTAATGAGTCATGACAAAGATTTTATGAGTTACAAATATCATCTTTCCATGTAGGAAAGTAAACAGTTAAACTTTAATAATTCCCTTATGCTTTCTCTTTCCTGTTTAACTTTGATGCTTCACCTGAGTCTCCCATTTAAAAGTCAAATTTTCTATTTAGCTCTGGTCTTTTCTCAAGATTGCATGAAATGCATCTATCACATTGAATGCCCATCCTCCACCCCTGAAGAATCATACTCAGTTTTCCTGGCTAGTTGATTCTTGGTTGTAATCCTGGTTCTTTTGACTATCAGAATATCATGTTACAAGTCCTCTGATACTTCAATGAAGAAGCTGTGAAATCTTTCTTATTCTGATTGTGGTTATATAATACTTGATTTTTTTGCTTATAGCATTTTCTCCTTGACTTAGGTACTCTGAAATTTGACTATAATGTTCCTGGTAGCTTTCTTTTTCAGCAGGTACTTGGTAGATTCTTTCAATTTCCATTTTGCCTTCTGGTTCCAGAATATCAGGGCAGTTTTCCTTGATAATTTATTGAAAGATGATGTCTAAGCTCTGTTTTTGATCATGGTTCTTAGGTAGTTCAACAACTTTTAAATTATTTCTCTTGGATCTATTTTCCAGGTCAGTTGCTTTTCCAATGAGATATTTCACATTATCTTCTACTTTTTCATTCTTTTGGTTTTGTTTATAATTTGTTGATTTCTCATAAAGGCATTAGCTTTCATTTGTTTCATTCTAATTTTTAAGGAATTATTTTCTTCAGTGAGCTTTGGGACCTTTTCCATTTGACCAATTTTGCTTTTTTAAGACATTCTTTTCCTCATTAACTTTTTGCACCTCTTTTACTATTTCACCTAGTCTACTTTTAAGGTGTTATTTTTTTCGGTATTTTTTTGGTCTCCTTGGGTCTCCATTTTTTCCTGATTTTATTGAGTCATTCTCATTTCTCTTCCCAATTTTTACTTTAGTTCTCTTAATTGATTTTCAAAGTCCTTTTTGGGCTTTTCCATAGCCTAAGATCAATTCATATTTTTCTTGGAAGTCTTTGACGGTAGAAGCTTTGACTTCATTGTCTTCTTCTGAGAGTGTTTGGAACTTCCTAGTCACTAAAGTGAGGTTCTATAGTCAGACGCTGTTTATTTTTTTCTTTGTTTGCTCATTTTCCCAGCCTATTACTTGACTGTTGAATTCATTGTTAATATAGGGTTCTGCCTCTGGTGTGGATGGCAAACTTTCACAAGCTTTAGGGGTTTTATGTAGCTTTTTTCAGGAATATGTCTAGGGAGATGTAAGTTTTCGGTTCTTCCAAGGTGGTATGATTTAAGGAGAGATGTTTACACCTCTTCTGGACTGTCCTCTACTCTGTGATTATCCACAAACACTTTTTTCTGCCCTGGAAATGTGAAGAATGTCCCCTCTCCACTGTTGCCACAACCTCTTCTATGCTAGTGTTCCTTGTAGCTCCAGAACTCTCACCCAGGACTGCAACCCAGATCCAAGTGTGAGTAAAGCAACAGAGTCCTGTCTCAGTGATAGCAGACACCAATAATCTCCTTCTGACTAGTTCATTCCATTCCCATCTGTAGGCTTAGAGCTCAGAAAGCAGCTGCTCCTGCTGCTCCTGTCTCTTCAGATTCAGTCATACCCAAGGTCTGCTCCTGGTTTGTTGGGGACGGCTGTGCTGGTATGGCCTTGTGTTTCTCTCTCATACAGGTCTAAGAGACCTTTCCCTCTAACCTTCTAAGTAGTCTTTGGCATCTCTGAGCTAAGAAGTCTGGAAACTACCACTGCTTTCAGTGACTCAGTTACCCTGAGGCCTGCTCTGGGTTTGACAGGGGCTCAGTCTGCAGTGGTGTGGCCTGAGTTGAACTGCACTCCTCTCTCCCCTGGTGCGACAGACTTTTCCTGCTGACCTTTTAGGTTGTGTTAGCCTGAATCACTCTGTCTTTTTGTGGGCTCTGTGCCTCTAGAATTGGTCAGAGTCATTTTTAAAGGTATTTGGAGGAATTTACGGCAGAGATCACATAAGTCCTTTACTCTGTCATCTTGGTTCCACTGCTCCACTTGGGGGGAGGGGAGAAAGTGATTTGTTTTATTTTGTTTTTTTTAATTGTGACATTATAGGAGTTTCATAAACTAAAAGCATAATGTGTAATCACTATTCATCATTCTACAAACACAGAGATTCATTTCCCATTTTAATAAACTTGGTACTATCTGTGCACTTGATTCTATCAGTTGAGAATGTCTCATTGCTTGAGTTACAGAATTAATGAGGACTCCACAAAGACAGGGCAGAATTCCCAGCCTAATACTGGCAAAGTGCCTCTTTGCTACATATGTTCTCTACATGTGTGCTATTCTACATCTGTACTTTTAATTGGAACCTGCTCTTCGAGGGTACTTGTGTATATAATAGGACAGTGTTTTCCCAATGTGAAGAAAATGTTTTTTTGCTAAATGTTCTTACTCTACTTCTTTCATAGATACTCTTTACCTTTGTAAATATTTTTTCCAAAAAATGATTGAGTATACAAACTCATAATAAATCAGAAATATAGATTTAGATATAGATATAGATACAGATATAGATATAAATATAGACATAGATACAGATACAGATACAGATATAGATATAGATATAGATATAGATATAGATATAGATATAGAAATAGATGAACAATACAACTAGGAACCCAGACCTTTAGAATGACTTAGGTACAGTAGCAGCTTCTCCCTTCTGGCAACAGAAGCCTGTTAGTGCCATGGGGCTGTATACTTGTACCCCCTTTTCTTTCTCTCTCATTTTGTGAGTAGTCCTTCATATTTTGGAATATGAAAAAACAGGGAGATGAAAACTTAAGTACAGAGTATGAGAAAATCCATTTACTTTTCAGCACATTTTTAAAATTATCATTTGCAAACCATACATTTGAGAAAATAATTATAAATTTTGCTTTTCTTTTGGAGGGCAGTTGGAGTTAAGTGACTTGCCCAAGGTCACATGGCTAGTTTTTTGTGTTAAGTGTCTGAGGCCGGATTTGAACTCAGGTACTCCTGAATCCAGGGCCAGTGCTCTATTCACTGCGCCACCTAGCCGACCCAAAATAATTATAAATTTTGAATAAAAATAGCATACGTAGCATGTAGCCACTAAATTTCTACTCATCCTTAACTGTAGCAAAAACTAATCAAACAAAATTGAGAAAGACCTATCACTAGAGCCATTGAAAATGCACATTTTCTGAGACTGGATTTTATAGTATTACATACATTTTCTCCTCTTTCACATTAAGATTCTTTGTGATGAATTTGACCACCCAGAAAGAAAGTAAACATCCTGATTCATTTCCCTTACTACATTTACTTTGCTAGGTGTGGGCCCTTCATGTTTTATTGTGTGCCTTTTTTTCTCCCTTGAGAAAAAGGAGATTGGAAATCTCTAGTGGCAAAATGCCAGAAATTGGCATTTCCAGG
>CM053599.1:202601308-202604933 GCA_028646575.1 Pseudocheirus occidentalis
GTCTATATGTTAATTAGTTCCAAATACAATGGCAAAGGAATAAGTAATGCCATCTTTCCTCACACATAAATAATTGCCTCTGTGTCATCATTCACATTATTCAGGATTTAGGAATTAGGGAATAGTTGGCAGAGCCAAGATGGCAGTTTAGAAGCAAAGTTTCACAGCTCCCACACAGTCACCTTAAATACCCAGAATATACAACTCTAAACAAATTTTAGGGCTCCAAAACCCACAAAAATACAGAAAACACTCTCCCTGAAGGCAGCTCAGAAGGAGGGGCTCATCACTACAGGCTGGGAGCCGAGGTCAGCCCAGCCCGGAACCATGGCCTGGCCCCAAGACAGTCAGGAAAAGCTACATTTGGAGTCTACTGGAGAGTGGATCAGCAGCACCCAGGGTAATCTCCACATTTACCAAGCCAGCAAAAACAAAGGCTAAGAGAAAGGTGAGTGGAATTAAATCTAAATATGGGGGGAAAAAAGCAGTCTGGCCCAACTGCCCCCAGGGCAAGGAAGCAGCCCAACCAGGCTGCCTCAGAGCTCCGAGCCTGCGGATAGCAAGGTGGGGCAAAAGCAATTAATCAAAGGCCAAGAGCCCTTGCATTGAGCAGCCTGGATCCGGATTGTGGATTTAGGTGGTGGTAATGTAGAGCACTTTCAGCAAGGCAAAGCAGGTGAAGCACCCCCATAATAGCTCGAGCAGCTGTGAAAAACCCAGGGATTGGGACAGAGCTCCCCCCTCCTCCAAACAGAGCTTCACAGAGCTAAAAAAATCAATTAATTGACTGGCCAACATGAGGAAAAGGAAGCAAAGAAAGAACAATAATCAAAATCTAGAATCCTTTTTTGAGAACAAAAAAGATCAAAGTATGGAGTGGGAGGAAGACAACACATTCATAACTCACACACCAAATGCTTCCAAGAAACAAGAATATTGATTACAAGCCATAGATCAATTTTAAAAGGACTTTGAAAACCAAATAAGAGAAGTGGAGGAAAAACTGGGAAAAGAAATGAGAGTGATGCAAAAACACTGAAGAGAATAACACCTTAAAAAACAGATTAACCCAAGTGGCAAAAGAGGTCCAAAAAGCCAATGAGGAGAAGAATGCCTTAAATAGTTGATTTTGCCAGATGGAAAAAGCATCTCAAAAGCATTCTGAAGAGAATAATTCCTTCAAATTAGAGTGGAGCAAATGGAAGCAAATGATTTTATGAGAAATCCAGATACTATTAAACAGATACAAACAAATGAAAAAATAGAAGGTAATGTGAAATATGTCCTTGAAAAAACCACTGACTTGGAAAATAGATCCAGGAGAGAAAATTTAAAAATTGTTGGTCTACCTGAATACCATGATCAAAAAAATAACTTAGAAAGCGTCCTTCAAGGGATTCTCAAGGAAAATTGCCCTGATATTTTAAAATCAGAGGTCAAAAAAGAATTTGAAAGAATTCACCAATCAACTCTTGAAAGAGATCCCCAAAAGTAAACTCCTAGAAATGTTATTGCCCAGTTCTGGAATCCCCAGTAAAAGAAGAAAATATTACAATCTATCAAGAGAAAGAAATTTGAATACTGTCGTAACACAATTAGGATAACCCAGGATCTGGCAGATTCTACACTGAAGGATTGAAGGGCCTGGAACATGATATTCCAGAGATCAAGGGAGCTGGTATTAAAACCAAGAATCACCTACCCAGCAAAACTGAGTATAATGTACCAGGGGAAAATGTGGTCATTCAGTGAGGTGGAGAACTTTTAAGCAATCTTTGCCAAAAAAAAAAGAACTGAACAGAAAACTTGACACTCAAACACAAGAAGCATGAGAAGGTAAACATGGGAAAGAAATCATAAGGAACTTATCAAAGCTGAACTATTTACATGACAATATGTAAAAATGATAACAGTTGACTTATGAAATTTTATTAGTATGAGGATAGGAGAAGGGAATACAAACATATAGATATGTATATCTACACATATAGCTATAGAGGAGGCTATATATGAGTACGAACACATACCTGAGTATAGGTGTATTTGTGTACATAGAGGGTACAGGATCAATTTAATACAAAGGGATGATACCTTAAAAGGTGAAATTCTGAGGTGGGAGAGGACTAGAATGTTAGGAGAGAGGAACAGACGAAATGCAGTTAATCATCCTATATAGAAGAGGCAAGGGATAACTTACAACTTTACTTTCATTTACTCTCATTGAAATTGGCTTAGGGAAGGAATGACATAAACTCTAAACTGGGCATCTTGCCACACAGGAGAGTAGGGGGGACAGAGATGAGAGGCAGCATGATGGAGGGGAGGGCAAGGTCTGGGGGAGGGATTCTGGAAGCACACACTTCAGTAAAGGGACAGGTACAGCAAAGAGAATAGAACAAGGGGAAGGGGGTCAGAATAGGAAGGAGGGACATATAATCAGCCTCTCGCAATATGTCCATTGTGGAGATATCCTGTGTAATTACACATGTATAGCCTGCATTGAATTGCATATGTATATGCGTGTATATATGTATATGTATAAGAATTATTATTATCATTAATTACATGCCACTGGGAATTAAGATATAAAGGAACAGGGGTATGGAGACCTTCCCTGCCCAGCCAGATAGTAAGAGGGATGTTGGGGGAGGACATGGAAGAGAGCATATTGGGGGAGGAGCTTTACAGACAGATCACTGTTTTGGGGATGGGGGTGGGAGAAAGATGGGGAGAAAATTCTGTAACTCAAAATCTGGTGAAAACAAATGATGTAAACAAGAAAATAAATATAATAATGAATGAATTTAAATATTGCAAGTCTTATCCACCTAACACAGAATTAAAAGTGGAAAAGTACAAACAAACAAAAAAAAGAAATTGGGGAATAAATTACATAATAACTACCTACTAATCGAATTTGCAGGTTAAAAAGAGTTTATTCACTAATTCTGTTCTTTCTACTTTTATTACAAAGACGTTCTATGTAATTGTTGATATCTCCTTGGGTATTGAACAACCCACATTTCGAATTTAGGACATATTAGGAAGTCCTTTTCTTACCACCCTATGAGGCAAGTATTTCAAGTATGATTATCAGCATTTCACAAAGGAGGAGAGCAAAGAAGGAGAGAGATTAGGTGAGTTATCAATTAACACAGCGCTGCTAAGTGACTGAACTAGAACAGAAATCCAGATTTTTTTGGTCTCTGGCACATAGGAGTTACATAATAAATGTTTATTGATTGATTTATTCTTAAAAGCACAGTCTTCTTTCTGATATCCTATGCTGATTTTCTCATGTCCTTTATCATATATAATATCTCAAATCATTATATAATGGTTTCTTGTGTATTTTTTGGTCAGACTTGAACCACTGTTGAATTTGAGAAGATTTTGGGTAGGACATTCTTTCTGTATTTTATTTTAAAATTCTTTCATAGACTTACTAACCACTATAAAGTATTTTAAAAATATACTGATATGCCATACCAATTAATCTACCAAAAAATTACTTTATAGAACTAGAAAAAATAGTGACAAAATTCATTTGGAAAAACAAAAAGTCCAGAATATCAAGGCAACTAATGAAAAGAAATGTTAGGGAAGGAGGCCTATCCGTACCAGA
>CM053599.1:202605433-202676581 GCA_028646575.1 Pseudocheirus occidentalis
TTATTTTCAAGTAATTACAAAATCTCTCACATTGCCTAGGAATTTATCTTAATAAAAAGGTATCTTCTTGACAACAGTAATCCCAGATTACAGAAACCCATTAATTAAGTCACACTAAACTCTCCAGGTTTGCCTAAACAAAGATATTTCAGAATTAGCTGGAATCAATCTACGAAGAGAAATTTTGACAATTTGAAGAATAAAACATACTTATAAATTTGTGTGTTTACCTGCTGCTTAAAAACCAGTTGAAAGGGGCAAAAAAAAATTGACCAACTTTGTTACAGGATGTAGCACTCTAACTCATTGTTCAGTTTTCAGTATAAGTATTTATTTACACTTTGGCAATTGGCAAACACTGAAAAATAGGGTTTGAGTTATTGTTTTATTCATTTTTCAACTTAAGAAAGCATCAATAATATTAATAAAATTTAAATGTATGTCATGCATACACTCCCTCCAAAGTTGTTAAACATAAGGCAGCACATTACTGCTCCCCTCAAAAAGATATTTGAATTTCACTTAAATGTTAAATGATAAAGCAAAGTCTATTGTGTTTTATAATAACCTTTAATCTGATATTTTCTAGTGATTTTTAACAATGCTAAGGTCCATAACAAGCCATCTTGTTTCTATCATTTAAAAATGCTGAGTTTTTTATTTGACATTAGCTAAAATAATTTCTTCAAACTATATTCTGATGTTTTATTTGAAAAATTCTGATGTTTTATTTGAAAATTTTCTCATCACTTTTTGAGGGTTCATAAATACAATTCTTCCACCAAAGGCACATTGTTGTGGAGTTATTTTTCAGGCATGATCAATTCTTTGTAACCTCACCTCATTTGGGTTTTTCTTTGTGAAGATACTAGAGTGGTTTTCTATTTCCTTCTCCAGTTCATTTCACTGATGAGGAAACAGAGGCAAAGCAGGTTATATGACTTGCCAAGATTCACAGAGTTAGCAATTGTCTGTGGCCAGATTTGGACTCAGGGAAATGAGCTCTTCCTGATTCCAATCCCAGCAACCTATTTTAGCTGCTCCAAGAGTAAAGTGAAGATCAGATGAAAACCTTTCATTAGGGTCTGCCAGCATCCTCCATATACACTCTACACATAAGTATGGTAGCTTCTTGATTTTAAAAGGATAGCATTAAATAAGTTTAAAAAGATCACCTAAAGGTGAAGAATAATTAATTTAGCTTAGTAATTAAAAAAGAAACATTAGAATCTTGAAAAAATGTCAAAATAATCTTAAGGCATAAATAAAAATATTATAGGAGAATAAACACTTACTAAGCACATCCTAGGTGCCAGGAACTGTACTATGGGCCTTACAAATATTGTCCCATTTGATCATGATTCAACTCCAAGACCACCATTCAAACTATTGTACCATTTAACTGCTCATATTGATTATAATTAATCAATTTATTAATTGAAAAAAACTTATTCACTTTAAGAGAACAGTTAATCCTAAATGAAAATGACTTCCAATCAGGGCATTATTTATACATAAATGGGACGTACCAAGGGAATCAAAAAGTTGATTTCTTCCAATTGTCCTTTAGAAAACAAGTTGACACATTAATTTGCTTAGGTTAGAGATCAGCTCCTCATAAATGAGGCAAAAGTAAACTTTAGACTTGATTTGTCGAGAACAAACTCATTAAAAGGATTTGAATTCAAGGTATCTTCTTAGAGTAACTATTATGTCTAAAACGTATAAGACCCTGTGAAGGAAAAATATAATAGCAGCAACAATTATAGCTGATGTCTATATAGTTCTTAAAAGTTTCAAAGCTCTGTTCTTGTATCTCATATGATGCTCAAAAAAAAAAGATGACTTATGAAATCAGTAATACAGGCACCACTTCCCAAACAAATAAGCTCCATTTTACAGTTCCAAATGATTTTCCCAATATGGTTTGACAATTTTTAAGTATAAAAGGTTTAGAGTTAGCTTTTCACAATATAACTACTATGGAAATGTTTTGTATAACAACACATGTACAACCTATATTGAATTGCTTGTCTTCTCAGTGGGGGTGGGGAGGAGGGAAGAAGAGGAAGTCATTTTCATGTAGTTAACAAACCAATTTTAGTAGCTCTCAGCAATATTTAACAGGTCACACTAATATTTTCACTAGGAAGTAATGAAATTGTGACTTTTGTCATTGTTCACTAATTCAGACTGCTCTATAATTGAGTTTCACTCATCCCAGTTTCTTGAACTTTGTGAGGATTAACTGTTCTTTTAAAGCAAATAAAGGAATGAGGGAATAGAGACACCAGAAAGGTGACTCACTCTGAGCTGGGGGAATCATGAATATCTTCTAGGGGGAATGGAATAATTCATGATATTTTAGTTTTAATTCTATGAGAATATTTAATGGTGTTAGTGACACAAGTTAATTTATTTTTTCCATAAAATAATAAAATTATTATCTATTTTCTAACCCCATATATGCTTGTAAAATTCATTACATTTTATATTCATATTATGAATGAAAGTGATTTTCCTTAGTTCCCATGATCATTTGTCCAATTTATTTGAAATTATAGAAAAACTATTCTATAGGTCAGAGTAGAAAATACTATTTTTATATAAGTAAATGCATAAATTATTTTAGAACTCAATTCTAACTTTAGTTTGTAATAGGAATCTTGTGAGCATTGAATGCTTTACTTCCCTTTCATTTGTAGAAAACCTTCCCTGTCTTTCAATGACTAAGGTACTCCCTCTGGCATGAAATTTTCTGTGGTGCCTTCAGGTGATAGTGATCTCTGTCTTTAAACTTCTGATGGCAATTGGCAAGGGCTTCTCCTTTACATCTACGTGAGTTCTAAGCATCAAAAACTAAGAGGTTGTCTAGCACAATCCCTTAATTTTATAGAATAAACAGAGACCAGTAGAGATTTTTTCCAAGGTCACATAGGTGACATAGTGACAAAGATGAGATTCAGAAGTATGTTCTCTAACCATGAGAAGGTAATTTGTGTAAGGGGCTTTCTTACCAATCAGATAGCAAGTTTCTTGGTAAAAGATTATGTGGCCTATAAGTGCAAATGGTTAAGATCTGTCAGATACCTTGGAAGACATTAAGTCAAGGTGGTCATTTTATACCTGAGGAAACTGATTTTGGGGGAGATTAAATTGTCCACATTTCTAAAGGTAGTAAGTAGCAGAGCCAGAATTTTGACTGAGATCCTCCAATATCTTTGGGTCTAAAGATTCTAGTACTATATTTTACATTAAGAAGTCACATAATATAAATTTGTTGGATTCAAATGAATGTCTTCCTTTAATAGCACATGTCTACCATTTTTGAAATATTACATTTTCTACATAACTTATCAACCAGCCATTAACTGAGCAGTAATTTAATCCCATGAGCAGTAATGTGAAAGTTAAACAGCCCAAGTGCTTATAGCTTAATGATCTCCCATTTCTTTCTTCTTTGATGCTGTAATTTACCATCAAGTTAAGGAGGAGATGTGTGCAATTACTGCTCAATTACTTTCCTATCCAACATAAAATTCCTTGCCCAGAGAATAGCCATCTTGATCTTTAAGAATTTACCTTGAAGTAGAAGGGTAATTAGTGGTCAACTAAAACTCAGAATTCCCTGAAGCACTCATTCAACAAATACAATTGTAACATTGTTCTGGGCATCATAAAATTTAGCCATTACACAGTGGCGGTAGACAGATTTAGAAGAGCAGAGAATAGGAGGGAAAGAAGGAGCAAAGCACTTCTAATGCCCCCTTTAATATGGAACCCTGCCTTATAAATAATGGCAAAGTAAATGATGAATACTCACTCCCTTGAGACAGATTTAATCACTGTAAGTACAGTACTACTGTATTCTAGGTTAGTAGGAAGGTGGTATAATGTGGTAAAACTATTTAGAATAAATGCATATATTACTCTAATTTAGGTATCACTCTAATTTAAAATGTCACTTTACACGTTGAGTCCTTCTTTTCCTCAATTATAAAATATGCAGGTTATACTAAATATCATCCCTTTCAGTTCTGACTTTGTTTCCGTGAAATAACCATAGAATGATTAAAGGAAAACTTAAAACTTCTATCCTTCAGGGATGAAAACAACAAGAAAAAATATTAAGACAGAGGAAATAGTAAAAAAAAAATAATGGGATATCCAAAAATATTAAGTGATAATATTAAAAGTCTTCTTTTCTAATTCTGGTGAAGTTATGAAATTCTCTAATATGAAATGGTTATAAATCAGTATTACTCTCAATGTAATAAGTGTAAACTATCCAATAAAATAATAATATTCATAACATTGCTTATTGCATACATTTATTTTTAAAAGATCACACAAAGTCTTAAAACATTAAGGTCAATTGGAATAATAAATTTCATTTGACCAGATAAAATATTCAATGATGTAAAAGTTGTTAAATGCAGTCCTTTGTCCTTAGCTTATACTGAATATTCCATCTCTCTAAAGGTAGACCTTGCATATAATTTCTTTGTAACTAGCACTACAGATTAACTACAGATGGTTAAGTACAGATGGATAATGAGGAGAGTTTATATTTAAATTGGAAGATGGAGAGCATTAAGAAAATCATGTAGTATAGTGCATTCAATGATCTCAAGCTACTCACTTCCATAAAACACACGTATTTATATTAATTTACACATGTAAGTACATATTATTATATATTAATAGGATATAATATATCATTGTATATTAATATAAATTATATGATATATAAATGCTATGTATGTGTATTTGCATATGTTTGTATAGATAAATATGGGTAATTAGGAAAGATTATTAGAGTTAGAAAGACCTGAGTTCAAATGTGATCTCAGACACTATCTCAGAAAGTCACTTAAACTTATTTGCCTTCATCCCGCCTCTTTAAAATGAACTGTAGAAGGCAATAGCAAACCACTCTAGTATCTTTGCCAAGAAAATTCCCAAAATGGGGGACAAAGAGTTAGACACAAATGAAATGATTCAACAAAAAAATCATTCAGGAAAATTGAGATCCTGACTATGTATGACAACAAATGCCATATCTCTCTCATTTTAGTCTGCCAATTTCCCCATATACGTAATAAAGGAAATGAGACAAATTTCATGGACTCTTCTCTGGAGACAAGAGTGATCATTATAACTTTCCCTGTTCCCCTGGATTTTTATATTTATCAGTTCTTAAATTACAGTAATATTATGTTATAACTGTATACCACAGTTAGCTTAGGCATTGTTCAATTGATAGACACATACTTTATTTCCAGTACTTTTGTAAATTAAAAATTACTGCAATGAATATTTTGGTCTATATCTATATCTATTATCCATACCAATATTATCTATATCTACATCTATTACCTATATCTATATCACCTATATATGTCTATCTCTATCTCTATATCTACATCTACATCTATATCTGTGTCTATATCTATATCTACATCTACAAGTATAGATATA
The DNA here is from genome assembly GCA_028646575.1 of Pseudocheirus occidentalis. Taxonomy (NCBI): domain Eukaryota; kingdom Metazoa; phylum Chordata; class Mammalia; order Diprotodontia; family Pseudocheiridae; genus Pseudocheirus; species Pseudocheirus occidentalis. Next base: position 202,610,915 of record CM053599.1, read on the forward strand.
GATGATATAGATATAGATATAGATATACACATATATAAACACTCTTTTTATTTTGCTTGACCCTATTGGGGGCTATACCAATAAGAGTAGGATCACTGGACCAAAGCACATGGGTATTGACTCATTTTTTTTACAATAAGTTCAGTTTGCTTTCCAGAGTGTCTGAACAATTTCAGAATCCAAACAAGAGTTCATTTCTCACCTTCTCTTCTTGAATCTTATCCAAAACTGGTTACTTCCATTTTCTGTCATCATTACCAATTCACTAGTTATGAAATAAAAGCTCAGAGTTGTTCTTCTTTGTATTTCTCTTATTTATAGTAATTTGAAGAAACTTTTCATGAGGTCCAAATTTTTATTCAAAAAAATTGTTCATATAAAGTGACCACTTAGCCCTTGGTGGAAAAGTCCATATTCTATACTCAATATGTTCTGTTGATGCCACATAGGTATTTACATTTTGTTCTCAGAACAATCCAAACTGTGAATGCCTGAAGGGTGATGGAAAGATGCAAAGGGAGTGGAAATAGAATGTAGAATGGTAAGAATGATGATCTGCATGTTGGATAAGGTATAAATGATGCATCAGAGACATATATATCAGGAAAAAAGTGGGCCTGTAATAAGAAGTGAGAGATAACCAGACATAATTAATGTTTTGTTATATGATATGTCACTAATAAAGAGATGCAAATTGAAACAACTTTTAGTTCAACATTACACCCATAAGATTGACACTTATCAACAATTATTAAAGGGGCAATGGGGGAAAGGGGTGCATTAATTCAACATTAGTGATACTTTAAGTTATCATGTATAATTGGAACTATGTTAATAAAGTCACAAACTTGGATACTCTTTGACTTAGTGATACCACTGCTAGATCTAGCAAAGCTATATAGTGAAAAGGAGAGGATTGATGTGTGCCAAGATATTTATAGTAGGTCTTTTTATAGCTATAAAGAACTGTATGCTAAAGAGGTGCCCATATATTGGGGAATGACTGAACAAATTATCATATATGAGTGCAATGGACCACTATTGCACTATAAGAAACAATTAAATAGGTGATTTCAGTTCAACTTGAAGACTTACATGAAGTAGTACAGAGTCAGGAATCAGGAGAACAACATTTGTAATAACCACAACAATTTAAAGAAAATAACTAAGGAGTGGATAAGAGGCACAGTGAATAGAGAACCAGACCTGAAGTCAGGAGGACCTGAGTTCAAATCTGGTCTTAGACACCTACTACATACTAGCCATGTGACTTTGGGCAAGTCACTTAACCACAATTTCCCTGCCTTTCCCCCTCCAAAATACAAAAAAGAGAAAAGAAGTTGAAAGATTTAAAAATGTTTCATAAATGAAATGGCCTAGAATCATTTCAGAGAGCTGATTATGAAACATGTTTCCCATAGTCTAAGAGATAAATCAAAGATAAACAGTGAGAAAAGTATTTTTGCACAGTCATGAAGGGATATTCTTTTTCTTTTTTTCCCCCTTTTCACGATGGGTGACAGTTGGGAGGAAGAGAGGATTAGATCTAGAATCCTCAAGGAACAATGACAAAAATGAAATAAAAAGAAAAAGGACAGAAGGAATCCCAGACAAGCAAGAGAAGTATGAAAGTTACACATTGAATTTATTATGTAATTAAAATGAAAAAAAGCTCTCCACTAAAGAGATATGCAAAATCATCACCTCCTTCTATTCTGTAATATCAATACAAGGTTTATTTTAATGGCTTCTGGCTGGAAAGGACATTAACAGTGTTCCTCTACTAAGCTGCTAGAATACTTGACTCGTGTACTTTCTAAGCAAAGGGGAATAGGAGAAGCAGCTGCAGAAATATGAAGCATATTCAAACATAGGAGCTGGGCACAATCAGACTGAGCATTAGGTAGAAGCTGAATATTGCTCTTACCATTGACTCAAAAAAAAGTGAAGAAACATTATCTAATATTTTTGATAGGGACTGAGGTCCATGGGGAGAGATGGGATTAAAGCATACTGAGAGCTGATCAGATATTTGTAATTCCATTGATGCTTTGCTGCCTAAGCCACTGTCATGAGGAATGATGGCTGGGGGACATGTCGAATGAGTCTATAATGGGGCTATAACACATTTGTTATATGTCTGATATAACACAGAACACAGAAATATGGAAGGAACACAGACAATATGAAAAAAAGTTGTAGCATTTCCTGAAGTTACAAACACAACTGGTAAATTTGCACTTATTATATTTGTACTTACTCTTTTTCTTTCATTCCAATTCCTTTTCTTAAAGGAATAAAATAAACTTTTCCCCCAATCCATGTTGGTTAAGAAGTTCGTATATTTTTTTAAGTGCAAGATAAAGTGGCTAACCACTGCATGGCTAATTTATTTGTTTCATTCGTTATTTAACCACATCTCAGAGACAGGTCATAGGTAGCAAACTACTCTAGAGAGAAAAGAAAAAGGATTTAAAACTCTCCTATTAGACGGGATGGGGGTAGAAGGAGAGATAAACGGAAGAGATAGAGAGAGGAAAGGAAAGAAAGTTGATACAGATATTTACTGATTTAAACAGGGTCACACAGTTAAGCTTACGTCTGAGTCAGGAAGTCAACCTGTATCTTCTTGATTCTAAGTACAATATTCTCTATATACTATACCATGCTACCCTGAGCTGAACAAAAGAATGACCAATTTACATTTTTACAGAAAGAAGGACATTGGGTTTATCTTTGATATCTCCTCCAACTCAGAAAGTATAAGATTATGTTAAAACAGAATCAATCAAAGGCAATACTTGTTTGCCCTTCATCCTTGAAGTAGACCATACCATCAGGAAGATGTCATGACTTGCAAGTGAAATGAATTTAAGTGAAGGAATGCTGTGCAAATGTATATAATAAAGTCTCAACTATAAATCCTTATAGACAACTAGTGGGTTCAATGGATAGAACATTAGATGTAGATTCAGAAAGTTCTAAATTCAAATCCCACCTTGTCCACTTACTAAATGTATGACCCTTAGCAAATCACTCTTTTGTTGGTCTTCACTTCCTCATCTGTAATATGAAGATAATAATAGTGTTTACTTTCCTGAGCTGTTCTAAGGAGATAATATTTGTAAAGCATTGTGCAAACCTTCAAACATTATTTAAACACTATTGTTATTGTAGCTGCTATTATTACAACATGAGTTGATATTTTGAGTACTTTTAGATTTCATAAAGCAGTTTTATCACTAGAGTTTACCAATATCTTCTACATATATTTAACATTCCTTACTGTATTACTTGACTACCAGTCTTAGACTATTTTTCAAGGGCCTCCAAGATTCTCTGCTTCCTTAACCTCAGAGTATATTGTGGTAGACTTGGTGTAAAGAGTTTTGGATTTGAATTCTCAACTGTATCATTACTATTTCACTTTGGGCATGTGATTTCAACTCCCTGAATATCAGAAGAATTGATAGGAAGCCAGATATTTTTTTTCATATTCCCCAATTCTTCCACTACCTGGTTTTCCTTAGACAAGTGACTTAACATTTCTAGTTCAGGATTTCATTAGTACTATAATGAGAGTATTTGAAGAGATAATTTTTAATATTTTTCCTGTTATTATATTCTATAATTCCACCATTCATGTCTATTTCCTTTAACTTAAAGTCACTGAATTTTTACAATGATATCTTATTTCCTTTACCACGTTTTTCAATCACCAACAAAGGCAAAGAAAATAATATTCAGTTTTGCCACATTGAATATTTCTTATTCTTCAAAAAGTTTTATCTCCTTATGATATTACTTAGACCAGAACAATAAAATAAAAGATGACTTGGTTCTGTGACATTCGTATTTCCAGTCATTTAAAGGAAAGAAATAGCAACTGGTCATGCAGAGTCAGGAAGCAGTCTCGATTTATATGTAGTGGAATAAAAAAGTATACCTTTGAGAGTATGAAAATAGTTATCCATCAATGTAAACAGAACATTATGGATAGAGACAGAAAATCATTGAGAAATGAGTAAAGTGTTCATTGCTGAATCAGAAGTAAAAAGTTTGAGGAGAGCACCTAATTTAATATACTCCACATATGGACATTCAGTAGGTTATAGACAATATGGCAACCACGAAAATAATTACAACTCCCCCACAACTCTGCAAAAAAAAAAACAAAAAAAAACACGGTACCATATTGCTGTATATGGTAAAAAGACCTATCTTACTCCATTCTATAACATTGTTCTTTTCACCAAACTCTATAATTATCTTTTGTGAATATTCAGACTAATTGGAAAGGAGTACACAAGTGAAAAATTATGAAACTGGTCTGCTCGATTCATAGTATGAGAGTAAGCACCTTCTATTTTTTTAATCTAGGAGACTAGGTAGAACTTATTATAAGTGAATTCATAATATTAAAGAATCACTGTGTATAGTGAATTGAAAGAGCACTGTGTGAAGAATTCTACTATTGGAATTGGGAAGATCTGGGTTCAAATTTAATTTCTCATTTGCTATCTATGTGAACAGGAAAAATCACAAACAAGCTCAATTTCATCTATAATGATATCTGTAGTTCAGTTTTGTGGTACAAATAAAATAATATATGCAAAATAATTTCATTTTTACAGATGTCTTTGTGTACATAATCTTTGAAGTTCTGCTTATTTCACCATGTGTTAATTGTTAAATATTTTCTAAATTTCTCAAATATTAATTTTTAATGAATAATACAACTGCCTACTCAGAGATATTCTTGCCAACTGCTTTGTTGGAATATTCAGAAATAAAACCTTGAAGGGTTTAGAACTTTAATCTCTGAAACTTTGTTCCTATGACCCCATTCCCTCAGCCCACTGTTTCAGCCAGGATGCATTCATGGGATGTCATTTTATCGCCAACTGCATTGTTGCAATAAGGATCTCTTTCTCTCCCTTCCAATGCTACATTTTTGGAATCAAGATCTTATCAACTCTGCTATTAATCAACTCTGCCATTAAGACTTCTGAATGTTTATCAGTCTATTGTCATAGGAGATCCACTCACTGTCTCCATAGCCTTTCAGAGAAAAATGCCCTTACGTCACCCTCTATTTGTGTTGCCTCTGCCTAGTAGAATATAAGTTCCTTTAATAAAGAGAATGCAGTTGTTTTTATATTTGTGTCCACAGCTCTTGCAATGGAGTAATCAAACTTAATCAATTTTTCATTCATGCATTCAGTAATAGTGCAGTATGTTCCCATATCATGGGTTTTTTTCTGTCATTTCCCTTTCCAATGGGAACAGATTTTCTTCCTGAAGAGTGCTTCTGTGAATATTTTGGCTTTTTTTAAATTGAAGATGTCTATGATAACAAGTTTTCTATGATTAAATCTGAACTTTAAGAGGATTCAACATGAAGTGTCTGCACTCTTTCACTGACCAAGGGACCTAGTAGTGAAGTGGTAACCCACGGAAAAATGACACATCAAAAAACTATAGTATGTCTAGGTATGTTCCTCCTTCATGAATCCTTCAATAAGCAGAAAGGCATCCCAGAGAGAAAGTTCTCAACAGTTACCTGAATAGAAATCGGGGTTAAGTAGGCTAGAACAAATAAATTATTAATATCATCAGATTAATTCTTACAGTTAATCAACACAGTAGCATACAAGACTTGGTGGGCTTTGTTGTGAACAATTTACTAATAATATCTACTTGGCACATATATTGTAGGACATTCTACTTGAGAGAATTACTGCAAAGATGGGAAGGTATAAAATGATAAGGCATCCTTCTAACAGAGAGGCATTTTACTTCTGTCTATATCAAGAAGTTCTGACCATTCACTATCTACTTATAGTTAAGAGATAGACACTTTAAATCTAGAATATCTAGATTCTCTCATGACTGCCATAATCTTCTTGTAAAAAATATTAATGATTGGAAATAGCACAGAAAGTGTAGCATGTGTAAGTACAGAACAAAAGATTTTTGAGTGAGTGATTGATAACTAATCCCAAACAATGGGAAATCAAAAGCAAATTGATCAAAAGGTGTCTTGTGTATATTTTCTTTTCCTATCTGTGTTAAAATTGTATCTTGTTCAGGTCACCTTGACTGTCCCTCCATCTTTCTAATCAACATAGTAAATAAGTTTATAAATAGCAAGCACAAAGGGACAACAGATTAATAACATTGCAAAGGAGAACCTGGAAATCTCATGTAAACCATCCCCAAAATCAAAATAACATAATTTACAAACTGTATGACTGCTAATCAAAAATCATGTCTTGATAACATGTGTGGAATTTGGGAAGCCATCTAAGTTCTGCTGTTGAGGTTTTCAATCCAATGATATAAAATCAGACAAATTCCTGACCTCTTCAGAACATTAAAATATATTGATAAGTGTGAGATAATGTGGATATATTAACTTTAAAGCTTTACTAACAATTTTAAAATTTTTGGGGTATATTAATGAACTAACTGCAAGGTGCTATAGATAAGATTTGGGATATTTCTCCAAAAAAATTATAAAACTGAAACCTTAAACTACCCCCTCTACCCTGCTCAAATTACCTGAGTAACCATGTGCTTCTCTTTCCCATCATCTTTTCCAACCTTCCTGCTTTCCATCACCAATCGCTTTAATGTCTACCTCTCTACCCCTATGGATCTATTTCTCATTGAAATAGGGATCTTTCCTAGAGAGTAGCCAAAGAACCAGGAGCACCTGGTCACATCTCAGAATTTCAGAATTTGTCCATATCTAAATTTCTACAAATATATACATATGCATATATAAACATACTCATATTTTCATAGGAGCAAAAGGCATTTTTTCATTGTTATTTTCTCTTCTTGTACATTGATCTATAAATCCCTGGATTTTGCTTTAAATACATGTGCCATTTTTTAAGAATGAAAAATAAACCAAAGAGCTAATGAATATATATATATATATATATGAATTCATATAACACAAGAATACACTAGTAAATATAACAATCACTTCTATGGGAATATGTGTGTGTGTTTTTTAAACTGGGACTTTTTTATTTAAAATAGTTTCTTTTGAAAAAAAGAACAATAAATCAAGTTTAGACTTTCTTTTTGCCAATTTTTGAGGCATAACTCTTCAGGCTGCTAGTTCATAATGGGAGTGAACCAACTCCAGTACACTCCTGTCATACCAGATTATTTTTTGTAGTGGACAAATCTAAATACAAATGGAGAGCTATTCACTGATAAACAGCCAAACAAATATGGTATATTAATTTCATGGCATGCTAGAATAAAAACTAATTATGATGCTGAAGAATTTGGTAAAACATGGGAAGACTTTTATAAGCTAAAGTGAAATAAATTAAAATAGGGTAACAATATACATAATGACTATAATGATATAGACAGAGAACCCTAAAAACAAACAAACAAAATAATCATTCATGATCCCTGCCATCTTGGAGTTTACTACTTAGTACACAAGCATAAATAACTATAATATAAAACCAAATGAAATCTAAGGACATAAAAGAAATGCAATGCATTACATGGGGTCCAAGTAGGCAAAGCTCATAATTGACAATATCATCACTACCAATGGGAAATTGGAAGTCGTGTCATTTCGGCAGAAACATAACTGATATTTTCACCCAAACTGAATAAAATTATTCAAATCAACTTTATTCCATTTCCTTTCTGTAATCATCACCATGAATTCATTTACTTTCTCACCCCACTTCAGTGTCACATTTTTTTTTTCTTTCTAGTTTCAGTGGTTAAATTCTTAAATATATAAAACTGTATCAAACCATTTCTTTTCCTTGGCAATCCCTGCACTTATTAATTGATTCTTGTTCCTAATAATTTAACAACAGGTTCTCTCTTTATACTTGTCATTCTATTTCCTCTGCAATAATGATTTTCTTGGTCAGTTTTTCCTTTCTGTAGTTAATTGTTCACACACATTGGACTGTGTCATATTTTAATGAAGTGGCCTTTATGTAATTTTAAGAAAAAAAAGTAAGGAAATAATTTCCTGACTGTTAAAAACCAACCAGATTATACCTCACATAAAAGGACAAAAAAGGAAAAAAAGTCTTTTTTTTAAGGTGGGGAAGTAAAGTCAGGTTACATGTGTAGAAAAACTAAATCTTATCTTCTAACAATTTCATTAAGAAACAGGAGCACTTACTTTTTTTTACTTTAATGTATTATTACTTAAAAAAGAAATAATGAATATTTTGAGTACTTTACTTCAAGTAAAGAAGTGATTAAAAGATTTGAAGACATGAGGCAGAAGTTAAGCATGTCAAAATTGGCAGTGATTAAATTCCACGTTAACCTTACGATGAGGTCATTACTGCTATTATAAATCCTGGGGGAATAGTAGGCAAACATGTATTAATTAACTGTTCCAAAGTTGAATTTCATAAGTGGAAGGTTAAGTCTTTAAAGGTAAAAATATTATGTGTTGCCACATATGCTGATATTTGTGTACAAAAATATTTCTTCCTTAGAAGCTAAAATTTGAACAGTAACCAATAGGCAAATGGTACTTTAATGTCATTGGTCCATTAAGCTTACAGTTTTCCATATGGAGTAGAGATGAGGGATTCTTTGCCAGCTGCTATGCCTAATTTTCATATGCTACAGAAACATGTCTAGTTTTCTAGAGTCATTTGCAGTTTTTCAAATACCATGACATTTGGAGCTCTCACAGCACTCTCTTTATGTCTTTCCCAAGCATTTATACATTGATATGTAACATGGTTACCTTAATCTCTGAATACTCTCACCTCCTTAAAGTGAGGGACATCTTGTTCATCGTTATACCTCTATCATACCTAGCATAGTACACAATAAGAATTTAAATGAGTGTTCATTCAACTGAATTTTTAATACTCTATTTTAAGGAAGCTTGAATTTCCTCTATAAATGAGTGTGGCTTCTATGCATTCTTTTATCATTCCCTTAGAATGAGCACTGAACTAGAAATCAAGAGGATGATAATTCTTAAGCTTTCTACCTGGCAACATGCCATTCAAAATTAACTTTACCTTGACCTTGAGCAAGTCATTTAACTCTAACTGCCTTCCAAAAAAAAGGAAAAAGAAAAATTCACTTTACTTTTGTGGACCTCCATTTATTCATCTTGAAAAAGTAAAGGATTTTAGGTTGATGACCTCTACGTTTCCTGCTGGTTCTAAAGTATTAAGAAAGAGTAGAAAAGAGGCCATACTTCCCATCCCCAGTCTAAAATTCAAAGGGCCTTGTAAAGCCCTATTAATACACAGGAGAGAAACTGAGTTAAGAGAGCTAGAGACATTTTGGAATTCTGGAGAAGTTCAGTAGGAAATGTCATTTGATAGTTTAAACAGTTGACACTGAAATACCTGCCTTAAAAAAAGCCTAGCTCTCAAAATGAAAAGATGGTAGTAAAGATGACATAATTCAGGACAAATGAACATGAAATACAAAATTGAAGACAACCATGATGATAAAATATGAATAAACATTTTTATTCATACTGAAATGCTTTTTTAAAATCTGCAAAATAAAAATATTGTGTAGAGTAATTTTGCAAGATAACTTTTCAATCTATACTTTCACTTTTTTTCTTTCACAAAGGTCTTATTTTAGAGTCATGCCCTACATTCAAAACAATGCCATATTTTCATAGTTATCAGATTTACTACTATTATGTCATGTAAGTAAAAAGTAAACAGGTGACATTTTTGTGTGAGAACAAAAAAGGGGGAGTTTTTAAGCTTATATTACAGGCAGAAACAGAAGAGTAAATCACAGTACTATGGGAAATGTCAGAGATCAATCAGTTAGTCAGATTTCTTTAATTTGCATCATAAATTGCTTATAATGAAAACTGAGTGGCCAAATTAATGAGACTTGTCATACATGCATATTTACAACTTCCAAATATCAAACATTAGAATACTTAGTCAAATGGTTTTCTCTAATTGTGAAAAATAGCATCCTCTATTGGTGCAATGAGGTTCTTTTGGAGGTCTGAAACTCACTGTGTGATTCTGGTGGCAGGGGGAGAGAGGAAAGAGAAGCGTTTAACCTCTCTAAGTTTCATTTTTCCCTCTGTAAGATGAAAACTCATTTATAGGACAGTTATGGGGAGAGCACTTTGTAAGTTTGTTTGCCTAGTGAGTGACTCTGAAGTCATCAGTGTGTGACTCTAAAGTCAGAGGGCATAGGTTCATACTCTACCTCTGATATTTACTATTTTAGCAAGTCAGTCCACCTCTCCATGCCTTGGTTTCCCTGCTGTGAAATGAGGGCAGTCTCTATGTTTAGAATCCTATATTTTTTTGTTCTTTTTCTTTTCTTTTGATTTTTGAGGACAAATGGGGCTAAGTGATTTACCCAAGGTCACATAGCTAGTAAGTGTGTCAAGTGTCCAAGGCAGGATTTGAACTCAGATCCTCCTGACTCCATTCATTGCACCACCTACCCATTCCTTCTGTAATTTCTTAATGCATGATAGAATTGGGAATTGTATTCTTTATTTCATGCATCCCATGGAATCTTCCTCCTATCTATCAAATTGCTCCTCACTTTATTTTAACTGTAGGTACTCCACAGGATTCTGTCCTGAATCACTATCTCATTAACAGTATGGAGGGTAGGGTGGTTCTCTCTCATTCCATGTACTCTCTGGATTCTGGTGGCAAATAAAGGTAAGCAAACAAAGAGAAAGTTTTAACACTGGGAGTAAAAAAAATAACATTGTCCTTATGTGGAAACAGAGCAAATTATTAAAAAAAGACTTAGGCTACTTTTTGAGACTTAGGGATTTCCTATTGAATGTGATGGCAGTTATCCAATTGAATTAAGTGTAGCAAACATTTTGGTGCCACCCACTAAATTCAAGACCTTGTGCTAGAAAACATAAATACAAAATTAAAACTAAGTAGTCCCTGCCTTTGACAATGCTACATTTCATAATATTTTAAATTAATTTCATTTTTAAAGCAATGAAGAAAGTGTTGCTGTATCATCACAGGGATTAAGATGCCAACTACTTGGCTTTGGGTTTTAAACCCTTCATGATATGCCTCCAACCTACCTTATTAGTGACCTACCTGCTACCTATTTGCATATTGCTCCCCTTCCAGACTCCCTAACAATGTGTTCATTATAGAAGGCACTTTTCATCCAGGTACTGAATTCTGGGTTTTTGGGACCTTCTCCTTGAATATTTCACCTCTTTTATGTTAAGGTCTTTTTTACAAACTGAGAGTAATTTGTAAATTCGTGGTATCGATAAATTATTTTTACAAATGATTTCTATCAACATCTTTATATCCTATTTTGTACTATCCCATACTTCAGGACTGGAATGATTTATCTTAAAATATTTTCTGTTATTTGAGAGAAGATTAAACCCCTAGGTAGTGCAGCACAGAAGCACTGGACTTAAAAATAGGATGACCTTAGTTTAAATCTAGCCCCAGAAACTTACTAATTTTGTGACCCTGGGCAAATTACTCAACCTGTATCCCTCAATTATGTTATCAATGAAATGAGGATAATAATAATAATACCTAACTTCCCAGGGTTGTTGTATTATTTAATAAAATAATGTGTGTTATGTATTTTGTTTTTTGTTTGTTTGTTTTTTGCTTTTTGGAGGTCAGTTGGGGTTAAGTGACTTGCCCAAGGTCACATGGCTAGTGTTTGTGTTAAGTGTCTGAGGTCGGATTTGAACACAGGTCCTCCTGACTCCAGGGCTGGGGCTCTATTCACTGCACCACCTAACCACCCCGTGTTATGTACTTTGAAAATATTAAAACTCCATATACATTCTAGCTACTATTTTTCTATTTAGTAATTTCTTCTCTAGGTTTCATTACAAAGTTTGAATTGTCTATCAAATTACACTAATTGCTCAGTTCTCTGAATGTTATAAAAGTAACTTCTATTCCTTATTCACATAGGTAAAGTGAGAAAAGAAACCACTGGAAAAGTATTTGAAGTTGATGTGATTACTATTAAGGTATATTAAAGTATCCAGTCTTATCAAAGCAATATATATTTCGTTGGAGACATTTCTAAAACACTTCTATTTTGTGGTGGCAAAGAATTTGAAATCAAGGGGAAATCCATCAGTTGGGGAATGGCTAAACAAGTCATGGTATATGAATTTCATGGAATACTATTGTGTTATAAGAAATGAGGAACAGATGGACTTCATAATAACCTGGAAAGACTTATATAAACTGATGCTAAGTGAGGGGAGCAGAACCAGGAGAACTATGTACACAATTACAGACACATCATATGTATGCTGACTAATTTTGATAGACTGGGTCCCTCTCAGAAATTCAAGCTTATAAGACAGTTTCAAAAGATTCATGAGGGAAAGGAATATTTACATCCAGAGAAAGAAATATGGAGTCTGAATGCAGATTGAAGCAAACTACTCGCTCTTTTTTTTTTTTGGTTTTGTTTTATTTCTTCTTTCTCATTGTTATCTCCATTGGTTATAATTCCTCTTTACAATATGACTGTTTAATGTAAAGTTATTTGTAGATCCCATATTTGATTGCATGCTGGCATGGGACAGGGAGAAGGAGAGGGAGCAGAAGAAAATTTGAAACTCAAGGGATTTAGGAAATGAATGTTGTAAACTCAAAGTAAATAAATAAATTAAAACAAAAAATAAAATGCTTCTATAATAAATAAAATTTTAAATAAATAAATAAATAAATGAATGAATAAATAAAATTCAGAATATGTTGATAATGTAAATGGACATAATTTGTGGAAAATATGTTCATTTTGAGAGAAGCACAGATGGACTGGCAGTTGAGAGTGCAAGTTTATGCCAGCTGGGAGTCCATAGATCATACAATGATAAGACTTGGGTGCAGTTGATTGGCCTAAGTCCCCACAATCCTCCCAAAAAAGCAGGACCTTGACAAGCTCTATGAACTGAAGGCCAAAGCCCAGAAGACTATGAACGATTTTGACCCCTCAGCCCTGATCAACCTCTCCAGCTTTTCGTCCATAAAACCAGAACATTCCAGCACCTCACTTCAGGGGTCTATGGACAATAGTTCCACAGTGGGAAACATGCCAGGCCTCCAGGGTAAGTGGGGCATCTTAGTCCAGAAAACAATCAGCTTTTGACCAAGAAAATATTGACCTGGTTAGAGAAGTAGATCCCAATGAACAGCGGAATGAAGATGTGGAAAAGATGCTACTACAGATTTCTAATGACTTCATCCAGAGTGTAGCATCCCAACAGCAGCATCCCAACTAGACCAGCATTGAAAATCTTACACTTTAGGGGTCAAAGATTTCCAGAAAACAGGTTCATTTTGGAGGCTGGAAAAGGTAAGTCAATATTCAGTGACTGTCAGACTATCACGATACATACTAAAATTAACTTCTCTCTCCCCACCTCCAACCAATTGACAACAGAGAGTTGAATTAAATGGTTACTCATATTAATTACCATAACAATAATGAGTATTTCTATAGCCTCTTAAGGATTACAAAGCACTACATATAAATCACTACATGATAATTATGTTATTTGACATCTTATATTTTATATATAAGTTATACATATACAGGTATAAATACAGTGTGCCCACAAACATAGTGATCTGACCAAGTCACATAAATGTCTACCTGAATAATCTCTTCATTTTTAGGCAGTAATTTGAAAAAGATGAAATTTGTTTTACTCATACACATACACACACAGTTTTCACCATTATTTTTCAGAAAATATTCCTGTCTATACCAAAATTCAGTAGGTGTTTTCCTCAGATAGTCTAGGTTAATGAAGCGGGCCTATCTGGAAAAAAAAAAAACAAAAAAAAGCAGTGGACCATGATGTAAGTGCTGGAATTTGTCCACTGTCAAGTACCATGCGAACCTTAGTGTAGGCCATGTAACCTTTTTATTTCAAATGTTCAACTGCAAAATGGTGATCATTTTGATCATAAATTCAAATGATATCTGAGAAACAATATTATTTTAAGTTATTATAGCTTATCTGCAAAAATAAAATTAATACAGGGTGTTCAATAGGCTTAGTTAAATTTTAGACTTTTACAACTTTAATAGTTTGAAACTTGTTTTGTGACTTGGGGTCACCCTGTAGTATTTATCACAGGTTCTTGTGGGCAAAGTGCTTTACAAATGTTAAAGTGCTATCCTATCATATGAGATCTTGTAGGATGTGAGAGCAATGAAGGTAAAGTATGTATATTTATTGTGAAGGTTTTTTTTTCATTTTTCTATGGGGATGGGGCAATGGGAGGGAGAAAAAATGTTTTTTGACTTTTAAGTGATAAAGCTGGTGATTAAAGAGGTATGTCACTTCACCTCACCCTTTCATATTGACTACAAACAAAATAGTTAAGGTTTATTGACCTAATCAATGCAACTCCTCTATGATCCTCTGTCTTTTTCCCTCACCCAAATGTTCTCATTCTATCCAAAGATCTATAGCTTTATCTTTAATTTGGAAAAAATGCTGTATTTTGAATCAGAAAACATAGGTTCAAATACTAGCTTTGTCATTTAATACCTTTGTGATCTTAGGCAAGTCACTGAAACTTCTATGATCATAAGTTTCTTCCTTTGAAAAAAGTAGAGGGTTGAACTAGATAGATTCTACATTCTATTCTAGCTCTAAATTTTTAGTCTCTCTGATCTCTTTTTAGGAAGAGTGACCTAATTGGTCACGGAAAAGAACTAGAAAAGGTCATTGATCCTTTAGCAGAATGTTTCCCAACATCAAAGACAGGGTTTGCATGATCGGTGGGCAAACACCAGCTGCTATCTATTTGTCAGGATAATCAGAGCAGTACTACCAGAGCTGCTTGTTTTTGAAGAGCATGCAGTACCAGCGTCAGGAGAAAAGGTATTATGCAGAGATAGATCTCATCCCATTCATTCGGATTTTTTTTTAAGTTAAGAGAATATTAAACCATTTGATGCTACTTACATCTGCCTATGGATTACAGTAAATGTAGAGCCACTTTTCCCATTTCATGGATTAGAGAATTTATAAGGGTTTTCCTTTTCAATGGCAAGGTAGGCTAATTTCACAATCTTAAACTGCTAGGCTCAAAAGTTTTTCTCTAACGTAGGGGTGTTCAAAATTTTTGACTTGATACAACCTTTAAATTTAAAACTTAATGAGAAATCCTGAAGAGGTTTTGTTAATGGTGACTGTATCTATCTATGTTGTCCATATTAAAACAAAGACTGCCTGTTATTATTATGAAAATAATTTTAACCTCATAGACCCCCTGAAATGGTCAGAGATTTGCACAGGTGACCAAACATCATTCTGATAATCTCTGCTTTCAAAACAATAGCATGAAACTTATTCATAAACATAAATAGTACTATGCATTAAAAACAGTACTCAAAAAGTACAGCACCAGACTTTAAATAGAAAAATACATAGGCTATAACTGATGTTCAGTAATTCTCATTAATACCATTTTGTTCAACAGAATGAAAAGTCTGATCCATGATTGACATTATGGATGAAAAGGAGCAAGATAAGCATTAAGTTACTTGAGTTTACAAACTAAATGATAGAGAAATAGATAACCAGGGAAAAATATACAGAATTCACCAAAAGGAAGGATAGATTTGGATATCCCATAGCCATCACAATTCTTATTAATTGTATTAATAAAATTATTAATTGCATGTCAATTCAGTTATTAATTAATAATAATTATCATTATCTCCCTTTGGGGGAGATGTTAAGGCTGACATCATCTGTAAGTCTTCATTTGTTTATGGTCTCTTCCCTGTGCTTGAATTTTTGAAATTTTATCTTAATTTTTTGTGAAACATCATAGAGGGAATTCTTTTTTTTTTTGCTTTTTTTGGAGGGCAGTTGGGGTTAAATGACTTGCCCAAGGTCACACAGCTAGTTTTGTGTGTGTGTGTGTGTGTTAAGTGTCTGAGGCCGGATTTGAACTCAGGTACTCCTGACTCCAGGGCCAGTGCTCTATTCACTGCGCCACCTAGCCGCCCCCATAGAGGGAATTCTTGATCTGGTAATAAACCAAACTTTTTGGCCTCAATGCTATCTTTCAACTTTAAAAATTATTTCATCCTATGGTTGATGGAGAACCCAGAATGTGTTGTCTTTTTTCTTTCTTACTACCAACAATGTCTTCAATAGTTATCCCTAAACAAAGGATATCCCTAAAAAATTGCCTTCATTTTGTTGCATGACTAAGTTGTCTTAGTGGCTAAATTATAGGCCCTGGAGCATTTAACATGAAGAAATATCAGAAATCTTCTTTATAATATTCAGTTAAATAGAACCAACCTTTATATATTTTTCCTGGTTATGAGAAAATATAGACCTATATTTTCCATTAAACACAAAGAAAAATATGTCCTATATCAGTATATCAGAGATGATGGGATATTTTTTCTTCCTTCCTTCCTTTTTCCCTCCCTCCCTCCCTCCGTCCTTTCTTTCTTTCTTTCTGGTTTTCAAAATTCATTTCCAGAAAATTTTGAGTTACAAATTTTCTCCCCATTTCTCACCTACCTCCCCACCCCAAGATTGCAAGCATACTGAATACCACTTCCCCCAAACGGTCTTCTTTTATACCCTCCCCCAAACTTCTCCCTTACTTTCATAAAAGTCAAGATGGAATTCTATACTTCATTGCCTGTTCTATATCCCATTATTTTATTTCCAAGTTCCAAGTAAGAAACATTTTTTAACATTTGCTTTTAAAACTTAGAGTTCCAGATTCTTTCTCTTCTCCCCTCCTCACTCACCCCCAATGGGAAGATAAGCAATTCAATATAGGTTATGCATGTGTAGTCATGCAAAACATTTCCATTATACTCATGTTGTAAAAGAATAACTGTATTTCCCTCCATCCCATCCTGGCATTTGTTTTAATTTCTCATTTGACCTTTTCAAGCTCTTTTTAAAAAAGTTTACCTCTAACTACCCTGCCCCCCAAGCTGCCCTCCCTTCTGTCATCTCCCCTCTTATCCTCTCCTTCCTATTTACCTGTAGAGTAAGAAACCCAAACAAGTGTGTGTTATTCCCTCCTTAAGCCAAATCCAATGAGAGTAATGCTGACTCATTTCCTTTCACCTTCCTACTATTCCCCTCCATTGTAAGAACTTTCTCTTGCCTCTTATTTGTGAGATAATTTACCATATTCTCTCTATCTTTCTCATTCCCCCAATATACTCCACTCTCACCTCTTAATTTTGTTTTTTAGGTATCATCTTTTCATATACAACTCATCTTGTGCCCTCTATCTATGTATACATGTACACACATATACAAACACACATACACACCTATGAACACACCTATACATACATACATACATGCATACATGTGTGTATATATATATATATTCCCTTCAGCAATTCTTATACCAAGAAACACTTCATAAGTTACAAATATAATCTTTCCATTTAAATAGCTCAATTCCTTTTCAGTGCTTTTCTTGCTTCTTGTATTTGAAAATCAAATTTTTCTGTTCAGCTTCAGTCTTTGCTTCAAGAATTCTTGAAAATCCTCTATTTCATTGAACGTTCATATATTCCCCTCAAGCATTATGCTCAGTTTTACTGGGTAGGTGATTCTTTGTTTTAATTCTAGCTTCTTTGACCTCTGGAATATTATACCCTAAGGCTTTCAATCCCTTCATGAAGAAGCTGCAAGATCTTGTGTTACCCTGATTTGTGTTTCCATAATCCTCAAATTGTTTCTTTCTGACTACTTCTAATATTGTCTTCTGGACAAGGAAACTCTGGAATTTGAATATAATATTCTTAGGACTTTTCTTTTGGGGATTCTTTTCCAGAGGCAATCAATTCTTTCAATTTATATTTTGCCCTCTGGTTCTGGAATATCAGGGCAGTTTCCCTTGAGAATTTCTTGAAAGATGATGTCTTGGTTCTTATTCTTATCATGACTTTCATTTTAAAATTATCTCTCCTGCATCTATTTTCCTGGTCAGTGGTTTTTCAAATGAAGTATTTCACATTGCCTTCTATTTTTTTTTCATTCCTTTGGATCTCTTTTATGCTATACTGATTTCTCATAAAATCATTAGCTTCCCTTTGCTAAAATCTAATTTTGAAGGAATTATTTTCTTCAGTGAGCTTTTGAAATACCTTTTCTATCTGGTAACTTCTGCTTTTTTAGGCATTCTTGTCCTCATTGGCCTTTTGGACTTCTTTTGTAATTGAGTTAGTCTATTTTTTAAAGTGTTATTTCTTCAGTATTTTCAGTCTTCTTTAGCAGGCTGTTGACTCGTTTTTCATCATTTTATTGCACCAATATCATTTATTTTCCCAATTTTTCCTTTACTTCTCTTGCTAAATTTTCAAAATCTTTCTTGAATTCTTCCATGACATGTGGTCAGTTCATATTTTTCTTGGAAGCTTTTGATGCTGGAGTTTTGACATTATTGTCTTCTTATGGTTGTATGTTTTGGTTCATGTTTCTCACCAAAAATAAATTCTATAGTTTGATTTTAATTTCTCTGTTTGCTTATCATGCCAGCCAATTACTTGACTTTTGAGCTATTTGCCATGGTAGAACTATGCTTTCAGAGTGGAGAGTTCCATGTCCCAAATTTCTGGTGTTTTGCATAGCTGTTGTCAGAGTTTCTTCTAGACACATCCCTTTGAAAGATGAGGAGAACTACCTCTCCAAAACCTCAACCAGCTCTGCCACACTATTTCTCCTTCTCACCCCAGGACCACAAGCCAAGACTGTTACTCATATCCAAGCAGTGGAAAACCAGAGAATCCTACCTCAGCACCAGCAGAGAAATTTCTGCAAATGCTCTCTGGTTGGCCACTTCATCCCCCCATAATATGTGGGCCTAGAGCTTTGAAAAGAGGTGCAGTGGCAGCTACTACCACTGCCCTGGGAGTTGGGGCTAACCATGCTCTTCTCTTACTTAGTTCTAACAGAATTCCACCACTGACCTTTAACTTTCTCTTTGGCATTTGTGGATTAATAATTCTGGAAGCTACCGCAGCTGCCAATGATTCAGTCCCCTGGAGACTACTCTGGTTGGTCTGTGCCACTGGTCTAGGTTGGTGAAGCCTATGTGAAACTGTTGCCTCACTTCCAGCCTGGTACTATAAACCCTTCCTGTTGGTCTGGTAGTCTATGTTCAGCATGAGATTTGATTATCTCTGTCCCCTTTTTGGTTCTGTACCTCTATAATTTGTTTAGAGGTATTTTATTTGAGGTAATTGGGGATGAGTTCAAGTAAGTTCCTTCTTTTACTCTGCCATCTCGGCCCTCCCAATAAAGGTGTATTTTCAAGATAATCTTTTATTATCCAGAATGATATTTTAAAATATTCAGAGTCAGATAATTTTGGTAAAGATATACATAAGAATGACTACTGATAACTATAAAAGATACATTAATAGTCACATCCTTATAAGACACTAAAAAGTGGTAATTAGATCTTCAAATAGTGACATACATGTAGCCTTTCACAACTTATTATATTGTGTCAAAAATCTGTAGTGCATCTTTATATCTTTTAAGTTATCTTTAAATTCAATTGTAAAAGTTGTTTTTCCATTTCTGTATGTACTTCCCACTTTTGTTGCCCTTATTATATTTTAGATTGATTTTATTATACTCTTCCACATTGGGTCTTCCATACCACTCTAAATTGCTGATTATAGGATTCCAAACTGTCATCCTACATCTTGAATTAGAAATTGCTAGTTTCAGATTCAAAATAGGGAATTTTGTGTCATTTGAAACATCAACTTTTTTCCATCCATGACCCTGGTAATTTTATTAACTTCTTCTAGCCTTCAATATGTGTGTGTGTGTGTGTGTGTGTGTGTATATATATATATATATATATATATATATATATATATATATTCCTCTATAAAACGGATGATATACTTGATGATTTCTAAAAATCTTTTCTCTCTCTTTATTTCTGTTATTCCATGCCACAGGTCATTTCTAAAATATTCATAACTTTTCATATAACTTTTATGTTCTACACTGATACTTGGCAAAAAAAATATATTGATAGATACAATTACACAGAACAATGATAGCATGTTTTGCACTATGATTGATATGATGTAAGAATCCTTATGCATAAAATTCTTTTATACTGTTATCTTCCACTTGTTACATTCATTCAATAAAAGATCTATTTAATATATAGAATGTGAATAAAATTGTGCCAAGTGTAACTTCCTATGATAGCATGTAATAATGTTTTTGTGTGTCTATGTATGTGCACACATACAGTTTTGCATGTACATATGTGTGTGTTCATATACACATGAATATATGTATATATGATTCCTACTCACAAGGAGCTTACAGCATAATAGAAATCATAAAACTAAGCAGTGACAAATTGAATAACAAGAGAAATGAGTGCCAGATGACTGGAAACATAATGAATGAGTAGTGTTGGAAATAGAATTCACAGTCCTGCCTTTGAGGAGCATGTCTTCACAAAATTCTTTTATTTTTTTTTTTGCTTTTTTTTTGGAGGGCAGTTGGGGTTAAGTGACTTGCCTAAGGTCATATGGCTAGTTTTTTTGTGTGTGTGTGTGTTAAGTGTCTGAGGCTGGATTTGAAATCAGGTACTCCTGACTCCAGTGCCGGTGCTCTATTCACTGCTCCACCTAGCCACCCCACAAAATTCTTACTGTGCACAAGAACACCATGTGCAACAATGAGAGATTCAGAAAATTTAAATAACACGTGATCCATGTTCTCATCAAGACTAAGTGTAATTGGGGGACATGATACACACTACAAATAGGGATATTATTCCCTACCACTCCTAAATGTATGCCTTTTTTTGTGCAGTGAAATTTCAGTGAGGGAATTTCCTCCCACAGAAACACACCAGAACAGATTGAAAACTCTGCTATAACTTGTAGTCTTATAAAGTTGTCTAGGTCACAGTGGAGATAAGTGACTTATCTACAGTTCCAATATCACATGTGAATGAGAGACGATACTTGAATTCAGACTTTTGCAATTTTAGATCTGAACTTTGTCCACTACTTCTTATTGGTTCTTACTATATTTTTACTTACATTATTACACAAGTAGAATAAAGTAGAAATACAAAGTGAAATACAAAATCCCCTTTGTGAACCAAAGAGAAATCAGTAATGAAGAACTCCTGATTGAAAAATAGTAATCTATTCTATAAGAAAGTCAATTTAAGAGAGGGGAGGAAGATGTATAGCAGTCGTTCTCAACATGTTGGTCACAACAACTTTGGGGATCCAACGACCCTTTCACAGGGGTCACAGGGGTCACCTAAGACCATTGGTAAATGCATATTTCTGATGATCTTAGGAAGCAAGACACGGCTCCTCTATCCATCTCCAGGCAAGTCCGCCCACATGCAGATATGCCCACATACGAGTATTAAAGGGTCGGGGCTTTAGGAAGGCTGAGATACACTGATGTATAGGGATTCTAAAAGGACACAACATGAACAAAGGCTCAAAACTGAAGGATGACAAAACATGCATTAGAGATGAGAAGTGCTCAGACTTGGTGAATTTATATATCAGTGAGTAGTTTGAATGTTTGTCAAATGACAGTCAGGTCAGATTCCTCAAATCATAGATTTAGAGCTATCAAGGACTTCAGAATAAGTTTTTTGTTCAAACTCCTTCATTTTACAGATGATATATCTAAGGCCTAAATGAGTGACTAAGGTCACAAATATAGTGCTTTTTCTACTATATCATAATTTTTTAGAGAGTTATAAAATCCAAGTTAAAGACCTAAAATTTCACTTGGTTTGTGTGTGTAATTAAGAGCAATATTCCAATTTTAACTTTAGTGGTAGGAGGGTGTTGTTGTCTAACAACTTATAGGTAGGCACTATAGAACAATGAAATAATGTAGTGGTTAGGAAAGATCACATCATTATTTTGACATGGTAAATTGTGATATCTTTTGTCTCCATTCCTATCTATTTAGACTCAATTAAATTTAATTCACCTGCAAGACAAGTTACTCTTCTGATGTCATTGATTCTCTTTGTGAATGAAAGATGAACAAAACACCAAAAATTTTTGAAGGCTTATTTTGGGATAGGTGGGCTAGATGTTAGATTTCTTTACAATTTCCCCACATTTATTTTTTCTTCTCAAAAAATGGAGCAATTTACTTTTTTGGGGGGGAGGAAGGAAGGCAATTGGGGTTAAATAACTTGCCTAAGGTCACATGGCAAGTGTGTCAAGTGTCTGAAATCAGATTTGAACTCAGGTCCTCCTGAATCCAAGGATGGTGCTATATTCAATGCAGCACCTAGCTGCCACCAAACAATTTACCTTTTTAAAGTACAGTTTTTATTTATGATTTTTTGAAATCTAGCTCTTAAAAAACACCTAGACTGAAAAAAATACCATTGTGTTTCAAGTGGAGCTATGTGTCTATGCCTTTAAAGCCAAATAACTCTAGTTTTTATTGGATGTCCAATGTTAGCCCCCAGCATAAGCCTCTCTGACTCAAGTTGTTTAGATATTAATGGCTTAGAATGAATGTAAATAGCAGTTGCTTTCTATTCTGGCCAGAAATTTTTAGAGTCTTCCCCTTCTGATGTGTTCTGATATGTTTTTGTCATGGGAAACTGGGTAATGGTTTGTATCAATTCTAATCTGGCCCTTAGTCATTAAATGGGTATTGCCTCAGATAAATTGAAAACTAGGAAAGAATTTGATTTAAAATGTGCAACATCATCCACTTTATCCTAGGACATTTGCTACTGTACTTCAATGACTGAAAGACAGAGTGAGATCGACAACTTTGCACAACTCTGACTCACTTAAATCCAATTCTTCTATAAATCAAGACATTAACTTCATGACATCATTGGTTCTGTTTGACAATGAAGGATGAACAACCAGAGCCACAACAACAAGGGGATTACAGTAATGCATCACCAAGATAAAAAATGCTGAGCATGTAGGATTTATACCAGGAATGCAGTGCTGCTTGAATATTAGGAAAACAGCACAATTGAACATATCGATAACAAAAACAATAAAAAATCATAAGATTATGTTAAGAGGTACAGAAGCATTTGACAAAAGACAAGACTCATTCTTAATAAAAACACTAGAAAGCAGAGAAATCAACGGAATCTTTTTTAAAAATGATTTGTAGTATTTGTCTATAACCAAGGGTAAGAATAAACTATGAAGGGCATAAACTTGAAATTATAAGATGAAGACTGAAGCAAGAATTTCTATTTTTATTTTTCAATATTGCACTAGAAATGCTAGTTAAGAAATAAGACAAGAAAAAAAGAGAAGGATAAAAATTGGCAATGAGGAAACACAAGTATAATTCTTTTCAGATAATGTGATGTTATACACATAAATCATTAGTATTTCATTCTATAAAACCCAGAAGCAGGAGATAGGAAGAAAATTACATTAAAAATAATAGCAGGTGAAATGGGTAATTGTGCTTATATTAAATTTTTTAAATGCACAAACAAAACCAATGCAACCAATATTAGGAGAGCAGGAAGCTGGGAAACAATCTTTACAGTCAGTTTTTCTGTTAAAGGCCTCATTTCTAAAATGGAGAACTGACTGAAATTTATATGAATATGTCATTCCTAATTTGATAAATAGTCAATGGCTAAGAACAGGCACTTTTGAGATGGAGAAATTAAAACAATCTGGATTGTATGAAAAAATGCTCTAAATATCTATTAATTAGAGAAATGAAAATTAAGATAACTCCAAGTCACCACCTCATAATTTTCAGCTTAGCTAATATGACAGAAAAAAATTATAAATGTTGGAGAGGATGTGGGAAAACTAGGACACTAATGCATTGTTGGTAGAGTTGGGAACTGATCCAACCATTCTGGAGAGCAATCTGGAACTCTGCCCAAAGGATTATAGAACTGTACATAGCCTCTGATCCAGAAATCTTCTCGGGCTATATTCCAAAGAAACCATATAATTTTGAAAAGCACCCACACGTACAAAAAATATTTATAGCAACTCTTTTTGTGGTGGCCAAGAATTGGAATTTGAAGGGATGCCCATTACTTACATTATACCCCATTGCGACTTAATCACATTTTAATGATGAACCTGAACACTTTGTTTTATATGAATGTAGTGAAATACTATTATGGTACAAGAAATAATGAACAGGCATATTTCAGAAATAAGCTTGAAAGACTTATATGAACTCATGCTGAGTGAAGTGAGAAGAACAAGGAGAACATTATACCTAGTAACAAACACAATGTGTAAGGACTGATTTTGATGGAGTTAGACCTTCTCAGAAATGCAAGGACTCCAAATATTTCCAAAACATAATGGAAAATGCCAGTTACATCCAGAGAAAGAGCTGTGGTGTTGGAATACAGAGTGAAATAGACTATATTTTGCTTTTGTTTTGTTGTTTTCTTTCTTTCCCATGGTTTCTCCCATTCACTGTAATTCTTCTTTGCAATGTAACTAATTTGAAAATGTATTTAATAATAATGTATGTGTAGAGTCAATATCAAATTGAAAGCCAGCTTTGGAATGGAGGGGGAGAAAATGTAAAACTTAATGGAAGTGAATATGGAAAATTGGAAACGAATTAATAAATTGAAAAATAATAAGTGCATACTCTTTGGTCTATCAATACTACTAATAAGTCTGTATCCTAAAGAGATCATTAAAAGGGAAAAGGACCCACATGTACAACCATATCCATAGCTACTCTTTTTGAGGTGGCAAAAAAATTGGAGGGATGTCCATCAACTGTGGAATGGCTGAACAATTTGTAGTGTATGAATATGATGGGATATTATTGCTTTGTAAAAACATGATGAGCAGGTGGATTTCATAGGGAAAAAAACAGGAAAGATTTACATAAATTGATGTTGAATGAAGTGAGCAGAACCAGAAGAACATTGTACACAGAAACAGCAACAGTTTGAAATAATTGACTATGATAAATTTAGCTCTTGTCATCAGTACAATTATCCAAGAAAATTTCATAAGGTTCCTGATGGAAAATGCTAACTGATACCAGAGAAAGAATTATGGCATCTGAATGGAGATCAAAAGATACTATACTTTTTTTGATTTTACTTTCTTGTGTTTTTCCCTTTTGTTATGATTCAACTCTCACAGCATAACTAATGTGGAAATACGTTTCACATGATTATACATGTATAAGACATATCATATTGTCTGCTCTCTTTTAGAGGTGAGAGAGGGAAGGGAAGGGGGAAGAAAAATTTGGGACACAAAATATTACAGAAATTAAAGTTGAAAACTATATGTGTAATTGGAAAACAAAACGGTATTAAGGAAAAAAATTATGACAGACAGTATAAAATATTCAGTGTGCTACCTGATAATATATACCCTGATTTTAGGTGAACACAATTAACAAACACCTTTCACACAAATAAATACATATCCAAACACCTGGAGAAATATGCATTGTTCATTGTAAACTAAGCCAAAATAATAAAAAATATGAAATCTACCTAAATAAATTTACATATTCATTGCTATGCAATCTAATTACCAAATACTTATTTTGAAGAGCTAGATAAAACAGTGACAATATCCTTCTTGAATAACAAAAGTTCAAGAATATCAAGAAGATCAATTTTTTTTTAAGTGAAAGATGTCGGACTACCAGTAGATTTCAAACTATTTTACAAGGTGGTAATCATCAAAGCAATCTGGTCTGGGTAAGAAGTAGATCACGAATTTATGAGGTATAGAAATATACAGTCATTGATGGCCATATTAATTTAATGTTTGATAAATCCAAAGATCCTACTTTCTGGGGTACAAACTAAACATTTTTGAAAAATGTTGGGGAAACTAGAAAACATTTTGGCATAAACTAGGCATACACAAATATCTTGTCCATATATTAAGATTAAGTTAATATGAATAAATAGACAAAATGTTATGTCATAAATTAGGGGAGCATAAGGGAATGTACCTTCAGATATTTGGTTAAGGGAAGAATTTATGGCTGAGAAATTGATACAGGGGATTATGGGAAGTGAAAAAGAAAATATTGATTACATGAAATTTAAAAAGTTTTTGCACAACCAAAATTGATGCAGCCAAAATTAGAAGGAAAACTGGCAACTGGGAAGAAATTATAGCAAGTTCCTGGATAAAGGCTTCATTTATCAAATATAGAAAGAGCTGAGACAAATTCCTATAACTAAGAGCCAATCCATAATTAAAAACTGACCTAAAGATATGAACAAGAAGTTTTCAGAGAAAGAAATCCAAGCTATAAATAGTCACATAAAATGCTCTAAATTACTACTAATTAAAGAAATGTAAGTATATCATTGCATACCTACCAGATAGTAAAGTAAAATGAGAAAGGCTTGAGGGGATGTAGAAGAATTGAGATACTAATGTACTGTTAGTGGAGGGGTGAACTAAGTAATACTGGGGGAAAATTTGGAACGATGACAAAAATGCTATACAACTCTACATGTCCTTTGATCCAAAAATACCCCTAATGGGTCTTTATACCAAGATATCTAAGAAAAAAATGAAAATGGCATATTTGAACAAATATATTTATAGCAGCTCTTTTTGTGGTGTCAAAGCATAAGAAATCAAGGGTATGACTCTATGGGGAAGGGCTAGCAAATTATAGTATATATTTGTGATGGAATACTATTATTCTATAAGAAATGATAAGCAGGATGGTTTCAGAAAAACCTGGGAAGACCTATGTGAACTATTACAAAGTGAAGAGGGAGTAACTTTGTACACAGAAACAGCAATATCAATTGTGAAAGACTTAGCTGCTTTGATCAAGTCAATGATCCAAGACAATACCAATAGAATCAGGTTAAAAAATGCCAAACAACTCCAGAGAGAGTATTTATGAACTCTTTATACAGACTGAATCATCTCTTTTTTCACTTTCTTTTAAAAATTGTTTTCTATTTTCTTTTTTAATATGGCTAATATGACAGTATATTTGGCAGGACTGCACATATGTAATAAAAATCAAATTGTTTGCTGCTTTCTTAAAGAGGGAGGATGGGTGAGAAGGAAGTAAAGATTTTAGAATTCAAATTTTCAAAAAATGGCTAGTTAATTATTTTACATGTAGTTCAGAAATATTTAATTCAATAAATTAAAAGGAAAATGATTATCTGATTGTAAGTCAGTACAAAAATTCAGCATACCAACAGATGACAGAAGCTATTATTGTAAGTTATTTTGCTATTGAAAGGGGAAAATGTAGACAAATAAAAATAGTAATTCTTTAATATATTCTGTCTTTGTTATTCTCCTTACATTATACCCCATTGCGACTTAATCACATTTTAAATAGAGGCTCATTTGCTGAGCATCTCCATGCCTGTCTTTAAGCTTCTTTTGCATCACAAAAATATCAGCATGATAAAGTCCAATTGTTTCCCATAAAATGACACACTGGGTAACTGTGACACAATCAAGCTGTTACTATGCTACAGTTTTATGCCATATACTGCTGTGTACAATATCTAATAGTACTAGATCTGTCGTCACTTTAGAATTATGCAATTTTTCAGTGGGTTACAATAGATCCAAAATGCTCTATACTTGTGCTTAATTACCTTATGTCATACAATACACACAAGCCCAGAAAACACAATATAGACATTGTGGCAGTTAATAATGTTCAAAGTGAACATATGACATGTTTTTCCTTTCGTTTTTTAAGATCTGACTGTGTGTGTGTGTATTATATATTGTACATATACTGTATGAGCTGAATGCCTTAGGTGATTGGAACTGGTCCAATTGGTTGACAAAATTTAATAACGTCATGCTAATTTTTGAGCTAAGATGTTAACTAGAGAGGAAAGGATATAGATGCCTACAAACCTTCTTTCAAATACTATGAGTACTGAGGGGAGAAAGATGGATATTTTTCTTATCTCTATTCATTTTTACTTTTGGTGATATTTATTTGCTTACCTTAGGAACCATCAAAAAGTAAAGAACATCTAAACTTTGGATTGGGGAGCCTAGGGCCTCGAGGACATATGTGGCTATTTAAATCCCTAGGAGCAGACTTTTGACTGAGTCCCAGTTTTACAGAACAATTTATTTTATTAAGGGTATTTGTTCTGTGTAGTTTAGAGTTAATCAACTGGCTGTTCTTGATGACCTAGATGGCCAAATTTGGCCTTGAAACTATGGCAGGTTCCCCACCCATGGTCTAAACTTTGTTGTTTCCTACCTTCATTAATAAACATTATTGGAGGAATAAGCAGTGATTTAGTCATTTTATCTATATTTGTTCATTTATACATTCGTTTAGTCATCTATCCATTTATATATCTATCTACCTATCATCTATTCATTTATTTAATTACTTTTTTCTCTGACTATCCTTTACTAAAACTCTTATAGACATAGTAACATCTTCAATGAAAATAAAGCAACTTGCATTCAAAATCAAACAGTAAAACTTAATTCAAGATAAACACAAAAGTATTTTCAAATATGTTCAACAAAGATGTTACTATAACAGGCAAACAACTGCATAACATCTTTTAGGAATAATGTTTTTGCAAAAATACATATGCTTGGTCTTTGAAATATTGGGCATTTTAATTAATATGACAACATATATTTCATTAAAAAGAAATTGATCTTTTTTTTTTTTTTTGCTTTTTGGAGGGCAGTTGGGGTTAAGTGACTTGCCCAAGGTCACACGGCTAGTTTTTTGTGTTAAGTGTCTGAGGCCGGATTTGAACTCAGGTACTCCTGACTCCAGGGCCGATGCTCTATTCACTGCGCCACCTAGCCGCCCCAAAAGAAATTGATCTTGATGTGAGTTGTTCTTCTCTAAGCACTCAAGGAAGGGCATTATTTTCCATTTTATGCTTTATATAGCTTATGCTTCAAATCTTAATTTTAGAAGTAATGGCACCTAACTGTAAAATGATATTGTGCTCTATGTCACCATAATTATAGTTTTCAAGACAATATCATGAAACTCTAACTTAATTAATTTCTATATTTTCTATGATTATATATTTTAAATTCAACAGTTTGTCCAAGTGGATGTTGGAGAATTATAATTTTGAGAAACATAAATATTGGTATATTAAATTTCAGAACTATATTAATAAAATGAAGTATACATATTCACCAAATAAATCCTAAAGAGAATCCAAACAGTAGTACAAATGAAGGCATCATAATGTAAATAAGTGGTATGCAATTTAAATAAAACAATATTAAACATAGGATAGTAATATTAGATTTTTATATTTTATTTTTAACAAGGAGTTATTCATTAAATAATTATATAAATGAAGGCCATGAAATACCTAGCAAACATCTTGAATAAAGTGAAGAAATATCAGATGAGAATTAATCTACAATAGAAAACTGATGTTTATATGGGAGCTACAATGCCTCAGAGGAAGGAAAATGTGGGGAAAAGAATGAAGTGATGCTAAATTAATCTAATTTGGGAGACCAAGACAGGGTATGTACTAAAAGAAATAATGGAGAGTAGGAAAGATTTCACAAAAATTTTAGATTAGTGAATATCCTTACTTTTCAAAAATAATTTTTCAAAAATGTGGACTTTGTAAACCACAGAAATTGAAGTCAACCTTCAGCAAATTTCTAGATTTTTAGCCTGGAAATGTAACTGACCTGAGTTCAATAATTATAAATCATAGATTAAATTAATTGCTTTTAGAACAGTAGATTCAGAGATACAAGAAATGAAATGTATATGGATTTGTCAAAGTAATTAATATTTATATTGATATATTTTTATAAATGATGGAAAAAATGCAGACCAAAAAAGCAATAGGTAGCTTCATGGCTAAGTGAATAGCCATTGCTATTTTGGATTCTCTTCTTTGTCCCCCACATTTCTTACTTTCACATCCCAGCAAAATAAAACCACTAAACCAAGTCTCATTAGACATAAATTATAATCCAATTCTGTCACCAATTAACTATATAACAATCCAAGCAATATTTATTAACCACCTACTATGTGTCCACTGAATTCAGAGCCCTCAAAAAGAAGACTTTCAGAAGAGTTTATGGCTCTACACTCTAGTTTATCTAGAAGCAGAATGATGGTCTGTAATGGAAAGGCAAATAGTACTTTCCAAGCAGAATTGAGAGGGAGAATGCTTGTAATGTTGGCATTTTGCCCACCTGTTCTGTCTGAGTAGATGTTAGATTGTCAGATAGAAGTACTTTGTTGATTTATGTTACTGTTACTTTGTCAGACAGAAGCACTGTCTGGTTATTTGTGTTGATTTCTCAGATGGAAAGTGAATTGAGATGATAGTGTGGGCAATGTTTGTAAATACAGTAGTTCCTTTGAGCTTTGTTTTCTTAAAAACAGAAATTGTGAAGAGCTTGGAGTGGAGCAGCCGCAGTGAGCTATCATATGGAACAGGATCAGAGAGCTGCCTACCTTTTGAATCCAGGAAATGTTCATTTGAATCCAGACAAGAGTTGGAAAATCTGCCTACCTGTGAATTCAGCCAACAGTTGGATGAGTACAGGAAAGAGTTGGGCACATGGAAGAGATGCTGTGGTATTTAGAAGTCTTTCTTGAGTCAAGATGAAAGAGAATTTTACTTGGCTACTCAGTAGTGACTGATGATATGTGTAACATGTGATTAAACATGATTACCCCTTAAGGATATTTGGACACCAGTTTTGAGTCAAGATAAAAAGAGACTTGATTTGGGGACTATATATTGATTGAGTATATTGTGACTTACTGAAAGATGTGCTTTGTTATATTGTTGTGAATGCTGTGATTTGATCTCTTCAAAGTTTGGTTTTAATTTTTTGCTGAATAAATTGAGAGTTCACTGTATTATGAGATTAGATCCTTAAAGTTATTCATGTTAGCAGTCCCCAGAAGAGATGCTTGTGATTGGCTTTACATGGTCATGAATTCAAAACCAAACAGAGCCATTGATAGAAAAATGAAATTAACTACAAAATTCACATAATCTCTTTAGCCCTCAATGTCTTTCCCTAAAAACAAAAGGAGACAGTTGTACTAGATGATCTCTGAAGATATATTATACTAAAATATTCTTTTAAACTCTATGGGCCATAAATTCTTCACTGGTCAGTAGATCAAAATTAGCTAGTAAACAAACATGGATTATTTACAATATTATTCTAACCATGGAGGATAAAAAGAGAGAAAAAAATGAAATATTCTGTTATTCTTGCCCTCCAAGCATTGAAATATTAATATTTAATTTATTTGATTAAATAATGAAAATAATTAAATAATTAGTGGAAATTTCTATATACCTTGAAGATACATTTAGTGTAGAGGGAAGTAAAGAGAGAGTAAAGGCAATGGGTCTAAGAGTAGGGACAAGGAAAGGTCTGTTACTGTGGGTGGGATTTGACCTGAGTATTGAAGGATGCCTGGCCAGTCAAGGGACAAATGTGATAGGAGAACATTGAAAGCATGGCAAACAGCTAGCACAGAAGCATGGAGTAGAGAGATTAAGTGTCGTGTGTACAGCAAGTAGTGTAGTGTTTTGAATCATAGAATACAGAGAAGAGGGTAAAGTATAAAAAAGACTGGAAAGGTTGGGGGAAGAGAAGAAAGGGACAGATTGTGATGGACTAAAAATGCAAAACAGAGGACTTTATATTTACTCCTGGAGACTTCTTGCCAACCAGTACAGTTTTCTAAGGGGATATGATGATATGATTGGAACTATGTTTTAGTAAAAACTCATTTGAACATAAGTTTTTACATTCCCACTTGTATGATCTCTTTGGCATATTCTTTCTCATTGCTCATTCCATTGGTTATGATTCTTCTTTAGAACTTGACTAATGTTGAATGTGAAAGTATCTGTAGAACCTGTATTAGATTACATGCTGCTATGGGGGAGGGGAAATAGGGGAGAAAGGAAGAGAAAATTTGTAACTCAAGGGATTGTGGAACTGAATGTGGTAAACTAAAAGTAAATATATATATATATATATATATATATATGATTAATTTAAAAAATATTTGATTGGTGTGGAAAGAGATTTGAAGGTGGGAGACCTCTTAAAATGTTTTGCTTTGTTTTGTTTGCAAATAGAACAAATGAAAAGTGATGAGTTTCCATGCTGAGAAGGTGGCTATGTGAAAAGACAGGAAAGCAGAACAATATATTGGATATGTGAGGTGAGTATGGGTATGAAACAAATATAACGAGTTCATCAGTATGGAGGAAATGGCAAAAAAAAAATCAAAAGCAAAATATATAGGATTCTGAATTTAATGTGCACTTTAAAAAAAACCAGACTCTTTTGTGTTTTTTTTGACAAACCATTCAATTTCTTACCTACCTAATCTATGAGCTGTTTTTAAAAACACCAACAACAAACAGAAGGCAACAAAAAAGCCCTTTGTTCAACTTAATTGAATTTGACCTGTAGTATAGTATTAACTCACAAAAAGGAAATTTTTACAAGCAGTTGTCTACTAAAATCCTCATAACCTTAGGCTGTTAGATTTCAGAACACTTAGTTGAAGTCCCTTATCTTTTACATATGAAAGAAAATCTTCAAAATATGTTAAGTATAAGATCCAAAGCAAAATTCCCACATGATACACCTTAGAATCTGTGAAACAACGAAATTAAAAAAAAAGATATCCAGCAGAAAAACATCTTCCTTTGTGGATTCCCTGCAATTCTGAGGCAATTAAGACACCCAAACCAATTTATACCTTACTATATATACTACAGATTTACTCAGAGATTCTGCGTGTCCAGATTAAGGATGAAAACCACACACACACATTTATTCCAGTGTTTCTCTAAGAAAAGTCCAAAGACCTTGATATGTGTCACAAGGGTTTCTGAATTAAGCTGTACTCATCAATATGAATAACATGAACATATCTTTGCTTCTGGCACAAAATGAGATTTTTCATAAAATGCATATATTTTAAACATAATACAGCTATAATAGAAGAGGTAATGTGTTATTTCATTGAAGTATTCCATGGGCAGAAAAAACATTTTAAAATTGTTGTTTTATCTGAATCCTAATGACCTCTTATTTTCCTACATTTTCTTGTTAGTCACACCATCAAATTACCATCAAAGAAAATTTTAGATTATTAAAATGTTAATGTATATTCATGATAAGGTAATAAGAAGCAAACACTTGACTTCCACATATGCTACTCAGAGACGGAAATTTAAACATGATTGAATAGTAAGTCTAAATACATTGCAAATATGACCTCTTAAAGAGTAATAAATATATTTTTATTGGTAAAATTCCTTATTTTATTTTATTTTTTTTTACCAAAGTTAACAATATGACTCAGTCTCAGGCAGTGATTTATTATGTTTAGCAAAAAAACAAACAAACAAACAAAGAAACCATCTTTACTATGATATATAAAAATAAAAATATAAGAAAATCCAAACCACAATTTAAACCATCTGTAAATAAAAAAAATTCTGAAATATGCATTATCACATGTGTTTTAATATTAGAAATTTTTTTTCATATATGAGATGTAAACATTGTTCGCTCCACTTACCAGGTGATTTTATGCCACTTCACTGAACACAGGCTGTAATATATTTGGGCTTCTTATTGCTTGAGTAGAAAGTGCTCATCATTATCTATTATTTTATGTTTATATATAGAAAAAAATGAAAGCAGTTTTCAAGTGGCATACATCACACTGTTGTAGTGGTTGATTTCCTCAAGATGGTCTTCTGTGGTTTAGGTGCAATGGGTGGAGGCACAGTTGCAGGTCTGAGAGGGGGAAAACTGTTACTGTGGCTTATTCCCAGCCCTCCATTTTCCAGAGGAAAAGGAGGGAGAGGGGGTGGTGGGGGTGGGAGAGGAGGGCACTGGTGAGGAAGCTTTCCCGGCATGTGGAGGGATTCACTGTGGATGTGAACCTCTCGATTTTTTATGTTATACCGGACATCACAGTCGGGACAATACCCATGGTATTGCACCTTTTCACTAAACCGTACCCGTTCCCGTGTTCCTGCCTGGGGACACCTGTCCTTCTGAGGTCTGTGCATCAGAGGCTGCATCTGCACCTTGTCCAAGTTACTACTAGGTATACAGCAGATGTCCCCATTTGGAATTTTGTTTGATGCTCCAGGTAAACCTCCATTTCGGAGAAGTGTGCCATTAGTTTTTACAGGATTGATGGTTGGCACAGGCCTGTGAGGATCATCACACTTCACAGGTGTCAATCGTGGAGGAGGAGGTGGAGGGTTAGGTTTTCTCAGGACTGTGAGGATAGCAGAAGGGTGGACTGGTGGCTTGATGAGTAGTGCATTGGAATGCACTTTGATCTTCTCTAAGCTAGATGCTGTTGTGCTGCTGGAGCTGCTGTTTAGTGTATCAGTTTTGGAGCTGTCTGTCATCTCATCCTCCAGCTGTAGGTCAGAGGTCAGCGTGTCAATCTGGTCAACTACCTGCATGGAAATCAAAAGGTAAAAAAGAAAAAGTTGAAGAATAGCCCAAAAGGAAAAAAAATGAACAATTTAGCCTTTCCATGCCCAGTTTTCTCCATGATACCATTTTGAACAAGTGATAAATATGTGCTATTCATTGACTTAAAAAATAACTGTTGAACTCACCAATAAAGCAGCAAACACTTATGTGGCTATTATATGGAAGATACTGTTTTAGTCACTGGGTAAAAGACAAAAATGAAACAGTTCTGCCCTTGAAGAACTTACAATGTATTGCAAGGAACACTGTAAAATAAGCAACATCAGAATATTAGAACAAATAAGATTTCATAATACTATAGTGTTTTCCCTGACCAAGAAATTCAGAAATGGAAAAGGAAAGATGGAGACCATTTGCTGCACAGTTAGGAAGAACCGCTGTATGAAGTACATTTGTAAAGACAGAGATCTCAATTCACTATTTAAATAAAAGGAAATAAGGTGCCCCAAAGTAAAACAGCTAAACAACATTAAGACGAGAGATTCCTTACATTTCATTAATCGGTTTTCTAAATCATCATAAAATTATCAATAACATGTAGGAGTAAATTAGACTGCTTCTTGTTGCTATTTTTGTTTTTAATAGTAGTAGTAATAGCACTATTAGTATGAAAATGAGTTCTTCTTTAGGAATGTACCATTTTGCTTGACTAGATGCATTAAGACTAGTCATAAAACTAAAAAAGAAATGGGTAGTAGTAGTTGTAGTAGTAGTAGTAGTAGTAGTAGTAGTAGTAGTAGTAGTAGTAGTAGTAGTAGTAGTAGAAGTAGTAATGGTGGTGGTGGTGGTGGTGGTAGTGGTGGCGGTGATAATGGTAAGAGTAGTTGTAATAGTAGCAGTTAAAGGGAAAGAGGGAGGAAGAAGAAGAGAGGAGGAGGAAGAAGAGAAGGATGAGGACAAGAGGGAGGACAAGAAGAAGGAGGCTGTGCCCAAAACCCAAGTCAATTTTCTGAAATCTGAGTGCGAAAGGGACAGAAAAGCAAGGGAATGCTAGCCTGAACAATGTAAAGCTAGGGCCCCATGTGCTACAATACTGCTAAGAAAAGATATGAAGGGCGTGGGTATACTCCAAAATATGGGCCAGTTGAACTCTGGAGAATCCATTGATTGAGTGAGGACTTCAGCTAGTATAATGAAATCTTTTTTTATGAACTTATATTCCCTAATATCAATATGTTAGAAACCTGTTATCTTTTATAAATTAGCAGATGATAAATCCCCATACAACAAATACCAAGTTTGAAATTTTTTTTGGAAATATTTTTTTTGAAAATTCAACAAATAATTCTACAGCTGGAACATAACTGCTACCCACAATTTCCATTGATGAACAAAAATTTAATTTATATTAATAAGTGTTACCACACCAAATTCTCATAAGATCTAAGCTACATGAAGTAAAAATAAAACAAAACATAATATAGGGACCTATAAGAAGAAATAAAAACCTCATAAGAACATTCTGCAAACCCACAAGACCACTGTTGCACAAAATAAAACTATATAAAACTCATTGCTCCTGTCAAGTAATTTGCACACTACAATAGTTGACATAGTAGAAATCTTGAATTTCTTATCTCCCATTTTAAAAAAGCATAACAGAAATAACAAGAAAATTAAATGTGTGGAAACTAATTTATGTTAAATTATGTTATAATTATATATTATATTATATTATAATATATATTATAAATTATAAATTTATGTTAAAATTTATGGATATTGTTCATCAACTATTGAACAAAAGCTAAAGTTGAATTGGTACAAGTTATGGAAACAGCATAAAGAAAAAATGAAAATTCAATATCAATTTAAAATCATTACTATAAAAGTTTGATAAGGAAAGACATTAAAGAAAAAAGAAGAACCCCCAAAGAAGTTACATTTGAAATATTTATGGTGAGGAAATAAAACCAAACAATAATAAATGTAAGATGGATCAATCATATATCAGTAAGTTTCTATAATGTTAACATAAGAAAGGTTAAAAGGTTACTTAAAGGAACATGTCTGAAACATTAAATCTGTACATTATTGCCTTCTAATTCTAGAAGTGTAAATAATTGGACAGAACTAAAAAACTGCCTTGGTACTAGTCTTTTACTTATTCATTTACTTACTTAAATTAATTGAAGCAGCCCACTGTATTCTCAGCTTTGGAATATTTTGAAAAGAAAAATTCTACAAAACATTATGCACTTTCCAAAAGCACATTAAATTATTTCATTTCCTTTTAATTTCGCCATTTCTTGAATTGAAATTGTTTTTTTTATTTACTCTTGTGTTCTTTTCTATATGGTTTCTAAGATGCTTTAAATAATATATTGCACTTTCTGAGAATAAAATGTAAAGGCTATTCTCTACCACCTTCACATGGGAAATTTCCCTTTTTTGAGACTGATTCTTTCCCATTTAGAAACTTGTAATAGCTATCTATTTGTTCCAAGATCTTTCTCCATTCTTTCTCATGGAGTTTAGTACCTGTCTCAAAGTCTTTCTCTCCAACAAACACTAGTTCTTGTAAGAGGTGAGTTCAGTACAGACACAGATATTTTCTCCTTGGAATCACAGTTTTTCAGTCTTCTCATTTACTATGGTAAGTACTCCATTCCTCAACTTTAGCATCTATTCTGTATTTCCTGTATACCATTGCAATTATCACTCTCTTGATTTCTTACCTAGAAGCACTTTCATTCCATGATCAAGATTCCCTAAACTCTTTATCAAACCATAACTTCCTTTTATTTGGCATCTACTTATGTTTCATTCTGTCTATGATTTGCTCTTTGACTCACTCATCTATTAGGTTTAGATTATATAGTTTCCAATTAATTTTTATTTTATCCTGCTATGGACCATTATCACATGAAATTTTTATTACATCATGATCTTAAAAGGATCATGTTAATATGTCTGCCTTTTTGCACTGGATCATGAGGTATTTATGCCCTAATATGTGGTCAGTTTTTCTGTAGGTGACATGAGCCACTGAGAAAAAAGTTATATTCTTTTCTATATCCATTTAATTTTCTCCTGATGTCTACCATCTCTAACTTTTCTAAAATTCTATTCACCACCTTAACTTAATTTCTTGTTTATTTTTTGGTTATATTTATCTAGTTCTGAGAGGGGGAGGTTTAGGTCCCCCACTAGTGTAATTTTGCTATTTCTTTTCTAACTCCGTTAACCTGTCCTCTAAGAATTTGGATTCTATACCACTTGATGCAAATACGTTTAGTAATAATATTACTTCATTGTCATTGTCATTACTAATGTTTAGCAGGATATAACTTCCTTACTTCTTTTAATTAGATCTTTTTCCTTTTGCTTTGTCTGACATCAGGATTGTTACTCTTTCTTGTTATTTTTTTTACTCCAGCTGAAGTATAATATATTCTGCTCCAGTCATTTATCTTTACTCTCTGTGCATCTCTCTGCTT
The DNA here is from genome assembly GCA_028646575.1 of Pseudocheirus occidentalis. Classification (NCBI taxonomy): domain Eukaryota; kingdom Metazoa; phylum Chordata; class Mammalia; order Diprotodontia; family Pseudocheiridae; genus Pseudocheirus; species Pseudocheirus occidentalis. The sequence continues at coordinate 202,648,909 of CM053599.1, forward strand.
CAAATTAATTTCTTGCAAACAGAATATTGTAGAATTATGTTTCTTAATCCACTCTGCTATCTCCTTCCATTTTATGTGAGAGTTCATCCCATTCCCATTCACAAGTTATGATGACTCTCCATGTCTTCCTCTCCTTTCTATTTTCTCCCATTTATACTTTTCTCTCTCTTTTCTCCCTTGCTGTCCTCATGAGTGTGTTGCTTTTGAACATGAACTTTATCTGTCTGTCCTCCATTTTATAACACACAAATCCCCCATTTGTTTTCCCCTTTCCCTTACTACTTCTTCTTTCACTTCTATTCCATCATCCTTTTCTTCCCCTTTCCTCTCTGTCTTCCTATAGGGTAACTTAGATTTCTATACCTAACTGATTTTGGTATTCCATCTTTGAGTCAATTCTGGTGAGAGCGAGATTCAAACATCCCTCTTCTTTAATAGGTCTTTTTGTTGCTTCCTATGATATAATATACAGTCTTCTGCCTCCTCCTTTCCTCTTCTCCAAGTACAATCCCTTTCCATCACTTAATGAGGTGCTTTATCATCACATCAAAATCAGCTTATACCCACACCCTCGGCTGTGTATACCCCCTTTTAAATAACATAATAAAGATACAGTTCTCAAAAGTTATAAGTATTATCCTCCCTATTAGGGATGTAAATAGTCTGTCCTTATTGAATACCTTTCCTGTTTACCTTTTTATGCCTCTCTTAAGACTTTTATTTAAAGACCAAATTTTCTGTTGAACTCTGGACTTTCCATCAGCAAGGACTGGAAGTACTCTATTTTCATTGATTGTCCATCTTGTCACCTAAAAGATTTGCTCAGTTTTTCTGGGTAATAGCTCCTTTGTTGTAATCCAAGCTCCTTTGTCTAATGGAATATCATATTCAAATCCCTATAATCTTTTAATATAGAAGTTGGAACATCCTACCTAATCCTGACTGTGGTTTTGTGATATATTCTTTCTTTCTGATTGCTTGCTGTATTTTTTCTTTGACCTGTTAGTTTTGGAATTTGACTACAATATTACTTAACATTTTAAATTCAGAATCTTTTTCAGGTGATGATGAGTGGAATCTTTAGATGGCTATTTTCTGATTCTAGGACTTCAGGGCAGTTTTCCTTGGTGATTTCATGAAAGATGTTATCTGGGTTTGTTTTTATGTTTTGTTTTGTTTTGTATCATGGTTTTCAGGTTGACCAATAATTTTAAAATTATCTCTTCTAGATCTATTTGTCATGCCTGCAATGTTCTTGCAATGAAATATTTTACCTCTTCTTTTTCCATTCTTTTGTTTTTATTTGACTGATTCTGTATGTCTCTTAGAGTCATATGTTTCCACTTGACCCATTTAACTTTTTAAGGAGTTCTTCCCTTCAGTGAGTTTTTGCTCCTCCTTTTCAATGGGGCCAATTGTATTTTTAAGGAGTTGTTTTCCAAAGTCAATTTTTGTCCTTCCTTTTCTAAGCTACTGACAGTCTCTTACATACCTCTCATTTCTTTCCCCAACTTTTCATCTATCTCTCTTACTGGACTTTTAAAATCCTTCCTGAGCTCTTCCAAGAAGGCCATTTTGGTTTGAGATCAGTTAATAATCTCCTTTATGGTTTTGAATGTGTACATATTGAAAATTTTCTCCTCTTCAGAATTTGTGTTTTCATCTTCCCTCTCCCCATGGTAAGAATTTAAGGTTATTGTCTGTTTCTCTGTTTAACTCTTGGTATTTTCATATTTCCTAGCTTTTAAAGTTGAGCTCTCCTGCTAGAGCACAAGGGGCACTGACTCAAGTTTCTCGTGGGAGGGGACAGGGACCGGGTCGCTGTCTTTGTGTGCTGGGACCTCAAGTTTTGGCAGCTGGAGGATGAAGAGTTCAATCAGCTTACCTGGTATTGAGTTGGGGTCATCAGCAAGCTCTCAGTATGGGGGTGCAAAATCTGGCCCCTGGAGGATGACTTCTTACTGAGGCTGCTATGAAGAACGGGAAGGATTGGATACTGGAATATGTCTGTCTACCTGGAGTTGTGCCTCCTGGATTTATGTTGAAACCCAGAGAGGCTTGACTGATGGATGACATCTGCCTGCCAGTGCACATGGTGGCTTTCCATGCTATGGACTACTGGTTCCCCAGCCTGTGCCAAAGCACTCAGGGTCCCTTGTGTTGGGGACTATCAACTTCACCACCCTGGGGATGAGGATCTCCCCATGGTTTCCTGATGTGGGGTTTGCCATTGGCTTGCTGGGAGATCTCTCTTCCTGTACTTCTCCCCCACCAGAGTGAGACAGATATTTCTTGTTAATCTTCCAGGCTTCCTTGGCTACAAGACTGGTATAACCCATCTTTCTGTTGGCTCAGCTATTCCAGGATTTTTCCTAGCATGATATTTTCTTGGTTTTCAGAGGTCTTTAAGGGAGAGAGGGAATGAATTACTTCTCATTCTGCAATCTTGTCTTCTGGAAGTCTCAGTTTACCTGTTTCAGTCCTTCTCATCCGGTTTTTCACTCTCACTCTGACCTGCAGTCCTTCTTTACCTGATAGCTACCTCAGATCATACACTCTGTTCTGGTCTCATTTCCTAATCTTGACTCTGTAACTAATCACTTCAGGCTCACTCTCCTCTACTCTCAAACCCCTATCATTTTCTCTTATTGCAACTTGTAAACTTGACTATCCAGGACTCAATCTGGAATCCCTTTGCTGCTGTTGTTGTGTGAATTCTCCACATCTCTCCTACCCAAAGTTGCTATTTTCCAACTATCTTCATGCAATGTCTCTGCTTATGTTATCACCCTGTTTCCCATTTTTCACCTCTAGCTCAAGAAATAGTAAAAAATTAACACTATCATTTCAAGAAATGATATGCCATTCAATTAACTTATGATTTTATTGACCTTCCTTTTTACTTCCTAGTTGAAAACACTAATCACTGTCATCTATTTCTTTATGTATGTTGTCTTTCCATAACAGAATATAAACTCCTTGAAGGAAACTACTATCAGTCTTTTCAGTAAGTGTAACTGCAGAACTTAGTACAGAAATTTGCCATTGAGAAGTGCTTAATACATTTTTCATTTATTCATTCTGTCACTCCTACCTTGTCAAATCCAAATCTGCATTACTTCTTTTTTTTTTTTGCTTTTGCTTTTTGGAGGGCAATTGGGGTTAAGTGACTTGCCCAAGGTCACACGGCTAGTTTTTTGTGTTAAGTGTCTGAGGCCAGATTTGAATTCAGGTACTCCTGACTCCAGGGCCAGAGCTCTACTCACTGTGCCACCTAGCCACCCCCCTAAGATTCTGTTTCCTAATAGTAACTGAGTGGAGATTAAGTCTACAGCAGAGATTGTTTTGTGTGTGCTTTTTTTTTGGAGGGCAGTTGGGGTTAAGTGACTTGCCCAAGGTCACATGGCTAGATTTGTGTTAAGTCTCTGAGGCTGCATTTGAACTCAGGTCCTCCTGACTCCAGGGTCAGTGCTCTACTCATTGCACCACCTAGCCACCCCCCCCCATCTGCATTACTTCTATCACCTTTTATCCTCCACTTCTACTAATATGGTGCAGAAAGTTACTGGAGGATGTCAAGTAATGTCACTGACTCAATACACTACAAACTCACAATAGTAATTTGGAACTGAATCTTCACTGTGCTGAAACAATCCTTTCACTGTTTTGAAACTCCACAGTGGCTAATCTTGTTTGCTACTCATATGCTAACCACTTCACTTGCCTTTCTATTTCTTTTTCTGTTATTTTCTTTTTCTTTTTGGAGGGCAATTGGGGTTAAGTGGCTTGCCCATATTCACAGGGCTAGATTTTGTGTTAAGTGTCAGAGGCTGGATTTGAACTCAGGTCCTCCTGACTCTAGGGCTGGTACTCTTTTCACTGTGCCACCTAGCTGCCCTACCTTACCCTTTCAAGGGAAGATCTCCATATATATTTTCTTGAAATAAAAAACAACCTTTGTTAGTGACTCTCACCTTTCCTCTCTTCTATAAAAGATCAGAAATTTAAAAATAAAGGGACAAGAGAGGCCACCTAACCCAACCTCCTAAATTAAATATAAGGAAATCAAAGCACAGAAAACAAATGAATTATCAAAGGTCACAAATGTATTGTAGGACAAATGAGAAATGAACCCATTCCTCTCACTACATGTTCAACACTCATTCATGGTTTCCTCATCCAATGAATCCTTGACATAAGCCATCATTATCTCCTCTATTGAAGACTAGCCTCATCTGAGGAACCACTGTACTTTCACACTTTATTTTATTTAATAGTTTATCTTCCAGCACATTGCCTCCACAACGAATTCCTTTCTCTAATTTTCAATTTCTCCTTATCTACTAATTCATTATTTAATGACCATTTATTCCTTATCCTTAAAAAAACCATCCTCATTTGTCATCTTATCTCAACTTCTCATACTCTATTGTTCCTTTAACAACCTTTGACTACAAAATAATAACAAAAAATAAAAGAAAATTTGGCTATATTCACTGATTCGACTTCCTTTCTCTCACTCACTTCTAAACCCTTTCCTTAATACAATGTTATCACCAACTGAAATTCCTCTTTCTAAAGTCATAAATTATCCCTTAATTGACAAATATGATAGTCTTTTAAATGATGTTTCTCTCTGTTGGTAGTACAATCAGCTTCCATGGATTCATCTGCCATGCCTCTGAAGAAGATCCCCACATGCATATACCTCGCTCCAACCTCTTTGCCAATTTCCAGTCCTGCATCGACAATTTACAATTAGACATTTAAAAATGGATCTCCTGTAGTCATTTCAAACCTAGCATATCAAAAACTAAACTTTCCTCTGTTTTGTCCATATTCAAAAACTGAATTCAACTTCTAAGTGTTGTCCATTGAACCAACTCTTCTTTCATAAACCCCAATTTCATTCAAAAGGACTACCATGCTTTCATTCACCTCAGTTTACAATTTTAGGCATCCTCTACTCCCCTCTCTGAGTATATATAAATAATCGATGACCAAGACTTTTTATCTTCGAATCATTCTTTGAATCCACCCTAATCTTTCTACTCATTAGGAGAAGATCTTGTTATCTTTCTCAACTATTATGCTAATTGGCATTTTAATTGTTTTATATGATGCAAGGATCTTTTTCTCTCAGATTCATTATTCATAAAGGAAGGTTGGGGTGGAACAATGTGTAAAAGATGATATTGCTAAAGTGCAGGTGTGCTTATGTTACATCCCCGATTAATAAACTTAAAGATTATTTATTAAATTAAAGAATAAATATGACTTCTATTTGGCATTTAAAGCTCCTCATATTTTGGTTCTAGCCTACTTTTTCTAGTATTGTCACATATTATTTTATTTCAGTCACATTTCAGTTCAGTCAAATTTGTTTCTTACTGTTTTTTACACGTTGTATTCCTTTACCTTTCCAAGTTCTTTATATGGCTGCAATTTCTTTGGCAAATGCACTCAGTTCTTGAGTCTTCTTACAATCATTTGTTAAAGCTTTGTTCAAACACTACTCTAACATTGGGCCCTTCCTAATACAATCTTTCACTTTTGTCATAACCTAAAAATTAGCCTGTATGGATTTTAAAATATTTTGAGTAAACATTTTGCATTCCTGATACAAATACATGATATCTCCACTAATACAATGAAACTTCGTTTAGTTTAAGGACTTTTTGATTTTTCTCTTTGTATCCTGAGCACTTCACATAGTGTCTGATAATGGTAAGAATTTAATAAATGCTCACTGACTGATTTTTTGAATCTCGGATAGGATTTTGTGTATCTAGATAAGTAACTGCAAGTATTTGCATATAATTTTCATTTTTGCTTTTAAATAATTTTTAAATATCATGTTGTAAATAATAAAAACATGTTGGTCACTTTTAGATATGCTCTGTGTAAAGCCATGCACAAGCACCTTTCCAGAGACCTGCTGCAATGAATAGTTTTCAAGGTTCTGATTACAATAGCATAGTTAATTCTCTATTCAATAACAAATCAGAGCAAAACATTCACAGAAAAACAAGGTACAGCATTCACAATGTTATAGATTATCACATAAAATCAACATACAACATTCACCATGTCACTACTCAAGAACTTATCACTAAAATGGCTACATAGTTGCCACCAAAGTGGTCATTTAGTTTTTAACAAAGTACAATCATTTAGTCAATCAATGATTCGGTGGTTCTCTTTTAAATAAGGTCCATTCATTTAGACAATCAATCATTTAGTTAAATCCTTAATTCAATCACTCTTAAGGAGGAGAGTTTCCTTAATCCTTAACTCATTCATCCTTAAGTAGGAAACACCTCCTTAAGGGACACAAAGTACATAGTCAAATTTTCTACCCATGGAGTATTATTAAGTTACAATAACAGTCACTACTCAGTACTTTCTTAAGCAGTAGTAGAAAATACACAAGCCATACATGCCTCTAACACACAGTTAAATCATAATTTCATCACTCACTCCTCAGTACCCTATTTCATCAGTCACTACTTAGTATCCATGGAGACGTCTTTTCATCTTGACTTGAGGCAGGTAGCTCCTACCTGGATGCACCAAACTGTCACCTGGGTTCAAAGGCAGACAGATCCAAGTTTCTTGTCTAGTTTTCCATGAAATTTCTGCTCCGCATTGAAGCTCACAGTGTTCAGTTCATCTCAAATCCTTCATAGTCTCTGTTCCTGGGAAGGCAAGGCTTAACAAAGCCACAAGAACATTAATACATATTAACAAAGTCAGAAAAGCATTTGTACAAAGTAAAGGCAACAAAGTCATGCTTCCTTAGTCTTTGGCAGCTCCAGCTGGCCCTCAGATGTCTTCAGCAGCATTAGGTCTGCTCTCAAAATCAAAATCACTTTATCCAGCCTCCATGTGGCTTGCTCCAAGAAATTCTGTTTCAGTTCTCAACTCTCATTCTTTCTCAATTCTCAGTTCAGTCTTCAGTCCAGCAGCAGCTGCCCTGCCTCCTCGATGCTTACCCCAGGACATTCTGACAGTCCAGCTTATGTTCTTCCTTAAATATGGTATAGCTCCTCCCTGTTCAGCCCCTTCCTGTTACATCAGCAACAGAGGTTCATACCTCCTGTTTCTTTGCAGAGGCTTAATTTGAAACTAAGCGATAAGTACCTGTCGGCTTTAACAATACAAAGGGATCTTCAAATTTCATTACCATTACACTCTGATAAATGGAAATTTATTTGATAGATATGGTTGCTTATATTGTGTTGCACTGTGTTTGACATGAAACTAAAAGGCCTTAGCTTTTCACTGTAACATCCATTTGTCAAATAACAGTAAGTTTCCAAGGGAATCAACTAATGTAGAGAAAATAAACTTGTTTTCAAATCCATTATTTTTCTTTTTGTACATGTCCATCATTACAAATCATTAAGCTTTTGGGGGACATGTGATACTATTGGTCTCAGAGAAATTTAGAAATATAAGAAATTTTATTCATAAATATTCAATATCTAAAGGAGACAATATGACGATTCAGAAAATAAATATATAAAATAAGTATCACATCCAAAAAGTGATAGAGATTTTCATAATTTCAAAAGCATACAGTATTAAAACTGGCATAAGAATTTATATTATAAATTCCCTTTTGCTTTTGATAGCACTATCATTTTTCCAGTCATTCAGGTCCACATTTACTCTCTCTGATCACAAATTTGCAAGTAGTTGTAAAGTCTTTTCCACTGTACCGCCACATCTCTGACATCCATCCACTTCTCTCAAGTTTCACTGATCTGACCTTACTTTCAGTTTTTATCATCTCCTGCTGGACTATTGCATGGCCTTCTAATTGGTATCTCTGCCATAAATTTCTCCTGTTTCAATACATCCTCCATTAAGCTGCCAAAGAGATTTTCTTGAAGCACAATTTTAACCATGGCATTCCATTATTTAATACACTACCATGACTCCCTACTATCCATAGGATCAAATGAAAAACCAGTCTGGTAAACAAAGTGCATCACAATCTGACTCCTACCTAATTTTTCATTCTATCTATATATTGCTTCCCTCCATAGTACTCTAAACTTGAGCCAAATAGACCTTCTTGTTCATCTCTCATCTCTGTGTATTTGCACAAACTGTCTTTTCTTGATGGAGTACACATCATTTTCCTCTCTCCCTCTTAGAACCTGTATTTTCCTCCAATGCTCCCTTAATTAGACATATTCTATATTTTCCTGAATTCCTATATGTCTCCTCAACATCTTGCACCAAAAATAGTTTGTATCCTTTTATTCTTATTTCCATGAAAGCTTTTCCAAAACCCTTCTTTCCTCATGCTTTGCTTAATTCCACCTTCTCCCTTCTTAGCTGAAGGCATCGTCTACTTTACTTAAAAAAATGAAGACATTTAGTGAGCACTACTTCTTCTTCCATCCCATTCATTTCAAATTCCCTTGACATCATTCCATACTGTCTCCTCTCCTTCAGTTTCTGACAATATATTGGCCATTCTCCTTGCCAGACACAATCCCTTTCAATTCACTCTTTCCATGTTCCCTAACACATTGCAACAGAAATTATCCCCTTTTCTCTCTAATTTGTTTCTTCTTCCTATTTACTTCATCTTAAAATGTTTTGCTGTTATTACATATGTCCATATCCCCTATCCCTATTTTTTTCAATGCACTCTATCCTGCCTTGAACCAACTACTCTAGAAACTTCCTTTTTCCCTCTTCTATAAAAAAGTTTTCTATACAAGTTACCTCTACTCCCTCTTGTTTCACTCAATTCTAAACCATTTGCCATATGGCTTCTGAGTCTATCACCTAAGCTGGAATTGTTTTTTTTCTAACTTGACAATGAAAATTAATTGCCAAATATGATGATTATTGTTGATTCCTCATGCTTCTCAAATGCTCTGCTCTATTCAACAGCATGGAGTCCTATCTCCCTCTAGATATTCTGTACTCTATATGCTTTGGTTAAACCACTCATTCTTGTTGTTCCTATCTATATACCTATCTACTCAGTGTCCTTTAATGGGTCATTGATAAACTATGTATTCTAAATGTCAGTGTTCCCTAAGGCTACCTGTAGTAGTTGCAGCCAAGTCTAGTGAGGAACAAGCCCAGAGGATCATCAACTTTCCCTGGCCTTGATGAGTAAGGGAGGTATTTTTCCATTGACTATGGGGAAAAAAAGAAATAAAATTTGTAGGAATTTCCACAAAGGAAGAAAAGAATTCTGAGGGCTATGAGATACTTCTTGGCTCCAAATTTTATTTCTTACATGTTTGATTTAGTACTTCTGTGTTTCAAGTTTGTGCCTATTTTCCACAGAGACTCTCCCTCTCTCCCCCCCTCCAAATACAAAAATATATACAGATATATGTACATATACATATGTGTATACATGTATATTTTATGTGTACATACATATAGACATATATGTGTCAGTGGAGACAGAGAGAGAGACAGAGACAGAGATAGAGAGAGAATGTGGTAATATAGTAGTGGTGGTGGGACACAGGGATGGCTTGTACCTACTCCCACACACTCACCAGGGAAAATGTATGAGAAGTGAGAATGATCCTGGACTGGGAAAATGTTTTAAAAATTAATATCCTTGTTACACATTACCAATAAATAAGCAATGAGAAAAACTAATTGATATCCATTGTATGACAGATAATGAGAAGATATTAACTAGATAATCAATGCTAGTGGAAAAACATTGGATAGGGGCTCATCTAATTTGTCAGGTAACAGCTATCACCATTTAAAGTCTCACATTTACATTTAGAAACTCTGAGCACAGAATGAAGTTTTTAAAAGAGTATTACACACTTTTCCGTAGTTATTCTCTGTGTCAAACAAAACAATTTTTGACAAATCTTCATTAAAGAGAGGCCTGTCCATCAAAAGCAATTATAGAAAAGAAACTGTATTACTTCTAATGTCCAGATCCAAAAAGAAAACAAATACATTTCTTCAAACATAGAGTAATAAAAAGAGTTTTAGACTTGTACTTAAAAAAGAACTAGAAACCTTTCAAACCTAGTCAATATGACATCATTAGTCGCTCTAAGCTCTCATCATCATAATTTTTATCTATGAGAGATAGTAGTTCTTCCACATACACACACACACACACATTTCTCACAAGTTTTTCAAGAGAAGATAAAATGTGTATCACTTTTGAAACCTTAATATATGAATATCATTTATTAGTAGTAATACTAATTTAAATTTAATTTATTAGTAGTAATACTAATTTAAATAATAATAATTTAAACTTACTATTATGCTAAAGACCTTAAAATATGAAGATAGAAAAAAGTTCTTTCAATACTGCACTTATGTAAAGTATGTCATTTTCTACTCTAGCTGGGTTAGATCAAAAATATTTTAAAGTATCTGTTTACTGTTGCTTATTTATGATGTTGAGAGAATTGTACAGTTTAGTTTAAGCATGACTTTTCTTTCTGTAGAATTTATTGTCTTTGAGGGGGTTTTGCACAAATAGATTACTATGACATAACATAAATTGTACTATAATGGATATTTAAAATCATGTACATTGTACTCCTCATCCCCTACTTACCGTACATTCTATAGGGAGAATATTTTTGCTGATTGGCAAGGATTTAGGGAGGTCTTATGAGTGGTTAGAATTTGCATTTAAGTGTAAATTTAAAGGACATTTAAGATTTTAAACAAAAACTGGTCAAATATTCCGTATCTAGGCAACTGTGTGAGCAAACATGCCGAAGGTAGAAACTCAGAACATGTCAAGGGAGGAGATTTCTTAAATAGTGGATTTAAGTTTGAGAATATGTTGTATGGTAATTATAAGATGAAAGAGGCTCCAAATTTTGGAATTTCTTTAATATAAAGCAAGGATTTGTCATATAGGGCTTGAACTTTATGTAGTAGGCAATTGGAGACACTGTTAATTTTTGAGTGGAAGAATCACATGAAAAGAACAAAAGCTAATACAGATTAGCTACAAATTTAATAGGGATATTTATCATCTGATATGGAAATGGTACTTCTCAAAACCATAAAGAGATACTCCAATCCCACAAGTAGTTTAATAAGTGCGAAAGATGAGTTATAAGGGAAGTTATAGAACTATAGAACAAGGATAGGAAAAGGGTAGATACAGCACCATATTACTAATTCTGCTGCATTTGGTAAGCACCACAAAATGGACATGAAGAAAATATGGTTATATAAAAGGCATAGAAGGCATAGAAGATTTTAAATTGCAAGGTACAACAGTAGGAAAGAGTGAAAACTGGTCCTGCAAAGTAATTGAAGACCAGGCTGCTACCAGGGAAAAGACCAGAGCAGGGACCAGGCCAAGGAGTAGCACTTCTAGAATACAATAATGGAGATAAGGAAGGTTGCCTTTCAGTCATTTGCTATTTTAATTTTTGCTAAGTCATTTGTTTCTACTAGATGAAGGAGTAAAAATTCCTTCACAATTCTTTAAATTTGATGGTCCAGGTTAGGTTAAGGCACCCACCTTCAAGATTCAGTTTTGGTGCTTTTATTCTTTCTAATTACTCTAATTACTTTCTAATTACTCTAATTACTAATTTGTGAATATGCTTGTGTATTCTTGAATGTTTCTGTGATATAAGGGTGGTTAGCCCAAGGCACTTTTGCATTGATAACAAATATGTTAGAGAAGAAGAAATCTCAAGCATTTTACTGATGTCTGACATTCAGGGTAAGTAGTTTTTTTTTTTTCCATATAGAAAGAACAACATGATACTGAGACTTTTAGACAAATCTACAAGTTGCTTCTGAACAAAATAACAATAAGAACAAAAAAGGTAAAATAAAAATACACTTTTTCCAAAACAAAAAAAACGAGGAAAATAAGAAAAAAAAGCAGTAGTAATATGAAAAAAAATTGCTTCTCTGCATTTGGTAGAGACAATGTTTTGAAAAGAAAGCTCATCACACTAATGAAATCATGTCTAGAAAAAATGTGGACAATTAAAACATGTTCATTTTAGTCTTATTTGAGGAGATAGGCAATAAGTATTTATGCGACAACTGCAATATATTAGGCATTGTACTAAATGCCTTCTAAATATATCACCTGATATTTTGAAATTGATACTTAGTGATTACCTATGATCATCATTTAATTCCATACACACAGACACACACATATACATATATAAAATATCAGGTGATATAGGTTTATGCATGTGTATATATATATATTTATGTTAATATATATATATATATTTATCTATCTATCTAGGCATTATTTACATACAGTAATTAATCTGTCATAATGACCCTTTTATTTTCAATCCCTAAAACATCACAGGGGGGAACATTAGAGGGAGGAAGAACAAAATCCCTGCACTTTCTGGCACATGAAGAATTTGTTTACCTAATTATAGATTCTATGAGTATTTTCTAAGAATTATCTTAGCAAAGATTAAGGAGATAAAACCTCAGAAGTTTGAACACAAGATGAATATTTTGGGACATAGTAAATTTCATTTATCTTAAATTAAGCCAAAGAGAATGTGTACACAATGAGAAACAATTCAATATTATAACTACTTAAAGCATTAAAATAATGAACACAATAATCATGGAATACAGTATTTTAAATTATAAAGCAATAATTGTAACACAAATTTTGTAATGCTACTTAAAAGCATATGTATATATCCATATATAAATATATCCACATATTGAATCAAATATACATAAGCTAAAACATGGCACTATTTTTCTCCAAATATAATCAATTATAATTGGAATGAGTCTGACATTTGTTTCCAAAAAAAGGGGAAATGACTTAGTCACATTTCTAAATGAAATAATAAAATCCTTCAAATGGAGAAATTGTGTGTTTGTGTGTCTGTATATTAGATAGATAGATAGATAGATAGATAGATAGATAGATAGATAGATAGACAGACAGACAGATAGATAGATAGATTTTTGCCTTTGTAATATTCTTGGTTTCCATTAGTATTTTGGATGGGTGAAGGTGCTGAATTGTACAGCTATGGATTCATGGGCTATTAATTAATAAACAAAACATTATCATGTGACCACTTATAATTTAGGGTGGAGTCAAAATAGATTTAGAGACACTATATCATCATAATGCCAAAGACTAAACATACTGACTAAAATTAGATATGTAGATAGAGATAAATAGATAGATAGATAGATAGATAGATAGATAGATAGATAGATAGATGATAGATGTGAGAGAGACAGAGAGACAGAGAGAGAGAGAGAGAGAGAGAAAGTGAGAGAGAGAGAGAGAGAGAGAGAGAGAGAGAGAGAGAGAGAGAGAGAAAGAGAGAGAGAGATACAGTGGAAGTTCAATTCTTCAACATTTTCAAATATCTGTGGCTTCTTTATTTTGGTACTTTTTCCATGAGTGCAGAGAACAATTAAACCACAGCCTATTAAAAGATTTCATGAGCATCTGCATCCAAAATAATAATTACTGTTGGTCACCTTAAGTGACTAAATCTCCAGTAACTTAGTTAATTAATATCTTAATTCTCCCCAGCTGGTCATCAAGCTCATATTTTCTTGCTTGATTGTTAATGTGATTGAATCTCATCCTCCTGGTTTAGCTAAATAACAATTTATATCATATCACATGAAATTGCCATAAGAGCTTGTTATAAATCTGTTCTCTAACAAAGTCTTACCCTGATGTCTCCTGGTGGTATGGTGTTGAACTTGTAGCAGACCCCCTGTCAGGTTCTACCATGCTAGAAAGGTTTTAAGTACTGATTTTGTCTGCTGTTGGACGACCAGAATAGCCAAGTACAAAGAGGCACATCACCAGATGGCTGGACACCAGGCAATGAATTATTTTGGTCAGAATACACAGAAACTCATGAATATCATCTACCAAAGTGTGGAGGGATTGGCAATCTGTTTCAGTTGAGTGAGTGCCCAAAAGAGAGAGTCTATGGAAGAAGTGGAAAACGCCTGCTTCAGTATCTTCATACAAATAACCTAACTTTTCTGAACCTCATTTCATGCTAAATACAGGGTGTCTTTTGAAAATGAGGATAATTCTAACTAGACACTGGTCTGAATACTTGTGGGACTGGTGTATCACTTTATGCTAATAACTGTTTTTGGTACCTGAACACAAAGGTAATTTAACACAAAGCAAAGTTGCACAGGAACATCATCCGCAGGAATCACTTCTCTGGCTTCTTTCGTCCAAAAGAAATAATAAATTAATACCATTTTCCTCACAGGATGTAGGAAGTGCCACATCTGAAGAAACTTTGTGGAGGAAAAAAGGAGACCACAAATGTCATATTCTAATTACTCTAAAATATTGGTAGACACAGCAGTAGCACTGCAGAGGGATTATATCTAAAAGTCAGTTTTTATCTCCTAGAGTAGCAGTGATGACTGGAAACAGGTATCCATTTTGCCTTACCCCATCCCTAAATAGTGCATGTCATGATTGGCCTGTAATGTCATTATTCTATTTTCTAATAATATGAAAATCAAAAGATTATTATACAGTTAGATAAAGAAAATATTAAGCATCAAAGAACTCTAAAGATAGTCTGTACAGTAGAAAAACCAGAATATACACAGTCAAATAACATGATTTATATCCTAGCACAGGTACTAACTATGATTTTTAACTACAAGAAATTCTACCGGGAAAACTAAAAGTTATTCATATCTACTGTTCTTAAAAGTTGTTTGGGTCTCAGACAGGCTGAATGAATTATACAGGTTTTGTTTCTTAGAGGCTGGATTTGAACACAGATTTTCTAGACTCCAAGTCTAATATTTTATCTACCATGCCATGATGTACTATTTAATAAAGAGTATTATTCGATGTCGATACAAGTATTGGCATCAAGTTATATTAAATCTAAGTACTTACTGACAGCTATGACCTGTCATGAAATTTTATACTTAAATTTTATTAGGGTTCTAATATAGAAATGGAAATAAAAAAGTCAGAACAGCTCAGATTTTTGTCTAATCACCAGAATGGGAACATTTCAGGAATACATACAAATAGATGCTAGTATCTCCAAGCCACCATATAGCAGAGTGATATTTAATTTTCATAATGAGTTCTAGCCATTTCGAGCAATTTACCTTCCATTCACTATAGTCTTGAACTACAAATTAGAACAGAGACGCTGCATATGGCTAAAGTTCTAATACTTTAAACCTTTTTACTATAAGAAATTTTGATATTAGCAACTAGGTAAAAAAACTAATCTAAAATATTCTGTATACACCTCTATCAATTTCAAAATAATAAATATTGGATTCTATTCTAATTCTACTCTCTTTTGTCCCTTCTCCATACAGAAGTCCTTAATCTATTTGAAGAGGTCCTGGATTCAATAAGCAATCATTTATTCATTAAGTGCTTACTATGAGTCAAGGAATCAGTCCCTGCCCTCAGAGAGATTACATTCTGCATTTTATGTTGAATGGAATGTATAAAGAGATACATATAACTTTAGAGAGAAAGGCATCATGATCCTAGAACATAGTCTTCTGGTCAGAAAATAAATATTTCCTGGGAAGCACCATGATTAGATTAGCCTCATGGGTAATTCCACCTTTGGTGGTTCCCATTTCAGAGATTCCAAGTTTGACATTGAATATTTGAGACTACAGAGAGTCTAGAGGAATTTACTAATCTAGCATTTTCCATGGAGGAGGAAAAAGATCATTTCTTTTCTGAGTGCATCCTATTTAAAGAACATCCTACTTAAAGAACAAAGCCTTCTAGTACTGAAACCAGACAGTACAGGTCTGATGGAAAAAAGTGATTATTCAAACTTGGAGTGAGGAAGGTGAGGAGGAAAGCAGGGATATAAAGGGAAAAGGATATGTGGACTGAGTGAAAATAGCCAAATAACTCAAAGCTAAAGTGGTAAAATAAAACGTCCTAGCCAAATGTACTGTTCTGTCCATACTCCCTGTAGAAACATTTGCTTAAACACTTGCTTAAAATAAAGAAAATTTTGTGTAAAAACTAATAAAACCAAAGAAAAACACAACCGAGCTCTTTACCAGCCAATAGGGGTGACACAAGGACATAGTATATGAAGAAGGTCACCTCAAAGGCTTTGGGACAACACAAGGAAATTGAGGGTGGGGGGGGTCAATGCAAAGGAGGTTCCTTAGGACACTTCTCTGAAGCCATGAACATCTGCCATGGGATTATTTCAGGACAAGTGACTTGAACCTTTAGGTGTATGACTCCATATTGGGTGTAAATACATGCAAATTAACGGGAGCCTGGGGGAATTCCAGAAGATATGGGAAGCCACAAATGGTGGCAATCTGTGCTACTTCTTGCCAATGTTTAGTCTAAAATTTGCCTCCAGGTCAGGACAGCAATATCAAGCCATTAATATAAAAGAAAAGAAGAGCCTGGACCCACCCATGGGCTACAGGAGAACAACTTCTGTACTTCTCTAAATAGTATAATTAGAACTTCAAAGACCCTAAAAGACTGATTGTAGCGATTAAAAAACAGGATGGAAGAAATTAAAGAAGAGTTGAAGCCAGAGATTTTATACAACGAAACCACAACTTAGAATAAGAACTCAGAGGAAAAATAGTCCACCTTATCTAGGAATTCTACACCCTAAAAAAAACTATAATGAAGGATACAGAATTCAGTAACTCAAAGGGATGATACAAATATTTGAAATAAGTAAAAAGGGTGAAAAGCTAAAAGAACAAATGATGATGTCTACTATTCAAAATAACTGACCAAGAGGCAGCTAGGTGATACAGTGCATAGAGAACCAGCCCTGGAGTCAGAAAGGCCTGAGTTCAAATTTGACCTCAAACACTTGACCCTTACTAATAGTGTGACCATGGGCAAGTTACTTAACCCCAATTGCCCTGTCTTCCCCCATCCAAGGAAATAAAAATATTTAAGAAACATAAATGACATAGAATATAGGATAAAGAAAGATAATTTAGGAAGAATATTACCAAAGAAAAACTTTATGCTACATTTCAAGAAATGATTAAAGAAAACTACCTAGAACTATCAAACCCCAAATAAAAACAAATATTTAACAACATACTTCATGTCACACACTTTGCTTAAGTCCTAGCTCTACAAAGAAAAAAAAAGAAATAGATTTCCTTTTCTTTCTCAATTTCTCCCTCTATTTCTTTCACTCTTGGCATAGGAAATGGCTTTAGCAAAGCTTCAGAGTCAGAAGATGTGATCACCTCTTCCTATCAACTCCTAGAGAACTTTGTACTTAGAGGCAACTAAGTTACTCAGTGGATACAGATTTCTGGAGTCAGGAAGGTCTGAGTTCAAATCCAACCTCATAAATATACTAGTTGTATGACCCCAAGTAAGTCATTTAACATGTCTTCAACTCCTCATCTTTTAAAATGAGGATTAAAATATGACATAACTCTCAGGGTTGTTTTGAGAATCAGAAAAGGTAATATTTGTGATGCACATAGCACAGTGTTTGGAACGACAAAGTAGGGGCTATGTAAATATGAGCTACTATTGTAATTATAATTATAATAATCATTTTTATTATAAGCAAAATGTATGCCCACATGAAGGAAATTATGAATCTTTAAAGTACCAAAGTGTAATCAAAAAGTTTAAATTTGTGTTCCTGGTGAAACACATATATTAAATAAACCTACATACAACTTTATACTGTATACCAATCATACTAGTTTTATATATTTTATATTAATTATACAGTGACATGCCTGGGACAAATCTATATCACAAAGTATATTTTCTACTGCGTGCTGAGAGTAAAGACACTAAGAACAGATTATTAGGATAGAATGAGAGACAAAGTAAACGCACAGCTAAGAATTTTTCTTCATTTCTGAATAATTAGAAAAACATGTGAAGAACCAGGCTTCAACTGGCATGAACATTTTTGAGCAATTTTTACTTTATTTTACTATATTGCATTATTTTTCTGATGTGAATGCATCTTATAAGAAGATATTACAAATTTATTTGGAAATAAAAATGATCATCCTATCACCTATAGGATAT
This sequence comes from Pseudocheirus occidentalis, assembly GCA_028646575.1. Lineage (NCBI taxonomy): Eukaryota > Metazoa > Chordata > Mammalia > Diprotodontia > Pseudocheiridae > Pseudocheirus > Pseudocheirus occidentalis. Next base: position 202,666,964 of record CM053599.1, read on the forward strand.
ATTGTATTTTCTCAATTAATGCAGCTTGGTGCTTCAAGGTATTCTGAAATTTGAATCCTGTGTAATGAAAAAGATATGCATTTACACATTTTCTTTATGGGGAAAAAAGCCAAGAAACTAGACAAATCAAAGGAATTTTTCTTGACTCATTCTGGTATTTTATTATAGGGTAGCAGTTCGCAAACTTTTGGGTCTCAGTAAACCATGTAAACGTCTAAATTATTGAGGACATCAAAGAACTATTGTCTATATCAGTTATGTACATCAGTATCTATACTATCTGAAAATTAAGCAATCTTAATAGCTTTAATTATCTATTATTATATTATATTATTATTTTATTATATTATAATAATAAATTATTACAAAAATCATATGGATTATTTAAATACAGTTTGTAAATTATTTTCACTTTCCTGACCCCATGTAAAGGTACTGAGAACCCTCATATGTCTCCATAATTTGAGAACCATTATTATAGGGAAGTCCCAGTGAGGAAATACCGTCTACCAATACAAATGGATCAGTACGAGTTGATGTAATTTATAGGTTTAGTATATGGTCACACTGGAGCTAGAGAAACTGGGCCAGGATAATTGAGTCAGAATATATGTGAAGCAGTACTTTAACCTAGATCTTCCTAATTCTCCCCCTGGCTCTCAAGAGACTACATCATACTGCCTGCACAAAAGCATAGAATATACCAAGGACCTAATAGTAGACACACTAAATGTATATTCATACGGAGTAAGAGATTCAAATGATAGGAAAGGCACATTACACTTTCAGATGAAGAAGGGGCAAAGGAACCCTGGAGTGCAGCAGACAGCTGTCTCAGATGAGTTAGTGGTACACATGTATCTCTCTTTACAGTAAATGAAAATCAGTAAGAGACAAACAGCAGGCTTTCTATCAAAGGTTTTATTTCTAGTTATTAAAATCACTGTGTGGCATGGGAACTCACTGTCTGCAGACACAAACTGAAGTAAATGTGAAATCTAGGCAGTTTATGTGATTACCCCATTACTTTATCTGTCTGGAAAATAAAAGTCGTATGCCTGATCCAAGAGGGAGCAAGGGGAATTTGGTCTAGCAGCTACAGTTTCAAATACCAGGTCAGGTACAGAAGCACTTCTAATTCAGCATGAAAAATGAGATAGGACTTGTCATTGGCTCAAGGGTTATGAAATATTTTGACCCAAGGGGTAACTTTAAATGAAAATATAAATGTAATTCGATTTTCTGTTGATGCAGGTGTAAATGCAATGTCTAGAATGTCAGGTCTTCTGAAAATCCCTGTTTGCAGATACTGTCTGTGCTAACTTGCCCCATCCATCTGCCCTGTGCTCCCTTAAATCCTATCAGCCTGCTTTTTATTAAAAATTTGAACAAAATTAAATATCATTTGTAATAATATCACTGTCTGACATTTTCCCCCAGCTGTTTGCTCTTGGCATACTTAGACATTTCCAGTTGCCAATTTTTTTTTTTCCCCAACAAGTCTGCTGTAGGTCCAACTCTTCTTACAGGATTGAGGGACCATAACATTATAAATATTTTTGCTTCAAAGATATTTGAGAAGTTTATAACTAGTTGAAATTTAATATAGCTATAACCAAGGTTATGCTTGTGAATGTTTAACAATTAGCTCTCAAAAACATGTATGCAGAACACATTTTAATGTGTAGTCTTCAGTATTAAATTTTTTTCCTTTATTTTGTTGTCTAGACAGTTAAGAAAAAAATATCAAGTCATGTATAGTATGACAGTTTCCAATGTGTAAATACTAACATTGAAATTTCGACAATCTAGAACAAGTATGAGTTGGCTCCCATATACCTCTGGCTATTACAGGAAAATCACTTTAGACTTATGGGTAAAAAAAAGAAAAGGAAAAAAGAAATAGCATTTCACTCACCCATTTTCCTAGTTTTTGAGTACTGTTAACCATTCATGAATTTTTCAATATGAAAGATTTTAAATAACTTTTAAAGAAAATATCAGCAATCCAGACTAGGTGACTAATGACTAATTATATACACTGCAGTATTCTCTATTCTTCAAATCGTTAATGATGTTCACAGCACATCATACTCCCATGTAAATGCTACTCTTGATAAATAAAAATTGATCTTGGAAAGAAAAGATTTTAACATATTCTGTTAACGTTTAACATATTCTGTTACCACCATATTCTGAACTAAATTATCTGCCACATTTATATTCTCCTTTTCACAAAATGTGAAAGCTTTGTAGAACTTTCAGTTTCAATATCCATCTCTAAAGCACCTGATAGGCAGAAAACATTGTGTTAACTGCTACAAGAAATAGAAGTATTAAATAAAACCCTACTCTCACTTGCTAAGGGGGGGGGCAGGAGAGAGATGAAAAAGAAATTATTATAGCAAAAATAAAGATTACCTAAACATCACTTAAACTCTGAGATATTCTTGACCAATAATACTTAAGCATAATAGCAGAGAAAAATCAAGTGTTTGTTCAAATAAAGACCATGTAGTAGAGACTATTTTTTCAGATAATACATGTTAATGCCAAAATACTCAATATTCATTTAGCATTTTAACAAAAAATTTAGGTCTCATTATTTTAGAGAGTTGCATAATTGTTCCCTTGTAATTAATTCTTTCATGTCTATTTCTTTACCAGTATATTGATTTTAAAATTAATCTCAAGAGTTGACAAAGAGTCCGAATTTTTTAACTTAATATATGTAAATCTGTAGATCCCTCTGTATCTTGGTTTCATTTTCCATGAAATGGTGCTAATAATAGTCATAATATATAGCTGCATTGTTAAGGAAAGTGACTTTTAATTTCTAAAGCACAATATAAATGCAAACTGACAATAAGCATAGTCAGACATAGAGCTAGAGTTAGCTTTATCTGGTTTAATAGTCAGAGCTGAAGGACAATTGTCAAGCAAGCTGTAGATAAATGCATTGTTAAGTAGAATTAATTCAATTTTAAGATTGGTTTCTCTCACCTCTTTTTAATTATAGTCATCAAGAAATAACTGTTGTAGTGATATTCACAAATAAAGTAACATAGATAAACCATCTTCATTTTAAGAGAATGTGAGTCTGACAGCTTCTACAATATCCCATAGAAATGTTAAAGACATTACTGCACTTCCACAATAGAATAGGATGTTTCCTCTCCTTAGGGTCATTCACTTGTGCCCAAGGCTTATACCCAAGGCATAAAAAAGAAAATGAAACAAAACAAACAAACAAACAAAAACAACCTACATTTGAGTTTGTTCCAGTAGTACCTCCCCTTCTAACAATGCTCTTTGTAGGTCATTCCATAGGCAAATGGCAGATGGGATGGGTCTTTTCTACAGCCAATGAATGAAAAATGAACCCAAAAGAGAAGGAGTGGAGGGGGAAAATGACTCTATGACTAAGAGGATAACTAATTAAAGGAAAAGATCTGCTGAAATGTTGCCACAGCTATGTAGGTGTGTCTTTTCTTGCTGAAATCATACACAGAGAAATTAGGCTTTCATAAGCTTGCTTTTACCTTTTTCATGGTCCTTTATTTTTCTCCTCTTCCCTTTCCTTTAGAATTCATACACTGAAAACCTCTGACCCAGCATTCCAACCTCCCCCCCAAAAAAATCATCATATTCTTTACCTTCACTATATTTTATCATAGTGTTTTCCATTTCTTCAGATCTCTGTATGGCAAAGGTCATTTATTTAATAAAATAATTCAACCTAAAATGTTAATGACTCAGTGCTTTAATGTATTTTGCCCCAAGGGTTTTTCTGTTTCACCTATTACTAGAACCTCAATGCCTTAACTCAGAAGTTAAGAATTACAGGATTTTAGGGATGGGTAGCACATCAAATATTATATATTCCAACACACTCATTTTGCCCTTGAAGGAAGAACTCCAGAGAAATGTATTGATTACTCATTATCATATATGATAGCAAAAGGTAGTGATAGAGACAATCCTACAAACCCATTTCTTGACATCCAGTCCATTCTAGTGTTTTGACCATTATTTTACTATCTCATTAAATATATACACATATATATCTATACTGATATCAGTATTAACATTAGATATGTGTGTATGTACATATGTATCTACATATGTAAGTACAATTAAAATTTTAAAAAGAGAGAGAATACCACTGTTACAAGAGTTCAGTGTGTCAGACAGATTCTAGAGGTAGCTACAAAGCAGATAATTGTATTTTCTAAATATTCTGGATTGGTTGAAATCCTTTGCCTAAGATCTACCAGCATTAATACTATAACCTATACTCCCACAGGCTTCTGACTTCAAATTAGTTCTTTCTTTAAAAGATTATGGTCCTACTATCTTACCTATGGGATTTAATCTTACTTCCTTTGTGACATATGATGAGGAAAGTGTAAACAAAGAGACTGGTAATTTTGTTAGAAAAATTACATCTGATATTTAAAGTTTTTATCACAATAGTTTCACCTGTATATAAGAATGTTGGTATATGGCTACATGATATGTTCATAGATTAGAAAGATAAACAAATTTCATAATATAGTCAAACATGTTAGATTTAATAATATAAGACTGCATTTAATGACACTAGTTTTAATTTACAATCTATTTTGAAGGTCAATGAAGATTTAAATAGTCTTTGCAACTCATCCTCTTTGAGAGTTGCCTGGGATATTGATAGGCTAAGGGCCAGAGTCAAAGAGCCAGTATCTGTCAGAGGCAGCATTTGACCTCTATTCTTTACTAACAGAGAAGCTCTAAAGTTCCTCCTCCTTCCCCTCCTCCTCCTCCTCTGCTTCCTTGTTCTCCTCTTCCTCTTGCTGCTACTACTGCTACTGCTACTATTGTACTGTTTGTACATTTTAGGTTTTAATGAATGATTGCTGAATGTATTATTCATTAGTGTTTTTTTTGTAATTTCTACAATATCTTAACAATAGTCTATGTACAGAATAAAGAATTTAATAAGTGTCAATGAAAAAAACTCTCAAAAATATAATTCCCTAGAAAGTATTTCCATTTTTCCCAAAACATGGTGTCACAAGGTTGACTTAAACATTGTTTTATTTCTTTGCAAACTCTTAGTTGTTTCACAGTATTTATGTGAAAAAGTAAAACTCCTCAAAGTAATAATTCTATTATTGGCTAAATAGTACATTGACTGAATCTCAAAATATATAAACTTACATTTCATGCACAATCATTATTTATAGGATATATAAACGTAAAAATTAATAGCTTATTAATGAAGAATGTCATTTTTTAACTTCAAGAAAATAAGATACTTTAATTTAGTCAACAGTGGAATTTGACAGCATCTATTGGCCTACAATACATTGTGTAAAAAATGCAAATTGAAATATAACAGCTGGTTTCAATTCTTTCAGAAATATACTATTTGAATCCCACACTTCTTTAATCACCATTTCCATAAAGAGCAGGGCTTTCACTGCAGGACTGATGGCTAATGAAGAATGATTAATGTAAGTACAATGTAAAGCCCAATAACAAATTAATAACATCCAGAATTTAGAATACCGCTATGTATGCTAGATCTTTCAGCTATGAAATTTCATAAGCACACTTATATTCCCTATAATACTCTACATACATTTCCATCAGCAGTTTATTTTATTTATTTAATGTCAGCTGAATTCATTAAATGAGGAATATTCATTTCCTCTTCAGATTACTTTCCATTGAATTGGTAGTGGCAAGAAGACTAGGCTGGTAGGCAAAGCACATTGGTTTTAGCTACAGCTCTTTCACTAAACAATTCAGTGACTAGATAAGATGCAAGATGTTATGATAAAAATGGTACCACTCAAAAGATCAGACTTCTAGTCCTAGCTCCTACTAGCAAGTTTTGTGATCTAAAGGAAACTACTTCATCACTTTGATCTTCAATTCCCTCATCAATAAAGCAGAGATAACAATATTCACATGTAGCAAAAGTATTATGAGACAGTGTATGAATCTGGTCTCAAAAGAGTTGATGCATATAAAGTGTTTGAGAAATCATGAAGTTCTCATTCTGGAGAACAATATGAACTATGTCAAAAGGGCTATAAAAATGTGCTTCCTGTCTTACAAAACAGTACCACTTCTAGGGCTGTGTCCCAAAGAGATCATAAAAATGGGGAAAGAACCCAAATATACAAAAATATTTATAGAAGCCTCTTTTTATGGTGGCAAAGAAGTGAAAATTGAGGGGATGCCTATCAATTGGGGAATGGCAGAAAAAGTTGTGGTATATGGATATAATGGAATACTATTGTACTATAAGAAACGATGAACAGGCAAACTTCAGAAACACCTGAAAAGACTTTTATGAACTGATGATGAATGAGGGTGGCAGAACCAGGAGAATATTATAGGCAGTAATAGCCACAGTGTGCATGCACTGATTTTGATAGATATAGTCCTTTACAGAAATGCAAGGACCTAAAACATTTCCAAAGGATGAATAATGGAAAATAGCATCCACATCCAGGTAAAAAAAATTGGAGTCAGAATGCGGAGTGAAGCAGACTATTTTCTTTTTGTTTTGTTTTATTTTGGGGTATTTTTTTATTTCCCAATGTTTCTGTCATTTTTTACAATTCTTCTATGCAACATGACAAATGTGAAAATTTGTTTAATAGGAATGTATGTGTAAAACCCATATCAGATTGCATGGCACCCTGGGGAAGCAGGCAAGAGGGAGGGGAAGAAATTTAAAACTTATGGAAGTGAATGTTGAAAACTGAAAAAAATAAATTAACAAATTTTAAAAAAGAAATCCTAAGGTTCTGTATAAATGATAGGTGTCTTCATTATTAACATATCTTTAATTTCACATTCTTTATGGATAATGAGAAGAGACTGTAAATATAATATTCTAAAACTTTCTAGGTTTATAAAATTGATTCAACTATATAATTCAAAAACATTTCTCAATTATCTAAAAATACAAATTAATATTTACTTATATCGAGGACTTTTAAGAAGCCTTTATAAATCCACATAATTAAATACGCAATCTAGACAACATAATAACAAAGTAACTAAGTAATTGGGTTGGAGGATAATACTAGCAGCTGGAAGAAATCACTTTTGGTTAAGATAGAAATATGAAAGGTCTTAGAGGAACCCAATTGTTCTACAAATGCTACAGCAACAGTCTAAAGATACACCAGAAGGAAGAATTATAAAGAAAAAATCAAAACGAAAAGAAATTGCAATAATTTCTTCCTCCCAGTCCAAGACTTCACAAGAAGATGATCAGAAGCCTTTGGAACTTCTTAGCAAATACAAGGACAGAGAGTATGTGTTCAGTACTCTGACAAGCAAGAGACAAAGCCAGAACCCATCTTCAATGAGCAAGAAGACAGGGTCAGGAAGTCTACACTAATCTAGCATCTTCCAAAATGCCTGAAGTCAATGTTTTGACCACCCACAGTGGAACCATTATAGGATATAGAGCCAGGAAGTCCATACACCAAGGGAATCAATAAAAGGACTAAACCAAGTACTTCTGTTGGTGACAATGGAAAAGATAGAGCCAACATTGTTACTTAATGGGCCTAGGAGTAGAGACCTCCCAGAAGTCCAATGATGAAGACATCTATACTAAATGTTTAGTACATTTGGTATAAGATAGAGACAACATCCTGGATTGTACCAGAAGAATATAGTTAAGAGTAAAAGGGATGTGGTAGATAGACTGTTAAACTTGAAATCACAAAGGTCTGAGTTCAAATCCTACCTAAGTTTCTTACTAGCTCTGTAATCTGGAAGGCAAGTTTCCTCAACTGTAAAATGAGGAATTAGTACTTCTTGATTTTAAGTCCCCACATTGATATAAATATATAGACCTGTGAATATGCAAATACTTGTTTGTTTGTCTACCACAAGAGAAATGAAGAAGCCAGAGTTGTTAGAAATGCTGTATCCTACTTACTTGTGTACAATTTTGTAGTAGCAGTTCCAGTAACATCGAGTCTACCAAGGAAATAGGATCAAGTAGATTCTACTCACACTGTCCAAGAGTATGACATTGAGCGAAGTCTGGCCCTAATTCAAAGATGCAATCCAAAAATTATGGCTAGAGATATCATAAAAAATAAAATACCAAATGTAATGACTAAATACTGAGTTAAAAGAAAAATTGAGGTAAGCTCAGAAAAAGATAGCAACTGCAAAAGGAAAAAAATAAGGAAAATTTTAGAGAGAAAAATAGCTTAGCTACCAGAACTCAAAGGGAATGAAAAGAAATGACACAAGAGATTAAAAAAAATTCAACCTCTGATTTTAAAAGAAAGAAAAATAAATAACTCAGAATGAAAGGTTGAAAATCATACCCAAGTTTAAGGCTCCATATGAAAGAAAAGAAAACATAGAACTCAGGAGAAAGGGTACATATTAAAGTCAAAATATCAAAGAAATAGAATAATATATAAAGTCATATATATATTTACAAATAGACTTGGAAAAATGTTGACAGAGAAAGCAACTTTAGTCATTAGACTCCCTAAAAACAGGCAATAAATTTTTAAAAATCTGGATGAAAAATTTCAAGAAGTCACAAATACTCATATCAATTATGATAAGAAAGCAAAATGTGAATAGAAAAAAAATCATCAAAAACTTGTGAAATTCCAAATTGAAAATACTAAGAATATCAAGAGAAAACCCTCCATCTTCTAAGACAAAGGGGGAAATATTATAATCAAGTAAAAACAGTTCAAGTTCCAAGAAACCATGGTCAGGATCACATAAGACTTAAATTGATTAGAAATGAAGTATTTTTAATACACTATTATAAAAAAGCTTAAGAAAAAACACAACTAAAAATCATTTATCCCAGAAAATTGATTGCGATCAATCTGGAGCTGATTTTGTCATGTAAAAGACATTTTGTAAGCCTTCCTCTCATTGGAACCAGAATAAAAGTTGAAAAAAAACCACTTCCTCCCAACACATTTTCTAATGATTTGATATAATCATAAGCCAGTAGTGAAACATGTAGAGACAGGGATAGGAAAAGGAAGATTCTGAGGAGTACAGAAACAAGAAGGAATATTCTCCTCTGGAAAAAATAGGGTCAAAGTATAAATCTTAAAGAGAATAAGGAGATAAAAAGAACAGTATGTCAAAGAACGAATGATCAGAGTTTGTACTAGGGGAAGAGCTGGAGGTACAGAGGAGAGAGATCAAATGATTCAGTTTGTTTGATAACTAGTCCTGGTCTAATTTCCTTCTTTATAGCCATTTTATTTTCAAAGAGAGGGATATGCTCAAAGGAAATACATAATTAAGATAAAAATTAATGTGAATGAGATTAATTCACCCATAAAAGAGAAGAGCATTCTAGACTAGAAAATAGAATCTAACAGAGTTTCATTTCCAGGGTACATACATGAAACACAAATATTTACACACAATTAAAATTAGAACTTGGACCAGAATTTACAATGCATTAATGCATTAAATAGATTAAAATAGGGGCAGCTAGGTGGCACTGTGAATAGAGCACCGGCCCTGGAGTCAGGAGTACCTGAGTTCAAATCCGGCCTCAGACACTTAACACACACACAAAAAAAACTAGCCATGTGACCTTGG
>CM053599.1:202677081-202692238 GCA_028646575.1 Pseudocheirus occidentalis
AGAGAGAGAAAATAGTAAAAAAAATAGACATGATTAAGGGATAAGCAGTGTAACTAGGCTATGTTTAAAGGTTTCAGAAATAATATAAGTACTTTAAATATATTCATCGTATTGCACAGGATCTAAATACTTAAAGGGAAAGTTAATTAAGCAAGAAGTAGTAAAATCATAGTGGTTGGGGACTAAAATGTGCTCCTTTAAGATGTATTCAATAAAGTAGCAAGCATGAAAAACAATATAAGGATCAAATAGAATTTATAAAAGTCAGAAATGATAGATGGCTGATGATATCTGAAGTGGAATAACACAGAAATTATCTGAACTTTAACTGTATGTGCCACCATGACACAAAATAAAAATGACCACAGCCTAGGGTATAAAAACCTCATGAATGAACTGAAAAGAGGACATATTAAACATACCTTTTGTGACCATAACCCAGTTAAAATTATAAGTAATAAAAGAACTTAGAAGAAAAAATTCAAACTTAAGTAGAGACAAAATAATTGAACTCAGCAGAATTGAAGATATAAAGAAAAAATAACAGAAACAATAATTTGTTTAAGGAATATTAGAAAAATCAGTCAGTATGCCAATAATCTTGCTATTCAAACAAAGCATTTGTGAGGGGGAAAGGGCTATGTCTTTAAACATGTTCATCAACAATAGAAAAAAATGGATTAATGAATGTGGTATGAGACTTCATTTTAAAATGCATCATACACACATAGACACACACACAATAAATACAAAGACAAAAGCTGTATAAATAGAAAAATATGATTGAAATGGAAAAAATAATAAAGTAGAGAAAACATTAGCTAATGAAAGAAAAAATCGTATAACCAATATAAAATTCACTATGCTATTCATGTAGTGATTTTTCCCCCCGAGGGGGGCAATGATTATTTTTAAATGAGTAAGGATTTCTCAACTACCTTACTATCATTGGTTTATACTGAAACAATTATTTCTCATTCTGCTGCAATACAGTTATGTGTGTGTGTGTGTGTGTGTGTGTGTGTGTGTGTGTACAAGGTAAAGCAGATGGGTATTATTATCTAATGATCCCCTGCTCTTCACAAGGAGCTACAGTTTTAAAAATTTATTCATTTTTAATTTTCAACATTCATTTCCACAAAATATTCTGTTACAATTTTTCACCTCATCTTACCCCGACCCCCACCCCAAAATAGCAAGCTTACTGAATACTGCTTCTCCCAAGCTGTTCTCTCCTATATCCTCCCCCGTCATACCCCCTAACTTTGTAGTAGGGCAAGATGGATTTCTATACAAAAGTGTCTGCATATCTTATTTCCCAATTGCATATAAAACACATTTTATAAACATTTATTTTTAAAACTTTGAGTTCCATATTGTTTTTCCTTCTTACCTCCTCACCTGCCCCCACTGGGAAGATAAGCAATTCAGTATAGGTTTTACATGTGTAGTTACCCAAATCATTTCCATAACTGTTATATTGTGATAGATTAACTATATTTCCTTCTATCCTCTCCCACCCCCATTTATTCTATTTTCTCCTTTGACCCTATTCCTTTTCAAAAATGTTTGCTTCTAATTACCCTCACCTCCCAATCTGTCCTCCCTTCTATCACTCCCCCTCTTATCCCCTACCCACCCTATTGTGTTGTAGGGTAAAATACCCAATTGTGTGTATATGTTATTCCCTCCTTAAGCCAAATTGTCCCATTCCCTTTCACCTTCTGGCTCTTCTCCTCCATTGTGACAGTTGTCTCTTGCTTCTTTTATATAATTTACCCTAAACTATATTTCCCTTTCTCCTCCCAATAAATTCCTTTCTCACTTCTTAAATTTTATTTTTTTAGATGTCATCACTTTATATTCCATTCATCCTGTGCCCACTGTTTATGTATACATAAACACAAACACCAACACCCTCCTGTACATATATGTATACATACATATGTATGTATACACATATACATATATATTCCCTTCAACTATCCTCATACTGATAAAAGTCTTATGGGTTACAATTGTCATTTTTCCATGTAGTAAAGTGAATAATTCAACCTTAATAAGTTCCTCATAATTTCATTTTCCTGTTTACCTTCTCATACTTCTTTTGTTTTTTGTATTTGAAAGTCAAACCTTCCGTTCAGCTCTGTTTTTTTTTCATTAAGGATGCCAGAAAATGCTCTTTATTGAATGACCTCATTTTCCCCTGAAGCATTATACTCTATTTTTCTGGGTAGATGATTCTTAGTTTTAGTCCTAGCTCCTTTGACATCTGGAATATCATATTCCAAGCCATTTGAGCTTTTAATGTAGAAGCTGCTAGGTCTTGTGTTATCCTGATTGTGTTTCCACAATACTCAAATTGTTTCTTCCTGACTGCTTTTAATATTTTCTCCTTGACCTGGGAACTATGGAATTTGGCTATCATATTCCTAGGGGTTTTCTTTGGGGATCTTTTTCAAGAGGAGATCAGTGAATTATTTTAATTGCTATTTTGCCCTCTAATTCTAGTAAATCAAGGTATTTTTGCTTGATAATTTCTTGAAATATGGTGTCTGGGCTCTTTTTTTTAAATCATTACTTTGAGGTAGTCCAATAATTTTAAAATGATCTCTCTTGGATCTATTTTCCATGTCAGTGGTTTTACCAATGAGATATTTCACATTTCCTTCTATTTTTTCATTCTTTTGGATATCTTTTATAATATCCTGATTTCTCATGTCATTAGCTTAACTTTTCTCCAATCTAATTTTGAAGAAATTATTCTCTTCAGTGAGTTTGTAAAATTCCTTTTCAATTTGACCATTCCAGTTTTCAAAGTTAGTCTCCTCATTGGATTTTTGGGACTCTTTTGCCATTTCATTAGTCTATTTTTAAGGTATTGTTTTCTTCAGTCAGGCTGTTGCCTCACTTTTCCTGATTTCTTTGCATCATTCCCATTTCTCTTCCCAATTTTTCCTCCATTTCTTACTTGATTTTCAAAATCCTTCTTGAGTTCCTCCATGGCCTGTATCCAATTCATGTTTTTCTTAGAGGCTTTTGATGAAGTTCTGACTTTGCTGTCTTTCTCCCACTCCATGCCTTGATCATTTGTGTCCACCAAAATGATTCTATGGTATGTTTGTGCATCCTCTGCTTGCTCATCTTGCCAGCAAATTACTTGACTTTTGAGCTCTTTGCCATTGTAGAACTCTGCTTGCAGAATGGAAAGAGTTTTGTCTCAAATTGCTGGAGTTTTTCTGCATCTGCCAGAGCTATTAAGATGGCACCATCCCTACAGCCCATACAAGCTCTTGCTCACTGGTCATGCATCCCAGGATCACCACCCAAGACTTTAAACCATATGCAAGCAGGTTAAATCAAGAGTGATTTCCCTGTGATTGGTTGTTTGGTCTTCTTACAATCTGTAGGCCAGGAGCTCCTGACTTAGCCATGCAACACAGCCACTGCACCTCTACCTCTTCTTACCCCAAGGGTATTAGCTAGACACTGCTCTTCCATCCACCCCTGCTTCAACAGACTTCCACACTGACCTTTTACTTTGCCATTTATGGGATGACAAGTCTGGAAACCACCACAGATAATGGTTATTCACTCTCCTGAAGTCTGCTCTGGCCCCTGCTGGTAGGGGCCACCCTGGGGCTAGAACCCTGTAGCTTCTGTGGAACTGTGTTTGGCTCCCAGCATGCTGCAATAAACCTTTCCTGTTGGCCTGTTGGGCTCTTTTCAGTTGGAGATTTGTTTCTCTCTGTCACTCTGTGGGTTTTGTAGCTTTAAAATTTGTTTAAAGTATTTTTACGTGCATTGGAATTGTCTGGAGCCAGAGTCCACCATAAGTTTTTGCTTCTACACCACCATTTTGGCTCTGCCCCATAGGAGCTACATTTTCAAGTAAATCTCTGAGATGAGCTTATTTTTGTCATTGCCATTTTAAAAATAAAATCAAGCACAAAAATAAAAACATCACTGACTATTCTATCTGTATTCTACAGTTCTCTTCTCTCTCTCCCTCTCTCTCTCTCCCTCTCTCTCTCTCCCTCTCTCTCTCTCCCTCTCTCTTTCTCTCTCTCTCTCTCTCTCTCTCTCTCTCTCTCTCTCTCCCTCTCTCTTCCTCTTCCTCTCTCTCTCCCTCTCCCTCTCCCTCTCCCTCTCCCTCTCTCTTCAAACAACAAGTTTATTGAGGGATGGAACTAGAAGTGTGTGATGCACTATGCTGAACATAGTAGGAGCTTAACATTTTTTTCCTAATTGAATTAGAATTTGTTGTCTTAGGTCACAGGATTAGTTCATACTCTGGAGATGTTTAATCTCCCCTGCTTATATCCCACCTCTCAACCACATCTTCCCCCTTTTCCCACTTTTAAATGCTCCCCAGAGTCTTAAAAAAAGAATAGAGTCCTAATCAAAACACATTTCCTTGTCTTTAAAAGTACTGCCTTGCAAGAAACATAATCCATTGTTTAGCATATGCTCAGATATACTCTAATAAGTATGGTAAAACTTTCTAACACACATTTTATATTATCTCTACCCCACCCAGACGACTTATATTTAAAAAGCAGCAATCATTTATGCATGGAATAATGTAATCAGTGAAATGTTTCAGCATTTGCAATTTTCCTTACATTTTGAAAAGATGAGAGACCCTTAATTCCACTGCTAACAACAATGTCAAGTTCTGACCATGAAAACCATAAAGTGAAAAAAGAAGGGTCATAAAATCAAAGTAAGGTACTGAGACTTGAATGTCAATTTTCCATAAAGAATAAATCTTCAAATATAAAAGCAAAGATTCAAAAATAATGAGAAAAGGGTTAAAATGTTAGCTCCTGAATTTGTGCTGTATATAAAAGGCAAAAATTGGACACAGTGGGATAACATAATTGTATTGAAATAGATAATAACAATAACTGACAGACTCCTCCCAGCTACAGCTCATCTCCTACATTTAATCATATGGTACTCTCTATTTATGACATTTTATTTTAATTGGTGTAACACGAATCTCTGCATGTGTCTTATCAAGCCTAATAGAAATAGCCCTCTGAGTTCAAGGACCATTATCTATTTATACTTATAACTCTCCTAGTACCTAACAGAATTCATTGCCTTAAAAAGAGATGAATACAAATTTATCAAAGGAATGAATATTTAGATGAAGACAGGTACGTGTTGCAGTGAAAAGAATGCTTGACATGGAGTCAGTAAAATCTAACTTCAAATCTGGCATAGCTATGTGACCATGGAAAAACCATTTAACTTCTCTCTGCCTCAGTTTCTTAATATGACAAACTGGGGTAATAATTCCAAATGGTGAAGATATCATGAGGTAATAGAGGAAAAGAATTTACAAACCTTAAATCACTATATAAATGTAGATAACGATGATGACAATGATGATGATGGGGATGTATCATAATGATGAATTCAAGAGGAAAAAGTGCTGAAGCTCTTAAATAGAAAATATCTTAAACCTTAAGATCACTTGTCTTAAAGTCCTCCTTCCCCCTCTTAGAAGAGGAAAAAGTCTATAAAATATTGATGATTAATACTGATTAAAAATAAAATTATCTATCTGAAATCATGCTAGTCTCTCCCCTCCAATTTGTTCTCTACCCAAGCTATCATGGAAGAAGAGAGTGAGAGAGGGAGGACTTGACAAAGTTCCCTGAAATAAACACTGGAACCCTACAAAATATGGATGGAAGTAAGGAGAAATAGCACAGCAAACACTCCACCACAAGATCAAAATTCAGCTGATTTTTCCTGCTTTACTTCCCAGAAGGTAGCACCCAAGTCTCTTCCTTTACATCCTGCCACATATTTGTATGTTTTATTAAGGGAAGGGTAGAATTAGACTGTATATGATTTATGTTACCTTTTCTCCACATTTTGGGGGAGTATATTTTGTTTTGACAGAGCAGATACATCATACCAAAGACCCAAACATGTCACTTCCAAGTACATACATAATAAACCTTCTTAACAAGGTGTTTATAACTGATAATATAGTCTACTTTCCACTTTTAAATTTGACAGTAAAGTATTAAAGGAAATACATATAGCTTAATAAAGGCACCAATATTACTTTTTTGTATTTACCCTATTTGCTACTATTTAATTTGCTGTTTTGCTCTTGCTTTTGTTGCTTTTTTCTTTCTGAACTACTTCCCATATTATCATTCTTTGAAATTTTACATTAAATATGTTTTTATAAGATCCACATGTTTTTTAAGAAGCTCTCTGCTACATGATAATTTGCTATTGCAAATTAAATACCTATTTCTGAAAGTCATTTTAAATACCAATATTTTTCAATTAATATATATAATTAATATATGTTTCTACTTTATGTACAGCTATACATCATAGAACACTAGTATCTCAATAAAAGAAGTTGAGAATCATTGAAAGGGAAATAGCTAAGAAAAATGATGGGCAGAATCATGCTTCAAAACATGATACAACAGGAAATTTGAAGGTTAAGCATTGAAAAGATGCCTCTGAAATCACAGAAATGTATAGATAAAACAGATGGGCTGAGTGCCCAGCAAAAGTGAGGGATGGGCAACCCACCTGCTCCACTATCAGGAGTTTTATTGCGTGAGAAAAAAAATATGATAAAACATACACAACAATGAAGTTACAGAATAATCAGATCACTCTTTTGCAATCTTTCCCCACTATTTTTAAGTAATATATTACAACATTGATAATTCTGTAGGTTTATTTCAATTCTTCCTATTTTATGGAAGGGAATTGGTTGATTCAATTTTTGTTGACTTTCTAGGATTTTCATACTATGCAATATTTTCAGGAAACTGACAATTTTGATAAATATATAATAATGAATACTATTTCCCTTTTCTTATTAGCATAGTTAGCATTTATATAAATATGTCAAATGTCAAATAATAATAGACACAGAAGGCATGCTTGTTTTGTACCAGATAGTCTTGAAAACGTTTACATTATTTTCCATTATAAATAGCATATGTTATGGATATTAATTTGAAATTGTTGTGGAGGATGTGTTGGAAACAGAAAATGGTCTTTGATTAAATGACATTCATTTTGGAGATGTCAAAAAATATAGGAAATAAAACCTTTTAATCTTACATTGCCAACCCATATTCAAAATTAAAACTTAGCATTAACTAATTAAGATTTTCCCACCATTTGTACCAAGCAAATATTTTGTTCATATTATGATTTATTCTTTACAAGTCTAATTTCCATACTTATAACTTACATTAATTTTATGAATTATTTCTTCATTACACTCAACACATCACCCAAAATCCCTTTGGTTATAATATGGCCAAAATATTTAAATTATTTTATTGAACTTAAACCAATTTAGAGATAGCTTTCTCTTTCTCTCTTTTGAGTGTCTAGTTATTACAACACTATCATTAATTATCTTTACATACTTCCACACTTTGATTTTTATCAATGTTATTAGAACTTATTTTTTGCTTACTAGTTAATATCTCTCTCTTTATCGAAGTTTCTACAGTCTCTATTACTTGAGGATTCATTGCTCCTCTTGTCCTTTTTTCCTTTCTTTATTTTTTTCAGGTCCAGTCACTATTAGCTTTCGTTTACTTTTAGTTTACATCATTGATTTCCACAAGATTTTGAGTTACAAATTTTATCCCTATCTTTCCCCTACCCACCATCCCAAAATAGCTATCCCACTGTATACCCCCTCCCCCAGTCTGCTCTCTCCAATATCCTCCTCCATCACCCCTCTGACTTTCTGGTAGAGCAAGATGCATCTCCCTTGTCACTCACCCCCACTGAAAAGACAAGCAATTCAATACAGGCTGTAAATGGGAAGTTATGCAGAACATCTCCACAATGGACATATTGTGTAACACTGACTGTTTTTCCCTCCTTTTATCATGCCCTCCCCTTGTTCTATGCTCAACTTTGCCCCTGCCCCTTTACAGAATCGTGTGTTTCAAACAACCCTCCTTCCCCAACCTGCCCTCCCATCCATCATTTCCCTTCACTTCCCATTCTCACCGACTCTCCTGCAGGGCAATATACCCAATTTAGAGTGCATGTCATTCCCTTCCTAAGCCAAACTCAATGACAGTAAAGTTTATCCATTCCCTTTTTGCCTTCCTGTTCTTCCTCTCCATTTTAGCAGTTACCCCTTGCCTCTTCTATATGAAATGATTGATCCTATTCTGCCTCTCTGTGTCTCCTCTCATTTCATTCCTCTCCCACCTCTTCATTTCACATTTAAAATATCATCGCTTCCAATTCAATTGATCCTTTGCCCTCTGTCCATGTACAAATACACAAATACATATATGTATATATACACACACACACACACATATTCCCATAAAATGTATTTCCAAATATACCTTCCTATATAGACATATGTGTATGTATATATGTGTGTATACACATACATATACACACACATACATTTCTTCACCTGTTCTCATACTGAGAAAAGTTTCATAACTTACAATTTGCATTTTTCCATGTTGGTATATAAATTGTTCAACTTTGATAAATTTCTTATGGTTTCTTTTCCGTGTTTACCTTCTCATGCTTCTTGTTTTTGAATGTCAAATTTTCTATGCAGTTCTGTTTTTTTTCCTCAAGAATGCTTGAAAGTCCTCAACCGCATTAAATGAGCATATATTCACCTGAAACATTATAGTAAGTTTTACTGGGCAGGTGATTCTTGGTTTTAGTCCTAGCTCCCTTGATTTCCAGAATACCATATTCCAGGCCCTTTGGTCCTTTAATGTAGAAGTTGCTAGATCCTGGGTTATCCTAATTGTATTTCCACAGTATTCAAACGGTTTCTTCTTGGCAGCTTGTAATATTTTCTCCTTAAACTAGGAACTCTGGAACCTGGCTATAACATTCCTAGGAGTTTTCTATTGGGGATCTTTTTAAAGAAGTGATCAGTGAATTGTTTCAAGTTATATTTTGCCCTCTGGTTCTAAAATATCTGGGCAACTTTCCATGAGAAATTTTCAAAGGATGCTTTCTATGTTCTTTTTTTGATCATGGCTTTTAGGTAGTCCTATAATTTTTAAATTGTCTCTCCTAGATCTCTTTTCCAGGTCAGTGGTTTTTTCAGGGAGGTATTTCACATCGCCTTCTAATTTTTCATTTGTTTGTATCTGTTTAATAGTATCTTGATTTCTCATAAAGTCATTTGCTTCCATTTGTTCCTCTCTAATTCTGAAGGATTTATTCTCTTCAGTGAGGTTTTGAGATTCATTTTCCATCTTGCAAGTTCAGATTTTGAAGGCATTCTTCTCCTTATTGGCTTTTTGGGCCTCTTTTACCATTTGAGTTAGTCTATTTTTAAGGTGCTATTTTCTTCTGTCAAGTTGTTGACTCTCTTTTTATGATTATCTTGCATAATTATCATTCCTCCCCCAAATTTTTCCTTCACTTCCCTTATTTGGTTCTCGAAATCCTTCTTAAACTCCTCTATGGCCTATAACAAGTCTCCAATTTTCTTGGAAGTTTTTTGGTGCAGCAGTTCTGATTGTGTTGTCTCCCTCCCATTCCATACTTTGATCCTGTTTGTCCCCCAAAAAGGAACTTAAATTTGGGTTTCTGAGCTTACTACTTTGCTTCATTTTCCTACTCCTGTTGCCAGTAAGTTAGCTGACTTTTGGGCTCTGTCGATCTTTGTTTTCAGAGGGGAGAACTCTGTCCCAAATCTCTGAGGTTTTTGTAGCTGCTGGAGCAATTAGGAGGCTGCAGTCTCTGCAGCACCCACCATCTTTCGCTCACTGAAAATGCACCTCAGCACCACCAGCCAGTACTGTGATTCCTATCTAGGCAGCTCAAGGCAAGAGTGCTTAGCCTCGTAATGATCACTTGCCCTCCCCCCTCCACCCTGCAATCATCAGGCTTTGAGCTCTGAAGCAGCCATGTGGAGGTGGCTGCAGGTTCACCACTTCAGACTTCTTTCAGCTCTGGAGGCAGTTGACCAGATCCTCTCCCCCAAATTTGGCTGAGCTCCACTGACCTTTTTCTTTTGTCCTTGGTTCTTATGGGTTAGTAATTCTGGAAACTGCCACAGCTGACAGTGATCTGCTCTCCTGAAAGCTCCACCCAGGGATTTTCCTGGATGGCCTGTCACTAAAGCCACATGGGGCTTGGCTCTGCTTCCAGTATCCTGTGATAAGCCCTTTCTGTCTATCTGCCAAGCTGTCTTCAGTGGAATCTTTGTTTCTCTGTCATTTTATGAGTTCCGGGGCTCTAAACTTTGTTTAGCATCATATTTTATTGGTATTTGAGGTGGTTATGGTAGCAGCCACAGAGTTCTCCTGATTCTGTACCATCATTTTGTCTCTGCCCAACTTTTGTCCTTACTTTCATCTGATTTTACTTTATTTTGCATGTTTAATAATGTTTTGAGGTGGTGAAAATGATTGAATCTCAGAAAAATTTTATGACTTTAATCATAATGGGAATCTGAAGATCTTCCATGTGCTTTATATTAGCAAGCAAATACATACTTAGCACCTTGTTTTAAGTTCATGATTGTGTCAAGTATTCAGATCCAGAACATGTGAATCCCACCATGGGAGGAAGTTACTGATGTATCAGGAAGGGGTGGAACAAGGAGGAGCTTATACCATATATAAGGAAAAACCCAAGCTAGAGAGCCAGAATTGCTGGAAGAAAGAGCACTGCTAGGATTCTGAGAACTTGGGACAACTGCTACAGATTGAGAACAGAATGGAGAAAAGAACTTTGGGTAGCAGAAAAGAGAATTGAGAACTGGGAAGTGAACTGAGAATACCTGAGAAGACAATTGAGAAGAATGGAGGAATGAAAAAGAGGAGAACTGGAAGGTAGCATGACTGTGGTGCTGGTACTTTGTCTTTCTGTTTTGATATTACTTTATCAGATTCATTTGTTTGTAAAAGACGTTGCTGTTGTTACAGAAGCCCTGGGATGTTCCTGCTGGATCAGAAGCCCTGAAAGAGGATTTTATTTTTGTATGTTTACAGTAATCTTGGAGGAGGGTCTGACTGGTATTTTCAGAGGTCCTGGGACTATACTGATGATTTCTTAGACCTTGTTGTTGGGTCTATGTTGATATCACAGGCAGCAAGTGTACTGATGATCATGCCAGCAATGTATATGGATGTTATTGTAGCTTGGTTAAGTTTTGTCTTCCCAAGAACAGAAACTGTGAAGGACTTGAGGTTGACTAGACACTGTGAGCATCAACATGGAACAGGAACTGCACAAGGAGCTGGACAAGGAACTGAGAGCTGTCTACCTTTGAACTCAGGTGACAGTTGGATAGATGTGGGCAGGAGCTGGGACCATGGAAGAGTAACCATGGAAGATGAGAGCCTGCCTTGAGTATAGTGAAAAAGGCGTTTCCTTGGGTATTTAATGTAGAATTGAGAAGATCATGATTTACTATGGCCTATGGGTGGAGAACTTTGACCTTTACATTTAGATGATTTAGTTAAGAACTTCTTCAATTAAGAAGACTGAAGGCTTTTTGATTGAAAAGATTAAGACAATGTGATCTAGGGGTGGAGAACTTTGGCCTTTACACTTTGCATTGAATTAAGGACTTACTAAATGATTGAGTTACTAAAGTAATGTACTTTGTTTAAAACTAGGTGGCCCCTTTCCTGAAAACTATGGGGCCATTTTCCTGGTAAGTTGTTGAGCCATAACACTGTGAATGCTGTACTTTGATTTCTGTGAGTGTTTTGTCTTAGTTTTTTTTTTCTGAATAAATACAGAGTTCACTATACTTTCGTTTCAGAACCTTGAAGCTGTTCATAGCAGAAGTCCTGGGGAAAGCTGCTTGTGCTTCTCTTTACACTGACATAGACATGAATTAAGTTTTATTTTTCTTCTTCTCCAGTTCACAAGAATTAGGAACCACAAATACAATGATTTATTTATTTTGCTTTAAATTCTTTAATTTCCTCTACCCTGTTTAATGGGAACTCTTTGTCCATGCTCAAAATACCTATAGTCTGAATACTTTTCAGAACTTTACCATTGTTGAACATATCTTATAATTTGATGTTAATAATTTTGTAAAGTCAGTGCTGTTGAAACTTTTAAAAATACATTTTACATTTCCACCAGTTCTGAAGCTAAAATTCATACAGAATAAATGAAGCAACACTGTAACCAACCAGTATTTTTATGAAGCTTCTTAATCAAGGTAAGGAAGAATAATTTTAAGTGATACTTTGCAGACTGTCGGCATGAAATTCAAGTGGATACAACTATGGAGCCCTTTGTTGAAATTTTTAATTTGGAGAAATGCTATAAAATGAATAGAATCCTGAATGTACTTTGTTTGCAGCTATTAGTGTGTCACACCAAGGAAAATGAAGAAATGTTAATATCAGGCAGCTGTACATTTCCAAATAAATGAAATCCTTACTTAATGTTGATAATATATATCATAATTTGATTAAGTGAATAGCAAATGATAATGATTTAAATTTTGTAATACATATCAATATATGTATTTATAACAATGGAAGAAGGGAGTTTGAGTGTGTTATATAGGTTCATAGATGTGTATACATACATGCATATATACATATATGTATATATTGTATGTATGTAAGATTTTTGTTTTCTGTCATTGTACTAGGTTTGATTATTATTTGTCATTGAACCATAAGTAAATGCTAAGCTTAAGTTTTTGGATTAAAACAAATTCTTTCCATAGTAGATATTCATCACAGAATATCAAATTATGAATGTGAAATCACATGCAGTGCTGTCATGCACCCATGTAAATTAAGCCCTAGTGTCTATGGCCATATAAGAGTGTTGTAGCAGTGGTCAAATAAGATTTAATTTTTTTAAAATCTCTATTAGTACCCCATATTTTTCTGTTGCTGAAATAATCATGAAATGGCTTGCTCAGGTATGTGTGTATGTCTGTGTGGTGGGGGGGGGTGAGGTGTGTGGAGTTAAAACTTATGTAACACCTATGATGTTTTAGACACTGTATTAAGTATAAATTAAATGTTATCTCATTTGTTTCTCACTACAATCCTGAGGGTAAGTGATACTATGCTAGGTTTGCAGAAAAATTGAGGCAAATAAAGTTGAAGTGACTTGACAGGATCACATAACTTGGGTAGCTGGTGACCAGATTTGATCTGAGGACATCCTGACCTTCCTGATGCCAGGCCTAGCACTCTATCCACTGGGATACATGGCCTACTTTTTTCAGCTCAACATTACTTTAGATACAAAAAGTATATGCCAAGGAAGTAGGTAGCCATCTTCATTATTCTTGACCATGTGTGAAAAGGCTTAGAAGTGTTGGCAGCAGAACTTCATAATTGCCTTAGAGGAGACACTTCCTTCTGCTTTCCTAGATGAGTCATAAGAGTGAAAATGGGAGGAAGATGGAAGAAAGAAGCAAGAAAGCTACATTATCAGGAATATCCACTACATGTGTTAAAAACAATAAAAATGGCCATAGAGAATAAAACATAGAAGTGGGTTAAGATTCAAAAGTAGGGACAAGAATGAGTCAGGGAAGGAGCCTGTCCATTATTTACTATGCCACTTAACACAATAAATACCTTCTGATAAGCAGATATAATCCTAATGATCATTTTCTGGAGAATTTCAGTGTCAAAATCTAAAGGATGAAGTTATTGTAAATTAATTATCTTCCTAAAATATTATCAAAAGAAGAGTTATTTTTCTTTCACCAGCCTAGTGTGATGAAAATCACATCTGAACTGCATCCAATAAATATGGAAAAGCATAGAATGTGTAAGAAAATCTATTTATGCCAAAACAAATATGCCACAAGAAAAGGATAAAGGAATAGTGCCAAGAAAACACTGGACTGCATGTAGTGAAGAAAAAAAGCAAGCAATGAGAAAAAGAAGAATGTTTAGTGCCCAAGTAATAATGCAATTGCATTCTTCATTAATTTGCTTTGTTATTTCAGGAGAGAATATTTATTTCTAAAATAAATTAAGTTGCAATTTTATTATTTTGCCAATAATTTAGTTCCTAATTTGAAAGAGTTTTAATTGTGAATAAATACATTTTATCATGAAAGATTAAACACTCCAACTTTGGCTATTTAAAATACAATAGGTACTGTATTTTCAACTTGGTGTTTAGATTTTCACATATTTTTCTTGTCTTAGAATAATGAGGATTCCAGATGGAAAATTTGAAACCCTGAAATATGCTATACATCATTCCCTGGACAAAGGTCTGTACCAGTCCAGGCTAACTAAGCTTGCTTTCCTAAATAGCCTATTTAGAGCAAATAGTCTACTTTTAAACATAGGCTAAATGATCTCTAAGGTCCCATCCAGCTCTAACACACTCTTATCCTTTACTTTGGTTTGTCATTTTAATTTTTAAAATTTACTTGTAATCTGTTTAGAACAATATTTCATAAAACTATTTTCCCATTTATTCATGTCCCATTTGTTATTTACTGGTTTTCATTTCATTCTTTTTCTTAAGCTAATAACTTTAAAATTGCTCTGAGGAAGTAATTTGTGTTAAGTTCCACAGTCCAGCAGGAATATAGCACTTTAAGGTCATTACTTCTTTATAATATATCCTGCATTTGGCCTCATTAGTACTCCTCATAAGATTGCAATGGGTCTATGTAAATTTTTTTGTCTTGCTGTATGCAGTGTCTAATATAATACTCACCTTTTGGATATATTTTGTGGCAGTATGGATGGCAATACAAAGAATAATGAAATGATAAAATAAATAATAAAATGAATGTCTACTCTCTTGATTTTGACAAGATGCACACACATATACATACAAACACATACATTGAGATACACATATGTGTATATGTTTTTGCTTCTCCTCTAGTTATCAAAATTTAACCACAGCAAGAAATCTGGAAATGTTTCACATACAGGCTATTGAAGATATCTCATTTTCTCTTTCTTTTTATACTCTTCATCATATCATTAAAGAACACAAACATGTCTGTAGAAAATATATCACAGGGGGGGCGGAGCCAAGATGGCGGCGGAGAAGCAGCAAAGCACCGCAGCTCCCACACAAACACGCTAAAAAACTCATAAAATGGGACGCTAAACAGATTTTCAAGCTCCAAAACTCTCCACAAGACAGAAAGCACTACGGGCAGCAC
>CM053599.1:202692738-202727612 GCA_028646575.1 Pseudocheirus occidentalis
GTGGTAGTAGTAGTAGTAGTAGTAGTAGTAGTAGTAGTGGTAGTAGTAGTAGTAGTAGTAGTAGTAGTAGTAGTAGTAGTAGTAGTAGTAGTAATAGCAGTAATTGAGAATGGTAGGGCTGCTACCAGTGGTGGTGATATATTAGTACTGTAGGGTTATGATAGCAATTTGCTTCAGTGATTGGAGCATTAAGACTGAGACCAGGAAGAACTGAATTCAAATCTGGTTGCAGAAACTTACTAGCTGTGTAACCCTTGGCAAGTTTCTTAACTTCTATTTGTTTCAGTTTCCTCACCTGTAAAATGGGGATAATAGTAAAATCTACCTCCCATGGTTGTTGTAAGGATGAAATGCGATGATATTTCAAAATCATTTAGTACACTCTCTGGCATTTAGTAGTCACTATATCAATGCCAGGTGACAAAGTAGAAACAGTGCTGGGACTGGAATCAGGAACACTTCTCTTCCTAAGTTCAAGTCTGGCCTAAGACACTTACTAGCTATGTGATCCTATACTTTGGTTTCCCTCAGTTTCCTCAATTATTAAATGAGTTGGAGAAGGAAATGAGCAACCTCTGTAGTATAGTATCTTTGCCAAGAAAATTCCAAATGGGGTTACAAAGAGTTAGGCATTGTCTGAAAAACAATAGCAATTATTATTATTATTATTATTATTATTATTATTATTATCATTATTATTTATTATTATTATTATTAATAGTTGTAGTAGCAACTGTAATAGCACTATTACTGCTACTAATGCTAAATGACATAGCAGGACTACTAGTGACGGTAATATAGTAGTTGTACTATTGTATTATGGAGGTGGTAGCAGTAGAAATATATTAATGGTAGTAGTAAATGAGTAGTACTGGTTCTGGTAGTGGTGGTGGTGGTGGTGGTGGTGGTAGTAGTAGTAGTAGTAGTAGTAGTAGTAGTAGTAGTAGTAATAGCAGCAGCAGTAACAACTAATATTTCCATGGTTCTTTAAAGTTTACAAAGCACTTAAGTCATTTGAACCTCACAACAATCCTGTGACATGTTATTGTCCAATCATTCAGTCCTGTCTGACTCTTCATGACTCCATTTTATGTTTTCTGGGCAAAGCTACTGCAGTGGTTGGGCATTCCCTCTTCCAGCTCATTTTACAAATTAGGAAAACGAGACACTTGTTCAGCTAAGTAAGTTATTCAGAGTCACACAGCTATAATCTGTTCTAAATAAAGTGCATTAAATAAGGTGCTCTTACTTGAGCAGTAGTAGTAGCAGTGGTAGAAGGACTAGAGTACTACTAGTGACCATAGCACACATGGCAGCATGTACTCTTTCCTTGGGAACATAGATCCAAAGTTTGTAGCTAAATTTGGAAGCTGGAGATATTGATGAGGTCCACAATCATGCATCTAGAGGGACCATGTTGGTCAGTGACTTGCAAAGACTATATTTACAATCCAGCAGCTCCTATGGTAGCAGTATCCTTAAGAGCAGCGGTTGCAAGCCACCCAGAGCCCAGAGGAACAATATGCATTAGAAGTCAATGGGGAGTAAGGCCAGAGAGAGAAATGACTTTCCTGGCTCTGAAACACTGTGTGCCCTGGCATTACATGGTCTGCTTTTCTCATTGGTGCTGTATATATTTGTGGAAGCAGTTTTCTGTAGTTTATGAGGGGAGTATTTTGTTAGTTTACCTACAAGGCCTTTTTATTAAATATTTTTGCTCTGAATTTATACTATCCCTTAGCTAACTATTAAAAGTAAGCACATTGGGGGAAGGAGCTTGTGAGCTGAAGTTTTAATGATATGGTCCCACTTACCTTAAGCATGGGTAGCTTCTTATGGGAACCTACTCTTTGGGTTGGGAGTGTCCCCCCTTTCAGTACTACACAAACCCTTTTCAAAATCAGTGTACCATGAAATCCCAGTGTTCTCAGTGAAACAAGAGGATAATAATGATATATTGTCTCGTTTTATTAAGTTTACCAAGATGAAGTCTTTGTCATCCCCATTTGTATATGAGTTCCTTGTCAGTAGCATTCCCAGTGTCTTGTACAATACCTGACACACATTAGGCATTGAATGAATCTTTCTTGATTGAATGATTGATTCTTTTCTATAATTGATCAATAAACATTTATTAAATATTAAATGTATAATTAGATAGTCTCTGCCTTTAAGAAACTTACAGTTTCATTGGGAAGACAAAATGCAAGCAAATACACTCAAAACAAGCTAAAAATAAGATCATTAGGAAATCATCAGAGGGAAGACACTAGATTTATGAGGGTTTAGGGAGAGCTTCTTGCAGAACACGCATTTTAGTTTAGACTTAAAGAAATCCAAAGAGGTCAGTAGGCAGGCATGGAGGACAGCCGGAGAAAATGCCCAGAGCC
Organism: Pseudocheirus occidentalis; assembly: GCA_028646575.1. Classification (NCBI taxonomy): domain Eukaryota; kingdom Metazoa; phylum Chordata; class Mammalia; order Diprotodontia; family Pseudocheiridae; genus Pseudocheirus; species Pseudocheirus occidentalis. The sequence continues at coordinate 202,695,129 of CM053599.1, forward strand.
AAGAGATGAAGTGTTTTATAATGAGTTATTTTTTCCACATATACAAATGGATTTAGCCCAAGTCCTTGCTTTGTGTATGATGGAAAAAATGGCTAAGTCAAGGCAGTGCATTTAGTTAAGATAAACAGAGACAATGGCAGGTATTTTATCATGAACTACAGTTTACGGTCTTTTAATCTGACCTTCATTTTGTAAGAATTAAATAAATCTCCCCCCCAAATTTCATAAGCTTATCTCTTAGAACGGCTTGGTATCTTTCAAAATATGACATGGGAAATGAAAAGCATCATTTCACACTTTTCCCCCCTTAAGGGTTATGTCAAATGAATGGGGTTTATTTTTAGGAGAAAACCTGGGCACAGAAATGGGACTCAGTTTTATAAAAGATATAAACATGTGACATGACATAATACCTTATCAATTAGATTGACAATCCTTTTGTGGATGTTTGCATGGTTCTTAAAAACATACCCATTGATGTGAAAAAGTCTAAAACTGAATTTTGGCAATGAAACAGTTGCCGGTACATTTTTCTTTGGGTCTCATTACCATGTTTCACTAGATTTCAACGTATCAGTTACCTCATTTTTTTTTAATGGGGAAACTTGGATATTTGACCTTTTTTGTTGATATTATCAAGTTCTTATATACAAATTCGATGCTCAGTCTCTACTTGAAGAGATTTCTCAGTCTGCTTAGCAGTGGAAGTTTGCCAAGAAAATTGCTTGTTTGTTTTCCTTTCAGAGTCATAAAACTATTCAGAAACCCAATTTCTCTTATTAAATCACATCAATTTTGACAACATAGTGGGCTAAGATTACGTACCTTAAGACCAACTTCATTTTTCCTGAAGACAGTTTACTTACTGGCTGACAAAAGTTTATTAATAGAATAGCAATAATTAAAGCACACAACTCTTTTGAGTACATGAGAAGATTGTATTGTCTACAGATTTGTGTCTTGCCTAGATGACTGAAACTGTTGGATAGCTTAGAGTCTCTATGTTCTTATAGGAGGAGAAAATATGCTGAGAAAATACTATTAGAACAGTCTCCTTGCTAGTTTCTCTGGTTCCACTTTTGCTGCACTGTAAACCTTACTTCACATTAATGCCAAAATAAGCTTTCCAAGGCACTGTTCTGATGTCATTCACTTATACAAAAATCTTAAGTGGTTCCATACTGCCTTTAGGATAAAATGTACACTCTTTCAGCCCAGCATGTATGATCCTCCACAGACTGTATCCAATTTACATTTCCATGACTATTTCATTATCCCCTCCTTGCCCATACTATGTTCTATGCAAATTGGACTGTTCTGATTTTTGTTTTGGAATTTCCCCCTCCAGCAGACATATTTTTCATGTGTGTTATGTTGTGTTATGAATGTTTATGTGTGTATATATGCATGTATGTATGTATACACATATAAATACACATATACACACATATACACAATACACACCTATATGTATATATGTGTATACCTTCAAGGTCAGCTTGAGGGCTTGCTCCTTTACCATACTTTCCATTCTCTAATTTTCAAGATCACTTGTGTCAGCAAATCTTTGTTTCTGTCATAGTCTATCTTGTATTATACTAATTCCTGCATGTGTCACACACTTTGTAGTACATGCTGACTCCTCAAGGTAGTTATTGTATCACTAGTTCATCTTTGTGCCATTAGCGCCTGATATACATACTAATTTTATTTTCATAATTCAATATATAATAAAAATGAACCAAGTTCTTGACTACAATTATCCTTCAGATTGAAAGGGATTTGGGCTTATCAAAAAGTCAGATTTCCAAATCAAGGAATTGGTATTCTAACTCTAATAGTTTTGAGGCATCTATCACTCTCCAAGAAGTGAAGACTGGAATAACCTAACTTAAGAAGAGGTAATTGTAACACCCTGCCCGAGCAGCTTCCCAAAAGAATGCTACTATGAACAGCTTTTAAAGTTCTGATTACACAGTACAGTGAACACTCCATTTATTCCATAACAAGTAAAGGCAAACATTCACAACATCACATTTTATCACAGAAAATCACAATATAGTGTTCACATCAGCTTAATATTACAATGGCCACATGGTTTTGAGCAAAGTGGTCACAGTATTAAGAACAAAGAACAAAAGAATAATCATCTGATATCCCTAAGGAGGTTTGCCTCTTCACTCAGTCATCTCACAATACAATAGTTAATCTGCCACTCATGGGGCAATCACAGATTAACTTAATCAGTCACTTATCTAGCAATCAGTCAGTAAATATCTTTAATCACTTCATACAATCTTTAGAAAATTACACAAGCCCCCCCCACCCCTTGGTCTCTAGTAAACTTCAATTTTATCACATGTTCAATATCCAAGGAGAGGCCTTTTTTCATCTTGACTCAGGATGGTCTCTCAGATTCCATGGATCACCTTCTATAGTCCCAGCTCCTACCAGGATCCAACAAACAGTCACCTGGATTCAGAGGCGCACAACTCCTGGGTTCTTGTACTGTCCTCCTGGCAGTTCTTGCTATACACTGAAGTTCACAGCATCCAACACGTCTTCTGTTGCTGAGAACTCAAGGATCAACCAAGCCACAAACAAAGTTTTATCATACTGGTTATGCTTCTTCAGTTCTCCATCAGTTCAGCTGTCCTTAGGACTCAGAAGAAATCTCAGCCTTTCAAGTAGCCTTTTCAGCAAAAACTTCAGCATTCACCAGATTTTGGTCTCAAGAGGACTCCAATTCAATTCACAGTCCAGCAAGTAGTAGCCCAGCTTCCAGATGCTGGGAAAATTCTGCTCCCTCCACCAGGAGCCCATCAGAAGAAAGAAAATTCTTGATTCTGACTGTCTCTTCCTGGGCCTCTTCTTACACACACACACACACACACACACACACACACACACACACACACACACACACACATTGGGTTCCTGTCTCAGCCAACCCCTTCCCATTATATCATCAACAGGAGACAGAGTTTATATACTTTGCCTCTTAACCACAAATGTTTGATTAGTTACTATGGGCAAGTACCTGCTTACTTGACATAACAAAAAAAAGGGTCTTCACATTTAAATTAATTATCATTACAGTAATTAATTTTCTATTTTCACTCCCTTTTGTCAAATTTATTTCTATTATAATTATGTCCTTACTTTCCTATGAAGACGCATGAGGAACAAACATTGTGACTAATATGGAGTTTTCATTTCTTAACAAATAAATCACTTTCTGGTAATAGTCCAAAAATAAATGACATCATGTTGTTGTTCTTGTTATCAAGTGAGATATGAAGAGATAGAATGTGAACCACTGAAACACACAGACTGCTCAATTATTTAGATTATTTTCACATTTTTTTATCTAACTTCAAACTTTACATGTCCTTTGAGATTGAAGATGTAGGGAAAGTTTGTAAGTCTCTGGGAACAGCATGAACTGCATTTATTAAAAGTAATCTTAACACAAAATGCAAAGAGTAATTTATCCTTTATTATGGCTACTAAAGCAAGTCAGTGTGGTGGTATGGGGGAAATTAGCAGGATACATGGAAATGAAAACAAGCAATTTTGAAAACTGTAATTAGCAGTAGTTTGGGATTAGATATGATTGTGGGATAAAGTTTTCCTTTGGGTTAGTATTCAACATAGAACTAATATGGTTAGAATGACAATTCTGTGAATACAGTAAAAGTGATTACAGAGGATGATTTTAGATTTCATTACATTTTTAAGTTACGTTAAACCAGAATTTCTTGGAAAGTCTATTGTCTTATCATATATAAAATAACAAAAATATTTAAATATTGTTTAATATTATTAATATTTCTAACTTTCTGCTTAAGACAACCTAACTCTAATGATAATATGTAGCTAGATATAAAGGAATTGCTATCCATGTGGTGGGGTAGAAAGATCATTAGATTTGGATTTTGAGGAGATGCATTAATTCCAGTTTTTCTATTTAAGATTTGTCTAACTGTAGGCAAGTTATTTAATTAATTTCAACAAACAAAGATGTTAAGGTAACTTCCATAAAGCAGATTGGTGATAGGAGAATACTATGCTTCATAATGACTGCCAAATTTGATTCTGTCTTAGCCTGAATGAAGAAAAGATTTGGTATGAGAGCTTTCTTTCTTGTTTCATAATAAAACATACATGATTCCCATCCTACCATAGGGAGGCTGAGAAGATGTTGGGGGTGGTGGTGGTGGTGGTAGGGTAGAGACAGAGATAGACAGACACAGACTATAATGCCAAGCAAAGGCAACTTCCAAGATTCAGGTTACCTGCATAACAAACCCCATTTATTCAGCAAAACATTCACAGAACAGAGGAAGTCAAAATATAGTGTAGCTCATTCATTTAGCAAGTAAGTTCTCAATTCAATTGCAAAGTACCAAGGTCTAAGTATCCCACCCCTGGATCAGTAGTCAAAGTAGCCCACTCCTGGGCAATACATTCATTTAGTCTCTTCTCAAATGGAGAATAGTTTTCTATCTTAAACAAAGTACATTCATCTAGTCCGTCACAGAGCACAAAAAGGCCAAAGGTTTCCCACCCCTGGACATTACTGAATTACAATACCATCCATTACCACCAAGGACTTTCTCAAAAGGGGCAGGAGAATGCTAAAGCCCATCCACCTTTAAGCTATAACAAGGTTATGATATCATCTCAACATTGAAAACTCAATAAAAGGCCCTTCTTTCATCTTGACTGGAGGCAAGCCCTCAGTAATCTCAGTTCCTGAGAAGACAAGTCTCAACAAAGCCATAGCCACTGTCCTCATCAAATCACTCTCTGCCTGTAGAGTAGTCCCAGAACCCCTGAAAACATCATCAAGATCCTTTCCTGGATTTCTGTAAACATACTACAAGAAAGTCCTCCTTCAGGGCTTCTGAATCAACAGCAAGGTTCTGGGACCTCTACAACAGCTTCATTGTCCTTCACAAGCAGGCGAATCTGGCAAAACAGCATCAAAACCATTCTTGGCAGCTCTGGGTGGCAGTTCTCAAAAGTCCTCGGCAGGTCCAACTGACCCTCAGCAGTCTTTCTCTCTGAAACTCAGGCTCCACAATACTGGATACTGCTTTACAAAAGTCCTTCTCTCATTCTTCTTACCTTCTCTAGGCTTGGACCTCTCTCCCATTTCACAGCTCCTCCCAGTTCACCCTCTCTCTTCACATCAACAAGTCCATCCAACAAAGGGGATTTATAAGCTCTGGGTTTTAACACTCAACTCCAAAAGCAAGCCAGTACAGGGCCATCTCCAAATTCCATTACCATTACACAGACATAGGCAGACACAAAGATAATGAAAGAGATATCGAGACAGAAACAAAGACAGAGAGAAAAAGAGACAGAACCACCAAAATAAAGACAAAGAGATAGATAGAGAATCAGAGAAACAGAAGCAGATATTAACAGAGACAGAAAGAGAGAAAGGCACAGATAGATAGAGATAGGGAGATATAGAGACAGACATGAAGAGAAATAAAAAGATGGAGACAAAGAGAAATACTTTGTAAGGAAGATGAGGGCAATACTAGCTCCTCAATATGTCCCTGATTGCTAAATTGCTTTCCTAAAAACTTCAGGAAATTTACACTTTTTTCCTGTTTCTGGTTTACACTGAAACATCTCATCTTGCTATTATCTAAAGTGCTCATTCAGTCTTGAGTTCTTCATGAGTATATTGTAATCTGTATAACAAAGTCCTCCAATTTTGGGTATTTGTTGGGATACATTGACTTGCTTGCTATTCGCTATTTGTGTTGGTCTTTTGTACAACTAGTTTCCAAATTAGTGTCTTCTTCAAATACCCTAATTCTTTAGGGGAGAGTGACCAGGGAAGCTATAAGATTTGGACTTAAAAACTATGTCAGTAGTCCAGTAGCATTTAGAGGTGATTGCAGACAGATAATATTTGTAATCTGGCATTCCATCATCTAACACATGGAAAAAGGATCCAGTTTATTCCCCTGAAATCAGGAATTTTAGTTTGAATTGGAGATCAAGGTGTGATTTGAAAAATAGCTATCCATTCCTTCTCTCTAGAAGATTGTCAACAAATTTAGACATTTTGTGAAGATATGCACACATTACATGGACATACCATCTTAAGTTTCATACTTTCCTACCATGTACAAGGAACTTTGTTTGATAACACAAAATGGTCTCTCCCCTCAAGGAAACTGAGGAATACAGCATGGAATCACTGCTCTCTCTCTCTCTCTCTCTCTCTCTCTCTCTCTCTCTCTCTCTCTCTCTCTCTCTCTCTCTCTCTCTCTCTCTCTTTCTCTCTCTCTCTCTTTCTCTCTCTCTCTCTTTCTCATTTTTGGAAGGCAATTTGGATTAAGTGGCATGCCCAAAGTCACATTGCTAGTAAGAGTGCCAAGTGTCTGAGGCTGGATTTGAACTCAGGTCCTCCTGACTCCAGGACTGGTGCTTTACTCCTTGCACCACCTAGCTGCTTTTATGTTTTAATAGCATTTTTGTTTGTTTGTTTTTGGGGAAGGGAAGGTAGGGCAATTGGGTTAAGTGACTTACCCAAGGTAACATGGCTAGTTTTGTGTTAAGTGTCTCAGGCCAGATTTGAACTCAGGTCCTCCTGACTCCAGGGTGAGTGCTCTATTCGCTGCACCACCTAGCCTCCCCAATAGCATTTAATCAGATAAATAAATAAATACCATAAACAAAATAATGGCAACGGGAGAGAACAATGACAAGTGGAGCATGAAGAAATGACTTATTTAGGAGATGGCATCTCAGTTGTGATTTGAAGGTAGTTAAAATTGGACTATTGGTATGAGAAGCATTATTTTTTTTGCTTTTTTTTTTTGGAGGGCAGTTGGGGTTAAGTGACTTGCCCAAGGTCACACGGCTAGTTTTTGTGTTAAGTGTCTGAGGCCGGATTTGAACTCAGGTACTCCTGACTCCGGGGCTAGTGCTCTGCTCACTGCGCCACCTAGCTGCCCCCGAGAAGCATTATTTTTGAAATCATTTTTTCTCCTTACCCCAAATCAAACCAAGACAGATTTCCCTCCACAATGTATATTTTATTTTTATTGTTCTTAATCACTTCTAAATTTCATGAGACCTCTTCCTTTGAGAAGGTGGTAGAAAGGCACTTGATTTAGATATCAGGGAACAACTTGTTCAAAGCTAGGAAGGGAAAAGGTGAAAGGTTTTATATGGGAAAGAATCAGTCATTTCTCTAGGTCAGAATTTCTTCTATAAATTAAGTGGACTAGTAGAATTGCAGTTTAAAGTTCCATAATCTTCTCTAAATACTAGTACAAGTGGTAGCCATTATCTTTTATGCAACAGGTGCACTCATGCTCTAGAACATTTCATAGTAATGTCTCATAGGGTCACTAAAAAGGTATTATAGTGGGGTGAGGGAGAGAGAAAACTTGGGAAACACTGTTTAAAGAACTAATAAACTTTTAAAAAATAATACAATAGTACTTTCATTTCTTGGCAAGAAGAAAGAAGTTATTGTAAATTTAGTTACATTAGTTTTGCTTTTAAGAATAAGCCAAGTGCAGCCCAGTCATACCAGATCTTAAATTGTATTATAAAGCAACAATCATCAAAAGTACCCAACGTTGCCTCAGAAATAGAAAGATAGATAAGTGGAATAGGTTAGGTACACAAGACACAGTAGACAATGATTATAGCAATCTACAGTTTGATAAACCTAAAGACCCCAGCTTATAAGAGAAGAACTCACCATCTGATAAAAAAAAGTGCTGGGAAAACTGGAGAAACTGGGCATAGACCAAAATCTTACACAGTGTGCCAAAGTAAAGTCTAAAAGGGGTACACAATTTAGGTATAAAGGCTGATACTATAAACAAATTAGGGGAGCAGGAGTAGTTTATCTCTTACATTTATGGAGAATGGAGGAATTTATGACCAAACAAGGGATAGAAACCATTATAAAATGCAAAATGAATGATTTTCACTACATTAAATTGGAAAAAAAATTGCATAAAGCAAGCCAATGCAACAAGGAATAGGAGAAAAGGAGAAAACTGGGAAAGAATTTTTATAGCCAATGCCCCTCATAAAGGCCTCTTTTCTAAAATATGAAGAGAATTGAATTAAATTTACAAGAATACAAGTTATTTCCCAATTGATAAATGCTCAAAGGATATGAACAGGAATTTTTCAGAGGAAGAAAATATAAAATGCTATAAATCAGTACTGATTTGAGAAATGCAAATCAAAGGAACTCTGACGTATCACATCCCACCTATTAGATTGGTTAATATGAAAAAAAGGGGAAAATGATAAATGTTAGAGAGGATGTTGGAAAGTTTTCTTTTTGATCTTTTTGGAGGGGGAAGGCAGGATTGTTGGGGTTAAGTGACTTTCACAAGGTCACACAGTTAGTAAGTATTAAATGTTTGAGTCAGAATTTGAACTCAGGTTCTTCTGAATCCAGGGCTGATGCTCTATTCACTGCATCACCTAGCTGCCTCAAGGATATGGGAAAGTTGGAAAACTAATTCATTCTTAGTGGAGCTGTGAGCTGGTCCAAACATGCTGGAGAGCAATTTGGAAATATGCCCAAAGGACTATAAATGTGTGCATATCCTTCGACAAGCAATACAACTTCTAGGATTGTATCCCAAAGAGATAATAAATATTGGAAAAGGATGCATGTGTACAAAAGTATTTATAGCAACTCTTTCTGTGGTGGCTAAGAACTAGAAATTGAGGGGATGTCTATCAATTGACTGAACAGTTTGTGATATATAAGTGTATTGAAACACAATTATGCTATAAGAAATGACGAACAGCTGGATTTCAGAAAATCCTGGAAAATTGTATGTGAACTTCTGCTTAGTGAAGTGAGCAGAACTGGGGAACATTTTTGACAGAAACAGCCACAGTGTGCAATGACTGATTTTGATAGTAATGTAAGGGCCTGAAACAATTCCAAAGAACTCTTGATAGTAAATGCTATTCACATTGGGAGAAAGAATTATAGAGTTGGAATCCAGAGCAAAACAGGATATTTTTTGTTTTGTTTTTCTTTCTCATGGTCTCTCCCATTTGTTATAACAATTCTATGCAACACGACTAATATGAAAATATGTTTAATAGGAATGGTATTGTGTAGAGTCTTATCATATTGCTTGCCTTCTTGGAGAAGGAGGGGGAGAAAATTTAAACTTATGGAAGGGAATGTTGAAAAGTAAAAATCAACAAATATTTTTTTAAAGAAAAAAACAAGCCAAGCCTTTCCAAATTCAAATATTTGGCAAAAAGGTATAGCAGACCAACCCAATATGATTGTCCAGGTCTGGCTGACTAAGTGATTTTTTTTGCTTTAAAGGAACAAGTCTGGTTATAATGAACCTAATGCCTTTGCAGTACAGCAATTCTGTTCATTGAGTATTTCTGGAAAGAGGATGTGATGCAAAGAATTACATTTTAAAGAGGGAGATTGTTGATTTAAAACGATCATAATTGTATTTGTTTTGCCAATGTTTAAAAATTACATTATTTGCAGCGAGCTAGTATAACAAGGTCTTTGAAAAAAATCAAAGTTTATGTCTGTTTTTTCTCCCACAAATAAATTTCTCTATTGATATATTTGTCAAGAAAAAGTCAAAACCTAGATTTTTTTTTGCACTTGGCTGGCTTGAAAGGAACTGCTTTCTGAACCTTAGAACATTTTACTTATTGGTGTGACAAGAGTACTAACCTATTTTCCCATTTATTACTGAAAATTGAACTAGAATAGACTACAATGTGCACAAAATAGGGCTGGCCTCCAGGAGGACTTTTTTTTATCCTATTATTCCTCTCATTTTTTTTCTTTTGCTACTTCCACTGTCTATAAATAAACAGCTAGACAAATCATTTGAAAATAGTATTTTCATTATGCCTTGCTAAAGAACCAAAAATAGCTTTGTATTACTTCAGTCATCAAGTACCAGTTCTGATGAATGACTTTCAGTTCCCTAAATAATCTGACATTATTTTACCTATATCTCTATATAACTTTGCTTTTCACTATATTGTAATACATACCTTACCATGGTGAAGCTGATTATCTCATTATTTCCACATATGCCATCATCATTCTCCCCTCCATAAATTTACCCATATAATTTTCCTATGTAGAATGGTCTCTCTGTTAAATCATATGCATCTGTAAAAGTCCATATCCAATTCTCTCTTCCATGAGACTTATTTTGATTAGTACATATGGTAGATTTAAGGAACATTTAGGTGGCACCATGAATAGAGCACTAGCCCTGGAGTCAGGAGGACCTGAGTTGAAATCAGACCTCAGACATTTGACACACTTACTGTGTGGCCTTGGGCAAGTCACTTAAATCCATTTGCCTTGCCAAAAAAAAACCAATGAGAGATTTAAATAATGTGATTTTTTTAATCCATTCCTGTCACCTACTCCTTCCAAAACCTTTGGCAAATCCAAAATTTCCACTTAACTTGTTCAAAATATGTTAATTGAACTAGCTCACTTCTAAGGTCTCTTCCAATTTTAATAATCTATTATACTATGACTACTCAAGCTCATATTTTTCAGCCTCATATGTAGTTAATATCAGGATTTTTTTTTCTCAATCACATTTCTAATTCCTTGTGGTTGGACCTGGAGTGTCATAGTTAACTTTATTCCACACAACTCACAACATAATGCTAGATGTCTAATTAATCATCAGCTTTCAATGAGTTCTGGTCACTGTAGTCAACTGAATTATGATCTGGGGCATAGAAAAAACTGACAGATGATTCCTGAGTCACTGACATTGGTCTTTACAAATCATGGGGAATAAGAGAAGTGCTCTAGGACTAGAAAAGGAAAAAAAATGTAATTCTGATTTTCAGAAAAGGTAAGAGAGCAGAGTATTTAAAGTATTGGACTAGAAAGCTTAAATCTAATTCCTGTTCATATCCTTAAATTCAGCATAAATGAGATAGATTTTCAGCATTTTCAAAAGGAAACAAGGATCACAAAGAACCAGAATGCCTTCATCAAGAACAGTTTGTGTGAGACTAACCTTATGTTTTTTTTTAGAGTTACTAAATTGGTTGATGTACAAACTGACATAGATGTATTAATACCAAGATTTCAGTAAACATTTGACCAAGTCTGATGTTTGTAATTGAAATATGAGTTAATAGTATAGTTAAGAAAATGATGAATGCAATCCAATTTTTCTTTAAAAGAAATAGATGATTCAGATGAGGGAAATTATCCCACATTTGGCATTGTTCAGGACACTGTGAATTTTATTCTCATTGTTGGTTATTGTCTTGTAAGGGGACAATTAACAAACTTGATATGTCCATAGAATGGTGATTTGGATGGTTTCTGAGCATGTATTATGATGAATAATGATCACCCTAGAAAAGACAAAATAATCTGGGAAAAAAGAGAAGGTAGCAGAGAGCTAACTTCAGATATTGGAAGTGAAATTATAATAGGAACTATGGTTATTATGCCTGGCTACAGAGAATAATACCCGTAGACAGAATTACAGAGGGACAATCATGTCTTGGCAAAACGTGATTGATTATTCTATGAAGTAGTGAAGTACTTGACAATGAAAGTTTTGAGTTAAATGTAGTTTGTTCTGGTAAAAGGGAGGGAAAAGATTCCCCTTTGGAATGGGAAGTGGAAATAGATGTTCTCTGATGTCATTTCCATTTCTAGGATCCTAAGAGTATATAAATTCAAATAGTTGAGTCTCCAAGGTTGAATTTTTAAAAATGTCATACGAGTTCCTGGAACATGAGGTATTCATATTCAAATATAAGGAGGAATACAAAAACTTTGTTCCATTAGTGTGGAAAATAGAAAATTAGCTTCATTTCTTTGTAGCAAATTATTATCTTACTAAAATTTGTAATAGAGAATGGATGATGGGTCAAAACATGTTAGATCATTGACACCTGAAAAAATTATACATTATTCTTTTATATAACATAGTTTATTCTTCAGGGTTTATTTTCTATAAAGTTTTTAAACTAAAATCATTTTCCTGAACTTCACAATTGAGAAAATTCATACTGGTTATTTGATTTTTTTCGTGTCGTCCAAAATACTTAGGAGATTGTGTATCATTTTGAAGAACAAAATTAAGTAGTTGTTCATTCTTTTGACAAATATAACAGTTCTAGTTTAGAAAATAGTTCTGTTGGCTTTTAAAATTATTTTTCTTTTTCAATCTTTTTGTTAAACTTCTTTTGATTGTTTTATAAAGGCAGAATGCAAATAATGTTTGCTCCATGGAGGCGACCAGAACCTATACCACAGCCAATTCAACGCTAATTGCAATCGCAAGAAACAAGTTTAAACTTCTCTTTATTTATGTTATTCTGCCTCCCATAAGTACCAGAAAAGAAGAAATTTTTTTGGAGGGCAATGGGAGTTAAGTGACTTTCTCAAAGTCACATGACTAGTAAGTGTGTCAAGTGCCCAAGGCCATATTTGAACTCAGGTCCTCCAGACTCCAGGGCCAGTGCTCTATTCACTGCACCACCTAGCTGCCCCCATAAGAAGATATGTTTTGGTCCTATGTACTTGGCTTTAGTGACACTACAGTTCAGCTCTGAATTTCCTCAGAAGGCCAAGCATTTCCTTTCAATGGGAATTATCCAGTATAGGTTTGATGAACATTTGTCATTACACAGTTATCCCTTCCAAATAGTATGTATTAGAGGCAAGGCATAGTGTGATGTAGAAAACACATTGAAAAAATTTTGGGATTCCTTTTGTACCAGAGAAGAAGTCTGAATTATGAGAGAAGATAAAATATGTTCACACACACACACACACACACACACATACCTGATTTCTGAACTTCTAAACATTTTCTGTGTTGTATACTGACCTTCACAAGTCATTTGTGGCTTTTGTAAGACTCTTCAAAAATTCCCAATTATTCTTTTATGCAGACCTACAATATATTGAAACTGTGATGTGCAAGTCAGTGGGAGGAATAACTGTAATGTTATAGAAGGCAATGGGTTGGTTTAATTGTACATTTTCTGTGTTGTATACTGACCTTCACAAGTCATTTGTGGCTTTTGTAAGACTCTTCAAAAATTCCCAATTATTCTTTTATGCAGACCTACAATATATTGAAACTGTGATGTGCAAGTCAGTGGGAGGAATAACTGTAATGTTATAGAAGGCAATGGGTTGGTTTAATTGTACTTTTTCTTAGCTCTAAAAGCTTTGCAATTCTATAATCCTCTGATTCCAAAGGTGACAACCATGCTCATCCTTCAAAGCCCAACTCAAGCATTGTCTCTTCTATTAACCCTTCATGATTCTCACCACCCTTCATGATGCTCATGCGTCAGAAATTATTCCCTTTAAATTTTTGGCTTTTTATAAGTCTATGGAGTTCTTTTATTCACTTTCATAATCTAGATGTATGGACTGTAAGTTGTAATGAAGCTCCGGGGCCATTTACTACCAATCAGCATTTGAAGCATGAAATGGTTTTACAATAAACTTAGAAAAATGAATTTTTAGTATGATTTTCCTTATATTTGGCCAAAATCTTCCTTATTTTGTATATTTTGTAGTTATACACTCTATGGGCAATGGAGAAGAATTTAGATACCTCTTCTGGAAAGGACTCTTAAAATTTTTAATTGAATTAAATTAAATAATTTAACTAAATTATTAATATGTGGAAGATACTATGCTAATGGCTAGTTATCCAAAGATGTATGTGACATAAAGATTCCTTCCAAAGAAACTTCACTCTGAACATCAGGAGAATTCATATTTAGTTATCCTATTCTCTCTTTGCTCTCCCCCCCCCCCCCCGCCACTTTTATTTTTAATCTGAACATCTCTGGTTCCTAGTTAAGTAAGGAAAAAGGTTTCTGTGTTCAAAGATCATGGAAATGGTGTAGGAATTGCTTACTTAGATTTTAACAGGGAAGTGAACAAAAGTGTCACATACTATTCTTGTGGAAAAGATGAAGATATGTATCTGAGTTAGAAAACTCATAGGTGATGTGCTCAATGAATTTACATAAAAATGGAAGAAATAACTAACACATTACATTGAAGAGTTAGGATCCATAAAGGTAGGAAAGACTATAAATTGAATTGAATCATATGATATACAGGGATAAGGAAGAGCCTTCTGTTTTCATTGATACAGTTGATTCCCTAAAAGGGAAACTCCTACTGAGCTTGTAACACATACTCTTAGAGAGTTTACTAGAATACTGAAGTTAAATATCTTTCATATTTTTGCTGGCATTGAGAACAACCCACTATCCAATACTGCCTCTCCAGATGACATTTAATGGAGATGAACGTAAAACTCTACACTTGGGTTCAGAAATCATCTTCACAAGTATAGTATGGGCGAAAAATATGGAGTGCAGGCAGGATAGTTATCTGAAAGTAATCTTGAGATTTTATGGGTTAAAAGATACCATATGAAGTCAGTAGTATGGTAAATAAGTTTACAAATTAATGCAATCATATGATGGCTTATTTTTCGGCACTGAGGGAATAGAGTCAAAGTGCTAGTGTATGTTGATCTGGTCAGACCGCATTTGGAGTATTGTGTTCTAATATGAACCCCATTTTTTAGGAAGGAAATAAATAAACTGTGGGGGAACCGGGAAGATGAACATATTTTTAGATTATGTCAAATCAAGTTGGCTTTTTTAAGCCAGCTACTGGGTTAGGTAAGAACTGAGCATACAAAGAAAGGAAAACAATCCCTACAGTCAAGGAGCTCAGAGTTCAATGAGGTGGACAACATGCAACTGTCTCCAGACAATCTCTCTCTCTCTCTCTCTCTCTCTCTCTCTCTCTCTCTCTCTCTCTCTCTCTCTCTCTCCTTCCTCTCTTTTCTCTCCTTCCTCTCTTTATTTCTTACAAATTGGAGAGGATCTCAGATTTAAAGTGTTAACAATGGGAAAGGCTTCTTGCAGAGGGTGAAATTTTAGCTGAGAATTCAGGGAAGCCAAGGAAGCCAGGGCATGGAAGTATGGAAGGAACTAATTTCAGGTACGGGGAAACCTGGTGAAAATAGACAAGATCAATAGCTGGTGTCTCTTGTAAGATGAATAACAAGGAGACCAAAGTCACTTAATCATAGAATAATTGAAAGTGTAGAAGATTGGAGAGTTAGAAGGAAGAACTTTAAATTTTGAAAACAAAAAGCATTTTTACATTTAATCACAGAAGTAATAGACAGTCGATGTGATTTGTTGAAGAGGCATAGTATTTTTAGGAAGAAAACATTCATAGTTGAATAGAGAATGAATTGTAGCAGTAAGTTAGTAACCTAAAACCATTCCAAAGGACTCATGATGAAAAAATGCTATCCACCTACAAAGAATGACCTGATAAAGTATGACTGCAAATTGAAGCTGACTTTTAACAAAATATTTTTTCTTGTGTGTGTGTTTTTTTCATTTACATGACTATTATAGACATTTGTTTTATATGAACGCATATACACCACATATATAAAATTGCTTTCTTCACAATGGTGGGGGAGTGGAAGGAGAAAATTAAGAACTCAAAATTAAGAAAACATTAAAAGTATTTTTACATGTAATTGAAGGATAATAAATTATTCAACATGGAGAAATTATAATTGAGAAATCATTAAGTGGAGTAACACGAAGTATAAAAGACATAGTAGGGTAGGTCATTTTGAGTCTGGCCAAATCTACACCTACAAAAGAATTTCTACTATAACATACATCCCAAGTGATCATAAATCATGGGCTTAAAAGGAAAAGAGAGCTATTATCTTCTCAGGCAGCTCATTACATTTTAGGACAACTCTAAATTTTAAGAAATTTCTTTGTGCATTAAACCTAAATCAAATGTTATAGCTTATATTTGTGCCTAGTTTTGTCCTTCTTGACAACGAAAGACAAATTTTGTTTTTCTTCCATATGACAGCCTTTTAAATGCTGGAAGACAATTTCTATGTGCCAGTCAATTAAGGTCTTTTCTTCTCCAGGCTAAATATACCCAGTTCCATCAACCAAACCCTCCACATTACCCACCCTGCACTGGCTAGAATCTTCTCACTTTCTCCTCTTGTTCTGTTGGTAAAACAATTAAACTCAATGTTATTTTTTTTTCTCTTGAGTTCCTTATGCCTTTATTCTATCACTGTTCTTGACCCGTCAAGTCCCAGTCTTGAATTGCACCAAATACACATTCCCCACTATATTATTCAAGGAAGTCCAAACCTAACAATGCTAAGGAAATACCCTTGTACAACTCTAATCGTAACATTTTTCTTTTTCCTTTTTTATTGACTTGTTTATTAACTTTTAGTTTACAAGATTCAGTTCCAGAATTACTTAGGTTTCAGATTTGCTCCCCTTCCTTCCCCCCTACCCCCTGCAGTGGCATACAATCATGTAGAGAATGTGCAAACAGTTTCACATTGTACAGTAGTCTTATTGTATAGAAACATTGCAACAATGGGAAAAAAAGAAACAAAACCAAACTTGAAAAGAATGATACCATGTATTGCTTCAGTCTCCATTTAAAGTCTGCTTTTGGAAATGGACAAGATCAATGTAGAAAATAGAATATGTGGGGCGGCTAGGTGGCACAGTGAGTACAGCACTGGCCCTGGAATCAGGAGTCTGGGTCCAGCCTCAGACACATGACATACTTACTAGCCATGTGACTTTGGGCAAGTCGCTTAACCCCAATTGCCCTCCAAAAAAAAATTAAAGAAAATAGAATAAGTGGGGAGGGGGTGGTGGGTTAGGATGGAGGGAAATATGGCTAGTCTTTTATGGTATAACTAGCATGGAAATGTTTTTCATTACTATGCATGTACAACCTATATTGAATTGCTTGTCATTCCAGTATGTGTGGGTGAGGAGGGAAAAAGGGAAATAATATGGAAATCAAAGTTTTAAAAACAAATGTTAAAAAAATGTTTTTTACATGCAACTCAGAAACAAGATATACAGGCACTGGAGTATAGAAATCTATCTTGCCCTACTTGAAAGTTAGGGAGGTAATGGGGGAAGATAAAAAAAGATACAAGATTAAGGGAAGAGTTTTTTAGTAGGCTCACTATCTTGGGGTGGGTGTAGGGGAAATACGGGTAGAAAGTTTTAAACTGAAATCTTGTGAAAATGACTGTTGAAAACCAAAAACAAAATTGAAAAAATATTAAAAAATATTTGGGACTCAATATTAATGGGAGATGAAATTTCTCTAAGTGAGGATAATAATACTTGAAATGCACAAAAGTATTTGGAAGAAAGTCCTTTTTAGACATCAAAATGATATGTAAATGGCATGATATTATGAGATGTCTTTGCTCTTCTAGGATCTTATTTAAGGTCAAGTAGCAATTTCATTGTGTGTATTATATGGTTTGTCTTGTACAAAATTCCATATCTTGAGACCCAGTGAAAATCCTGAATTGAATTAGGTGAAGCACCTGCAATGTAAAAAGGAAGAGATAAACTCTGTCGGTCACTCACTCAATTTGTGTTAATCAATAGAAGCTGCACTATAAGAACCCCCCAGTCACAAAGCAGATTGAGGGGTGCAAGCAAACTTCATTATTTTACATGAATTCTGGTTTTGTCCTCACTCCTGGAACGTTCATCCACCACATTTCTATCTTCTGTTTTTTTTGCTAGTTCTTCACCTGGGAACTCTTTCATTAATCCAATACCTTGTTCAGCAAATCTTTGTTCCTGAATTATCCTTTGTTTGCCAGCTAACCAGATACCCAGGACACCACCACTTATTTTTATTGTAGAATTCTTGGAAGGGACGTTGTTCTAAAGTCTAATTTAAGTTGTTGAATATCTGTATAAGATCACTGTATATATAAGATATATATATATATGCATATATATATATATAAGATCTGTATATGATCATTGCTTAAAGTAGAATTCCTTGCACACAAAACAGGCTCAGTTCTTTTAAATTAGTATGGTATGTGGTTATATCAGAAGCCTTGGCACAGAAAGGCCCCCAGCAATCTTTTTTACTTAGTTTTTTTCTCTTAGTTTTCTTTCTTTATCTTAATATCATGTCAGAAAGAAAAAAAAACAGAACAACTTCGCCTTAACTTCCATTAGGCTGTGACCTATCTTATGATAATAAAGACAGGCAGTTTTGTGATGATATTAAACATGACTAAGAGAAGAATGAATTGAGTAAATGTTAGTCAAAAAGAAAATATTTGTGATTTATTTTGTTTTCAACAGCTATTGTTTCATCTAAAACAGTGTCAGAGAAAATGGCTACCTTCATTTTCCATGAGTTATACATTGCAACTCAATAGGGGGAAACATCCTTCGAACAATTTAGTTGCCATATGCCAACATAGTTTTGAAAGATGGGTGAATTCCAAAAATATTTCAAAATGGATGAATAATTGAATGTTATTATGGCTTCTCACTAATATAATTCATACCTCATTGCAGACAGCGAGATGTGCAGACAGAGACATTGTTTGTGGCTAGTTTTAGTTATTTAATTTTATCTGAGCAATTTAGACATCATTAGGCTTTCTGAATTTTCATAACAAGTTCCCTTTTTTCATATAGTTGTCCAATCTCCAAGTTGATAAGATATTGGAACAATGAGTCCTTAGTTAAAAACACTACTTATAAGGTTTGAAAATTATCCTGAATTGAAATATATAATATTTCATTGATGTCTGGGGATAATTGTGTGCCTTCCACAGTCTTCACTGACAGCGTCTGGTTCAGTGAATTAGACTAAATTTGCCAAAAAAAAATAGGACAAAGGAAAAATGAAACTTATACTATTTTAGGAACACTTTACTTAGTAGTTTTTATTTTTATGATAAACTGAAGTATCATCATATTATGTTTTAAAAGCAGAAAATTGAGGAAATATCATTTTAAAAAACCTGACCTCTTTTTTTAATTTACCTGTTTTAGGTTTGGTCTGAAGTCTTCCACTAACTATGTGACCTTGTGCAAGTTATAGAAGTTTCCTCGGTTTTCTCAAATTGTATGACCTCCATTCTCATGTTTCTGGCTCCCCATTCTCATGCTCCTTAATTGCTGCAAATGTCATCATTCCTAGTAATCCTATATTAATGTTTGGAAGGGTCTCTTATGTAATGTACTCCTTTTCAGAAAAGTCTACGTAATATCATTGAATAATTGCCATAATCATAGGTTCTATGTCAAGTCTAGCATAAATCTAGTATAAATTCATTTTCCAAACTAGTGAAATACCTTTGCAAGTAACCCAAGATGAATTATAAATTACTAAAGATCTATTTTACTTAGACATTTATTCATTAATTATTCTCTCTTTTCAGGAGATATATTTATTTATTAATTCATTTATGGATAAGACTATAATAAACTTATTTGACTATTTTATTGTAGTGTTGGCACAAAGTGGTTTTCTTTCAGTTGCATTCATTTCTGCTTTTAAATAGCTTGAATAAGCTTGTGATTCACTAGTTCATGGTTAGTGCTGTTTTACAACTTTCTGAACCAATGTAAATTTCTATCTTAAAAGGAATCTGATATCCAGTTTAGTTGCATATTTAGATTTCACTGCAGAAAAGTGCAGTGTTCACCTTCTTAAGCTCATTTGGGTAGAGATAGTGTTATTGGATAGCTCTGGGTACTTGGTATAGACGTGTAACCAGAAGTTACATATTTAAATTTGTATAAAGATTAATTTCAAATAGTGCTATCTTTTAGCCACAAATGTAGCAATGGAAATATAAAGTCATTGGTTCAAATCCTTTATTCAAACTGAATATTTTACTGGATTTAAAGATTATTTCCGTCATTTTCTTCTAATTTTGGCAGTGTCATTTTCTCTCCTTTTATCCTTTTGATCAGAAGAAGTTAATATGTATTTGATTTTGTTGTATATTTTTTCAAAAACTCATTTACATTTTGTTTATAATTTCTATTGAGTTTTTGTTTCATTTCTTATCTTTCATTTTCTAATATTCTCTTTTGTGTTTATTTTGAGTTTATTCATGATTTTCTGTTTTTTGTGTATATTTTTATTAATGCTTTCCCCCTCTATACTATTAAAGTGAATTTTCAGAGATATACTTTTTTCCCTCCTGATAAGCAAGAAAGATAACTTGATATGTTCTCATCATTATCCCTTTCTCAGTTATTTTTCCCCTATGGTTGTATTTTGGATTTACTTATATCATTTAAGATGTTATTATTTAATCTTCTTTTAGGCATATGTTGTATTCCCTGTCCATCCTATTTTTCAATTAATTGCATTATCATATGAAAACCTATTTTTAATATTCAGGGTTTTTTGCATTTATTTAAAATTTATATCTACCACATGGTCTTTGTTAAAAAAAATTATAATGTGTGAACTATGTATATTCATTATGATTATCATTCAGAAGGCATTACACACACACACTGTCTAAATATTTTGTTCAATTCTTCTCTCTTTTGTTTATCTTTATTTTCTATTTGGATTTGAGAAAACATTACAATATCTCAAAATTACTTTGATACTATTTTTTTTCATTTTCGGAGCTTAGTAATTTTCTTATTTATGAGCTTCATTTTATACTGTAATATTTTCAATTGTTCTGGCCTTTGAATTTTGACTTTTAAATTAAATTAATTAATTAACTAATTAGTTTTATTTGATGCTTTATTTACTTGTGACCTAGCTTTGTACGTAAAGCTTCTCTATTAAACTTTATGTCCTTTAGAATTTCTCTTGAAATCTAAGTCACCTGTCTGTAATTTTCCTCCTTTCTTTAGGTCCTTGTTTTTTTCACTGCTCTACAGATTCCTTTCCTTCCTACTCACTTTATCCTCATATCCCATACAACCCAGGTTTTGCTCTCTTTAGTCTCTTCTCTTTGGTTTCTTTGGTATTCATGGTTTAGAATCTGAGTGTAGAAAACTCTGAGGAGAGAAGAATGGCTTCATATACCTTTCTAGAATCCTCTCCTCATCAATAAAACATCTTTCTCCTTTTCTGATCTCTTTCCTGGCATTTTCTGTGATCTTTGAAAACCTCCATTCATTCTCTCTTCATTTTGTATGTATGGGAAGAATAATTTTCTGCTGTTTCTCATGGCAAATGGAAGATTAAGAGTAGATTATTGCCATTTGGGGATTTGACATGATCCCTTTACAGCTAATCCATGAAATGGAAACCTGTGAGTGTGTACTGGCTGCTTCTGGTAAATGTTGTAGGGAAGGGATTTCTGAATATCATAGTTTTCTGATAAAATTTCATGGATTTCATGTTGTGTAGTAATTCTTATTCCTAGTCTAATGGTTTTGTATTTAGTTACTTTATTTCTAGGGCATAAGTCTTTTCTTTTATTTTTTTTTTGGGGGGGGCTTGGAGAAATTTGTGGGAAAACTGCACCACTGCACCACAGAGTAAAAAATCCCTGATTTTAGAAAAACTATTGGTTGGACTACAAAGACCAAATAAATTGAAAGATAGGGTTGACTAATGTTTGATTTCCACCAAGTGAAGCCAACCCAAAAAGCAAAAAAAAGAGAGAAGCCCAAATCCCAAATTTGGTTTTGACTGATATATTAATAATAAAATACCAAAAAGAAGTCTATATTCAGAATGAAGAAGACAGGTAGGTAAAATAGGACAGAGATTCAGAAGGAAAAAAAAGAGTGCCTATATCACCTCCCTGTTGAAAAAGATAAACTTAAGAGAAAAAAAATATCTGCCAAAATACCTTAACCTTTATAGGACCACATTCACTTATTGTTAAATTGTTATTCATCAATCATTTGTTAATTGCTTGCTATGTTCAAAACACTGTACTTAGCATTAAGGAGGATAAAATTCCATTGGCAATTATAGTTTGAACATTTATAAAAACATTGCATATTTCATATTACAGAGGAAAGAACTACAAGGTACTCTTGAGGAGTTTATAATTGGCCTCATTGCAAGAAACAATATCATTTAAACAGGCAAAAAACCAGTAAAAACGAGAAAAACAGGAAATGAATCCCATAAAAGAATGCACATAAGGTAACAAAAACACATGATTATTTCTTACAAGCAGAGTAAGAGTAATAAGAATTGCAAATTTATAACTATTTTACAACCTGCATACATGCATAAGAAAAGTATAAATCTCATCTTGTGGATATATTGGAAGAAAAGGTGCCTACTTTCCATGATCAAGGAAGTCTTCAGGGAGAAAGTTACATTTAATCAAGATTTTGAAGGAGAGGTAGACTTCTAGATGCAGGAAGAACAGTACTTTCTAAGTATAAGCCTAGTAAAGCAAGATGTAGAGATTGGAGAAGGGAGGCAAAAATGCCTTTAAGGGGATGGCAAATAATCCAGTTTATCCAGAATATAGAGTATGAATGGGGGAGGAAAATTTAACCTTCAAACATATTGCGGAGGTTTAACAGGTTAATAAACGGGTTTGGGACTTTCACACAGAAAATAGAAATCCCATAAAAAAATTACCACTGGAGATTGCTGCGATAAGACTTCTGGTTTAAAATATTAGTCTGGCAGCATTATATAGGATTTGTGAGGATAGGAGGTAGCAACAAGATCTGAAAAAGTATCTTGAAAATGAAAAGAAACCAACTAGTTCATTTTCTTTAAATTTATATTGCCCATTACTATCAGCAGGTTTGATCTACTTTTCCATGATTATCGTTAACACATTAATTTTATTTTTTCACATATAAAGTATACCTTTATTACTTTCACAATTGTTATTATTATGTCATAATTTATACCAAATTTTATTTATAATAACTTAAGATTAGATGGCTTAATTTTCTCCTAATATGATTTATGATGACTCTGAACTGAAATAACTCAAATGGGGCACTTTAGGGTATGGTCTATACACTTTCATTTATATGCTGCTATACCTTATGAAGACTAATTCTTCATTATGTCATTCATCTATAAATACAAAGAATATAATGAGTTATCTCTGAAACTAGATAGAATTATAAGAATATGCTTGTTTCATGTATCTTTAGATTTGAAAGAGGTGAAAAGACCTTAGGAAAAATTCCTTTACGATGATCTTTTTGTCTGAGACAATTTCGACTATCTATTTTCAAATAGGAATTTATATTCTACTTGAACATATCAAATACTACTTCCTGTTATAATTATTCCTGTGCCTGCTATAGGTTTTGTACTAGATTTTAAATTCACTTGGTATTTAATACCCTTCACAGACTGTATCCAGCTTAGCTTTTCAAATTTATTTCACTTTACTCCCCATTATACACTTGACTTTCCAGCCACCTCGATCCATTTTCTCTTGCCTTTATATGATAGTACATCTTCTTTCTCTGGATCTTTTCACAGGACAATCCTATGTTGGAATGCTCTATGTCTTTATCTCTGCCACTTGGAAACTCTAGTTCTTCCACATCTGAGTTTCAGTGCCACCCTCAATTCAGTGATTTCCTTGGTTTACCTAGTTGGCCTTGCTCTCCCTAGTCTCTGAAATTGTTCTGTATTTAATTGCATATGCTTAAACTAGCATACATATATACTATGTAGATATAAGATATATATATATATATATATATAATTTGTATGTGGTTTATGTAGTTATATATAATTCACATACATATACTATATATGTATATATAGAAAACATTTACTTTGTATGTGTATAAATACATATACATTTATTATATATTATATGCGTTTACATATTTGTATGTGTGTATGTATCTATACACACTCTTTCACACAGATATCTACTATGTATAAGGCACAATGTGTGTATATACATATATATGTAAATATGAGACTATAATTATATTCTTCCTATCTCTCTATCTCTCTCTCTGTCTATCTATCCATCTATCTATCTATTTATCTATCTATCTATCTATCTATCTATCTATCTATGATATCGTCTTTATGTAATGTACTCCCACTGGAGCAATAATGTAGAATATAAACTGCTTGGGAATAGCAACATTTTAAAGTCTTTATATCGCCAGCATCAGGCACAATACCTTGCAAACAGCAGATGCTTATTGATTTGAATTAGTTAAAGATCATTTAATTAGTTTTTAAAAATTCCTCAAAGGTTCTATCTAAATACCTTTAACTTAGGACATGTATAATAAATATGTTTATAATGGATGAATACTGGATTCTAAGTTTTTTAATATTCATTTTTAATAACTTTGTGTTCTGATTTCTCCCTCCTACAACCCCTTCTTTATTCATTGACAAAGGAAGCAATATGCTATCCATTATACATGTGAAATCATGTAAGACATATTTCCACATTCACTATATTAAAAGTAAAACAAAAGCAAAAAAAAATCTTCTTAGAAGTTGCTTCTGCACTCATCGGTCCTCAATTCTCTCTCTAGAAGGCAATAGCGTCTTTCATCAGAAGTCCTTTGCAATTTCTTTGGACCATTTTTATCAATCAGAGTAGTTTTTCACAGTTCAACATAGTTGCAATTTTGCTGGTATTGTGTATAATGTTCTCCTAGATATGTTCACTTGACAGCAGTTCAGGCAAATTTTCCCAGGGTTTTGTGAAATCATCCCACCCATCAATTTTCTTAATAACACTATAGTACGTCATCATAGTCACATACAACTTAAATGGTAGATTCTTAAGAAGTATCTGTTTAATGACAAGGAATTTAATTATAATAAATTTCTGGAATGTATGATAATATACTGGTTTTTTGCCTGTTCAAATGATATTGTTTCTTGCAATGAGGCCAATCAATTTACAATACAATAATCAATCTTCCACTCATGGATCAACCAATAGATCAACTTAATCAGTCATTAATCTAACAATCAGTCACTAATTATCATTAATCACAAGATACAATCTTTAGAAAATTACCCATACCTTCCACCCCTTGGTGTCTAGTAAATGTATTCAATATCCAAGGAGAGGCCTTTTCTGCTACTTGATTTGAGGTGGTCTCTCAGATTCCCTAGATCACCTTCCATGGTCCCAACTCCTTCCTGAATTCACCAAACAGTCATCTGGATTCAGGGGCAGACAGCTCCCAGGTCCATGTTAAGTCCTCAAGGTCCCTGACCCACACCAAAGTTCATGGAGTCAAACACATCTCAAACCCTTAACCACTTCTGTTGCCGGGAACTCAAAGATCAGCCAAGCCACAAACCAACAAAGTCTTATCCTGGTCGTGCTTCCTCAGTCCTCCAGCAGTTTAGCTGACCCTATAACCCAGAAGGAATCTCAGTCTTCCAGGAAGCCCTTCCAAGGCAGGAACTCATTTAAACTGAGGTCTTCTGGACTCAATGGTTGGTGCTTTATTCACTGTGCCACATGGCTACCCCACGGTTTCTTTAATTACTCATTTTCCAACTTAACTGAAATACAGATTTGTTCTAGGGCTAGCTTCTTCCTTTTATTGCACTTTTCAGTGGGGCAGTTTACTGTGCTTTCTCTCTTTCTTGTTACACTGAGATCATATGCTTAATAGTACCTTGAACGGTCAGTCCATCTGGATTATCAAGGTCCAGAGTATTCAAATTTCAAATTCCTTTCTAGTGACTCAGGATAGAAAGTATGAACCTTGAAACTCTTGGAACTGACTTATTCTGTTTAAATGCTGATACACTTCTCACTGGTTTGGACTACACTTGTTACTGTGATAAACCACTGCCTGGACTTCACTGTCCATGCCCTCTGAATTTCTGAAAAGCTAGTTGTTACACAGAAGCCCTCTACTCTTACAGCCTCTGGATGTAGAGCTTTGCACGCTGCAAGTGTACCTTCTGAGCATATACATGGAGTCACTGGGAGATATCTTGAACTGTTTTGACTTTTTAGGGAGTTCTGGGACGAAAGAAGTCAGTTACTATAGTTATAACTTGATCTCTTAATCATTATTCAATATGACATGAACTTCAGAGTATTGTTGGAATGTGGAATGTGGAAGCTAGCATACTCCCTCTTCAAGAATCTGTCTTAGCAGGAAGTCTATTACCAATATTTTAACATGAGCTTTGGAAGTTCCTATAGCCATATAGATCTCTTATTGCTATTGTGCATGTAAATATATACAGTTGTATGTTGCTTGATAATTTTTCAGATTGATAGCATAGTTCAGCCTGGATTTCAAGAAGATATTATTTAGAGAGTCTACACACTATAAAGTAAAGGGCAAAGTTGATGATTCATGTAATACTGATAAATTTGATATTTTGCTCTCTTTAAAACATAACAATTCCTTATTCTGGGAAAAAGAGGTTTTGGTTCTTTTCCTTTTTATACTCTAGTTATTTGGAAATAGCTTCAACACTTTTTTGTAACATTGTATTATAGAGGTTTCTTGAGTATACAAAATATATGACTGTGTTTTAATATTTAATTATTAAATATTAATTTAATTGTTAATCTATGTAATAAGAGAGGAATCTAGATAGAGTGAACAGAACACTGGGCCTGGAATGAGGATGCTTCAGTTCAAATCTAGGCTCAGCCATTTAGTAGATGTATGTCTTGTTTAAGCATCTAATTTACCTCTATTTCTTTGTAAAAAAAAATGGGAGAAATAATAGCACGTCCTTGGAAAGGTTGTTGTGCACATCAAAACAAATTATATTTTTAAAGTCCATAGCACAAGATCTCATACATAGTAGCAGACATATACGTGCTTATTCTCTTCCCCCTCACATTACCTTTTCGAGTTAGTAAAACAATGTTTCCTGAAGCAATATCTTCAGGTTCTGACAATACCTTCAGGTATTCTATAATAACATCTTCAAGTTTAATAAAGGAGTACATATCCCTTCATCTTGAAGTTTATTTAAATTCAGGTGACAGGTGCAACTTTCAGGAAAATATTAATTTTTAAGTGTCATATGTAAAGCAATGTAAGTATCTGCAAGAGTTGGAATAGAGAAAGAACCAATTCTTTATTTGAAGCAAACAAGAGAAAAAAATATTGAAATACCTTTTATTTTTTCAAATAGTACAACAAACTTGAATAATAATATTATGTTTGTGTTCAAAATGTTTGAAAGAAATAATAGCTCTTAACAAAATATTAAATTATGAGAGCATTTGGCATATGTAAGGATTTGCTTTCTACATAGGCCTTCTATAAATTTAGACAGCAAACAGAATCTAGTTTGATGGTTATAGTATATCTCAAAAATACACTTTTCCTAACAATAAATTATAAAGAAAACATTCAATATCCTAACATGGAAAATCCACTTGGATACCTGGAAAGTGAAATGCAGTTCAGTCCTCAGTATTCTGAGAATAGTGAGTACTTAGTAAAGAAAAGCCTACTGGCAGGTGGTGTAGCCTTGTTGTTGAAATAACATATTTAATGTCAACTGGTCTTTTCTTTTTTTGACATCTAATATGTAGAATGAAGTATGCACAAGTTAATATGTGTGGGTACACAGGCATGTATATGTACATATGTACATACACACATCCATACACAGAAGGAGAAATGGAGTGCTATGTTTTCTTTTTTCCTTTTACGGTTTTGAGGCAAACATATCATTTGTGTGAGAGAGAACCATCATCTGTTGATAATGAGTTCAGGAGCAATACTGAATCCAGCAACTAAACGTACTAGTGAGTGGTTATTTATCTTTCTATGAAAAAACAGAAACAAAAACAAATGAACAAATAACCCCAAATTCACTTTTTTAAAAATAAAAAAAATTCTTGACAGCACAAAATTGATTCTAGTTTTCTATCCTTATAACATTGTGTTCAGTGCGCATAATTGTTTATTTAAATGACCTCTGAGTCAAACTTTGCTTTTTTTTCAAGTTTCATTTTTCTTAAAAATTCTCCTTCATAATAGTATAAAGTCCCAATTAAAATAGTAAGATCTCAGAAGACATTTAATGAAATTCTTTAAAATGTACTGTGTGATTGTTTAAGCTACAATGCTCAGCCCAGGGATGAATCTGTAACATAGAATACGTTTAGTGTATTTTTTCTTCATCAATTGGAAAAATTAGCTTTAATTAGTTTTTGAATCTTTCTGTGAATTGCTGACTTTAGATTAAGATAGCTCCTCTTTTCTCCAATTGCCATTCATTTTTTCTCAAAGAATTCAAAGTTATCAGGAGAGCATAGTGTATTGCAAAGTAGACTAGACATTACCAAATATCTGAAAGTTATGTATTTGGAGTAGTGATTACTTTACCTTGCTTGGATTTAGACAAAGAACTAGTATTGGCAGTAGAAATAATTGTATAGAGAAACATAATTTCACTAAATACGAAAAAAATATTCTGCAAATTTGAACTAACTCCAAAAGAATGTGTTAACTTGTAGGAATCTGTGTTTCCTATTATCATGTGGATTTATGACAATTTCAGTGATAATGTAAGAAATGTTAACATGTTAGGTAGTCATTAAAACAGATGACCTCTAATGATCCTTCTATCTCTAAGATTCTACAGTTAGATTACTCTGCTGTCAAAATCAACATTGTCACTGTGAAAGAAACAAATCATTTGATTGTCATATCATTTTCCCAGTCAGAAAAAATAAGTAAAAAATAAAAAGCTTGATGTCTTCTCTCTTCTTCATGTATCCTTCATTGAAATAATTTTCTGGCCTTTTTCATATTGTATTTTCTTTATAAAATAAGTTTTATTTATTATCTTTTGTGTTTACATTCGCCAAATTTCTCAGCTCCTGTCCTAGAGAGCCATCCCATAAAATGAATAATTTTAAAAGTAAAAAAAGGAGGAAGAGAAAATATCTATCAACAAAACCAATCAACACATTCTAATATATCCTATAATGTATGCAAAACTCTATTTCTATGAAGTGTCTTTCCAAACCTAATCTAGAAAAAGTAGTGGGAGTCTCCTCCCAACTCTTCATTGAAACAACACATTTATTTGTCTTTTTACAAAATTAATTTTCATTGAAATTCTGCACTGAATTGGGAGAGATATTTTATAATGAGGTCAAAATTCCAATCTTTATCTCTTCTTGATTTTTCTTCAAATTGGCTAATATGGAAAATTATTCACTTAATGTAAATAACTGATAATGTATTGCTTACCTTCTCAATGGGGCAGGGGCTGAAGGGAGGGAAAGAATTTGGAACACAAAATTTAAAAAAAATGAATGTTAAGAATAAAAACTTAACAAAATATCAAAAAAAAGATATAGATTCTGATGTAGTGTAATGACCTAGGGGCCAATAAGCTAATAAAAGTCAGGTAAAATTATATTTTTCTTCATACCTACCCAAATAATTATAGATACCTGGACCGGATTTATTAGCAAATGTATGATTGACATGGTACGAGGTTTAGTATTGATATTGTTATGGATTAGATTTTTTGGCAGGATGAATTAAGTAGAATTAGGAGAATGATTTATATGGTAACATTATTGGAAAGACACTCTAATTTGAAAGATTTCAGTGACACAACTAAAAATAACTGAAAGAATTGATTGATTTGATGCTTAATTTTTCCATCTTTTGATTTTTTCAAATATTTCTTTTTTATTTAATTACTGAAGTTTGTTAATTTCATTCAGTTTTTTTAGTGTTCCATACTTAGATCAGAATTTCCATTTCTTCCTTTCATTTTTCTGTTTAAATATTTACAATTTCATTTCTCCTTTCTTGATTCACATGATGGCTCTATGCTTCTAACATTCGTGACCATTACATTATTTTTCTTCCTGAGGCATTTCTAGTATTTCTCTTTTGGTAGAATTATTTTCTGTTCTTTTTTTTATGATTAACCCCATTTTGTCTCTCCCTGTTTCCTCTCATTCATGTCCTCTCCCACTTCAAAATTTCACCTTTGGAAGTATCATCTCTTCCTAATTAATTGATCCTGAACCCTCTATGTACACATATATACCCATGCTCAGATATGTATTCATACACATATATGCCCTCCTATATAGACATATGAGTAGGTATACTTATTTATACTTTTGTATTCCCTTCACCTATCCTTCATACTAAGAAAAGATTCATAAGTCACTATTATTGTTTCTCCATGTTGGTATGTGAATAGTTCAACTTTGATAAGTTCCTTATGATTTCTTTCCAACATTTACCTTCCTATGCTTCTTGTGTTTGAATGGCAAATTTTCTGTTCAGTTCCGGTTTTTTCATCAAGAATGCTTGAAAGTCCTGTACCTCCCTGAATGACCATATTTTCCCCTGGAACATTATACTCGGGTTTGCTGGGTAGGTGACTCTTGGTTTTAATCCCAGCTCTCTTGCTCTCCAGAATATCATATTCCAGGCCCTTTGATCCCTCTGTGTAGAAGCTGCCAGATCCTGGGTTATCCTGATAGTGCTTCCACAGTATTCAAATGGTGTTTTTCTTGGCAGCCTGTAATATTTTCTCCTTGGTGTGGGAATTCTGGAACCTGGCAATAACATTTCTAGGAGTTTTCTTATGAGGATCTTTTTGAAGAGCCCCGCCTGCTGCACTGCCTGTAGCAACAGATGTGCTTTCTGTCTTTTGGAGAGTTTTGGAGCTTGAAAATCTGTTTAGCGTCCCATTTAATGAGTTTTTTAGTGTGTTTGTGTGGGAGCTGTGGTGCTTTGCTGCTTCTATGCCGCCATCTTGGCTCCGCCCCCCTATTTTCTGTTCTTGAACTGCTGTAATATAGTATTTTTCATTATATTCCCAAGATTTTTCTTTTTATTCTCATATGCTTTTGTGATACCATTCAAAGGATAAAACAAATCTTTTTTCTCAAAATTCTTTGCTGTGTTTTCTTTTTTTTCCTGTTCTACTGTTCCCTTTTTCCCATCAAACAATACCCACCTGGGGCGGCTAGGGGATGCAATGAATAGAGCACCGACCCTGGAGTCAGGAGGACATGAGTTCAAATCTGACCTCAGACCCGTGACACAAAAACTAGCCATGTGACTTTGGGCAAGTCACTTAACACCAATTGCCCTCCAAAAAGCAAAAAAAAAATACCCATCTCTGAGAAACACAATATTAAATTTCCCTGCAGTCATTACATTAGTATCTACATCTTTTTTGCAATTTTGTTAACTTTTTATATCATAATATTCATTTTTAAAAATTGCATTTCAAATTCTTTCCCTCCCTTCACACCCCACAACCCCATTGATAAGGCAAGCAATACATTATCAACTATTCATGTGAAGTGAATAATTTTCCATATTAGCCAAGTTGAAAAGCAAGAAAGAAAAATAAAATGAAGAAAAATTATGTTTCAAACAACTTAGAGTTAATCACTTCATTCTCTGGAGATGGATAGTGTTTTGCATAATCATACCTTCGGAGTATTCTTTAGGGCATTATCTTCATCAGAGTAAATTAGCCTTCATGATGGGTGGTTATTTCAATGTTGCTGTTACTGTAAACAATGGTCTCCTGTCTCTGCTTACTTCACTTTACATAGGTATTTGGCCCCTGCTCACTCTTATTTCTAAGAAACATTGTGACTTTTGCCAAAGTTTACTTGAACATTTTTGGAAGATTTGGAAAGAATAGGTCATCATTCAGATGTTTTATCTATGAATCACTTCAAAGATTAATAAAATACTAATAAAAAGTAAACCACAGTAAAGTATGTCTCATAACAAATTATACTGAGAGTTCTTTCACTATAATTTTAACCTCATAAAACTTTTGACTTTGGCTTTATTAAACACTCTATAGTTGTTGAATTATAAATTAAGAATAGATCACTTGGGGGGGAGCCAAGATGGCAGCATAGAAGCAGCAAAGCACCATATCTCCCACACAAACACACTAAAAAACTCATAAAATGGGACGCTAAACAGATTTTCAACCTCCAAAACTCTCCAAAAGACAGAAAGAACATCTGTTGCTATAGGCAGCTCAGCAGGCGGGTCTCTTCGCAGCACTCTGGGACCCACGGGCCGAAACCCCTGCCGTGTCAAGCTCTGGGGCATCAGGGAGGGAACTGCGGCTGTAGGAGAGCTGATCAGCTGCACTGGAGGCACAATTACCACATCTACCAGGCCAGAAGAAAAAAAGGCTAAGAGAAAGGTCAATGGATTTTGCTAACTCAGGAAGAGAAGAGCGGGTCCGGCCAAACTGCTCCCAGGGCAAGGAAGCAGTGGGAGGTGGCGGTAACAGCAGGAATGTCTGAGAGCTGCAGCGGCCCCCACTGTGCTGCTTCAGAGCCCTCGGCCTGCAGCCCTCGGCCTGCAGATAGCAGGGGGGCTGACACAATCCATCAGGGCCAAGGGCTCTTGCGTTGTGTCCTGGATCTGGATCGTGGTCTTGAGTGGTGGTCCTGGGGTACGCTTTCAGTGAGCCAAGGCTGGGAGGTGGGGCTGCAGCACCCCACTAAGAGCTCCGGCAGCTGTGAGGGCCCCAGCGATTTGGGACAGAACTTTCCCCCTCCAGGAAGCAGAGTTCCACAGAGCTAAAAAACCAAGCAATTAATAGACTAGCCAACATGAGAAAAAGGAAGCAGGCTAGGA
>CM053599.1:202728112-202742031 GCA_028646575.1 Pseudocheirus occidentalis
AGACAAAATGGGGTTAATCATCCCATAAAAAAGAGGCAAGGGATAACTGTTACAACTTTACTTTCATTTACTCTCATTGAATTTGGCTTATGGAAGGAATGACATAAACTATAAAATGAGTATCTTGCCACACAGGAGAATAGGGGGAATGGGGATTAGAGGGGGGGGGGGTTATGGAGGGAAGGGTGGTGTAGGTGAAGGGTTGTGGGAAGCACACATCTCAGTAAAGGGACAGGGACAGGGTAGAGAACAAAACAAGGGGAGGGAGTACAGGGTAGGAAGGAGGGACATACAATCAGCCTCTCACAATTTGCCCACCATGGAGATGTCCTGTTTAATTACCCATGTACAGCCTGTATTGAAATGCTGCTCCTCCTGGTGGGAGTGGGTGACAGGGGAGGAACTGTAAGAATCTAGAATTTTAAGGTATACAATCAAATGCAACTGGGCAATGATACATACAGGGACACTGGCAGGGAGCCCCTCCCTACCCTGCTAGAAAGCTAGAGGGGGGTTGGAGAAGGACATAAAAGGGAACAGATTGTGGGAGAGGCCTTACAGTGGGATCAGTGTTCTGGGCTGGGGGGTAGGGGCAAGAAGGGGAGAAAATTTGTAACTCAACACCTTGTGGAAATGAATGATGTAACCAAGAAAATAAGTTAAAATTTAAAAAATTTAAAAAATCAACAAAGGTTTCAATAAAAAGTGGCCACGTGGTGAAGAAGAATCAGAAAGACCATAGTACAGACACAGAATTTTGCTGTTAGGGCAACAATGGAGCTCAGCTAAGCAAAGGTAGGATCTTCTGGACCTAACCTAGAGGTAGTCAGAATGAACACAACCTCATCATCCAACTAGGATATGGATATGAACTTGGTTGGTCCAGTAGTGTATAGACAATGAGCTAAGAAGATTTTCTGAAATCATTGGGGAAAAATAGTTCTACTTTGTTACGTCTTCAAAGAAAATATCTCTTTGAAATCCCCCCCAAAATTGTGAAAATAAAATTCAGTATTAAATGAAAATGAAGGTAAAATAAGCTGAAAAATTAGTTTTGAGGCAAGTGACTCAGGGATGGAAATATCAAACTAATCAGTTGGATTGGTAAAACTATAAAACAGGAAAATGTCAAATGCTAGACATGATGTGGAAAAATTGGAACACGAATGCATTGTTGGAGGTGTGAACTGATACAACCATTCTGGAGAGCAATCTGGAACTATGCTCAAAGGGCTATAAATTATTGCATACCCTTTGACCCAGTAATACCACTTCTGGGGGTGTATCCCAAAAAGATCATAGAAGTGGGAGGACGACCCATATGTACAAAAATATTTATTGTAGTTCTCTCTGTTTTGGAAAAAAACTGGAAATTAAGCGGATACCCATCAATTGGGGAATGGCTAAACATGTTGTGATATATGAACGCAATGGAATACTATTGTGCTATAAGAAATGAGAAGGAGATGGACTTCACATTTACCTGGAGAGGGTTATAGAAACTGTTGCTAAGTGAGAAGAGCAGAAGTAGGAAAAATTTATACACAATCACAGACACATCGTATGTGTGATGACTAACCTTGATATACAGGACTCTTCTCAGCAATGAACAGTTATAACACAATTCTACTAGTCTGAGGATGGAAGGAGATATCTATATTCAGAGAAAGATCTAGAAAGAACAGAGTTTAAATGGAGACTGAAGCAATCTGCATGCTAGTGTTCTTTTCCATATTTGGTTTGGTTTCTTTTTTCCCATTATTCACTCCATTGGTTACAATGCTTCTATACAACCAGACTAATGTCCAATGTAAAGTATTTGCAGATCCTATACTGAATTGCATGTTGCCATTGCAGGGCGGGGAGAGGGTGAGGAGTTGCATGAGCAGATAAAATTTGAAATTCAAGTCAATATTGTAAAATACATCTTGTACACTAAAAGTAAATAAACAAATCAATTTAATAAAAAAAAGAAATATCAGACTAAGAATATTATTTCATGCTAAATGGAGGGGTAGACTGATGTAGATTGATAGATGAACAGATAGATATATAAAGATATGTATACATATCTGCATATACACAAATACATGTGTATATCTACATAGAGATATGGAAAAAATTAAGCATGCATGTACATATGAATAAATATATGTTTATTTTTTTATTTTTACACTTTCTTTTCTACTATGTCCAATCTCTTCTGCTCCCACACAAAGCTGTTTTCTAAAATAACAATACCAAAAAAAGGGAAAAGAAACACATAAAATGCAACTCATAAAAAACAACCAACAGCATAATCTGACAGCATATGCAATGTTCGACATTCTCTACAATTGAGAAAGACCTAGATAGATATCTTAGTCATTTTTCTATTATGCCATAGCATAACAGGATTTTATGTAAAGCTTATGTATTTTTAGATCATTGTTTTCTTTCAGTTGTACATTTTGGACTATTAAAAATAAATTTAAAAAATTAATGTGAAAAATCCTATAATAGAACTTAATTTAAAATCAGAGGATTTAGTGTCATACCCTGTTTCTACTGCTTACTTACTGCATGACCTTGTTTAACACGCTTAAACTCTTCTGACATCTGTCATTTTGTCTGTAAAGCAGTTGGACTTAATGATCACTGTTTCTTTCTAGTTAGAAAAGAAGGAAGGAAGGAAGGAAGGAACGAACGAATGAAGGAAAGAAGGAACGAAGGAAGGAAGATGGAGGAAGAGAAGATGTAACAACAATGTAATATCCATAATAACTGCTATGAATACACATACATATTTCCAGGGTAAATTCGCAAAATATAACAAACTCTCTTCCTCAGAGGTAAAATGAAAATATTTATCCATATCATCACTATTAGGATACCAGGAAGTGGGATTTAGCAAGGTACTCATCACTAATCCAGGGATCACTGACATCTTAAGCATTCTTCTGTCAGACCTCTGCACAAACAAGTTCCCCCAAGGAGATTCCTCCTTCCATTCTATTCTGCTTCGCTTCTGTTTCAGTCTCACTCTCTGCTCAATTGGGAAAGACCCTCCCACACACTGTGCTCCTTGTGACTCAGGCAGTCAGCTTGGCCAGAGTTCAAAGCAGGTCACATGGCCTTATTAAGGGTGGTGGGGTTGGGAGATCTTACTATTCCATTAACATTACAAATAGTAGGAGAGAAGAAGAGAGGCAAGAATAAGAAAAGGAAGACAGGACGAAAAGAAACAAGGGTGATGAAGGAAGGAAAAAAAAAGAAGAGAAAATGAATTTAAAAATCTGTTTAAAGTATATCAAGAGGGGGTGGATGAAAGATGGTGGCATAAAAGCAGCAAGATTTTGCAGCTCACACATAGCTACCTGAAATATCCATAAAATATGACTCTTACCTAATTTCAGGGCTCCAAAACTCACACAAAAATAGAGAAAAACACATCTCCCGCTGAAGGCAGCTTGGTGCAAAGGGCTCATTACAGCAGGCTGGGAGCAGAAACCAGAATAGCCTGAAACTGCAGCATGGCCCCAGGGTGGCCAGGAGGAGTGGCAGCTGGAGCCTTCAGGAGAGTGGATCAGCATCAGCTGTGGCAATTTCCATAGTTATCAAGCCAGAAGAAATAAGGACTAAGTGAAAGGTCAGTGGAATTCAGCTAAATTTGGGGGAGAAAAGCAGTGTGGCCAAACTGCCTCCAGGGTAATGAAGCAGCAGAAGCAGCGGTCCTACAACCACCTCCACGTGGCTGATTCAGACTTCTCAATCTGCAGACTGCAGAGGGGACGAGCGACTGTCCAGAGGTTAAGTGATCTTGTGTTAAACAGCCTGGATCCAGATTGTGGTGTTGGGTGGTAGTCCTGGGGTTTGTTTTCAGTGAGCCAAAGCTGGTGGGGACAGCAAAAAAAAAAGCACATTCCTAATACCATGGGCAGCTGGGAAAGCCCCAGCAATTTGCATCAGAGCTTTCCTCCCTGGAAACAAAGTTCCATAGGGCTAAATAATCAAGTAATTCACTGGCAACATGAGCAGGCAAAAGAAGCAAAGTAAGAACAGCAACCAAACTCTAGAATCATTTTTGGGGGACAAAAAGGATCAAAGCACGGAATGGGAGGAAGACAGTCAGAACTCCCACACCAAAATCTTCCAAGAAATATGGTGACTGCCTGTAAGCCATACATGAGCTTAAAAAGAATTTTGAAAATCATATAAGAGAAGTGGAGGAAAAATTGGGAAGAAAAATGAAAATGATGCAAGAAAATCATGAAAAGAGAGCCAACAACCTGACTGAAGAAAATAACACCTTAAAAATAGATTAACTCAAATGTCAAAAGAGGCCCAAAAAGCCAATGAGGAGAAGAATGGCTTAAAAAGTCTAACTTGGGGATCCAAGATGGCGGCGTAGAAGAAGCAGCATGCCACAGCTCTCACGCAACCACCCTAAACACCCATAATATATGATGCTGGACAAATTCTAGGACTCTCAACCTAAAAACAATACAGAAAACACATCTCTCACGGAAGGCAGCTTGGCAGCAGATCATCATGGCAGGACGCAAGCCAAGGCTGACCCAGCTTGAAACCATAACCACGGCTAGGCTCTGGGGCGGTAGGAAGGAGCCAAGCTGAGCCACAGCCAGTCTACAAGAGAGAAGATCTACAGCCACCAGCAAATCCACATTTACCAACTTGCGAAATATAGGGATTAAAGAAAGGTGTGAAAAAAAGGGATTAGACAAAGGCAGCTGGCTGGAGGGGCTCATCCCAGGCCGACAGCTGAGACCAGCCCAGCCTGAAACCGCCATGTGACTAGGCTCCAGGGCAGCCAGGAGAACCCGAGTCTCCCAAACCACAGGGAGAGTCTACTTCAGAGAAGATCAAAGCACCAGGAGCAATCTGCATAAGCCAGGATTAAAGGTCAGTGAAAGTGAGTGAAACTTTCAAGCTAAATTTAGGGGAGGAAAAGCAGATTGGCCAATCTATCCCCGGGGCAAGGAAGCAGTGGGGGAAGGGTAGAAACTGCTGTAACTGGCAACTGCTCCCACTGGGCTGCTTCAGAGCCCCTGGCCTGTGGATCCCGCAGGGGGGCAGAGTCAATTGATCAGGACCAAGTGCTCTTGTGTTGAGTGGCCTGGATCCAGATCGTGGTCTTGGGTGGTGGTCTGGGGAGCACTTGCAGCAAGCCAAAATTAGGGGAGGATGCAACACCCCCCTAATAGCTCTGGCAGCTCAGAAAATCCCAGTGATTTGGAACAGAGCTTTCCCCACTGGAAGCAGAGTTTCACAAAGCTAAAAAAAATAAAATAAAAACCAATTAATTGACTTGCCAACACGCTGAAAAGGAAGAAAAAATAAGAACAGCAATAAAATTCTAGAATTCTTTTTTTTGTGGACAAAAAGGATCAAAGCATGGAACGGGAAGAAGACAACACAGTCAGAACTCCCACACCAAATGCTTCCAAGACACTTGAAGAATGCCTAGTAGCTATAGATCAACTGAAAAAGGACTTTGAAAAACAAATAAGAGAAGTGGAGGAAAAATTGGGAAGAGAAATGAGAACAATGAGATAAAATCATGCAAATAGAGTCAACAACCTGACTGAAGAAAACAACACATTAAAAAATAGATTAACTCAAATGGCAAAAGAGGCTCAGAAAGCCAATGAGGAGAAGAATGCCTTAAAAAGTTGAATTTCCCAGATGGAAAAAGAATCTCAAAAGCATTCTGAAGAGAATAATTCCTTTATAATTAGAGTGGAGCAAATGCAAGCTAATGATTTTATGGGAAACCAAGATACTATTAAACAGTAACAAAGAAATGAAAAAAAATAGAAATAAATGTGAAATATCTCCTTGATAAAACCACTGACCTGGAAAACAGATGCACGAGAGACAATTTAAAAATCATTGGTCTACATGAAACCCATGACCAGAAAAAAAAACTTGGAAAGCATCCTTCAAGAAATCCTCAAAGGGTAGGGGTGGCTAGGTAGCACAGTGAATAGAGCACCGGCCCTGGAGTCAGGAGTACCTGAGTTCAAATCCAGCCTCAGACATTTAACACAAAAAACTAGCCATGTGACCTTGGGCAAGTCACTTAACCCCAACTGCCCTCCAAAAAAAAAAAGCAAGAAATCCTCAAAGAAAATTGCCCTGATGTTTTAGAGTCAGAGGGCAAAATAGAACTTGAAAGAATTCACCAATCACCTCTTCGAAAAGATCCCCAAAAGAAACCTCCTAGAAATAGTACTGCCAGGTTCCAGAATACCCAGCTAAAGGGGAAAATATTACAGGCTGCCAAGAGAAAATCAGTTGAATACTGTGGAAGCACTGTCAGAATAACCCAATATCTGGTAGCTTCTACACTGAGGGATAGAAGGACCTGGAAAATGATATACTATAGATCAAGGGACCTAGGATTAAAACCAAGAATCACCTACCCAGCAAAACTGAGTATAATCTTCCAGTGGAAAATATGATCATTCAGTGAGGTAGAAGACTTTCAAATATTCTTGCTGAAAAAAACCAGAACTGAAAAGAAAATTTGACACTCAAATATAGGAAGTATGACAAGGTAAACATGGAGAAAAAATCATAAAGAACTTATCAAAGTTGAACTATTTTCATTTCAACATGGAAAAACCATAATTGCAACTTCTGAAACTTTTCTCAGTATGAGGATAAGTGAAGGGAATATAAATTATGTATACATAAACATATATCTATGTATGAGGGTTTATATACATATATGAATACATATCAGAGTATGTGCATAGTATGTGTATATAGAGGGAACAGGATCAATTGAATAGGAAGGGACAACACTTTAAAAGGTGAAATTCTGAGGATTAGAATTAGGGGGGAGGGTTAGAATGAGAGGAGATAGGGAAAGACAGAATGTTGTTAATCATCTCATATAGAAGAGGCTAGAGATAACTGTTACAATGGAGGGGAAGAACAGGAAGGCAAAAGGGAAAGGGTCAACCTTACTCTTACTGAATTTGACTTATGAAAGGAATGACATACACTCTAAATTGGGTGTCTTGCCACACAGGAGAGTGGAGGGGTGGGGATGAGAGGTCGGGTGATGGAGGGAATGACAGGATCGGGGGGGAGGGTTGTTGGAGGTACACCGCTCTGCAAAGGGACAGGGACAGGGTAGAGAATAGAACAAGGGTGTGAAGGACAGGAAGAAGGGACATATGATCAGTCTCTTACAATATGTCCACTCTGGAGGTTTTCTGGGTAATTATACATGTACAGCCTATATTGAATTGCTTGTCCTTCCAGTGGGAGTGTGTGACAAGGGAGGAAGGGAAAGAATCTAGAATTTAAACTTCTATAATCAAATGTTAAAATATATATATGATAATGATAATAATAATAATTATTATTATTATTAACTACATGCAACTGGGAAGTGAGATATATAGTCACTGGGCTAGGGAAACACATCCTGCCCTACCAGAAAGTCAGAATGTCAATGGGGGAGGACACAGGAGAGAGCAGATTTGGGGGAGGGGTTATACAGTTGAATGGCTGTTTTGGGGTGGTGAGTAGGGGAAAGATAGGGAGAAAATGTGTAACTCAAAATCTCATGGAAATGAGTGATATAAACAAGAAAATTAATTAATTAATTTAAATGACAAAAAATAAAGTATATCAAGAAAAAAAGATTCACTTTTTGAAAAAAATTCCTGGGTATATATAATATATTATAATATGATACCATTAGATTATTAAGTGTTTACTGTTATGATTCCTCCAGAAGGTAGGTAGAGGACAGAAATATACAGTAGATGTAATTACATGTGAAGAATCAAAATCTCGGTAGAAATCCAGCCTCTGAAACTTAAGCTGCATTATTATGCATAAAATGTTTCTGTTATGTTTCTCAGACTTCTCCTTGAAACTTATCTACTAGGTCAAATTGTTTCAAACCCAGATTCTTCAATAATACTTTATTTTTAATTTAATTTAATTTTTTTCAATAAATACATTTCTATTTTGTCTCACTTAAAATCCTCCCAAAGGGAAAAAAAGCATAACAATACCCTTGAAATAAGTAAGTCAAGAAAAACAAATCCTCACATTGTTTATGTCTAAAAATTTGAATGTCCCAAAGTCTTAACATCTCTCTTTTAGCAAGTAGGAAACATGATTTATCATGTGTTCTCTGGAATAATAGTTGACCATTCAGTTGAAGAGTTCTTAAGTCTTCTAAAGTAGTTTGTCTTTACGATATTATATAAATTGTTTTCTTGGTTCTGTGCCTTCCAGTCTATATCACTACATGTAAATCTTTAGGTTTCAGAGCAGACATCTTTAACATTTCTTACACCACAACAGTATTCAATTACCCGTGCCTACCCATATCATAATTCATTCAGTTATTCCCAACTGACAGGTAATGCCTTAGTTTTCAGCTCTTTGAGAGCATTGAAGAGCTGCTATAAATATTTTCTGCATATGGCTTTCATGTATATTTGAAGTAATGAGAAAAAATATTTATCAATAAATGCACAATGTTTCAAAACTGAAAGTTGAATGGCTGTAATTTAATTCAAACAAACATTTATTAAGCATTTCCTAAAATTATAGGTTGCCAATTGGAAAGACCTAAATGATTATCTACAAAACACATTCATTTTACTATTAAAGAAACACCCTAGAGAGAACTGCTCTATCCAAGCTAATGAAGAAATTAAGTAATAGAACTAGAATTCACATCCAGATTTTGTGATATCAAATCTAGTGAGCTTTCCACTCCACCATAATGCTTCCTTTTCTATGCTTAAAACACTTGGTTTGGGTTTGGGATACACAGGACTACACTGATAAATGTTAATCAGCTTGAAGTGGAGAGAGGGAATTTTATGAATTTTAGATTTTATCTACATAACCATTTTCTCCATCGCTTTCTTAATTCTAGACAAACAATAAAACAGTAAATCAAGTCCTCACTTGTAGATTTTGCCAGGTATAAATACTCACATTGAAAACTTAGCAATTGCTCTGGTAAGAGATTTGAAAAGGCTCCAGCACACCTCTTGGAATATAGGTGCACCAGCGGTTTGGTGCACATTCCAAAACACCTAAAATAAAAGGACCTACAAGGGTGATGACAGGGACCTGATTCTAAGACAGGAGGATTGTTGCATGTTTGGACATTTTGTGTTGAGCTACCATGTGAGAAAGAGCAGCTTACCCTCCCTCCATCCCCTGCCTCATTGCCTATGTAGCAGAATTTTCCTACCTGATAGGCACAGTTTCTCTCTTTGCAGAAGTGTGTAAGAGTGAAAGACTTATTCACTAACTGAGGAATACCATGCTGGGCCATCTTTCCCTCCTTAGGCTTTATGGCCTCAGAAACAGACTTACAGTTTTGTCCTGTTTTTTTCTCTTTTTCAATTCTAGGAGTGCTGACTAGAGCCCAGAATTTATAATTAAATCCATGGGAATCTTGGAGCCCAGGATTCCAGGATAGAAGTTGCATCTAAACCAGAAGGGAAACCAGAAGAACCTAGGGTCCAGAATGCAAGCCCAAATATTGTTTGGGATTTGGAATTTGATAGAACTTATTTATACTGGAACTAAATTAATTTGTGAGCCTAATCACACGAAGTAGAGTGGGGGGATTCTGAAATGCTCCTGAGGTGGTGGGAGAAATGATTGTTTTCCTTTATAATAAC
This sequence comes from Pseudocheirus occidentalis, assembly GCA_028646575.1. Taxonomy (NCBI): domain Eukaryota; kingdom Metazoa; phylum Chordata; class Mammalia; order Diprotodontia; family Pseudocheiridae; genus Pseudocheirus; species Pseudocheirus occidentalis. Next base: position 202,737,790 of record CM053599.1, read on the forward strand.
TTTAAAGTAAGTATTCCTCCATGAGAGCAATTCTTTCTGTTAAGTAGTTAAATGTATGTGAGGTGCTTAGATTCCTAAGTGGGGGGGGCACAATCAGTGAATATTTCAGTCAATGGCAGAGATAAGACCCCCCAAACTCCTAAATGTACTGGAGAGCTCTGGGGGAGCAGTGGAAACGCAAAACACTTGGCACTCAGAGGGGCAAAATATTACAGTTTAACAAATATGAAGTGGAACAATTCAATATTAGATTTTAAGGATATAGTTAGGGAATTGCCCAGGAACACAGATGAATGTTATCCAAACCAGAATTTGATTTGATACAAAAAGCTTCAAATCCTAGAGATATCCAGAACTTACCTCAACCTACTTTCAATACTGAAAAGTAATAAATAAACATTTCTAAAACATTTTGGTCACAGTGATAGAATCCTAATAGAGTTGCCCCCAGCCCAGATATTCTAACTCCCTTATAGGCCCAGATGAACAGGAGGCCCACTGTACCTACCAGTCTCCCACCACAATATCTTAACTTCTTCATATATGCCTCACTGCTCAAGAGAACAGCAGGTGTGTGCATGAATTCATATTTCTCACAGAAACATCACATGTCCATGCAATGGGATCCCAGTCACTGTCTCTAGCTAGCCACCGGCCCCAGACCCAGTCCTCATACTTTCCAGAGAAACAGGTATGTCCACGCACTCAACTGCAACCATATTTTCCAACTTGACTAAAGAAGACCACAATGGCTAGCCAAGGAGAAGACGGCATTACCAGTGTGTAGAGTAGGATGCTTGACCACCAAACCAAATCACGTCAAGATAATGCCTGTTCAATAATACATAGTAAAGGAGTGACTTAGAGTGAACTTATTACATAGAGAAGCTCAGTATAATATCATTATCATGCATACATACCCCCCTGAAAGGATTTTTCTGTATGCATTATGGGCAACCATATGCACATTTTCACAGAGACTGGGACCCCTCCTCCATTACCTAATCCTCCTGCCTTTTTAATATTAATCGTATTTCTATATTCTATGTAGATTTTGATTGTGTAATCAGCATCATATTCATAAAACTACACATCTTACCTTACTGAAACTGCTAATTTCTCTCAGAAACTTAGCCACTGTGAAACCGTGAAAGTATAATAAATCTAACAGGCTTGGAGTTAACCCGAGTCTTTGAAATTCTTTAGATATAACTCACGGCAACTCTACTAGATGCTCAACAACAGGATCAATTTCCGCTGCTAAAAATATTGAAGATCCGTAACAGATATTTTGTTTATGTAGATTACGTCTATAGATATTTAGTATGTCAACAATTAAAATATTTTCATATTATGATGAAATAAGTTTTGACCTCATGGATCTGAATGGGACTCTGAATGGGTCTCAGTGATCTCCATCAGTCCATGGACTACAGCTTGAAAAACCATTACACTAAAAAAAGCAAAAGATGTGAGGATGATGATTATGAATCTTAATCTTCATACAAGTTTAAATCCATTCCCCATTATTTTGGTAAAAGGGATAAGGGAATGAGAGAAATGAATGAAAGAACAAAACTGACAAACAAAAAAGGCCTGTAATTCCTGATTGAGCTAGTATTGGAATTAACATTCACATTAACAGGCTGTTAACAAGCTGAATGCTGCATTCTTCAACTCATTAGATGTCAGTTACTAATTCTTTTATCACTGCCTCATCAGCTTGCTGTTCAACAGCCCGGAATAGCAGAACTTCAATGAATTAATTCTACTTGAAGCTGTTTTTACACATTTGAATATGCATAACAAGATTAAATATTTATAGCTTAGTATTATGCTGAGCTGAGAATGCATTCTCCATCACCCCTCCTGTTCTTCTCTAAGAAATGTGTATCAATTTGAGAAATTATGAATAGTCATTTGTGGGAAGGTATTGTGTGTGTGTGTGTATGCCTATCTCTCCAAAACTCTTCTCCTCCAAACTGTTCACTACCGATGACTATTTTACTCAGTTAGCCTTGCTCTGCCTCAAGTCAGCCTGAATAGTTCCTTTGCTCTAAAATTTTCATATTTCTACTTCACTTGAAAAGGAGGAAGGGAATAGAAGAGATTCCACTTGAGAGATATCACACTGTTTTAAACCACCCTAAACTGTTCACACACACACACACACACACACACACACACACACACAAACACACACCACCCCACAATAGCAATCCCACTGTATACCCCATCCACCAATCTACTCTCTCCTATATCCTCCATCATCACCCATCTGACTTTCTGGTAGTGTAGGATAGATCTTCTTATCCCAGTGCCTGTATATCTTATTTCCCAGTTTCATGTTAATAATCATAATCATAATCACAATCATAATCACAATAATAATAACAATAATAATAATAATAATAATAATACCTGACTGGAAACTCAGATAATTCAATACAGGCCGTATATGTGTAGTTACACAGAACATCTCCACAGTGAACACACTGTGTAACACTGACTATATTTCTCTCCTTCCTATCCCACCCCTACCTTGTTCTGTTTTCTACTTTGTCCCCGTCCCTTTACTGAAGTGTGTGCTTCCAGTAACCCTCCCCCCACCCGCCCCTCCCCTCCATGCTCTCCTCTCTCATCCCCATACTACCTACTCTCCTGTACTACAAGATACCCACTTTAGAGTGTATGTCATTCCTTCCCTAAGCCAAATTCAAAGAGAGTAAGGGTGACTCATTTCCTTTTGCCCTCCTGTCCTTCTGCTCCATTGTAACAGTTATCCCTTGCCTCTTCTATATGAGATGATTAACTCCATTCTGTCTCTCCCTATCTCCTTGCATTCTATTCCTCTCTCACCTCTTAATTACACTTTTTAAAATATTATCACTTCCTAGTCAATTGATCCTGTGCCCCTGTCTACATACAAATAAATACCTGCACTCACATACGTATTCATATGCACGTATACCCTCCTATATAGACATATGCGTATGTATACATATATGTATACATTCATATTCCCTTCACTTATCGTCATACTAAGAAAAGCTTCAAAAGTTACAGTTCTCATTTTTCTATGTTGACATGTAAATAGTTCAACTTTGGTGAGTTCCTTATGATTTCTTTTCTTTTTTTTATTAAATTTTTAAAATTTGTTTTCTTGTTTACATCATTCATTTTCATGAGATTTCTGAATTACAAATTTTCTCTCCATCTTTCCCCTACCCCAACCCTATAAGAGCAATCCCACTTTAAAGTCCCTCCCCTAATCTGCTCTCTAAGTTTCTGGTAGGGCAGGGAGAATCTCCCTACCCCAGCCCCCGTATATCTTAATTCCTAGTTGCAGGTATTTCAGAGATTTAAATTCTAGATTCTTTCAATTCCTCCCTTGTCACTCACACCCACTGGAAGGACAAGCAATTCAATACAGGCTGTGGATGTGTGATTATACAGGACATCTTCATAGTGGACATATTGTAACAGTGATCATATATCCCTCCTTCCTGTCCCTTGTTTTGTTCTCTACTCTGTCCCTGTCCCTTTACTGAAGTGTGTGCTTCCAGCGTCCCTCTCCCAGACCCTGCCCTCCCCTCTGTCATCGCCCCTCTCATCCCCATGCCCTCTACTCTCCTGTGTGGCATGATGCCCAGTTTAGAGTTTATGCCATTTCTTCCCTAAGCCAAATTCAATGAGAGCAATTGTAAGTAAAGTTGTAACAGTTATCCCTTTCCTCTTCTATGTGGGATGATTAACCCCATTTTGTCTCTTCCTGTCTCCTCTCATTCTAGTCCTCTCCCACCTCAGAATTTCACCTTTTAAAGTGTCATCCCTTCATATTCAATTGGTCCTATACCTCTATATACACGTATACACACATCCTCAGATATCTATTCATATGCATATATAGCTTCCTATATAGACATATGTGTAAGTTGACATACATATACATATACATACACATATACATATACATGTATACATATATACATATATACATATATTTACATTTGTATTCCCTTCACCTATCCTCATACTTAGAAAAGTTTCATAAATTACTATTATCATTTTTCCATATTGGTATAAATAATTCAAATTTGACAAGTTCCTTATGATTTCTTTCCCATGTTTACCTTCTCATGCTTCTTGTGTTTGATTGTCAGATTCTCTGTTCAGTTCTGATTTTTTCAGCAAGAATGCTTGAAAGTCCTCCACCTCACTGAATGACCATATTTTCCCCTG
>CM053599.1:202742131-202803791 GCA_028646575.1 Pseudocheirus occidentalis
TTTCTCTTGGTAGCCTGTAATATTTTCTCCTTTAACTGGGTATTCTGGAACCTGGCAATAACATTTCTAGGAGTTTTCTTTTGGGGATCTTTTTGAAGAGGTGATTGGTGAATTCTTTCAAGTTCTATTTTGCCCTCTAATATTTTTCACACCTTGGTAGATGTGGAGTTGCTCGAGATGCTGTAGATCTTCTCTCTTGCAGACTTGCTGCAGCTCAGCTTGGCTCCTCCTTACTACCCTGGGGCCTGGCTGCATTTTGGTTTCAGGCTGGGCTGGCCTTGGCTCCCAGCCTGCTGCAATGAGGCCCTGCTGCTGAGCTACCTTCTGTGAGAGATGTGTGTTTATATTTTTGTGAGTTTGAAAGCCCTAAAATTTGTCCAGAGTCATATTTTATGGGTACTTAGGGTAGCTGTGTGGGAGGTGCAGAAGCTTGCTGCTTCTACGCAGCCATCTTGGCTCTGCCCCCCCATGATTTCTTTTCTATGTATGCCTTCTACTGCTTCTTGTGTTTGAATGTCAAATTTTCTGTTCAGTTCTATTCTTTTTTTTCCTCAGGAATGCTTGGAAGTCCTCCACTTCATTGAATGACCATATAATTTTCCTTTGAAACATTATACTCTGTTTTTTCTGGGTAGGTGATTCTTGGTTTTAATCCTAGCTCCCTTGATCTCTGGAATCTCATATTCCAGGCACTTCAGTCTCTTAATGTAGAAGCTGCTGAATACTGGGTTATCCTGATTGTGTTTCTGTAGTATTCAGATTGTTTCTTCTTGGCAGCTTGTAATATTTTCTCCTTGATTTGGGAACTCGGGAACCTGGCTATAATATTTCTAAGAGTTGGGGTGTTTTTTGGTTATTTTAGGAGGATCTTTTTGGGGATCTTTTTGAAGAGGTTATTGGTGAATTTTTTTCAAGTTCTGTTTTGCCCTCTGTTTCTAAAATATTGGGGCCATTTTCCTTGAGAATTTCTTGAAGGATAATTTCTAGGTTCTTTTTTTGGTCATGTTTTTAGGGTAGTCCAATAAGTTTTAAATTGTCTCTCCTGAATCTATTTTCCAAATCAGTTGGCTTTTTTTTTCAAGGAGATATTTCACATTGCATTCTATTTTTTCATTTGTTTGGATCTGTTTCATAGCATTTTGATTTCTCTTAAAGTCATTTGCTTCCATTTGCTCCATTCTAACTCTGAAGGAATTATTCTCTTCAGCAAGCTTTTGAGATTCTTTTTCCATCTCAGAAATTCAACTTTTTAAGGCTTTCTTCTCCTCATTGGCTTTTTGGACCTCCTTTGCCATTTGAGTTAGTCTATTTTTAAAGTGTTATTTTCTTTAGTCAGGTTCAACCTCTTATCATGATTTTATTGCATCATTCTCATTTCTCTTCTCAATTTTTCCCTCCAATTCTCTTATTTAGTTTTTAAAATCCTTTTTGAGATCCTCTATGGCCTGTATCCACTTCATATTTTTCTTGGAAGCATTTTGGTGTGGGAGTTATGACTGTGTTGTCTTCTTCCCATTCCATGCTTTGGTCCTTTTGTCCCCCAAAAAGGAATCTAGGGTTTGATTGCAGGGCTTGCTTTGCTTCCTTGGCCAGCTCATGTTGCCAGTCAGTTACTTGGCTTTTGGGCTCAATAGTAAAACTCCGCTTTCAGATGCAAATGCTCTGTTCCAAATTACTGGGGTTTTCCCAGCTACCACAGCTATTAGGAGGCCGCTGTTTTTTGCAGCCCCCACCAATTTTGGCTCACTGAAAACACACCTCAGGACCACCACCCAAGACCACCATCTGATCCAAGCAGCTCAAGGAAAGAGCACTTAGCTTCTGAATGACAGTTTGGCCCTACTGCAATCTGCAGGTGGGGAGTTTCTGAAGCAGCCACGTGGAGTTGGCTGCAGGGCTTCTGCTTCAGACTGCTACTAGCTCTGGAGGCAGTTCAGCTGGACCATCTCCTCCAAATTTAGTCGAGTTCCACTGACCTTTTCCCTTTGTCTTTGGCTCTTGTGGGTTGATGATTCTGGAAATCACCACAACTGCTAATGATCCTCTCTCCTGAATACTACAGTCTAGGCTTCTCCTGGATGCCCTGGGGCTGAAACTTCATGGGGCTGGGCTCTGCTTCCTGTGTGTTTCATGACCTCCTGCTACTCTGCCTTCCATGGGAGCTTTGTTATTCCATCATTTTTGTGGAGTCTGGAGCTCTAAAATTTGTTTAGAGTCAAATTTTATAGGTATTTGAAGTGGTATTGGAGGGAACCCGTGGAGTTCTCTTGTTTCTACCCTGCCTTTGACTTGACTCTTGACTGCCCCCACAGACGCCAAATGTTTTTTTGGAGGGCAATTGGGGTGTTTTTTTAATACCAATATTCTTCTCTCATATTATATGGTTCTAAATGTCATAAAACCACAATCTCTAAAGAATCAAAATTATGGGTGATGCAAAAAGCAGTGGTTTGAGTATGTGACTTTAGATTTGATTTCATCATCCCCTTAACTTTTAGGTTACCACATGTATATGAAAGGCAAGTGTGGTTACATATATAGAAGAAACCTTTATCCTTTAATTTCATTTTATCTCTGCCCATTTCCTTACCTTCTCCTCTATTTGAGATAAAAAGAGAGATTTGGAGTTGTAAAACTGGAGAACTTCAACCTTGAGACTTATTTGGTATTTATTTAGCAAATATCCCTTGCACAGCCCTTGCCCTGAAATGGTCTAGGCTTCAGAGAATAAAAATGGAAGTCATAGAGAACATTCAGCAAAAACTGTGATAAGATTTTGACAGAAAGATGAAAGCTTCTATGCAGAAGCTGAAATTAAAGAAACACAATCTTGATCTTCAAGGTACTGGTTCCCGAACTAAAAGTCTCTTGTGTTTCTAAAGCAGGAGTTTCAAACTCAAATATAAAAGGATCCCTGCAGGCTTTTTATTGACATAGAAGACCATAAATTAGCCTTATCTACAGTGAATTGCATTTTTTTAAGAATTTTTAATTATTATCAGTTATATTTTAATATGGTTTCTCCACTCCTCAGTTTTATCAAAACATGGTTAGCTGGTAAAGACCACTGTAGATTCTAAAATATTCGTTACCATTATTGAAATGAAATTCTCTTATTGGAGATTAAAGGTCCAGAAAGACAAAACTCAGAAGAAAACAAGACAAGTCATTTTGTAAGACCAGGAAAAAAGTAAAATTGTTTTGTTTTGTTTTGCTTTTTGTTTTTTTCCTACAAAGCTGTTGCATGTATTATGGCTAAAAGAACACTACAGAGCCAACTCTTCTCCCAAATAGCCAAGCACTATAGCTACAAATAGTTGTAAATGAAGCATCATTTATATAATAAGGTTATACACACTCACATATATGTATATATGTGTGTATGTATATACACATGTATTTATATATAAGATTATATTACATATTATACATATTTTACATCTATATTAAAGATTATGTGTGTGTGTATATATATATATATATATATATATGATTACACATGTGGCAAAATACAGCATACAGCAGACTATGTATCCAGTAAAACATTATTGAATGAATTACTATTCATTAGAATGGTAGCCAACATATCATCATCTGGTAAAGGCTAAACATCCAGGGGTAAAGAGTAAGAAGTAGCTTGATGACATCATCTGAAAATACCCACTATACTTCAGTAAAGAAATAGTGAATCACCTCTCCATACATATGCCCTGGTAATATGTGCTTCATATGTTAATCCCCTCTTCCCACAGATGAAGTCTATATTTATAGGAAGTGTGCCCCAGGTTTATGGGAAAATGTATTATTGATACTTTTTCTGTTTTTCAAGGAGCAGATGAAAGTACTCAGTGAAGTATCTAGGTATTTATTGATGAGAAAGTCCTGGAGTGTAAGGAGTACAGTCTGGAGAAGAATGAAAATATAGTTGGCTTGAGCAATTCTCCTTAAAATTAGAGTTCTGGAAAGAACTAGACAATCAGAAGGAAGGTTGGAGGATACTTCCAATATGCGAAGTCCAAAGGTTGAATGAGCTTCCAGGATAAATTTGTTTGGGAAGCATTGTAGAGAAAGTCCAGAAGAGTCAGAAGTTCAGACTGGAAAAGACCACTCCTAGCATTGGCCACTAGAGGGGAACATTAGTCCAGAGCAACTTGGCTACTATCTAAAGACTGAGGCTACTGTATGGAGAGAAAATCAGTACAATCAACCATTTGTGTGTTCATAATATTATAAGTGAAAGGGGATGTCCATATTTTTCTCAGCTTTTCAAGTAACCAAAAAGATTGATTAAAGTATTGTAAACTTTTGTTAAAAAAATAAATAAATCTAATGCAAAATTACAAGGCACACTTCCATTTTCACCTCAGCAGAAAAAGTCAGTTTTCTTTCATGTAAAAGAAACTAGGTAAACATAGAAAATAGAAACAGAAATCCCTAAAACATGAATACGATTCTCTAATATTTCCTTATACCATAATTGAGTGAATTTATCTATCTATACATTTTAAAACATCCATCACTATAGTAACAAGTTCCTTTCAGAAACAAATTATTATAGTACAAACCAAAGAAAGAGATTAATAAATGTCCCAGTTTACTGGAAGATATTATCCCCAATGGTATACAGAGACACAGCTTTGCATTTTTTTTAATCCATTCAAATTCAACATTTTTCAGACTTCATTCAAAACATCACTCTTCTAAAAGCTGACTAAAACTCCCTATTAGCTCAGTTTCTAGGACTGAAGAGAAAGGAATAATATCAGTTTCCTCTACATACACTAAAACATCTGTGCCTACGTACCATTGCAAACATCAAGAACAATGCTCCAGGTCACAGAGCTAGTGTCTGAATCAAGATTCAAGCTCAATTTTTCTGGAATTAGTCCAGAGGTTAGGCCACTATACCACCTCACTCTGATAGATAGATTGGTAGATCGGTAGATCGATAGTTTGGCAGATCAATAGATTGGTAGATCAATAGATCAGTAGGTCGATAGGTCGATAGATAGATAGATGATAGATAGATAGATAGATAGATAGATAGATAGATAGATAGATAGATAAATAGATAGATAGATGGACAGAGACATAGAAGTAGGTATCCATTAGACGTAGACCTAGATCTAGATATGGATATAGACATGTTTTAGCTCTGTCACTTTGAGCAACTCTCCATTTTCTCATGTGTTAAATGGGGATAATAAGAGCAATTACCTTCCAGGCTTACTAAGAATATCAAATGAGATTATGTGTGTGTGTGTGTTTCTATGTATATATATAAAGTGTTTCACAAAGCTTAAGGTCCAATATAAATGCTAGCTATTATTCTTAATTATATCCCTGTCTCATGAGCATCTGAAAACATTAGTGGTATCCTCTTCTTTTTGTTTCAACAGCTGGCATGCTCTAGATTCTGCTGATATAATTTGGAACTATGGTGCATTTGAAAGTTTTTTTTTTACTGTTTTTCTCTGAGAACATTTAAGAAAAGCATGAGGTGAAAAGACAAAAAAATGTATCCCCATACGTTTTGCTGTTGTATGGTAGATTTTTTTCTTTCCTCAGGAGAAATAATAATAAAATATTAAGATCCTAGCCATCTCTAGCTGCTACAATTTAAACAATTGGAATGTCTCTACATAGTTTCAGATGGCATGTTCAGATAGGAACAGCATTGATTTTGCATACGTAGGAATACTTCTCTGTAAAGAATTAAGTAAGCTATCCTTGTTATTTGATTGGTCTGAGGAATTGGGGGTTGAACCATAGATACTACTTCCCTGTTACATGAGGCCTAGAACATTAACCTGCTGAAAGTTGGAGTTTTAGTGGAATTAGACATTAGAGCCATGGGAATGTGAAGGCAGCATCTATTATTAATTATATCATTTTCATCTCTTATTAAAGTAAATAAATTTATTTTATAGAATTTCATCGTGCATAAGTGTCTCATAATATAACTATTTCTCAAGGTCATCATCACCATAAGTAGAATAAACTGACTATTTTACATCATCAAAAATAATTTAAAAGTTTTCAGTTTTCCTACTTCCACCCCCAGCCCCTATTATACAAATTATTTTTATACACAAGTTTAAACATAAAGAATAGATGAAAATGAAAACATCCTTGTTTTCACAACCTTAGGCAGTACAAAGGCAGAGACCATATGTGCTTCAAAGAAAGATTCCTGTCTAGTCATATTTCAGCTATTTGTGACCTCATTTGGGGTTTTATTGCCAGAGAAACTGGAGTGGTTTGCCATTTCCTCCTCTAGCTCATTTTACAGATGAGATTTGAATTGGGATTGAATAAATACAGTGAAGTATGTAGCTTTATAATACAACATTTTAAATACATTTATTAATTCAGTGATAATGTATGCTACTAATATGCCATACTTAAAAAATTTAAATATCCTAAACACAAGAAATTTTACAAAGCCATCTGCAAAAAGGGGATGCTATTCAAAAGATGAATCAAACTAATATTTATTGATCATTCATTTTATATGATTGAGCATATACAATTTTTCCATCAAAAAGGATAAAGCTAAATTATCTATTTTAAGTTAACTTATTTATTTTTAATTTTGAACATTCACTTCCATATGTTTTCAATTTTCACCTCCTCTCTCACCTCCCCAAGAAAACATGCACCTTGATATAAGCTCTACATATACATTCCTATTAAACATTTTCAAATTACTAATGTTGTGTAGAAAAGTTAGGATGAATATGAGGAACCATGAGAAAGAAAAAGAACAAAAGAAAAGAAACTGCTGTGTTTCACTCTGCATTTTAATAGAAGAATATATAAGAGGTAATATTTTTATACTCAGAACTGGCCTTGCCACCATCCAATTATTTTGAGATCTAGAATATCCATATTTCCATACATATACTTAGGGATTGGGATAACATCTTTTTTGGTTCAATAACCCAGTTGGTAGAGCACTGGACCTAGAACATAAAGATCTGAATTTTAATACAGTCTCATACACTTTTTAAGTGTGTGACCCCGGGCAAATCATTGCAATCTGTTTGTCTCAGTTTCCTTATGTATAAAATAGGGATAATAATAGCACCTTCCTCCCAAGGGCATGATGAAGTATTAATTTTAAAACATTTATCATAGTCCCAGGAATACAGTAAGAGCTATATGCTATCTGCATGCTTTCTTATGGTGGTTATTATTGCTATTATTTCATTGGTTCATAAGATTTAGAGTTGAAAATAATCTAAAAATGATATCAAATGAGATTTTTGTAAAGCACTTAGAGCACTGTATAAATGCTAGTGATTATTTTAAATATGTCTTTTTAAACTCTTCATTTTAAAGATTGGGAAACTGGGTCAGAAATTTTAAAAAACTTATTCAATGTAACATAAGTAGTTTTTTTTAAAAAAAGGAACATTAAGCAGGATTAAATTCCAGGTATTTTAATTCAGAATTCAAGACTCTAGTCACTTCCATTTAAATTTCTTTACTGATATATGGGAAATACAATGGCAATAGTGTATAAACTAGCTATTCTAAAAGGTTGTTTTTGTTTTTGTAATCTTTCTCTGTATCCTTTAAGAAATCCCTGGAAATATTGTAGCTAAACACAAAATGAATTATTTTATAAAAAATAACTAGAATCAGAGGGGATCCGTTAGCATGTACATTAATTATTGGTCTATTTGGTATTTCTACTGTAAAGAAGAAATCATTTTTATTTTAAGATCTATGTCTTCTTGAAAAGTGATGTTCTGGAAAAAATTGACAGGGGATAACCCTGCTGTGAAGTACATATTCATTTCATACATACCTGAATAATTCAAGTAATTCAGATTACCTCATTGAAAGGCTATAATGTTCTCAATGAACTATTAAGCTTCAGAATAAAAAAGATATTTTAGTTGGCCATACAGTAAACACAAAAGTAATTAATTAAATTTTCTAACAGCCATTCTTTCTTTTCTGGCTATATTTCAAAATTATCTTTAGCCATAACATTTATTCATAATAGTTCTTATAAGTCTCTATGTCTCAAGATTGACAGTGCATATGACTGCTACTAAAAGCATGATTCTTCTAATTAGCAAAATTGCATCACTAACCATGATAATAAATATTATGGCAGTATGTAGAGGTATTGCACACTATAATTAGTAATATCACAATTGCATTAGGTTAAATCACTTTAACAGTTATATAATTACCCCTAAACATTTTCAGTGGAATAATATTTTTGAGAGTGAAATCAAGACCTATGCTTTTGAAAATCATTATTATATGTGAATATGATGATATGGGAAGGGAAGGGAAAGGAAGAGAAGGGAAAAGAAATGAAAGGAAGAGAAAGACAGGGAAAGTAAAAGGGAATTAGAAGAGAAGAAGGAAGGGAAGGGAAGAGGCAAAGGAAGGGAATTGGGAAAGGAAGAGAAATACAGATTTAAGCATTAGGGAAGGGAAGTAGGAAGGGAAATGGGGAGAGAAGTGGGAAGGGGAAGCAAGGGAAAGCAAGGGAAGGGATCAGCTTAAGTATACCCTATAAGATACACAGAGATTGCAGATATCTACAAAATAATAATATAAAGATGTTGGGAAGGGAGGACATCATCTTTTTTCTGAGAAAAGTGAAGCATATGATTTGAGACTATTTAAAAAATAATTCAAAATATCCTAGTAATCAAAAATATATGATTCATTTTTAAAACCTTTTATTTATTACTGATTCTCAAATACCTCTCTTCTCTTATATAACTTTCCATCTCACTCAAAAAGTACATATATTCATTTCAGAGAAATTAAAAATTGTAGAAATAGTGGAAATTAAAACTGAAAAAAATTAAGTAAAATATACATAGCTGGAGAAAACTTTCAAATATAATCTCAAAGAAAAAAGAATAATTCAGAAGAAACAAAAAGGAATAATAGAAAATCATTTTAAGAGAATCAATTCAAATTGATTTTATTATTAATCATGCCCCAGATGATATAGATACACAGTGAAGGCAGTACATAATTATTACCCTTATGGAGTGTATAGTCTGAGGCGCAGAACATATCCATAAATAATTAGAATACATTATAAACGAATATTTGTGTTGCAAAGTACTACATGAGATATCATGGGGGGAGGGGATTAACAACAGAGAATCATGGGATCACACCAAAAGTGGGATATATTTTGGAGCAATTGGGGAAAGGTTCAGTTTAAGTTATGAATATAATCAGATAGAGTCTAGAAGAGATAATGGAACAATACTGTCATGTCTAGGACAGCATCATCTGTGAGTGTAAATAGTATGCAATGTAACATTTTTTTTTCTGAAAAATGCTTGAATTGTCCTAATAGAGCTGTCCTATAGTGTAACTTTGGCACTTTAGAGAGTACTGACTGGAGATGATAGTTGGGGTAATCAAAGTAGAGGTGAGAGTTGAAACCATGTAAATGATTGACTGCCAAGAGAAAGAGTACAAAAAAGAACCAAGAATTAACCTTGAGAAGCCATCATTATAATGAGATAAAAAGTAGAAATAGAGCAATGAAGGAAATAGAAAAGGAGCAGCTAAAAAAGGAGGAGAACAACAAAGGCAGGCTAACTTAGAAGTAAAGCTGAGAGAATATTCAAGAGGAGAGAAGGAATAAAAGTTTGAAATATTACATTCATGTCATGAGTCTAGGATTTAAATGAAATTAATTTATGTGGCCATTTAAAGGTTATTAGAGACCTTTGAAAGAGCCAGTCAAGTATATGGGTTGTAACTGAAACTAGATTGCACTGGTAAAGAGGAAGTGGTTAGTAGGGAAATAGAGACCCAAGTACATGGGGCAGCTACGTGGCACAGTGAGTAGAGCACTGGCCATGGGATCGGGAGGACCTGAGTTCAAATCCCACTTATTATCTGTGTGACCATGGGCAAGTCACTTAACTGCAATTGCCCCCCCCCAAAAGCAAAAAAAATTTGTAGTTAGAGATCCAAGTATAAATATTATTTTTTCTTACCTCCAATGATACAAAAATCATTTACAAAAACAAATAATTCCACTGCCCTTCTCAATAACTACCCCCTGCAACAAAGAGTAAAAGAAAAGAGAGAGAGAATTATTCAGAAAAATTGAATAGATCCAGTCTATCCATTACCATGAACAACATTATAATTCATATTTTCCAACTCTGCATAGAAAGGAAAAATTGTTCATTTTCTCAATCCTTTGTGGGAAAAATGTATTAAGGGATAGATAAATTCTGTCCAATCCCAGCTACCCATGACCACATCTCAATAGCATGAAATATATGCAAAAAATAAAAGAACAAGCAAGCAGAAAGGAAAAATTAAGACATCTAAGTAAGAAATAACTCATCAAACAAAAGCAAAGAATGAACGAATGAGTAAGCAAAAAAGAAGTCCTAACACAATGAATTCATATTAAGAAAAGAAATCTCCAGAAGAAATTAAAACAACAAACAATTCCCCTTTAAACAAACAAACAAACAATAACACTGTGAAATCTCATATTAGTGTGAAAAACTTAATAAAAGATTTGAAGTAAAGTATATGGAGGGGAACATAAGCTCTTAAAATATAAAAAGACAAACAAAATTATTGCCATCATACATATATGTAAATATATTGTATGTATGTGCATATATAGATACACAAATGTATACATATGTGTGTATATATACATAAACAATGTGTGCATGTGTATTTGTGTGTGTGTATAAGTTAAGATTTGGAGAACATTTTATATGTTAACTCATTTATTCCTCACATCAACCCTGGAAGGTAGGTACCCAGAGTTACCAAGTAATAGAGCTTATAAGAAAGTTAGTAAATTCTGTGCCAAGTTTTTCACTCTGGTATTCATGACTCCAATTTTTGTTCTCTATCCATTGTGCCAACCAGATGCCTTTAGTTTGGAGATAAAGTTAAAAAAATATAATGAAGCAATGAAAAATTGAGAAAGAAAATTATAGAATGGAAACATAATAGAAATAAGGTTTCTACATCCCAAAGAAATGAACTTTCAAGATGAAGGTCAATGAATCATCCTGGGGATCATGAACTTCTTAGAAAATCAGGATGAAGCAAAGACTGGGAAACTTCTACTTAAGGTGACTGAGAAAGTGCTGGCAAAATAACCCAACTCTCACACAAGCAGGATAATAAAGACATAAAAATGGTAGCAGATTAAACAATGACTAATACATCCAAAGAAAAACTAAACTGAAAAATAAAGTCAACTAAAATTCTGTAAACAGTATTAATGAGTCCTAGACAAAATAACAACAACAAACACAAACTTACAAGCATGTGTAGTAGTAATGAAATCTGAAGTTCTTTTTGTATTGCTAAGCTGAGAGATACTTAACACCTAGTTTCAAAATAAGCCTCTGTTAAAGAAACAGAAAGTATGAACCTCTGTTGCTGATGTAACAGGACAGGGACGGATAGGGGCAAGCAATACTGTGTATAAGGAAAAATGCTAGCTGGGAGACTCAGAACTTTTTGGGATAGGCTTCATGAAGGCAAAAGCAGCTGCTGCCAGGGAGGCTAAGGGAAAAGGTCTAGGATGGAGAGAATGATTTTTATTTTGGGAACCTGGGTGAAGTGTTTTTGATTCTGGGAACCAGGTGGAGCTTCTCCTGGGGATCTACCAGCTTTTCCTGGGAGCTGCTGAAGACTTCCAAGGACCAGCTAGAGTTGGCAAAACACTGAGGAAGCAGGATTGTCTTGCTGGTACTTTGCATGAACCTGTTGGTGGCTTTGTTAAGACTTGATTGCTCAGGAACAGAGACAATGAAGAATTTCAGGTGGACTGGATGCTGTGAGCTTCAGCATGGTGCAGGAACTGCATGGAGAGCTGGACAAGGAACTGGAAGCTGTCTGCCACTGAAACCAGGTGACAGTTTGGTGAATCCAGGAAGGATCTGGGACTAGTTCTTTATTAATTATAGTTATATATAGTTATAATTGAAAGTGATACATGTTAGAAGCCTTTCCAGCAAGATTAAGGATAAAGCAATGATATTCTTTATCCTTGCTGTTATTTGATATAGTTCAAGAAAGAGTAATTTATAAAATAATTATTAAAAATAGTTTATCAAAAACAGAGAAATTTAATAGCATCCACTGATAGCTTGTGTGTGTATGTGCGTGCACATGTGCATATATATGTGTGGGTATATAGAGGAGGGTCTGCAATAATTGTAAGCAGCAGGGCTATTAAAATAATAGGAATGGAATGCCTTCTAGTTTTACAGACTGAAGTTTTCAATGAAATATGGCAGTATAGTCATTCAGGGGAAAAACATTCAAGTTTATTTAATGCAGCAAAGGTAAATGGAAATGAAGTGGATAGTAGAGAAACTTTTACTGTAAGCATTGGTAGGTTCAATAGCTTTAAAAATGTAAGTCCAGGGGTGGCTAGGTAGTACAGTGAATTGAGAACTAGCCTTAGAGTTAGGAGGACCTGGTCACAGACACACTACACTGACAAGCTGTGTAACCTTGGACAAGTCACTTAACACAAATTGCCCTTTCTTCCCCCTCAAAAAAAAGGGGAAAAAATTGAGGCCAGGGCAATACCACTATTAGGTCTCTATCTCAAAGTGATCAAAGGAAAAGAAAAAGGGTCAAGATGTATAAAAAATATATAGTAACTCTATTTCATCCTAAATAATTGGAAATTGAAGGAATGTGCTTCAAATGAGGAATGACTAAGCAAGTTATGGTATATTATTCTTGTGATAGAATATTATTATGCTATAAGAAATGATGAGAGAGCTGGTTTCAGAAAATAATCTGGGAAAACATGAATTGATGTGAAGTGAAGTGGGCAGAACCAAGAGAATATTGTACAGAATAATAACAATATTGTAACAATGATCCACTGTGAAAGATACCAGCTACTCTGACCAATGAAATGATCCAACACAAATTTAAAGAATTTGTACTTCCAGAAAGAGCACTGATCGACTCTGATTACAGATTGGAGCAATTTTTTTAACTTTATTGTTCTTTTGGGGTTTTTGGCAATGTTCCTAACATGTAAATATGTTTTGCATGATTTCATTTGTACCATGGATATCATATTTCTTGCCTTCTCAATGTAGCAGGAAAGGAGACAGAGGGAGGGATAGAATTTGGAACTTACTCTTTTTTTAAGGACTAAAAAATTAAAGTCAATTGCATGATCTTAAAATTCTCAGGAAAGCAATCAATACAGGTGAAGATGCAGCCATGTAGAGTGACATTTTGCCAAACTATTAAAATATTAATTTTGAATACTTCCTGCCAAAGTAGATTGTTACAGAAGAAAAAAATGAAGGAAATCTTGCTTTTGTTTAACTAAAAATGACAATATTTGGGAATTGTTCAATTCCTACTTGCAAGACTTGATTATGTTCATTAGATCAATAGGTGTCTAAAGAACTTCAAAAAGATGATAAAAAGCAGGTAACATGCAAATGAAGTAGTTTACTCTCAATGCATTTAAAGATGTGTTCTGGAATGTAAAAGTCACAGAGCAAAAATATTTGGATGCTGACCCAAATGTCAATGGAAACATGCAAATTCACTGAGATGTAGAAAAATCTTTCTGTACCTAGATATTTAAATAAAGAGAAGAAAGTTACTAAGTACTAGGGAACTAAAACATTTTAAATGACAATAATAATGTCTTGGTCATATTGTCAAAGTAAGTTTATACTTAACATTTTGGGAATTTAATTTTTATTTTTAAAAAGAAATTTTCTTTATAAAACCACATTAATTTATAATAAACTTAAAAAACTATTTTAATTTGTTGTTGTTAATAAATAGATTTAAAATTATTTTAAATTTTCATTATACATTTCCATTGTACTGGAACCAATTAGTCTATTTTATATATAAATCAATGAACAAACATTTATTAAGTTCCTACTGTGTCCCAGGAACTGCTAATCTGAGGGGGATACAAAAAAAGGCAAACAATACTCCCTGCCCTCAAGAAGTACACAGTCTAATGGGGATACAATATGAAAACAAATCATACGCAGGATAAATTGGAAATAAATAACAGAGTGAAGGCACTAGAATTAAGATGGTTTGGGAAGACTTCCTGTAGGAGATATAATTTTATTTGGGCTTTAAGAGAAGCCGGTAGGCAAAAATGAGGAGAGAGAATGTTATAGGCATGGGGGATTGCCTGAGAAAATGCTTGGATCAGAGAGAAGTAGTGCCTTGTTCAGGGAACAGTCAGATGGCTAGTGTCACTGAATTGAAGAGAACATTCCATGGAATAAGCTATAAGAAGACTGGAAGAGTGAAAAGGAGTTAGATTTTGAATGAATTTGAATGCCAAAACATATATACATACACACAAACACACACATATACATACACATATGTGTATGTGTGTTTATATATGTATAGGTATACATATATGTGTATGTATGTATATGTATATATCTATGTGTGTGTGTGTGTGCGTATATTTAAATTTGATCTCAAAAGCAATAGGGAGTCGCAGAGGCTTACTGAATAAAGACCTGTAATTCAGGGAAAATATTTTGGTGTCTGAATGAAGGATGACTGGAGTGGGAAGAGACTTAAGGTAGGCAAACCACCAGCAGACCATTGTAATAGTCCAGGCATGAGGCGATAAGGACCTTTACCAGAATAGTAGCAATATCAGAGGAAATAATGGGACACATTTGAAAGGTGCTGCAAAAGCTGAAATCTATAGGCCTTGGCAACAGAATTGAACATGAAGGGATGTGAGGTGTAGAAGATGACATATAATCACAACTTAATAAATCGTAAAATGAAACAATATGGCAATTTGAATGTTGTTTGGAAAACTAAATGAGATGAGTGTTTATCACTTTTCAAATTTTAACATATTATATAAATATAATTTTTATTCTTTTTTGTTGTTATAACTGCACCATATAATATAATATAAGAAACATAATAATAAAATTGTTAAATTGTTTTGATCAGTCAGTTCCATGCCAATCAAATTGTCAAAGGGGGGTGGCTAGGTGGTGCAGTGAGTAGAGCACCGGCCCTGGAGTCAGGAGTACCCGAGTTCAAATCTGGCCTCAGACACTTAACACAAAAAACTAGCCGTGTGACCTTGGGCAAGTCACTTAACCCCAACTGCCCTCCAAAAAAAAGCAAAAAAAAAACTGTCAAAGGATTGCTTTATACATTTCATCTAAAGAGACAAGAGGTCAGAAATGTCAAAAAAATTAATACAAAAGTAGGTCTCAAATTAATATAAGCAATAAAACAATATACATACATATACGTATATGTATGTATCTATGTATTGGTGCATATATAAATACATATACATATGTATTTATGTACATATTTCAAAGAAAATACATATTTAATCTTAATATTTCAAGGAAAATACAGGTTCACAGATTATAAGAAACCTGGAATCTGGGAGACTTTTAAAGTGAGTTCAAATCTCCCCTCAGACACTTTCTAATTGTGTGGTCCTGGACAAGTCACTTCACTCTGTTTTGTCTCAGTTTACCCATCTGTAAAATGAATTGTAAAAGAAAATGCCAAACCACTCCCATATCTGTGCTCATCTCCCCCCGCCCCCATTTAAAAAAAAGTCATGAAGGGTCAGATACAACTGAACAACAATAACAATGCTATGGAAATTCAGAAGAAGTGACTTCTGGTTGGGAGTTTCAGGGAAGAAAGTCTCATAAAGGAGACTCATAAATTTTACCACCTGTAAAAATTCAAAGCATCTTTAAATTATTTGAAGGACACAGATATTCAATGTTTTGTAAAGTCCTTTCAATTGATTCTACATCTTTTTGTCCTGTAATGTTTTATGTATAGTAAAATATGAGTGTTTTGAAGAGAAAAGATGTTACAGAAAAAAAAAAAGATATGAACAGCGAAAACGCACATATTATTTCCGCGGAATGTTCTCTGGGCATGATTTTTTTTTAATCCCATGTAAAAGCTTTAAGTGAAAAAAAAAAAACTTTGCATTTTGGTGTTTCCCAGTGTTTCTTAAATTGTCATAAGTTTGAAAGCTTAAATTGACCATATAATTGTATATTCCTTGCAGATTCTTCCTTCTTAATATTCTGACGTTTTGTTTTATAATTGTCAATTTCTATACCCTCACAGTCATAGAATTATCCCTTATATAAGAGCAGATACTGCTCGGCTCCAATTTCTGTCTTTTTACTTTCAAAGCAAACAATTTTTATTTATACTTAAGTAGGTTTAAGAGATTAAAAATCCTCTTTCTGAAGTAAAATGTGATATATAATACACATGAATTACATTTTCTTAAGGACTTTCACTATCAAAATGTTGTATCATGCTGTTTTTAATGGCATGAGAAGATTTGTTAAATGTAAAACCGTAAGAAGAGTAATATACTGTGAAACAATGACTCAGTACTCTATTAATCCAGTAATTCGTTGGTTTTATAGTACAGGAAGGGAAATAAAAGAAAAGTATGAGTGACAATCTGATTTTGTTTTAAGAAAGGGATCCCTGTTATTCAACATGTCCTCTCTTCTGAAGAAAAGCCTACAGTTTGATTCAAAAAGGGGATAAGAGCAGGAAAGTACATGAAGGTGTTGATAGACTATGGTAAGCTTCATTGTTTCTTATTTTAGAAAGTACCACAGCCACCCCAACCTTTCATAACCACCCCCCTGATCAGTCAGTATCCATCAGTGTCAAGGCAAGATCCTCCAATAGCAAAAGATTATGACTCACTAAAGGCTCAGATGAAGGTAAGCATTTTTTTTAGCAATAAAGTATTTTAATTAAAGCATGTAGATTTTTAGGCATAATAACATCATAATATTGCATACTTACCAGACTATAGTATAGTGCAAACAATTTTATATGCCCTGGGAAACTAAAAAAAATCACGTGAGTTCACTTTACTACAATGTTCTGTTTATTGTGGTGACATGGACCTGAACCCATAATATCTTCAAGATATGCCTGTAATTAATTTTCATCAAGGAAGACAGCACAGTCAGAAGAGAAGCCCCGGTTATCACTTTTATTCCAGTTACGAATTCTTCGTCTCTATCACTTAAAAAATAGAACTTATGGGGAAAGTAAGTAATATCTCTTAAAAGTCCAGAAACTGTGGTTAGAGAAAAAAGCCAGAGAGTAACTGATTCAATCACCAAAAGGCAATGGTAGTATCACTACCCTGCCAAAACAAGAGAGTGCAGGTCATAATTTCACACTTGACTCAGTAAAGAAGCACCTCTCCCACTGAAAATTTGGCCACTATCTACACAGAAAGTAATAAGGGACTACAATGGATATGTCCTAGATGCAATTAAAATTGGGCTACCATGAAGAGAACTACAAGCCACTTTGATCTGGTTGAGAACCAAGAGCCTAGAAGAAATGCTCATTGAATTTCAGTTGATTTAGTAAAAATACTTATGAATTAAAATAAAAGAGCCAGGGATTTAGTGCCAGTTCTGCCATTGACTGACAGTCTGATTCTATCTAACTCTAAGATGTTATGACTCCATGATCCCTGCCTAGAAAGGCAGGGTATTATAGTGGATAGATTGTTGTATTTGGTTCCAATTTTATCTCTGCAGGAATAAAGAAAATTTATTTCATCCTCTTTGACCCTAGCTCACAGAATTATTTTAAACCTAAATAAGACAAAATTCACAAAACACTTGTAAAATATAAATATTAGTTACCAGAATGACTTTCAGCTGCTAATTTGATAATTAGATTTTTGACACTAGTAGGATTTCATTAAGTCTCAGAATAAACTGTTATCTTTCCACCAAACCAAGATAAATCTGAAAGGTATTTATTAGTCTTGCTTAGCATGTTTCTGTTTGCTTGGATCAAAATGTAGGTTCCCTGCTTCAAAGGGCTTCTCAAATAATCCTTTCATTTTCACACTATAGAGTCATATAAATGAGATATTGGTGATTTTTTTAAGTATCTTTATTTAGATGGTGCCAAGGTGACACCTTTTCTCTTGCTTTTTAGCGTTTATTGGAATTTGTCATTCTTCCTTTCTGAGATAACAAATTTAAAATCTAAAAATCCTATTTCTAAATATACAAACAAATAGAAAAGACCACAAGTCTGTCCATGATCTAGGGTAAGTCACTTAGTCATTTTTATACTCAGTGTTCTCATCTTTAAACTTAGCAATAGGATGAGATGATCTGAGGTCACGTCTTCTGCTCTATTCCTTCTGATGTTATCGGCCAACAAAGAGAGACGAAAAATGCTAGAGAGCAAGAAGATATAGTTCAGGAACTCATAGGGGATGGGTATTAAAGGTACTGCTAAAAGGATTAACCTTAGAAAGGATAAGGGCAAAATGTATAGGTTAAGTGAAAAAATACAATTACACATATGAAATGTATGCATATAGCATATAAACATAATGTGTATGTGTATGTGAATATACATATGTATAAATAGATAGATGTTAGGGCAGAAAACCTGGCATTTAAGAGCTAGAATTCATCTAGACCAGATCAATATGATTTTTCAAGATATATTCTACAGTAGGAGGCAAAATGAGAGAAGGAATACAGTAGAGATAATTGAAACTTGCACATCAACCTGATGTTCAAAGCAGAATTTTAATGAGTGTTAATGAGGATGACAAGTGTCTTGACCATAGTCTTTGGGGAAACATAGTATGGTTAAAACAGTTTGAGATTTAAGAATCAATAAATTTGGATGTCATCCTCTGTGCCAAATACTATTTGGGTGACATTATGCAACCACTTTGTCAATAAATATTTATTAAACACTTTCTGTGTGTTAGGCACTAGGGATACAAAAGGAATGATGAAATTATGTCTGTTTTCAGTGATTTTATATGTTATTAATGTAAGGAAGTCATTTAAGGGCCTTATATTTAAAAATGAAATGATTGGACTAGATTTTGTATAATTTTCCTTCTAACTCTAAATCTATCCTTCTTGGATCATGGTGTAGTATGAAAAATGTCAGATTACAACTCAAAGGACCAGAGTTAAAGTCTCAAGTCTTTTATTATATTTTTAATGAGTATTACTTAACCTTTTTTTAGCCTCTGAACAAATACTAGGATCAAAGTTAGGCAAGTACCCTCAAGGCATTTAATTTCTGGACAATGAAGTAGTCTAAGCTGATGGATTCTAAGTTATGGTAGGATCCAACAAATTGGAAGTAATGGACTCCTTTGAGGACTGGACTACAATTCCAGGACCTCCTTCGTGAAGCCATTTAATTTCTGGAAAAAGAAGGCTAAACCGAGCATTCCCAAATCATAGCCCTTCTTCAAGCTAAAACGTTTGTGGTAATCTCCCGAATTTACTTCATCTTCTGCCTCAAAATGGTAGTATCATTAAAAAAATCTATATTTCTATATATACACATATAAGTATTTTGCATGTGTGTATATACATATACATCTACATATCACACAGACATATATGTGTACATGTGATAGTTACTCCACAGTACTATAAGCCATAAATATAACTGACTCTTGCTTTACAATAAGTGAGACTGAGGGTAATTTCTAAAAACAAAACTTAATAATTTCAACTAGAAAGCAGTTTCAACTATAAGGTCATATCATTCCCAACATTTCTATTATAAATTGCATTCCTACATACATTAGGGTCTTACATATCTAATGGTGTTATTTAGAATTAGAAAGTACTTCAGAACAAAACAGGTTCGGTCAATCATGTATAATATGTTTTTAATAATATCTAACTGATTTCAGGCAGGAAGCATTTTCCCACTTTCTCCAGTGAAACAATAATATTAAGTCATAATTATTTAATGACAAGATTGGGACTAACCTAACACAGTAAGACCTAGAGAGTGCATAGGCTATGTATTTTACCTGCTTTTTTATATACTGGAATTATAGGAACATGTTAAATATTATTAGTGCTGATGCCTAGTTTTCATTCAGAAGATTAATCCATCTCTGCTGGCAAGACTCACTGCTTGAGGTAGATAAGCCAATATTGTGAAAAGACTTGGCTTTCCCTCATGACTGATGGCATTCTTTGATAACTGATGTTATTCCTTAATGACTGATGGTATTTGCTAATGATTCCATCCCCCACTGATTTCTCTCTGCCCCATTTGTGCATATAGTCTTTCCCACACAATTAGAATTTCATTGCATGTTTTCTCATTCTAATTACTGGTATAACATAACTGGGTACTTTATTAAATACTGTCAAAGTAGACAATAAACATTTAGTAACCACCTACTATGCATCATCCTTGTACTAAGCACTTAAGATACAAAGAGAAGTAATAGGCAGGCCCTGTCCTAGAGGAACACACGATTAAATAGGGTGAGTCATGTTCACTGATTTTTTTTCATATATGTAAGCAGTGTCCCCAGTTACATTTTACCTTCCTTATAGGAAGAAAATTGGTCTACTATTTAACTCTACTGTGCATGGAATCAAAAACACTATGAGGCACTTAGCTGGATATAAATACCTATGGAGATGATTTTCCAACTTTGCCACTTTCAACTTCCAGAAAGATAAGGTGTGTATGTGTGTTATTGGGAGAAGAGTATGAATACTCCATCTATCACTGAAAATACTGAATGCTCCCATTCATTTTGTGATTTGTTATGTCCCAGAACTTACTAAGCAGACATCTCTTGATAAATCTCTTCTAGCTTCAATAAGGAGGTCCTGGAATTGTAGTCCAGTCCTCAAAGGAGTCCATTACTTCCAATTGGTTGGATCCTACCATAACTTAGAATCCATCAGCTTAGACTATAATAATGTAGCTTCTCCTTCCTATAATGATGGCGCATTGGAAAAGGATTTAATCACAAAGTTTACACATATATTGTTAAGTCTATTCATGTGTACATTAAAAAACTACTGTTTTATCTCTTAAGAAAGCCAAGTTTTGGGGCGGCTAGGTGGCGCAGTGAAGGGGCGGCTAGGTGGCGCAGTGAATAGAGCACCGGCCCTGGAGTCAGGAGTACCTGAGTTCAAATCCGGCCTCAGACACTTAACACAAAAAACTAGCCGTGTGACCTTGGGCAAGTCACTTAACCCCAACTGCCCTCCAAAAAAAAAAAAAAGAAAGCCAAGTTTGTGTATCTTAATAAACTTAAAAATAACCACACATGACTAAAATCACTTTTTAAAATTGCTGACTACCATGTGCTTAATATAAATTACTGCAAATTGGTATACTTTTAAAGAATTTTTAAAGCTTCCTAGAGAGAAGATAAATAAGTGAAAAGAGAAAGTCAATCTACAACTATTAATAATTTTAAAAATTAAGGATTGTTCAAGGTAATGATGAAGTAAATTAAGTAAAGAAATGTTATAAAAGAATATAGAAGGTAGGTTACAGTGAGAATGAAAGGACAAGCAAAAGAAAAGGGAAAGATCTGGGTCAGAAAAATCAGGAAGAACTGAGAAATTCAACTAGGAAAAATAAAAAATGAAACAGGCAAATGGATAGAGACAATGAAAGAGAGAAAAGAAGACCCTTGTGGTCTATTTCAATTGGATGTAGTACAATTGTCTTGTTCACAATTGTCTTGTTCACAAGTAGATCACAATAAGGTATATTAAAATGACTTTTTTTCTTTTACCTTGAATTAAAGCAATCTAAGGCACAAAAGTAGGGGAATCTCAAATATTAAAGCATAACAAATTTTTGTTCCACAAAAATCTGCAAGACCTAGAAGAGGTGTAGTGGGTTTGTATTATTTTATTTTGGTTTTAAATGTTTAGTATATTAACTACTTAAATTCCTCCAATACTCAGGTTTTTAAATTGTTTCTAAGTCTTATTGTAGCTAGTTGTGAGAATTAGAGGATAAGGGGAGAAGAATAGAAGATATTTTTGCATAATTTGTTTATATATTTTTTAGTTTTCAACCTTCATTTCCACATGAATTTTAGCAAAAAATTTTCTCCTCATCTCTCCCCTACCCCTGAACCCATGATGACAAGCATACTGAATACCCCTTCCCCCAGTCTGCCCTTTCTTATATTCCCACCATCCCACTTACCCCATGTATTACCCTCATATAATTACCCCCTTACTTTCTTGTAGGGCAAGGTGGATTTCTATACCTCATTGCCTTGTATATATTATTTCCAGGTTGCATGTAAAAGCAATTTTTTAATATTTGTTTTTAAAATTTAAGTTTCAGATTCTCTCCCTTCTTACCTCCTCACCACCCCTCAGTGGGAATATGAGCAATTCAATATGAATTATACATGTACCACTGTGCAAAACATTTCCATAATAGTCATTTTGTGAAAGAGTAATTATGTTTCCCTCTATCCTTTCCTACCCCCTCCCCATTTATTCTATTTGCTCCTTTGTTCTTGTCCCCTTCAAAAGTGTTTGCTTCTAACTACCCTCTCCCCCAATGTGCCCTCCTTTCTATCACCTCCTCTTTTATCCCGTTCCCCCAACTTCCCTATAGTGTAAGATACCCAATTGAGTGTGTATATTATTCCTTCCTTAAGTCAAGTCCAATGAAAGTAAGGTTGACTCATTCCCTTTCACCTTCCTGCTCTGTTTATCCATTGTAATAGCTTTCTTTTGCCTCTTTTATATGAGATAATTTACTGTTTCTCCTTTTCCCAATATAATCCTCTCACCTCTTACTTTTATTCTTTAAATAGTGTCCCTTCATATTTAACTCACTCTGTGCCCTCAATGAAAACATAAACACACAAATATATGCACACACATATACCCACGTATACAGGTATACACTACATATATATGTATATATATATACATATATGTACATATAGTGTGTGTATACAAACACACATAGATATGTAAATATTCTCTTTAACTATCCTAATACTGAGAAGTCTCATGAGTTACAAATATTTTCTTTACATATAGGAATGAAAAGAGTTCAACTTTAATAAAGTCTTTGATTTCTCTTTCCTGATTACCTTTTCATGCTTCTCTTGATTCTTGAATTTGAAAGTTAAACTTTTTGTTCAGCTCAGGTCTTTGCATCAGTAATGTTTGAAAGCCCTCTATTTCATTGAATATCCATATTTTCCTCTGACTTATTATGCTGAGTTTTCCTGGGTTGGTGATTCTTGGTTTTAATCTTAGCTCCTTGATCTCCTGAATATCATATTACAAGGGCTTCAACCCCTTAAAGTAGAAGCTGCTAGATCTTGTGTTATGATGATTGTGTTACCACAATACTCAAATTGTTTAATCCTGACTACATGTAATACTTTTGTCTTGATCTGGGAACTCTGGAATTTGATTATCATACTCCTAGGAGTCTTCTTTTTAGGATCTTTTACAAGAGGCGATCAGTGAATCTTTTCAATTTCTATTTTAATCTCTGTTTCAAGAATATCATGGCATTTTTCCTTGAGAATTTCTTGAAAGATGATGCTTAGGCCCTTTTTTTACCATGGCTTTTAGGTAGTCCAATAATTTTTAAACTACATGTCCTGAATCTATTTTCCAGGTCAGTGGTTTTTCCAATGAGATATAACATATTGCCGGGTTTTTTTCTTTCTTTTTGATCTATTTTATAACATCTGCATTTCTCATGAAGTAATTAGCTTCCATTTTCTCCAATATAACTTTGAAGGAATTATTCCTTCAGTGAGGTTTTGAACTTCCTTTTCCATCTGGCTAATTTTGCTTTTTGTTTCAATATTTGTTATTAAAACTTGGATTTGCAGATTCTTTGCCTTCCTCCCTCCTCACCCACGCCCACTGGGAAGACATACAATTCAATAGAGGTTTTACATGTGTTGTTGTGCAAAATGTTTCCATAGTACTTATATTGGGAAAGTCTTGACAATATTTTCACCCCTCCTATCCCACCCCCCTCACTTATTCTATTGTCTGCTTTTGCCCTATCCCTTTTCCAACGTGTTTGTTTTTAACTACCCTCTCCTCCAATCAGTCCTCTCTCCAAATATCCCCCTCTTATCCCCTTCCCCCTACTTTTCTGTAGGGCAAGATACCCAACTAAGGGTGTACATTGTTCCCCCCTTAAGCCAAATCCAATGAGATTTAGGTAGACCCATTGCCTTTCACCTTCCTACTCTTCCCCTCCATTATAACAGTTTCACTTGCCTCTTTTATATGAGATAAGTCACCCTATTCTATCTCTACCTTTCTCCTTCTCCCAATATATTCCTCTCTCACCTCTTAATTTTACTTTTTTTGTATATCATCCCTTAATATTCAACTCATCCTGATACCTCTATGTATACATGTACACACATATACATACAAACACATATAAATTTATAAACACATACACACTACTATACATACATATGTATGTATGTATGACTATATACATGAGTATATATCTCATGAGTTACATTTATCATTTTTCCATGTAGGAATGTAAATAATTTAAGTACAATAATTTCCTTATGATTTATTTTTCCTGTTTACCTTCTCATGCTTCTCTTGCTTCTTCTATTTGAAAGTCAAATTATGTGTTCAGCTCTTTTTTTTTCATCAACAATGCTTTAAAGTTCTCTATTTCATTCAATGACCATATTTTCCCCTGAAGCATTATACTCGGTTTTTCTGGGTTGATGATTCTTGGTTTTAATCCTAGCTCTTTAACCTCCAGAATACCATATTCCAAGGCCTTTGATCCCTTAATGTAGAAGCTGCTAGATCTCATGTTACCCTGATCATGTTTCCACAGTACTCAAATAGTTTCTTTCTTACAGGTTTTAATAACTTCTCCTTGCCCTGGGAACTCAAGGATTTGGTTATAATATTCCTAGGAATTTTCTTTTTGAATCTTTTTAAAGTGGTGATTGGTGAATTTCTTCTATTTCTATTTTGCCCTCTTGTTCTAGAATATCAGCACAAATTTCCTTGGGAATTTCTTGAAGGATGATTTCTAAGCTCTTTTTTTATCATGGCTTTCTGGTAGTCCAATAATTTTCAAATTATCTCTCCTGAATCTATTTTCCAGGTCAGTGTTTTTTTTTTTCCAACGAGATATTTCACACTGCCTTCTATTTTTTTTTTCATTTGTTTGGGTCTTTTTAATAGTGTCTTGATTTCTCATAAAGTCATTAGCTTCCAATTGCTCCAGTATAATTTTGAAGGAGTTATTCTCTTCAGTGAGTTTTTGAAATTCCTTTTCCATTTGGGCATTTCAACATTTTAAGGCATTTTTCTCCTCATTGGCTTTTTGGACCTCTTTTGCTATTTGAGTTATTCTATTTCAAGGTCTCATTTTATTCAGTATTTTAGGGGCTCTCCTTTAACAAGCTATTGACTAGTTTTTCATGACTATCTTCCATCACTCCCATTTCTCTTCCTAATTTTTCCTCTAATTTCCTTACTTGTTTTTCACAAACCTGCTTAAGCTCCTACATGCCCTGCCAGAAATTCATATTTTTCTTGGAGTCATTTTTTGCAGGAGTTTTTATTTTGTTTTCTTCTGGTTCTTTGTTTTGATCACACCAAAGGATGGCTCTACAATTTGATTTTTATTCATCTGTATGCTCATCTTGTCAGCTAGTTACCTGACTTTTGAGCTCCTTGTATGGTAGAACTCTGCTTCCAGAGTAGACAGTGATGTGTCCCAAATTTCTTGGGTTTTGCACAGCTGTTGTTAGAATTTCTTCTAGGCATCTGCCTCAGAACTGGGAGGAGAAATCCCTCTCCATAACCTCGACAAGCTTTGCCAAACCAGCCCTCATAACCCGAGGACTGCAACCCAAGACTGTGACTCAGATCCAAGCAGGGCAAAGCAAGACAATCCTGCGTCAGCACCACCAAAGAGATGCCAATGTTTGACCTCTGATCAGCTGTTTGTTTCCCCCACCATCTGTGGGCCTGGAGCTCAGGAAGCAGTCACCACAGCAGCCCCTTCAGTCCTTGCCAGTCCTGAGGGCAGGGGCCAGAATGTATTCTTCTCTCCCCCAGATCTGACAGAGTTTCCACACTGACCTTTAACTTTCTCTTTGGAGTTTATGGGTTGAGAAGTCTGGAAGCCACTACAGATGCCAGGGATTCAGGTCCCTGAAGTCTGATCTAGCTGGTCTGTGCCTCTGCTCTGTGTTGGTGTGCACACATGTAGGACTGTGCTCCACTTGAGTCAGGTGCTATAGACCCTTCCTGTCATCCTGTCAGGCTGACTTCTGTGGGAGATTTGTTTCAATCTATCATCTTCCAGGTTGTGTAGCTCTAAAATTTTTTAGTCATTTTTACAGGAATTTCAGGTAACTGGAGCACAAGCTCAAGCAAGTTCCTTCTTTTACTCTGCAATCTACAAAGTGCTGTTAATCAATGTCTTTAATACTCTAGTATAAACAAGATAATAATGGTTGATTTCATCAAAATTTTTAGGCATTTTAAATTGCACTTACCAAAATAATGTGATGGTTATATATTTGAAATCAGAGTGAAAACTTCCTGAAGATTAGATATCTTACCACATCTTTGCTAAACTTTCTGTGACCATATTCTCTCTTCACAGAGTAAACACTTAATAGACCTTTGTTAAATTAAGATCTTTATATATTCATAGAACCTGTAAAATGTAAATCAATGAAGAGACTTAACAAAATATGTGGCAGTTTTAAAAATGAGATTGCATCTACCCCAGATATCACAGGAAAACTTTAATGACATGAATCTTATAATTCTAGACAACTTCACCTACTCATAACAAGACATCAAGCGCATCCAGTGCAAAGCCACCCTACAACTCCATAGAAACTGTGGGGAAATGTCACTTATAGGGTATGACTAAAGCATAGAAAACTACATGGACATAAAAGGCTGGGGTGATTATACACTATGTAGTTATAGGTATTTACAAATGAGTACATGAAATGAAAAAGGAAAACTATTATAAAGGACAAAGATTTATTGCAATGCCACTCTTTTGCTAGCCAATTAAAATTTCACACAGTAGATTCAGTGACTAAATATATAAGTAAAGATTATCCACCACGTATTTTTGGAAAGTAAACAATGTTACTGCAAATTATTTTAAGTACTCAAATTTTCACCTTAACTATGCAAATTTCCTTTTTCCCCCTCTTGTGAACCAGATAATGGCATGGATTCTTAAGTGACTAATTTGAATAATATCTGTCTTTAAATAATACTATATTGAGGCAGTTTTTCTGGGTTATATAATTGGACTGATTGTGTTTTCTGGAAATAAGCAATTATTATATCAATAAGCTTATACACATTGAACATAAATGTTAAATTATAATCATTGAGTAAAGGTTAAGAAAAGGTGCTAATAAACTTAAAGTTGACATTCAACACCTTTCCTTCCCCACGGTGAGTCTGAATACTTATCTACATGTTAATACCCAATTACAGTAGATAGGAATAAAACAGTAAAACAGAGAATGCAAAAGTAATGTCTGCCAGATATTAACTCTGTATTTATCACATAAGATATCCCTGCCTCTATGTTGCCAATGTACTCCCTATCAGTGATGCAAAGAATTCTTTCTACCATCAAGAAATGCTTCAATTCTACCAGAATAGAAGTCAATATTGGAACAGAATTGACCTAACATTGAAACAGTTAGTATTTCTATTACAAGTGTGATTTTTGTATTTTGTAAGGGAAGCATCTTCCCTTAAGAGGAATTTGGAAGTTCCTTAATTTTCACCCGGCCAATTCAATTGCTGAGTATATCAAACATATAAAAGTAAATTCTGCTACAAAAAGAGATTATTTTCCAATCTAGGCCCTTTTGAATTATGAATCTGTCTTTGTAAAACAATTCATTCAGAATAAATGACCACTACGTCATAGAGTAGAAAGTCCCTGGAATATATAATTCCTTTTGTCTTCTAATTCTTTTATCAGGCAGGAATACAAGTATTATTGCTCTCTATCACATCACATAAATTCAAAGTGCTGGATTTGAAAGTCTGATCAACTCCTACACATTAAGAAGCAACAGGTCTTCATAGTCACATTCCTCCTCCAAGCCTTCTTCTCCACCTCCCTCTCACAATTCCAGGTTTAGAGTAGAAAAGAACCTGCAGTGTTTATAAGAAAATATGCCTTCTGAAGAAAAGTAAAAGGGTGAAATGTGAGTCTTATATACGCATGCCTTTGCTTTAAAATGAGTTTGATTTCTTTATTTGCTCTGTTTGCTATTAAATCATGATTTAATAATTACACCCTAAGCTGTAGCCAGAAGGGGGATGTAGAAGAGGAGAAAAATGTCTAAAGATGGCCAGGAAATAATATAAGGGTCTTTGGCCCTACTAAATGATAGACATTTATTCAAAACCAGTGTTATGACATGGCTGCTATCTCATCAGTCATTATGGCATATTACTAACTTTGCTTTCACTTTAAGACTATGTCAGCTAATTTGGAGAGCAAAGGCTGCTTCTGAATAGCTGATCAAAATACTTTATTCTTTAGGCTCTTAATGTTGGCCTCCAGGGATAATTTCTAATGTAAGATTTTATTCATCTTCTCCAGAAAGAAGTATGGAAGTAAAATTAAAAAAATACACAGTGAGTTCAGAAACTGCCTTCATTCCGCAATTCAAATCACTAAACTAATACAAGGAAACACAAGTGAGAATTCAAGCAGATAAATGCAAAGGCTCCTGTACATGTTAGATAGTCATTTATTTATTTATAAGGTCTCATTACTGGAGATGTCAGTGTTTTATGTCTCTGCAATTATTACTTGTCAAATGACATGAATATACAAGTTGATATAATACAGACACAAAACACTGTATAAAAAATAAAATATGCATATATGTATGTATATCTACTATTATATATACACACATGTATGCATGTTGCAATACACATACTTTATTTTTTTTTATTAGCCAAGTGGTTTAACTGGAATAAGGAACTTTTATTGAGTCCTTTATTCTTTGCTTTGTCATATTAGCATCTTTCAGCAACAGTGATATGGGAGAAGTACCTGGAGAGGCAGTATCACACAATAGAATATATTGAAAGCTGGTCTCAGAGTTAGAGAGACCTAAGTTCTGCTTCTGACAGGCAGAAAGTCACACATACAGAGAGAGAGAGAGAGAGAGAGAGAGAGAGAGAGAGAGAGAGAGAGAGAGAAAGGGAGAAAGAGAGAGATTCCATAACCATTTGAGTTGAAAATTATTATTTTCAATAAAATCACCCTTCTTTTTATTGCCTTAGTTTTTCTCAGTTCTATCAAAAGATTAGTATAAGAGTTTGGCAGGAAAGGGTTCAAACTCTTAAGAATCCCACAGTATAGAATTTCCTTGTAAAAGTGGAAAATTCTACACCATTAGATACCATTAGGTTTATTAAAAACAATTGTTACTTATACAACTGCCAAATGTTTGCAGTCTCAGTCTTATACTACTTACTGGAATTTGCAATTCATCTGGCTAACAGGCTCAAAGTAAAATCCAAAAAATGACTTTTGAGAATCTCAGTTACAGCTGCTCCAGTGTAAGATTAAAAATATCTAACTTATTTATTTTCTTTAAATGATATATATAGTTCAGTAGTAGGCTAGCTCCTTATCTAGGGATTTCCTTTGGCAAAAAAAGTGATTTACACTGATTTCTGGTCATTCTTGGATGATTTATTTTATTTGAAGAATAGATTCATAAACGTACTGAGTAACTGCATAGAACTGAATATGGCACTGACCATTTAAGCACCTTATCCAGGGTCTTAGAGTTAGAATCAGAAGCAGGAGCTTCTTGTGCCACCTGTGTGAGGCCAGCTCTCAGTTTAATTGATTGTGAAATGCTACCTCTCCAGGCTCTTTTTCCAAACTACAAGTTACCAAGATGATACACTAAAGCCTAGGGAAAGGTCTTCACTGAGAACTCCTTATACCAGTGAAGTAATCAGGTTAGTAAAAGAAATCAGCATATAACTTCAGTGACATCTCATGAGAAACTCAGTTTCTTTCTAGTTCTTCCTTGCTTAGCCTGGGGCAGTTTCCAGCAATTTCAAATCCCATAGCTATTTTCACTTTTTATAAAAAACAAATATGTAGCACTGAGTTAAACTGTTAATGGAGGCACTTTCCTCCTTCTCTCTTCTATTCATTTTTAGATCACTGCCAAGAATATTCCCAATTCTTTCACTGTTTATGGGAGCTAATTTTGTTCACTTAGACTATTCAGTTACTCTATCTAAGAACAAGGTCAGGATATTTCCACTTAAAAGCAGTCAAGAAATCAAAAGCTTCATTTCTTTAAATGAATTGCCAGTCGAGAAACAATGAGGAAGATTTGTTTTATTTTTAGAGCAAAATATAAAAAAAGAATGGTAGAAGGAGAATATTCCTGGCAGAAATGAGACTTAGGCTTTAGTTGTGGCTTTGTAACTAAGTAGCTGTGTGTTCTTGAACATGTCCCTTCACCTGCAAGGGCTTCTTATGTAAAATGGAGACACAGATTGATATAATAGTATCATTAGATTAGAGGTTTACTCTGGAAAATATCACGTGTCAACTTTTAAGTTTTACAAAGTACCCTCTATACATTATCTATGTGATGTAAATGTGAAAATAAATTGAGAATTAGGAGAGAAGTTTTAGGATGATGATTATGATGATGATGATGTTATCTAGCATTTATGTAGTGCTCAAAGCTTCACAAAGCACTTTACATATATAGTCTCATTGACCCTCACAACAAATTTTGAACCCAGTACTATTATTATCCCCATTGTGAAGATGAAAGAACTGAGGGTGAAAGAGGTTGTGACTAACCCAGGTTCATACACCCCATACATGTGTGAGGCAGAATTTGAATTAATATCTGTATGACTACGAGTACAACCTTATCCTCTTTACCATCCATAATCCTTTAGATGTCATCTGGTCAAAGACATATTACTGATGAGAAAACCAAGGCTGGAAGAAGTTAAGTAAGTTGTACATAGTCAAACAATTAGTAGGTGCCAAAGATTAGACTTTAAACTAGGATCACTTAACTCCAAAACTGATTCTCTTTCTACTGTACCACACGGTTTTTTTTTAATTTTACAAAAACCTTGGAAGGTAGCTACTATATGAACTACCATCCTCATTTATTAGACAAATTGTTAACCAATTTGTCTGTGATGGTATAGTTATTATATGGGAGGCAATATTTAAATCTAGGTCTTATTCTCAGAAATTGAATAACTATCTATCACAATAAAAAGTAAGCTCCTTGAGGAAAGAATGATTTTGCCCTTTTCTTTGCATCCCAGCACATAATAGAAAGTATGACACACAGTAGTGCTTTATAAATGCTTATTGATTGATCAATTCTATGTCAAGCACTCTTTCTTTTATATTCCTTCCAGCTATGACATTTTGTATTTCTAAAATTCCATTTTCAGAAAACCGTTTCACCTTCTCTAACCCAGCTTCTCTTCATTGCTTTGTTTCCTATTTATGTAAAGCCTCATATTAATAATTAGGCAATGGTATTTCTCCAAGCCAAGAAATTCCATGGGCAGAAACTAACCACAGGAAAAAAAACCATGTGTATAGAATCTTTGGGGGGGGGGGAGGATGGAGGGTCTCAGTCTTAATAAGTGGCAGAACTAAGACTTGAACCTGTCTTTCTGATCTTTCAGTGATGTCTACAATGATTGAATGCATCACTTGGAATTGAGAAATAGCTACATTTCCTAAGTATCTCATGTATAGGATGCTGCATTAGAGGCTGACAGATACAAAATTAGCTTTAAGAGTTTATTCTTTAAGGTGCTGTAGATATGTCATCAAGATATTAGGTCAGGAAACACTCAATATTCCCTAACAATACTGAGTCTCCCCACAAAAGTAGTTCAGAACTATAAGGTACCAAAAGAAAATCTTTTTTTCAGATATATGTAATTGTAACGATAATTCATGTGTGTAGTACATTCAATTAAAAAACATAGAAATAAAAGCTCAGATGTAAAGTTTATACTTACTGTCATAACCTGTTAATTAATTTCATTACATTAATATTATTATGTTTAGGATGCTCTTTAAATAACAGCAGCATTCTATTACAAATTATGAAGAATTTACCTGTTGTGAATCTTCTTAAATTTCTTTAATAGCATATTGATGGTTTGCTTAAAAGGCAGGCTGAAAATAACAATATACATTTAATGAAGTTAATTGATACATTATGACAGTCAAATATATTTAAGCTTACTAGATATTTCAGATCCTTTAAGTGAGAATCACTTTGCCATGTAATACCTCCATTAGTTAACTAGGATCTGGAAATAACTAAGAAATAAATGCTGTTCCTTACTGATTACAATATCGTTAGTTACGATTCATGGTCGAAAGCCAAATTACAGCAGAAAATGCCTATATTTTCATGTTGTTTTTTAAAGGGAAACTCCTAAAGTTATTTTTTATCACCCTCAGTGGTTGCCACAGGACACTGAACACAATAGGCTTGCAATTTTTTTCTTAAATAAAGGAATAATAGTACTAATAATTATCAATTCTAATTGACCTATTTATTGATGAGAAGTTAATAATTTGTAGTGGATAGAATGCTGGATCTGAAATCAGAGGAATACTAAGTCCAAATCTCTCATTTCATACACTTACTATTTGTGCTACCATGAGAAAATAACACAAGTCATTCCCCAGTTGGTAAATGGTCAAAGGATATGAATAGATTTTTGAGATGAACAGT
Organism: Pseudocheirus occidentalis; assembly: GCA_028646575.1. Taxonomy (NCBI): domain Eukaryota; kingdom Metazoa; phylum Chordata; class Mammalia; order Diprotodontia; family Pseudocheiridae; genus Pseudocheirus; species Pseudocheirus occidentalis. The sequence goes on from CM053599.1 coordinate 202,774,812, forward strand.
TTCCAGGTGAAGAAATTAAAGGTATTTATACTCATATAAAAACAATTTCTAAATCATTATTGATTAGAAAAACGCAAAATGGGACAACCCTGAGGTACCACCTCACACCTATAAGATTGGCTAAAATGACTGAAAAGGTGAATGATAAACATTGGAGAAGATGTGGGAAAATCAGAACATTAAAGCACTGTTGGTATTATTTTGACTGATCTAACCATTCTGGAGATTGGATCTATGCACAGAGGGCTTCAAAACTGTGCATACCTTCTGATCCAGCAAAACCACTACTAGTCTGTATTCCAAAGTGAGCATAAAAAAAAAGGGGAAAGGATGTACATGCACAACAATGTTTATAGCAGCTCTTTTTGTGTTGGCAAAAATTGAAAATTGAGGAAATACCCATCACTTGGGGAATGGCTGAACAAGTTGTGGTATATGAATGTAATGGAATGTGACAGTGCTATAAGAAATAATGAGCGAGCAGATATCAGGAAAACCAGGAAGGCCTCACATTAAGAGATGCTACGTGAAGTGACCAGAACCAGGAGAACATTATACATGGCAACAGCAACATTGTGCCGTGATCAACTTTGATAGACTTAGCTGTTCTCAGCAATACAATGATCCAAGTCAGTTCTAATGGACTCATTATGTAAACTTTTGTCTATATCCAAGGAAAGAACTACGGAGTCTGAAAGCAGATTAAAGCATATTACTTTCCCTTTTTTTCTTTTTTTTCCCTTTCTTGTATTTTTTCCCTTTTGTTCTGATTCTTCTTTCACAACATGATTAATGTGGAAATATGTTTAATATGATTGTACAAAAATAACCTGTATCAGATTGTTTGCTGTCTTGGGGAGGGGAAAAGGAAGGGAGTGAGGGAGACAAAAATTGAAATTTAATTTCTTATACAAGCAAATGTTGAAAAACATTTTAAATGCAATTGGAAAAAAATTCTATTGAGTGGGAAAAATAGGTCATTTTCTTTGGTCCTTTATTAATTATATACATATCAATTAATTACTGCCTTCAGGCTTTATGTATATTGTTGCAAATATACATAACAACATCTTACATTTGTGTAACATTTCAATGTTTTCTTCCCAATAACACATTGGGGTATTAGCAGTCCTATTTTTCCCACTTTAAAGATGAAAAACTGAGACTCAGAGAGTCTAAAGTAGCTTTTTAAAAATAACACAAAAGCTCGTGTCTTTAGATCACATTGGAATCATGACTCAAATTCAGTGATCTTTCCATTGTACTGCACCATAGTAACATCATTCTCAAACTCCTAGATCAACAAAAGAAAGTTATGTAATTCTTGTCTCTGGCATCTAATATAGATGTGAGCAGAGTATGGCAAATGGTTCTTTAATTCTCTGAGAAAATGAGTCATATAACTCCAAGTAATCTTTTGCCATTTACAGTGATTTCCTGGTATTAATTCTCTGCACAACACCTGAAATAAAAACAAAGCCCTAATAAAAGCTAGGTATAAACCATATATTACAAAGAAAAAGATCGCTATTTTCATGAATTGTTCATTCCAGCCCAATTGGGTCATAGCGGGCTCTATATTGCCTTTTGAGAAAAACCATAGCATATTATAGCAAGCACAAACATATGCCACATGCACTTGGGCAATGATGTTTTGTCCATTAAATCTTGCCACTATTCATAGTTCAAAATGAATTAACAATGAAGAAATTGAAGAGGGAATTTGATTTTATTTATTGTTCTTGTATATGTTCTTTAATAAAATGCCTCTAACTGAAAACAATGTTTTTCTTCCCCATCTAATAATAGATCCTTCCTTACTTTTCTAGACTAAAGCAAAATGACATACAGGAAAAGAATTTGATAATATCACACATTTACAAATACTATACAGAGATATAAAAAGAAGCTTTTATATCATTTCTTTGAAAGCATCTGTGCTATGAAAGCTTACATTCTCACACGGGATACAACACATACATATATAAATAAATAGAGAAAAATAAAAAAATAAATAAAATAAATGTTAGGCATTTAAATTTAGCATAGTGAGGGAGTACTATTGTACCAGTGGCTGTAGGAATTACAAAAGGCTTCATATAGAAGGTTTGAGATATATCTCGCAGTATGGAAGTCAATGAGGAAGAATTGAGGGCAAATTGCCGTGTCAAAATGGAAGCTGGCTAGGGTAAATATGGAATCCAGAGATGAAGTATCATGGTTAAGGAACAGTGATTGTTTCATTTTTTTTTTGTCTTTGTATCATCAGTGGCTACCACAGTGTCAGGCACATTGTAGATACTTAATGCTTATTGATAAACTGAAATGCCACTCAAACAGTGGCAGAAGACAGTTACCCCACCCAAGGACTTTAATGTGAAATACTGAGCTGATAAGAATCACTGAAGCTGGATTTTGTAGAGTTTTGAAGACATCAAATGTTACTACATTTAAATTGGAGATGAAATAAAAATATGATTCAATGGATCCATAAAATCCCCAACATTCTAGCTTTTAACAGAAATAGCCATTAATTTTAGATTACTGGGATCCAGTATTAACTCTGGATCTTTGTTACCCTATGTTATATTGCATTATCAAAGAAATAATTGTATGGTCACAGAAACTTTGACTATTCTAGCATGCAATGTTCTAATCCTGTATGAAAAATTATTTTGGCTAACTTTTTACTTTTACCTCTAATATCACCACCCACTATATGCTTTTTCTTTCCTTCTTGCTATTTCACACTTGGGTCTTAAATTTCAGTGCTTTCTCCTTAATGTTCCTTTTCCCATTAATTTCCCTAAGCGAATAAACATATTATCAATAGCCAATATGCCATATATTTAGAAAGACAGCCTGAGAATTTACCATTCTGTAGAACTCGCTTCTGATAAAAATGAAAAGATAAATTCTCATAAAAGTCTGTCCTTTTAATGTAGAAATAAAAGGAGCAGCATTGTGAAACAGATTATCTTCATCAGCTTTTCTATAATGGTTCCCAAAAGGAAAACCCTAAAAGTCATTTTCTTTCAAGGTAATATTCAGCAAACAGCATATTAAGACAAATATTAGAGCATTAGTTGATTGGTGAGGTAGAGCATTCATTAGATATTATATTCATAAACATTAAATTTCACATAAAGCAGATGTTAAACTTTAAAATGTCCTACTACCTATTGTCTGTGATTAATTGAATGGTCATAAACATGTGTGCTACATCATACTGTTCTGTTACCGCGACATTAAGAAGAGTAGTTTCTCTCAGGGGTATAAAATGGAACCTGATATGAATGAGGTTAACTTTTAAATGGATATAAATTTCTTTCAAAAATGTGCTGTTTTATTATTGAATTCTAATTCTATATAAAAATACACTTAGTACAACACCAAAATTTTTCAACAATGCATAGAGAAAAAGGAATAAAGCATGTTAGCAAACCATAACAAGATGCTCATTTTTTTTGGCTTTTCTCTGAATTCTTTATCTCCTCTACTTTGCCTGCAAAGAAAAATACAGTAAGTTTGAATACTATTTCATTATTTTTAAATGTAGTAGATCAACAGTGATAGTAGTTAAGCTCATAATAAATGAATTAATGTTTGTTTGTTTGTTTGTTTTGTTTTCCCTATTAAATTATAAAAACTGAGTGAAGTCTTACCTCACTATTCATCCAGTCTTAGGGGCATCATTAGTATCCCACTAAACAAGTCCTAGAGCTTCATTTTTCAAAGGTAAAAAGAATAATTAAAATATTATAATAATTTCAAAACTAACAAAATGAGATCTTGTGGAATTTACCTATTTCAGCAACTTCAAAAGGCTCTTACTTCATATTACTATGTATAGTGATGCTTCTTTGTACAATATACCAAACTAGATAGGTAACTAATGAGTAGATTCCAATGTAATATTAATTGTCATTTAACATGACCTAAATATTTAGAGCCAATTATTCCAATCTTCTCACATTTTCAGTAGCTGTAATAAAAAAACTGACAAGCAAAATGTATAAAACTGCATAAAAATGCATAATATTTCTCATATAAAGGAAAATTTTAAATGGTGTTTTTTTTTAAGTTATGAAAAGTTTCTCACTATTATGGCAAAGGGCATCATGATCTCCTGGATATAACTAAATGCATTAGTATTATATTAAAAAAAAGTTAGCAACATTTCAATAGTATCTTTTCAATACTGATAGTACACACTGATTAATAAAAGTAGTAATATTTGTAGACACTAGAGGGAGTGGGTAAAAATAATTCAGCATTCAAATTTCACATGTGGTGTTCTTCAAATAGTTGCATATTTGTTACAAACAAAAACAAAACTATTTTTATATTTCTTTTGACAAAGAGATCCCAGTATGGGGAATCCCTAAGAAATAACAACATAAGCAAAAGATCCATGTATGTGTATATGTGTGTATTAGCAGTACTCCGTAGTACCAAAGATTTGAAAACAAATAGGCACATATGAATTTAGAATGAGCAAAAGCAAACAAAATTACGCACACTATAGTATATTAATATTTGTGTGTAGTAAGAAATGATACATGTGGAAAACTGAGAAAAATATGGGAAAATGTACAAAAACTATAGCAGATGGGGTGGCTAGGTGCAACGGTGAATAGAGCATTGACCCTGGTCAGGAGGACCTGAATTCAAATCTAGCCTCAGACACTTAACGTTTACTAGCCGTATGACCTTGGGCAAGTTACTTAACTCCAACTGCCCTGCCTTATCCTCAAAAACTAATGCAGAGAAAAACAGAAGCACATGAATAATAAAGAAAATGACAATTAGCTAATGTAAAAATTAGCCAATTAAAAGCATAATTAAATATAAATAAAAATTATAAATATAATTAAAGTATAAACATTTTAAGAACTACTTATGGTTCCAGAGAGCAAATAATGAAGTGTTATTTATTTCTACTATAGCAGAATATTGATGAAAGGCATCAGTTAAATGAAAGGCAACTAGTGGCACAATAGAGAGAAGACAAGACCTGGAAAAAGGAACACTTGAATTTATATCCAGTCTTACATGCTTGGACTATCTGTGTGCCTCAAGTTCCTCATCTACTAATAATAATAATTAGCATTTATTGGGGAGGCTAGGTGGTGCAGTGAATAGTGCACTGGCCCTGGAGTCAGGAGGACTTGAATTCAAATCCAGCCTCAGACATTTACCACTTTCTAGGATGTGACCTTGAGCAAGTCACTTAACCCCAATTGCCCTGCCCTCCCCCATCCAATAAGCAAATTAATAATAGTAATAATAGTAATCGTAATAATAATAATAATAATAATTTATGTAGTGCTACTATGTGATGGTTTTTATGCTAAATATCTTACAAATGTTACTTCCTTTGTTCCACAATATCCTGGGAGGGAGATGCTATTATTACCCTCATTTTACAATTGTGAAAAGCAGGGCAAACTGGTTAAATGACTAGTCCAGAGTCACACAGCTTTTAAGAGTCTGAGGCTGGATTTAAACTCAGGGCTTCCTAAATCCAAGCCCAGAATCCTATCCAGTGACACAGGGCTAATAACAACACTTACCTCTCAAGGTTGTTGGGAAGACAAAATGAGATACTTAGAAAGCGTTGGTAAAAATTTTTTGGAAGGGGGAAGGTAGGGTAATTGGGGTTAAGTGACGTGCCCAAGGTCACACTGATAGTTTGTGTGTGTGTGTGTGTGTGTTTGTGTGTGTGTGTGTGTGTGTGTGTGTGTGTGTGTGTTAAGTGTCTGAGGTCATATTTGAACTCAGGTCCTCCTGACTCCAGGACTGGTGCCCTATTCACTGCACCATCTAACTGCCCTACATTTTGTAAATCTTAAAGTACGACATATAAGTTATTATACACAAATGTGCATCAAAATTATACATTTTCTACTTTGTTTTATATTATTTGAAATATGTCATGATTAAGGGAGAAGATGAAAGGTATATATAGTAAAAAAAAAATCTATAGATTTCCTCTTCATTTTTTGTTATTATTGACATGTAAATTCATTAGTTGCATGGACCTAATGAGGGGAGAATCTTTATCAATATAGACCAATGACTTTTATGCTAGTTATTCTTAGAGTGGCTTGCCTATGGCTACAAAGTTAGTATGAGCAGAGCTTACATGTCTTTCTTACTCAATGGTAAGTATTTACTCCAGTCCACCACATAGCCTTTTCTTCATTATAAATTAATTGTGTTGACATGTTCCCTTTAGACATAATGAAAGTAGGTCATGTGGGATATGGTCAAAGCCACTGAAATGTAAAGGATGGGCATTTTCAAATTTTAAGGAAGCATTCCATACCTTGCAGGGAATCTAAAGCCTTGAAATACTAGTATATGAAAAGACTTGCAGAGACAATAACTAAAGTCTGGTGGGAAATGAATTTGAGGGATTTCTATCTCCTCTCAGCTAGTTCTCTGCCCTTTGTGATACAGCCCAATAACACTTGAGCTGGTCAAAAATTAAACAAAACAAACAAACAACAAAAACAAAAAGCAGGCAAGTCTGAAGCTACAAGTGGTGGAAACTACAGCTGCCCATTAAAGGGAAGAGCACTCATAATCTGGAGATTTGATCTATCTAGCAGACAAATCATGTCTTTTTGGGACCCAGACCACCTAATCTATGGATTGACCTATCCATTATGGATGCCAGATCCCATGACAATATTCATGAGGAGACTCTGGAGGGAGAAAGAGTATGAAGGCTTGTACTTCCAAAGTTATTATTTGTTTTGGCCACATGTAGACCTGTGCCTTACTGAGTTTATATTCTATATAAGTGCATTCCTACTTTTCTGAAAGATGCTGTGTGTATTTATAGGAATGTATATCCCACACATTAGGTGAAGGGGATGCTTTGTAACTTTTTTCTTCTTACAGTATTTCAATAAATGTCTAAAGTAAATTTTCTTAAGTTAACTGAATTTGTTTGCTGACTGTTCATAGGAAACACACTATTGGAGGCCTATGAAATATAGTATTAGGAATAGTTATTCATTCAGAGAGTACCCCTTAGAACCTGAGGTGACAACCACCAAGAGATGACCCAATCTATCCTTGTGAATGGCAATTCAAATTTTGAGGAAGAGTGAAGAGGGGTTGCTACACAATTTATTATTACAGGAAGGAACAATTTCCCTGGACTTAAGAAATGTAGCTCAACTACTTCTATAATTTTGACAATGAGCTTTATGTGAATAGATGTTGCATGTTTCAAAACCTGATATTTCTCAAATTTCAATTCCATGACATTTAGGCATCTTCCCTTGGAAGTTCCACCAAAATCAGTATTTGAAAGCTAAGTTCAATATGCTCCTCCTCATCCCACCCCCATACTTAATTCAAACTCCAGGCTTCTCTACTAATAGTGCAATCATCCTCCACTGATCCAAGTCTAAAACATCCATGCCATCTTTGTCTTCTCACTATGCCTTGATACCTGTAGGTCCAAATGACCAAGTACTTTGACTTTTCTTCATGATTCCAAAGACCTCTAAATCCTTCCCATATTTTTTTCCTTCTTCAACTCAAATCATTGCCATGTTCTTCTTTCCTCTCCAATATAAATTTTACATGCAAAAAGGAGAAGGAAAATGATTCTTTTGTTTCAATTCCCTTTAAACTACTTTTGTTCTTTCCTGTGTGTTCTTAAGATCTTTCTCCTAGGCGTTGATTAAAAAATATGAAAAAAAACATCTAGTTAACTGTACCTTGTTTGTGTGCCAATTCTCCTCATATCCATTCTAGTAGTCTTATTAGTTTTGTATGATCTTTTTACCCTAGACATAATGTATTCTTTCATATAACCTCATTTTTGTATTTCTCCTTCGATAACTTCCCTCATTTCTGCTCTTGCATTTATTTTTCAAATATAAGTTTCCACAAGATTTAGATACAAAGACTTATAAGCAAACAGGAACAACAAGGAATGGTTTACTCTACAGATTTATGGAGAATGGAAGAATTTATGACCAAACAAGAGATAGAGAGCATCACACAAAGCAAAATGGGGGGGGGGGGAGGTTGATTACATTAAATTAAAAAGTTTTTGTACAAAGTCAATGCAACCAAGATTGGCGGGGAAGAGGAAAACTGGGAAAGGATTTTTACAACCAGGGTCTCTGATAAAGGCCTCATTTCTAAAATAAAGAATTGAGTCAAATTTTATGTGAGTAAAAATTATTTAGGGTAAATAAACTCTAGAGGCAACAACTAGCACGTACTCTCCCCAAAGTCCCCCATAAAACCCAAATCATGTCACAAATCGATCTCTTGAGTGGAAGAACCCACAAAGCGATGAGGGATAAATAATTTTGCAGTCAAAGATAACTTAAAAATTTGGCAGGAAAGATCTATCCCAACAGGGTGATAGAAGAGCACAGATTAGTACAGGCTGACCAGTACTGTCCTGACTCCCGAAAATCAGTAGCTGGCCTTGGGAGCCACTGAATCAGTAGTTGCAGTGCTTGCTTCTGGAGTTCTCAGTGCACATATGGTAAAGCAGTTGAACAACTAGTAAGAAGGAGATTACAGGGGTCTCTTTGCAAGCACTGAGTCAGGATTCTATTGCTTTGCCTATACTTAAATATGATTCACAGTCGTGGGTGGCAGTTACAGGACTAGAAAAAGTACTTGCACATCACAACTTATGTCCATAGTGCAGCAGAAACCCTTGTCAAAGTTCCTGGGCAGAAAAATATGCTTGTGGTAACTCACAGACAAGAGGAAAGGTCAGGAGAGCAGTACACATGCTTCTCCTGAGATCATACCACCTTAGAACAACCAAAATTTACAGATCTCTAGAAGTATTTCTGAAAAGAGCTTCATAAAATACCTAAAGCCTGGGACACTATACCCACCACTCTGTAAGGGTAGCCTTACTTTAACAAAGAGGAAAAATTCAAGAAATAAGTTGGTAAAATGAGCAAATAGGAAAACAAATCTGACCATAGAAATTTAATAGGATGAAAAGGAAGATCAAAACATACATTCAGAAGAAGGTTTTAAAAAGTCAAAACTCCTATATTCAAAGTCTCCAAGAAAAATATGAATAACTTCAAGCCATGGAAGAGCTCAAAAAGGATTGTGAAAATCAAGTAAGAGAGGTAGAGGGAAAACTGGGAAGAAAAATAAGTAAGATACAAGAGTATCATGAAAAACGTGTCAAGAGCTTGTTAAAGGAGACACCAAAAAGTGAAGAAAATAACACCTTAAAAAAGAGACTAGATAAAATGAAAAAAAAAAGACATGCAAAAAAATCACTAAGGAAAAAGAAAAACTCCTTAAAATAGAATTGGTCAAATGGAAAAGGAAGCACAAAATTCATTGAAGAAAATAATTTCTTTTTTTGTTGTTGCTTTTAACCTTCTCCTTTAACTTTTTAAAATTAAGTTTTGTTTATGTTGAGTTTATGTCATTCATTTAAACAAGATTTTGAGTTACAATTTTTCTCCCTGTCTTTCCCCTACCCACCACCCCAAAACAACAATCCCACTGTATACCCCATAACCCAATCTGCTCTCTCCTATATCCTCCCCCATCACCCCTCTGACTTTCCAGTAGGGCAAGATGGATCTCCCTACTGTAGTGCCTATATTTCTTATTTCCCAGCTGCATCTAAATAATAATAATAATTATTATTATTATTATATTATTAATATATAAATGCATATTTTACATTTGATTTTGGAATTCTAACTTCTAGATTCTTTCCTTTCCTCCTTTGTCTCCTACCCCCACTGGAAAGACAAGCAATTCAATAGAGGCTGAATATGTCTTGTTATGCAGAACATCTCCACAATAGACATATTGTGAAAGCCTAACTATATTTCCCTCCTTCCTATCCCACCCTCCACTTGTTCTATTCTCTACTCTGTCCTTGTCCATTTGCATAAGTGTGTGCTTCTAATAACCCTCCACTACAACCTGCCCTCCCCTCCATCATCCTGCCTCTCATCCCCTTCCCCCCTACTCTCCTATAAGACAAGATACCCAATTTAGAGTGTATGTCATTCCTTCCCTAAGCCAAATTCAATGACAGTAAGGTTGACCCATTCCATTTTGCCCTCCAGTTCTTCCCCTCCAATATAACAGTTATCCCTTCCCTCTTCTATACGAGATGATTAACCCCATTCTGTCTTTCCATGTATCTTCTCATTCTATTCCTTTCCCACCTCTCAATTTCACTTTTTAAAATCTTATCCCTTCCTATTCAATTGATCCTGTGTTCTCTGTCTATATATACCTGAATACATATATACACACACACATATGTATTCATACACGTATATACCTTCCTACATAGACATATGTGTATGTATATGTGTGTGTGTGTATATATATACATACATACATATATATATATATATAAAATGTGTACACACACACACACACACACACACACTTATATTCCTTTCACCTGTCCTCATACTGACAAAAGTTTCATAAATTACAAGTATCATGTTTCCATGTTGGCATGTAAATATTTCAACTTTGATAAGTTCCTTATGGTTTCTTTTCCATGTTTATCTTCTCATGTTCTTGTATTGATTGTCAAATTTTCTATTCAGTTATGTTTTTTTCCTCAAGAATTCTTGAAATTCAACCTCATTGAATGACCATACTTTCCCCTGAAATATATATTCTGTTTGCTGAGTAAGTGATTCTTGGTTTTAATGCTAAATCCTGTGTTATACTGGTTGTGTTTCCACAGTATTCAAATTGTTTCTTCTTAGCAGTGTAATATTTTCTCCTTGATCTGGGGATTTGAGAATATGGCTATAACATTCCTAGGAGTTCTCTTTTGGGGATCTTTTTCAAGAGGTGATTGGTGAATTCCTTCAAGTTCCATTTTGTCCTCTGGTTCCAAAATATCCAAGCAATTATCCTTGGGAATTCAGTGAAGGATGATTTCTAGGTTCTTTTTCTTATCATGGATTTCAGGTAGTCCAAAAAATTTTAAATTATCTCTCCTGGATCGATTTTCCAGGTCAGTGTTTTTTTCAAGGAGATACTTCATATTGCCTTTTATTTCTTTTCATGTCTTTATATCTGTTTAATAGTATCTTGATTTTTCATAAATTCATTTGCTTCCATTTGCTCCACTCTGATTCTGAAGGAATTATTCTCTTCAGAAAGCTTTTAAGATTCTTTTTTCCATTTGGAAAATTTGACTTTTTAAGTAAATCTTCTCCTCGTTGGCTTTTTGGGCCTCTTTTGCCATTTGAATTAATCTATTTTTTATGATGTTACTTTCTTCAGTCAGTTTGTTTGCTCTGTTTTCATGATTTTCTTGCATCATTCTCATTTCTCTTCCAAATTTTTCCTCCACTTCTCTTATTTGATTTTCAAAAATTCTTCTTAGGCTCCTCTGTGGCCTGTAACCAGTATACATTTTTCTTGGAAGCTTTTGGTGCAGGAGTTCTGTGTTTTCAGGAGTTCTGAGTGAGTTGTCTTCCTCCCATTCCATGCTTTGATACTTTTTGTCCCCAGAAAAGGAATCTAAAGTTTGATTACTCTTCTTACTTTGCTTCCCTTGCGTGCTCATGTTGCCAGTCAATTACTTGACTTTTGGGATCTGTAGAAGTCTGCTTTCATGTGGGATTGCTTTGTCCCAAATTGCTGGGTTTTTTGCAGCTGTCAAATCTATTAGGAGGCCACAATCTCTGTAGCCCCCACCAGCTTTGGCTCACTGGTCATGAACCTAAGGCAAACACCCAAGAGCATGATCCCCATCTAGCCAGGTCAAGGGAAGAGCACTTAGACTCTGAATGTTGTAAATCCAAGAGAGATAATGTTAAAATTATTGCAATTCACAAAAGCCATGATCACAAAAAGAGTTTAGACATCATCTTTGAAGGAAACCCTGCCTTGATATTCTTGAATCAGAAGATAAGATAGAAATGGAAAGAATCCACGAATTGCCTACTGAAATTGATCCCCAAATGAAAACCCCCAGGAATTTTATAGCCAAATTCCAGAGCAACCTGGTCATGGAGAAAATGTTAAATGCACCCAGAAGGTAACAATTCAAGCATTGTGTAGATCCAGTCAGGATAACACAAGACTTAGTAGTTTATACACTAAAGGTCAGCTCATTGGAATATATTCTGGGAGGCAAAGGAGCTAAAATTACAACCAAGTATGACCAGCAAAATTGAGTATCACCCTTCAGGAAGGAAATGGATATTCGATGATATGGAAGACTTTCAAGCATTCATGATAAAATAACCAGAGATGAATAGAAAATTTTGCTTCCAAATACAAGACACAAGAGAAACAAAAAGGCAAATGAGAAATGGAAATCATAAGGTTCTTATGGTTGAATTGTTTACATTCCTAAATAAAAAAATTATATTTGTAACTTATAAGAACTTTCTCATTGTTACAACAATAAAAAAGTATATATGGAGAGAGGACAGGTGTGAATTGAATATGAAGGGAGGGTATCTTAAAAAAAAGTTAATTGTTGAGCGAGAAATGGACTTGGAGGAAGGGAAAGGGACAGGTAGAAAAAGAGTAATTTATCTCACATAAAATTATTTTACATTGGTTTTGATGATGAGGGATGTGAGAGGCACTGAGTGAACCTTAATTTTATCAGAATTGACCCAAAGAGGAAACAAAATATACATTTAATTGGGTATAGAAATATATCTTACCCTACAGGAAAGTGGGAGGGAAGGGTATAAGAGAAGTGGAGGGGGGTGATAAAAGGGAGGGCAGACTGAGAGAAAGCTAGTCAGAAACAAAACACTTTAAAGCATAGACAGAGTGAGTGGAAAGAGAATAGGATAATCAGAGAGAGATAGGATGGAGGGAAATACAGCTAGCAATAGGAATTGTGGGAAAAATAGTTGAAGTTCCTCTGAAAAAAAGTCTCATTTCTCAAACATGGAGAACTCAGTTAAGTTTATAAAAAAATGATCAAAAGATATAAACAGTTTTCAGTTGAAGTAATCAAAATCATCTATAGGCATATAAACATACACTAAATCACCACTGATTGGAGAAATGGAAATTAAAACAATTTTGAAGCACTAACACTTATTAGATTGGCTAGTAGGACAGAAATGGAAATTGACAAATGTTGGAGGGGATGTGGGAAAATTGAAACAGCAATGCACTGTTGGGAAAATTGTGAACTTTTCACTGTGAGCTCCATCTCTTCTGGAGAACACATTGAAATTATGTACAAATGAGTCTAAAACCATGTATACCCTTTGACCAAGCAACATCACTACTAGATCTATATTCCAGAAGAGCTTTTTTAAAAAACGAAAGGACATATATTCACAAAATATATTATTGCAGCTCATTTCTGGGGGACAAAGAATTAGAATTTGAGGGGATGCCCATCAATTGGGGAATAACTGAGCAAGTTGTATTATATGATTATAATGAAAAACTATTGTACTGTAAGAAATGATGAGCAGGATGCTCTCAGAAAATCCTGGAAAGCCTTGCATGGACAGACACAAAGTGAAATGTACTGCATACAAAGTAACAGCATTATTGTAAGATCATCAGCTGTGAAGGAGTGTGAGCTATTCTCAGAAATATAATGATCCAAGACAACTCTGAAGAACTTATGAGGAAAAAACACTATCCATCCCCAGAGAAGGAACGGATGGTGTCTAAATATAGATTGAAGCATAGGTTTTTTTTTTCTTTATTGTTCTTGAGGGTTTTTTTGTCTTTTGTTTACAACATGACTCTAACAGATATGTTTTACATGATTTCACATGTAATCATGTGTATATCAAATTGCTTTCCTTCTCAGTGAGGGGGTGAGAAGGAAGAAGTAAGGGAGAGAATTTGGAATTCAAGCTTATAAAAATAAATGTTAAAACTGTTTTTTCCATGTAACTGGGGAAAATAAAACACTGAAAAAAAGAACTAGAAGGAAGTAAGCAGAAGACAGTTCAAGGAACTTAATGTGTTTGTGTTTTCCCCTTCATTTGAGGGAATAATTAAAAAGTTATCAAGGTATAACCATTAAAAAACAGCTACCTGCAATGCTTACAGAGGTGGTGTTCATAAGGAATGTTACAACATTAAAGTTAAAGCAATAATTATCTTTAATAGAATATGTAACTGAATCAACTAATAAGATACAAAGTAAATAATATACTTAAATATGTTAAATATATTCAATTAAATGAATTAAATATACCTTGATTTTCCAGATTTTTTTCAGTTAAAATGAAATAGAAGTCAAATACAGAAAAGAGTAAGAACTTCATGAACAACCATGTGCAAAAAGAATGATTCATTTTAGCACATTTTAGTAAGAAGACAGATGGTTCACATTGAATCTTTTGCATTTATTTTGAATTTTTTACAAAAGCACTTCTGATATATTACATGAATCTTATTTCAATAAAGCAGCATTGAACAGTGCCATTTCTTCCCAATACTTTAGAATCTTTTGACCAATGACTGGGGGTGGGGGGTGTTAAAATTTGGAATCAACCACTTTCCAAGACTGGCTCTCACTTCCCAAACAATGAAGTAGCAATAAGTTTCTAAATGCTTTATGAAAGAAAAACTTAGAAAGCGTGTTGAATCTTGAAAAATGTATTGAAATTTGACAATGTAATTAGGATCACAGATTTAGAGCTGGAAAAGGTCATATAACACAATTCCCTTATTTTGTTGATTAGGAAAATAAAGCCCAGAGATAGCAGCTCATTTGTTCAAGGTCACTGTAGGAATAAATAGCAGAAGTGGATAATCTGAGGTCTCCTGATGAGACAGCAATCTTTCCACTGAACTGTTCCATATAACCTGAATTGCTTTTTATGTTCCTTTGACATGATCATCACCATATTCTGCATCAGATCACAATTATCTGGATATGAGTCTTCTATTTTTACACAATTCCTATTTTCAAGATATCAAATTTCTATGTAGAATAATACATTTATAAGTTTGCTAATATAGGGAAATTTTTTTTCTTGTTCTTCTAGCAACAATACTGAAAAGTAGGTATGAAATTATTATCTTGACTTTTCTAATGAGGAAAATAGGGCTTAAAATGTTTGTTTGAATTGATAATGTTAATAAAAGTATAAGATTTGATTACTGATTTCTTATATAATGGAGAGACTTATCAGTGAGGGCCCAGGCATTAGACCATGTTTTAATTTACTTGTCCTGTTGGGTTATATAGGGCATTCACAAATATTACATGACTGTTTCCAAGCCCAACATTTCAACTGGAATGCTTCCAGTCCTGTGTGTCATCATTTTTCAATTGTTCAGCTGTGTCCAACTCTATGTGACAACTTCCATGGGATTTTCTTCGCAAAGATACTGAAGTTTCTTTTGACATTTCATTCTCTATAATGTCCCCATTTTATAGATGAGGAGCTCAGGCAAATAATGGTTAAGTGACTTGCCCAAAGTTGAACAACTATTAAATGTCTGAGGCCAGATTTGAACTCAGATCTTCTTTACAAGCCTGATGATCTATCCACTGCATTATCTAATTGCCCTGGCAAGTCAGCTAATCATGCATAACAGAGGGGCTATAAGAGTGTGATGATGAAAAAAAAAATCTCCTAATTGGCTATAGATCTCAAATCATGAATAACTCATGAGGTACTGAGCTAGAATTAAATTTACATACAAATAGGATGACCCCAGTGATCTCTTTCTCTGTTTTCCTTCTTGTCAGTAAGGCAGGATTTCTGAAACTGACAGGGAAAAAGGTAGGCAGACGATCACATTGTCCCTCCTAGTTGCCATATGTCATTGAATACATGACCTTTCTCTCTCTCTCTCTCTCTCTCTCTCTCTCTCTATCTATCTATCTATCTATCTATCTATCTTTCTATCTCATCTTTCTTGATCTTAGGTAGAGGACAGAGCCAAGATGACAGAGTAAAAGAAGGAACTTGCTTCAGCTCCTGCTCCAACCATCTCTAATACTAGTATTAAAAAAAACTCTAAACAAATGTTAGAGCTACAGAACCAAACAACTGACAGAGAGAAACAAATCTCCCATTGAAGGCAGTCTGACAGGCTGACAGGAAGTGTCTATAACACCAGACTAGGAGCCAAGTTCAGTCCCATGCGAGCCACATGGGCTCAGACCCAGTGTGGCCAAGACCAGCACCACAGACCAGCCAGAGCAGAATTCAGGAGAGTGAATCACCAGCACCTGTAGTGGTTTCCAGACTTCTCAACCCATAAACACCAAAGAGAAAGTCAAAGGTCAGTAGGGATCTCTGTTGGAACTGGGTGAGGGAAGAGTGCCATCTGGCCTCTACTCTTGGAGCAACAGAGGCCCTGTGGCTACAGCTGCTGCTGTGTGGCTTCCTCAGGAGCTCATGGCCTGCAGATTATAGGAGGACCAAATGACCATTCAAAGGCTAATAATTTTTGCTTTAACTTGCTTGGATGCAGGTCACAATCTTGGACAATGGTCCTGGACTGAGAAACATCAGTGTGCCAAAGCTTGTGGGGACTACAAAGAAGATGTCCTACTCATAGCTCCAGCAAATGTGAAAATCCCAGAAGGTTCGGACACAGCTCTCTCTACTCTGGAAGCAGAGTTCTACCATAGTAAAGAGTTTAAAAGTTAAGCAATTGGCTGGCAAGATGAGCCAGCAGAGACTGCACAATCAGACCATAGAAACCTTTTTGGGGACATAAAGGATCAAAACATGGAATAGAAGAAGAAAACAAAGTCAAAATTCCTGCATCAAAAGCTTCCAAGAAAAATATGAACTGTTTACAGGCCATGGAGGAACTCAAGAAGGATTGTGAAAATCATGTAAGAGAAGTAGATGAAAAATTACCAAGAGAAATGAGAATGATACAAGAAAATTAGGAAAAGTGAGTCAGCAGCCTGCTAAAAGAGACACAAAAAATACTTAAGAAAATAACACCATAAAAAATAGACTAACTTAAATGGCAAAAGAAGCCCAAAAAACCAATGCAGAAAAGAATGCCTTAAAAAATTGGCTAGATGGAAAAGAAATTTCAAAATCTCACTGAAGAGAATAATTCCTTCAAAATTAGATTGGATGAAATGAAAGCTAATGACTTTATGAGAAATCAAGATACTATAAACAAATCCAATACCCATGTTAAGGATTCAGGAACAAAATCCCCTCAGTGGGACAGTCCTGGCAATAGGAATGCTTTTTCTCCAAAAATATATATATATTTTAAAAGCATTATAACATATCTACCATCCTCACCATTATCCCTACCTTATATCATGTAATCCTTCTAAATTATCTATCTAAGGCATTTTCAAACATAGCCAATGCATGAATTTCTTTAGCTTTTCTAAAATTATTAATTACATGATAGGATGTGTGTTGATATATATATATATACATATATATATATATATATATATACACGTAAAGGTGACTATGTACATATGCTGCATATAAGTGTATGAAGAAACATGCTTGCATATGTTTATGAAAAAAGGATAGAATGAAAGAATGAAGCTAAGAAAGAAGAGAGGGAATGAAGAAGGGATAGAGGGAGAAATGAAATATTTGTGAGCTGCCAGACTGTGCTCTAATTAAACGGATAAAAACCAAGACTAAGGATGAAAAAAATTCATAGCACTTGTATTAGCTTCTACACTCATAATGGATACCAATATAAGAAGTCTTAGTAAATAAATATCCAACTATGCAAAAGTTATATAAAAGAGACTATTCTGACTGGTAAACACACTATGAGCAATACTGTCTAATTAACAGTCTAAAATAAATAAAGGAAAAATGTTCATTCTTCTTCAGTGTATCATTTTTAAGGTATCCATAAAGAAGACTTTCCTGAATGAAGATCCTCCTCAGTGAGTCCCTGTAAATGTGCACAGGAATTAAATATATATTTGGACTACCACACAATGGCTTTTTTCCCTAATTGGATCCAATACTATTGGATTGAGTATCCATAGGATGGATGGTTGAAACATTAGCCACCAAAGTAGTGGCTCTGGGGCTACCTTTTTAAAACTATAGCTCATAATCTTCCACCAGGACCAGCATGCTTCCTGTTAATAATCAGTGAGTATACACAAATAACTTTTAGCAAAGGAATTTACAATAATGGTCGAGTAAATACAGTTGCTACAAAATATTCCCTAGTGCAATACTGACATTCATTCTCCCACAAATAAATATCTGGGAGAAGAGTAGGAACAAATTTAAAAGCACAATGGAAGTGAAATGCACATGTAGGAAATGCATGTGGCCAAAGAAACTCCTACCAATAGGGCTTCTGTATCACCCAGTATGAGATCAGAGCTGGATATCTTGCTCATCTGGGCTTGATCCACACAGGGCTAAGAATTTCTACCACATAAGTCACTACACTATATTCTTTGCCAGATGAAATGTCCCCTGCCAATAATAAGTGATGGGGATGAGAAGGGAAGGGGAGAGAAATCTTCTCCTCCCCCTCCAAATTGATGCCTCCAAATACGCTTTTTTCATATTCCACTTCTGTCCTTTTAATTAGAATTACCTCAAACTAACTAGCTGCCAGTAAAGTTTAGTTACTGAAAGTCAAGGAAAGACCTGTCTAATTTGTATTGGTAGTATTTGAACTGAAATTTGGCCAAGTGGGGTATGAGAATGGGAGGCCATTTCTGTCATAGGGATGATATGAATAAAGTCATGGAAAAGGGTGAATGGAAAACATGTTCCTGGTATGGTGACCAGTCCAGGGTGGCAAGATAAGGATGGAGTGGTCTAATAAAACCAGTTTGCAGAAAAAATTCAAAGCCAAATATTGAAGTTTGAAGTCAATTTGGTAGGCAGTAGATATTATTTATGAACCTCAGTTTTCATACTATCAAGGTAGAGGCTGGAAGACAGAAGACCCTATCAGCTTTGTATTTGTGATCTCTGTGCCTGATATATAGTAAGTACTTAATAGACACATGTTGATTAATTGGACTAATAAACTAATAATGGGTTCATTTTAATATTAAAATCTGAAATTTTTTGCTTTTTGAAAAAGGGGTAAATACTGTTTACAAAGAATGTCATAGAAATGGATGGAAAGATAGAAAGATGGATAGATGGATAAATGGAGAGAGAGAGAGAGACAGACATTATACTAAAATTAATTAGATAGTATATTCTGTCCTCATTGCAAAATGTTAAAAGAAAGAATATTATTTCCCTGATTCTTTGCAGAGGTGGAATTCTATGCATATAGTACTAGACAACAAAAGTTTTCCTTCTTTTTCCTAAATTGATTTCTCCCCCCACCCCCTTATTTTCTCTTTGTTATAAGGTATGGCTCGTTAAGGGTACGGTTATGTTTGGAAATGAAAGTGATATAAAAATAAAGCAAGAAAGATCTCTCTAAATATGCATTTGTTCTTCTGAATGCATGTTCTAAATGAGTGGGGAAAATCACCTTCCTTTTCAGAAGGATAGAAGTAAGAGACAATCTATTCTGTACTCTATCAGCATCAATTTGAGTCCTAAAATCCTGAAACATTTCTGCCATTTTTCAGAATCTGTCTCTGCTATTCGAAACTTAAATATAATTAATTCAAGAAATATCTGAATGGTCAAGGTCCTATACTGTCTTATTGGATATATTATAGTATGCTAATATTATGTAATGAGTGGTTAAAATCCTTCTTTAATTATCCTTGGATTTCTACCTTTGCAAAGTACTTTATAGCTGAAAGAATATAATTCAATAACAGTTAAAATAATCCAATGATTTTATTATTATTATTTCAATATTGAGTGGAATATCCTTTATAGTAGTTTTATTGCTACCTGAATTTTGAAAGGACTATTAAAATTGGTTCTATTAATTGTCTAAATGTATTATGGGGCTAGAATATGTTTAGACTCCAAACTCCAAACAACTTTTTTTTTAAGTCCTGAAATTGCAACAATTAACCTCTGGTATCCAAAGGAGGTGGGGAGCAACAAACATTTTCTTATTTTTTATTAATAACACATTGTAGATTTAGGAGTTATATCACTGTGTGCATTGGCAAAAATAAAGAAGTATGATTTCTATTGGCCTTTGATAATGTATCAAATTCCACTCAATAATTAAAAGGAGTTAACAATGTTCTACAGAATGCTTTCTGGAATTCACTTTGTCTAAAGCAAATAGGCAGTACAGTGCATAGAACATTAGGTTTACAGCTGGGATAGACCTGAGTTGAAATCTAACATCAGATACTTTCTGTGACCCTGGGAAAGTCACAGAACCTCTGTTTGCCTCAGTATGCTCAACTGCACAATGGGAAAAATAATGCTTACCTTCAGCAGGGTTGTTGTGAGTGTCAAATGGGTTCATAATTATAAATCACTTAGCATTTTGCCATAGTAAGTACTATATAAGTGTTGGGTATTTTGATTACCATCATTAATGTGACACATACGTGTCCAATTCATAGATGAATATGTACGTATAGTAATTAAACAAATTATAATAATCTTATAGAATTTTCCTGATGAAATGTTATAAAACTCCGAATGAATGACAGTGATTAAGAGGTTCCAAACAAAGAAACAAAAAACAACTTATAAAAATATCTTTATCAGTATGAGACATTTATTTCACATTGGTCCAAATAGACATAGATTGGGGCAGCTAGGTGGCACAGTGAATACAGCACTGACCCTGGAGTCAGGAGGACCTAAGTTCAAATCTGACCTCAGAAACAACACAAAAAAAAACTAGCTGTGTGACCTCAGGCAAGTCACTTAACCCCAACTGCCCTGCCCTTCCCCCTCCAAAAAGCAAAAACAACCACCCAAAAAATGAATTGATATAGATGATACTTATCTTCCAAAATCTGTGTTAAACAACAGCAAAATAGGTGTTCATTCATTATCATACACTTTTATAGAATTTCAAAACTGGAAGGGATCTCAGAAATCGTCTAATCCAATATTTCCTGGAACAAAGTCCTCTCTACAAAAAAAGCAATAAGAGGTATTTGAAGCCACTGACCTAAGGCCTGAAGTAATCACAAGCTCACTTTCCCTTGGGGTAGACCATTAAAGATGAATACTTTTCTTTTTGTGATCCCGAATTTACTTCTTTACAATTTCTACTCATTGTTGCTTGTTCTGCTTTTTGTGGTCAAAGAGAAAAAATCAAATCCTTCTTCCACATAGCATCTCTTCAAATTCTTTAATACAAACTGTCATTCCCAATGCCACATTCCAAGTCTTTTTTGCTCTATGAAAATTCATAAAAATAAACTTCAATGGTTGCTTTATTAAAAGCATTAGCCCTGCACTTTCTTAATAAAAGACTTCATGAATCACTGTTGTGTTTAATCAGCATATTTATCTGTCACTTACTAAATAATTTTACAATTGTGGTTATTAACTGTGTTAAAACTCAATTCAAGGTAAAAAATGTTGTGTGTGTGTGTGTTTAAAAGAGAATACATAGTCATGCTTGACCCCAGAAACACAAGAATATTAAGTGTACTTGTAAGGTAATCTCAGAGGAAAAACATGGCAGGTGATGGGTGGGGAGGGAAGGGTTGCAATCACCAAGAAAGGCCTTTTATAGCAGGTGGAATTTAAGCTGAATCTGAAAGGAAGCCGGGGAAGTCAGGAGGTGAAGGTAAAGAAGGAAAGCATCTGCTAGATTTTAATTGCACTGTTAAGAATATCGCCTGCATCTCTACAGTTGCTTTGAGAGAAAAAAAAAGAAAATAAATAAGCTTTCAAATGTAGTGAATGAGAATGAAAATATATTGTTGGAAGAGAAGAATGTCCAAAATGACTCTGATGAAGAGGTGCAGCATAATTTTTTTAAAACATAAAATTGAACATTTTAAAATGTAAAAATATCAAAATATAATAAGATTTTAATATGGTAGCCTTGTGTGTCTCCAGTAACACTCTATATTGAATCTTCATTTTGCCATATGTGATCTATATATGGTCATGATCTTCTCTTGGTAGCAGCATGCTACCAGATTCACATAAAATCATAAGATTTTAATTGGAAAATACTTAAGTGAGAGTTTCTTATAAATTGCTCATTTTACAAATGAACATGAGACTCAGAGGTTTACATTTACAAAACTTTATAAGTTGGATTATAACCAAAGTTATGAGGGAAAAAAAAGAAACTTGAGATGTCTAGTTTCTGTCTAATGGGTTTTCCACCATGCTATGCCATGTATATATTTTTTTCTTTAGAGCTCAAAACCAGAAGTTAGCTTGATCTCAATTTATCAAAAGTCCAGGACTGCCCGCATCTTTTCCCATGAATTGATCATACATCCAAAATGAGATTTGTCAGGGTAAAAATGGAATAATACAAGGAAGCTTTTTTCCCCTCCAAATCCCTTATCAGTCAATATATAGATTGTGCACAATTTAAATGAACTTTACAGATTTTTAAAAAAGGACTAACAACACTGTAAACTCATACAGTAATGTACTTGTATGTACATTGCTTTATATTAATTAAAATTTTGTCATTTTTTTTTCTTCCCAACATCATTATTGTCATCTTTATACTTCTGTAGCAACTTGGATCCTAAGAAATATCTAACAAAAAGGGACATATCAGATTTATATAGTTTTTTAAATTATAACATTTTATAGTGAAAGTATAGATTACCCTCCATAGAAGTCAAATAAAAGAATAATAAAGAAATGAATCACATCTTTCATTAAAGTCACTTGCAATTAAAAAAGGACATCCCAGTGTCTAACCCATCCATGTGCCAAACAGTTTTGCAACAGTAATGATGGGAAGAACACTTTGAAAAGCCAGGCCAGAATTATTTATTTATTTATTTGTTTGTTTGTTTGTTTGTTTGTTTATTTATTTATTTATTTATTTTTGGTTCATGAATAACATCAAAATCTCTTAGAGTTAGATTCCTCTTGTGATAATTTTCTTACTCAAAATAATAAAGTGAAGCACTAAGATAATATGATTCCAGAAATAGCTATATAAAAATAAAATATTTGGTATTAAAGGGATATCATTAAGGAGATTAAAACCAGATTTTCATGTCCATCTAACAGTCAAGAGGTGCACCTGTGCCAAATGAACACCAACAACCAGTCCAAACGGTCTTATTACCAAAGTTCTCATTATACCACTCAGCCAAGCAAGAGGGCAGAATTCCCTGCTTTATGACTTGCAGAGAAGGACATATAAACTGCAAATGGCTTATGTCAGACTGCTCTGGCACTATTTTTAAGGAACCAATATTTAGAAGAAATTCATCCTCGCAAATCTCTTAGTGGAAATGGATTATCCTACACCTGCTACAACTTAATGGTTTATATTTGCCCAAAATACTCTTGAGCTTCACATATATTTTCAACTTTAGACATGTAGAAAAACACTATTCAGATCAGCTGTTTTCTATTGCTCCCCTATGGCAATCCAAATGTAAGCCAGCCTCTAAGGCTCAACTAAAATCCTTCTTTCTTGTGGAAACTTCCCTTGAATACTCACTGATAGCCCTCTTGGGGAAATTCCCTATCTAGCAGTAATTTATTTGCTTGTATGGTTCAACATTGTTTTGTGTTAGTCTTGTTTTCTCACATTGAATATAAACCCCTTGAAGTTTATGCCTTCCATTTTTCTTTCACACACACGCCTCCCCCAGATATCTCACAGCAGAACTCAATAAGAAGTTCTTAATCTTTCACTTTTGAACTCTCATTCCTATTTGTTATTCCTAAGAACAGGCTCATCAAGAAATTATTAAACACAAAGTTCTGTTGTTATATGAGAGAGAACCTTATAATCTAATTTCATTATATAAGGATTTTTCAGGAATTAGATGTCATGTTAGAGAAATATTATTTAACCTTCTTGAATGTATGTAATAAGTCATGTTTTAGTAAGACAAGCATACTTAGAGGGCACCAGAAAGATTCAGACATTTTATAATCCTTTAATTCCTCAAAATAAAATTCTAAAATATAGAAAAGTTTCCATTTTTTCTCATCTGTCATTTATGAAGTCTGAAAGGAGTACTGAATTCCATCATAAATCACTCTTATGATAGCTATCTTAAATCTGGGGTTAGTTCTTAGTCATTTAAAAACACAGTGATAAATATGTTTACTACACTACTTGGATGCTTTTGATGACTTGACAAAAATCAGTTTGATTAGAAAACTATTAAGAAAACAAGATTAAATCATACTAATGTTGATGTGAGAGAGACATCAAACAAAACTTCATTTCCATGATCATAGCAGAAGGTTTGTATTGTGATAAAAAAAGAATATTTTAAAATAGTATATTTTAATTAAACTCAATGGAAAAGAAAATAAACAAATACCATATGGCAACTGGCACCCTGATCTATTCATGACCATTAAAAAAAATCCTGTTCTTTGTGAGTTAGAACTATTTACTAATCCATGTCAAAACATCTTCTGTTTCAAAACATGTCACTAATGTTGCAGAAATTCAAAGTCCAAATGTGACAGTGTACATTTAATATATACTAATTACAAGCTGGAAAGGCATCTTGATATAGTGGGATGAGAACATGTGACAGAGACAGGAAGACCTCGGTTCAAATGGATCATCTGACACATAGTGTCAGTGTAACCACAGGCAAGTTACAACTTGGCAATCCCTCAGGCAACTCAGACTATAAATTCTGGAGCTGCATATCTGTCACAGCTCCCTTCATCAATGAAAACACAGACTGGATAGAGAAAGGTATAATTTTCTAGGACATTTCTTGTGAATGTTTATGAATGATTATAGCAACATTTATTCTTTTTCACACTATATATGTCTAATATAGAAGTACAATAATTTAGTAAGTTTCCACGTACTCCATCAAAAATAAATTTAAACCAATGTTCAGTAGCATGTGCAGACTAACTTATAAAGATAGATTTTGGACAACTGAAAGATGTCATTGGGTAAACACATGCTCTGTAAATATGTTCTCAAAATAGTGACAGTTCATACTATATTTAATTAAAATGACCAATGTTTTAAAAGGTTAAAATATACAGTTTACCATGCAAACACTGTACAGTTTGGAATACAAACACGGAATTATAGATCCTAGTTTAACATTCAAAGTTTCAGCATCACACTGATAAATGTTATTAACAATGAGGGAGGGGGAGGATATTGGTAACCAATGAAAGCATCTATGCTTACTCGCCTTTCTTGCATTTCCTAAACATTGAATTATGAGATTCTATTCTTTCATAGATGTAACATTGGATCTATTTGTTTTCTTTTGTTTTCCCTGCGTCCTTCTATATATCTTTATTCTAAGGTAAGTTGCTTATGAGAAACTCATTATGTCAAGTGATCACCTTCAGACCACCGGCTGTCCAATTTTAAGAAGCAATTTTAGTTTAAATAAAGTGACCCCTATAGATGATGACTCTTGATCCCAAGACTGCCAAGACAGTTAGCTCATTTGAAATGGAGAGAGAGAGAGAGCAGGAGAGATAGAGAGAGACAGACAGACAGAGAGACAGAGACAGAGAGATAGAGAGACAGAGAGAGACAGAGACAGAGACAGAGAGACAGAAACAGAGACAGAGAGAGAAAGAGAGACAGAGAGAGACAGAGACAGAGAGAGACAGAGACAGAGACAGAGAGACAGAGACAGAGAGACAGACAGAGACAGACGGAGAGAGAGAGAGAGAAAGTCTGATTTACATAGATACATACATATATATGTAACACAAGACTCTAAAAGGTGTTTTTTTTTAAAGAACCAAAAGGTAGTTACAACTTTACTAGGCGTCTAGATTCCAATTGACCAAGAAGCAATGATTCAAATAGGAAGAAAATAATCTGTGCGGTTTGTTAAACAAAAAGCAGGTTGTGCAAAATAAGAAAGTAAAGAATTGTGTACAACTGAAAAGACGCATGGAATTATGATTGACTGTTTCTCTTATTTCAATCTTACTGTTGTGAAGACAGAAAAACATATTTGTTACTGCAGTTTTCCCAGATCCTCAGTAACACTGTAATAGCAAATGTTTACTCCATTAAACAGAAGTCTAATGAAAGGAATGTGTTCAAATTTTAATTTTTAAAAAAAGCTTTTTTCAAAAAAATAGGCCGCTAGAGATGTCGAATAAAACAAAAGAATGAACAGCATTTTCAAACGTAAAAATTCAACCTAAAACCTATCCATCTGTCATCTAGCAATATGAGGAAAAACGTACAAGTTTTATTCTTTCAGCTACAACAGCATTTGCCACTGGGGGGAAAATCATGGTAATTACACTTCTGTCTGCAGATTAACCTATAGGAACTGACACTTGCTACTGGCAAATTGAACCACGTTGATGAATGTGATGTTTTAACAGACTTGCGGGAAAGGAGGAGAGGGTGTAGACGGAGGAAATCTTTGTTTTGGCTATAACCCAAGTCCAGGAAAGAAGTGTGTGTGTGTGTGTGTGTGTGTGTGTGTGTGTGTGTGTGTGTGTGTGTGTGTGCTCGCGCGCGCGCGTGCGTGTGTGTTGGGGGTGAGAGGTAGCTTTTAGAGGCCAGATGCCAAAATCGGTCACAAATTTCCTCTCTTTGGTTTCCCTAATAGGATTAAATATCAGAGATAACACTCATTTGGTAGCTTACTCCCACCGTCTTCACCTTTTGAAGTTATCATTTTAGCTCTCAGTCAACCCTGTGATCAGAATCCTCTCTCTGAGAAGGAAACCGGGGGCGCCAATTAGGAAGCAGTGTAGCGGCAGCAGTAGCAGAGCCATGCCAGCTCTCTCTTCTCTGCTCCAAACCAAGCCAAACCAAGCCCCGCTAGCGGAGGCGGTCACCCGGCACCGCCCCGCCCAGCTCCTCTGTAACTCTGCACACTCCTCCATCTCCGAGCTGTGATGACTTTGGCTGTCTCAGACCTAAAGACGTTCTCCTTGCCTTCCCATAAGGATCAAATACAATCACTGAGAACAGGCAATAGAAATATTTTCCAGTACTACCCCACTCCAAGAAGCTAGTATTCAAGTTACAAGAACGTGCATACACACACACACACACACACACACACACACACACACACACACACACACTCCTTGTATTCCGATATGAATGTAAAGAATGGAGAGAGGGAGAGAGAAGACAGCGCACAGCGGGGGGAGTAGAGAGGTGTGGAGAACGAGTATGCTTCAAGAACTGACCGAGACCCTTTTGCTATATAGAGGGCTGGGATTCCTCTGTCCCAACCACTGCCTCCTTCTTTATGGCACAGGCTTGACCAGATCCTAGGAAAAAGAGCTGTACCTATTCCGACCTAGCCAGCCCTAGCCAAAAGCGCCTAATCTGCTTGTGCAGAAACAGCTCATGCTCCAGCACTGAGCCAGCGGACTTTCCAAATTAAAAAAAGGGATCGGATGACCGAGAAGGCGGAAGGAAAAGGAATATCATAAACCCTCTTCAATACCTCTGATTATTTCTATTCCAAGGCGAACCCAGCCCCCCACCCACTCCTCTCCACACACTAGCTCTCCTACACCTCCAACCACCAGGGCATAGAAACACTAGTTGATTTCTGACGATTAAAAAAAAAAAAGTGTAACAAGTCTCCGAAGAAGGAGCTGGAGTGAGGAAAGTGTCTGCGGGAGGCTCCTTAGTTGTTTCCCGGGAGTTTAGAAACCTACCAGTTCCCAGTGAAATTGGGTGCCCCGGATACTCAGAAGAACAGAAGAACGGGAAACAGCACTCCCTCTCCACCCGGTCGCCTCTCACCTCTTTAAGTTCCTTAGCCACGTCCTTCAAGTCCCCCAGGACTAATTCCAAATCCTCTACGATTATCTTGATCTGCTCCTTCACCTTGGTTTTGGAGGCTGCCGGTGGCCCCTCGTTTGGAGAGGAGGAGGAGGTGGTCCCCTTGGACTTGGCTGACATACTTTGGGGGCTGGGGCAGGTGGGCAGGGGAGGCAGGTCAGGATAGTTGACCGAACGGAAGCTGTATGCCCCTGTCTCTGGCTCCGGAGCCGCAGCCACCCTGCTCCCCCAACATGTTTGGCTCTTCCCGAACAGCGGGTCTCTGCGCTTCCCTCTCTGCCAGGCGGCCGCACTGTGGTGCTGCCATCAACTCCCAGAGAAACTGCACCTAGAGCGCCCGGGCTGCAGACTGGAGAACAGCGCGCCTGCGCCTGCCTGCCCGACACACCACTCTTGCACACGCACTCCCTCTTTCCCTCATGCAGGCACACACGGGAAGAAACACAGGGAGCTCAGGAGGGGAAGGAAGGGGCAACCCATCCCGCCTGGATCCGTTTCCCAAAACAACAGTGCGTGCTGATGTTTAGACACGTGGTACGATTTCGGGCTTCTAGTGTCTCACCACTGCCGTGATCTTTCTTCCTACCTTGGAGAACAAATTCAAATTAAGTCAGTAAAGATTTAATAATCTGTACTTTGCACTAAACACTATGTCTGCCCTGAAGATGCAACGATAACAAATACCCCAGGCTTTGCCTTCAAGAAGCTTATAATCAAAGGGGATTCACAAAAGTTAAGATACCAGTTATAATTTGATAGGGGCAAAAAGATATATATATATATAAAGATGATCTAGGAAAATTTGAAGAAGGGTCTTCCTACTGGCAGGATCGGGGATGGCATGATAGAGTTAATGAGTCCAAAGGCACCTAGGTGTCTTGAAAGAAGAGGATTTCAACAAGGGAACGAGGATGTCTGTGTCTTCTACGCCAACTGCTAAAGGGTGAGAGAAAGCCTCAGTTGATGAGTCCTAGTTTTAGAATAAAGATCTGGGTCTGAACCTGCCACCAGGCACTTTCTAGACCAGATAGCTACTAAACCAAGTTTACGTCTTTTTTTTTCTTTTTTTTTCTTTCTTTTTTGAATTTTAATTTATTTTCTTGGTTACATCATTCATTTCCACAAAGTTGTGAGTTACAGATTTTTCTCCCCTTTTTGCCCCTACCCCCCAGCCCAGAACATTGATCCCACTGTAAGGCC
>CM053599.1:202804291-202833411 GCA_028646575.1 Pseudocheirus occidentalis
TCCCCCCTACTCTCATGTGTGGCAAGATACCCAAGAGTTTATATCATACCTTCCCTAAGCCAAATTCAATGAGAGTAAGGTTGACCCTTTCCCTTTTGCCTACCTGTTCTTCCCCTCCATTATAATAGTTATCCCTTGCCTCTTCTGTATGGGATGATTAACCCCATTCTGTCTCTCCCTGTCTCCTCTCTTTCTAATCCTCTCCAACCTCAGAAATTCACCTTTTAAAGTATCATCCCTTCCTATTCAAATGATCCTTTGCCCTCTACGAACTTATAAAAACATATACTCAGATATGTATTCACTTGAATTATTTACCCTCCTATATGTGTAGGTATACATACATACATACACACACATCTATATACATCTATATGCATATATGTGTGTGTATATGTACACATTTGTATTCCCTTCACTTATCCTCATACTGAGAAAAGTTTCATAAGTTACTATTATCGTTTTTCCATATTGGCATGTAAACAGTTCAACTTTGATAAGTTCCTTGTGATTTCTTTCCCATGTTTCTCTTCTCATGCTTCTTGTGTTTGCCAAATTTTCTGTTCAGTTTTGGTTTTTCAGCAAGAATACTTGAAAGTCCTCCATCTCATGGAATCACCATATTTTCCCCTGGAACATTATATTTAATTTTGCTGGATAGGTGATTCTTGGTTTTAATCCTAGCTCCCTTGATCTCAAGAATATCATATTCCAGGCCCTTTGATCCCTCAATGTAGAAGCTGTCAGACCCTGGGTTATACTAATTGTGTTTCCACAGTATTCAAACTCCATCCTCTTGGAAGCCTGTAATATTTTCTCCTTGATCTGGGGACTCTAGAACCTTGCTATAACATTTCTAGGAGTTTTCTTTTAGGGGTCTTTTTCGAGAGGTGATTGGTGAATTCTTTCATATTCTATTTTGCCCTCTGATTTCTGTCAGAACCAAGAGTTCAGGGACACAAATGTGAAAAGCCACGCACAAGCAGCTTTCCAGTGGATGGCTGCTTTGAACAGCTTCCAAGGTTCTGAATGCATAGTAAATATTATGCAATGAAAAGGGCAAGAAGTTTAAGAAGCCCTGGTGTAGATCACCTTCCAAAACTATTTTAAAAACACACGAGTTTCCCTCTTCCAGTATAGTGTGAGCCCAGTAATAGTTTCTGGTATTAGCAGAGTTGGATTGCCTGGGCATGTAGGAATAGAAATTGTTCAATATTATTTATGGCTAGTTGCTGGAATGATACTCATTGTCAATAAATACCTAAAAGGAAGAATTAAAACACTTTGAACAATTTCAAGAAGTTAAGATCTTAGTGAAAGGGGAATAGCCAGTAAATGAGTTACGGGAGAATAAAATTAAAATGTTTAAAACTTTTTAAAAAGGACATCAAGAGATGTATCAACAAATGTCTAGTGCATGAACAGAAAAAATATCTGAGATTATCATAAGAGTATAAAAATTTGGCAGATGGAAAATACAAAAATACAAAAACAGCAACATTAGAAACAAACATGAATCTTATTCAAGTTAACGTTGCAGACTTTTAAGACAATTTCACAGGGTTATTTCATTCTAAATTTTACTTTTCATTATCAAACAATATTTCAATGCACAAAAGAAAATAAAAGAGTATTACATAGAAAATGGTCAACTCCTTTTATATAAAATTCCTTTGAAAGAAATGTAGTTTATCACAGCAGCAACAAAGCTATTCTGCTTGTCTGTACTTATTTCTGAACCTCTGCAGATCTTTCCATAATTTTCATATGTTTCATTGATGGACTTTTCTTATTTTTTCTCATTTTTTGTCTCTATTACTGTCCACCAACTTTCTCACTTTCTTCCCTCTTCCCAAATATAAGCCTGTCCCTGTAACAAACAAATATAGTCAAAGAAAACAAGCCATCATTATTGATGATATATGTACATATAGATAAAGGTTAATAATGCAGTTTTTGATATTATTGACACTCATTTTATTAAATCTAGATAATCATTAAAATAATAAATTGAACTCTAGTGTGTCAAGTTCACAATTTTCTGAGGTATAAATGTTCATACTGAAACTTTGACACTTGGCTGGCTCCAGCATAACCATTCATGTATGAAAACAAATATATGTATTTATCATGAAAAAGTATGTCTTATTTTGTATCTCTAAATATTTGTGTTTCTGCCAACATGAATGTTTAATCATTGCATTTATTAGATTTCTAGCATTTTTCAAATCTGTTTTGTTTTATATTACTGTCACACAACACACACACACAGTTTTACTCATATGATTGGTTATCAAATCAGAGCTTTTTTCAAATCTATCTGAATCCATCTCATTTATAATTTTATGATAAAATATTCCAGTAAATGAATACATCAAAATTTTCCCCTTTATTCCCTAATTTATGGATACTAACTTTGGTTATAGCAACACTTTATATCTAGGTTGTATATGTGTTTTCTTTTGATTATATCACTGAAGAATTGAAAGTTTTCTGGTCTCAAAAGTATCTCTGTAAATAGCTGCATATAACCTCTGTACACCTTCCTAACTGGAAGTAGAGTCGTACCTTGAAAAAGAATTAAAAAGTCACATAATTGACTGGGAAAATGAGCAAAGAGTGGGAAACAGCTGCAGATTATAGAATCTTCCTTTGGTGACAAAGATAAAAACATACAACCAGAAGAAGACAGTGAAGTCAAGGTTCTTACATTGAAAGACTCCAAGAAAAAATATGAATTGGTCTCAGGCCATGGAAGAGCTCAAAAAGGATTTTAAAAATCAAGTAAGAGATGTAGAGGAAAAACTGGGAATATAGAAAAGAATGATTCAAAAAAATAATAAGAAAAATGAGTCAACAGATTGCTAAATGAGATCTAAAATATTGAAGAAAATAACATCTTCAGAAATAGACTAACCTAAATGGCAAAAGAGGTCCAAAAAGCCAACAAGGAGAAGAACACCTTGATAAGCAGAAGTGATCAAAAGAAAAAGGTGGTCCAAAGATTTGTTGAAGAAAATAATTCCTTAAAAATTAGAATGTAGAAAATAGAAGCTAATGACTTTATGAAAAATCAAGATATTATAAAACAAAACAAAATTAAGAAAAAATATAAGAGAATGTGAAATATCTTACCGGAAAAACAACCCACATGGAAAATAAATCCAAGGAGAGACTTTAAAAATTATTTAATTACATGAAAGCTATGATAAAAAATAGCTTATGCATCATCTTTCAAGAAATTATCAAGAAATTTTCTAGAATCAGGGGACAAAATAGCAGTTGAAAGAATCTGTAAATCACCTCTTGACAGAGTTCCCAAAATGAAACTTCTAGGAACATTTTAACCACATTACAGAGTTCCCAGATCAAGGAGAAAATACTTCAAGCAGTCAGAAAGAAACAATTAAAGTATCATGGAAACACCATCAGGATAACCCAAGATTTAGCAGCTTCTACATTAAGGGATCGGAGGACTTGGAGCATGATATTCCAGAGGTCAAAGGAGCTAGGATCACAATCAAGAATTACCTACCTAGCAAAAAATAAGTATAATCCATCAGGAGAAAGTGGGAATTCAATGAAATAGAGGACTTTCAATCATTCTCCAAGACCAGAGCTGAATAGAAAATTTAATCTTCAAATACAAGACTCAAGAGAAGCATGAAAATATACTACACAGCTTCTCAGACCTTGCAATCGTATTGGATATCACCATTTTTATTTCCTTTCCTGTAATGGTAATGGAAATTTGAAGACCTTCCCTGCTTTGAAAATAAATTCTGCCCCCTAATAGGCTTAATGTAGTCACCTGGAGCCTGTGGTGGGAGAAGATTGTTGAAGGGTGGAATAGAGCCTGCAATAGCATGGGAGTCAGAGCCAGACAGATGATTGGAGTGACAGGAAGTTCAGGCAAAGGGTTAGTCAGGTTTCTAAGTAGATATTGATCTTATATTGGTTTGTGGAAAAATGAAAGGATGCTGTGGCTCTCTGTGTTGTTTTGGATTATTAATTTCTTTGCTTGTATGATGGATGCAGGTTACCAGTTTTGAGATTTGGTTTTCTGGTGTCTGAAAAAAATGCTTCACTTTTATCTTTTATATGGAGAGTCTACCATATTTTGTGATCAAACATAATATTGAAATATTTATTGTCATGGTCACTTCTGTAAATATTCCATTGGCACTATAGTTGTACATTTTTTTGGAGAAATGCTTGCTTTTTATCATAGCATCCACCAGAATTCCAGTGTTGCAAAACTTTGATCTTTTTGGTTGTTCAGTAATGTCAGTTATGTCCAACTCTTTGTGACCTTAACAAAAACTTTCATATTATTAACAAAGATACTGGAGTGATTTGCCATTTAGTTCATTTTACAGACGAGGAAACTGAGGCAAGCAAGGTAAAATGACTTGCCCAGAGTCACTCTGCTTAATGTTTGAGACAATATTTAAACTCAATTCCTCCTGATTCCAGGGATGACTTTCTATCCATTGTGAGAAACCAGCTGCTCTTATCATGACATCCCCAAAATGAAAGTCCAAGAAGTTTCTCGTGTAGTCAAAAGTTTAAGTAAACAGAAATATCTTTTGGACATTTGAGGATGTCATCAAAAGAAAGTAATGTGATCTAATATAAAGAAGCTAATGCAAAGGTCACAGTAAAGTAACTTTGAACTACCTCAAGATAGTATTTTGTGCCCTGTCTGACAGATGTAGAGTATAGTATTTCTGCACTTCCCTTAAACATTTAAAATATCTTGCAGCATCATTGTGGGTTCTATGCAGCATCCAGTTTGGATATCATATAATGGGAATCTGAAGCTCTTTCCTGCTCCTTGCCCCTTTGCTTAAGTGGCTCTGAGAATGTTCACATGGAGCCCGTGGTGAGAAGCTTGGTTTTTTTTTTTTGGAGGAATGGCCACACTTTATTGCTTTGTAATTGGACAGTGTGTCAAGACGGCTGACCCAGGAGAACCCTATATATACCCCCTCATGTGAGGCTTTGCTTTGGGGCTCACTTTGAGAAGAGTTGTGTGATTTGACCAGATGAGACTCTGGGAAGCCCTTGAGACCCCTGGCTTTGAAAAACCCAGATGCTGGTGCTTCTCTCTTTGGTAACTTGAATAGGTCATGGATGTGATGGTCGGATGGTTGGAAGCCCATCTGCTGATCTGTTTCTTGGTCTGTTTGTAACTTGTGCTTGTAACTTGGGTTTGTATTCTCTGGAGTTCAGGGTGCTTTTCCCCCTGAACTAGGTAAATGATATGTTTGTTTGATTAAAGAAAGATTGCTAACCCATTTGGAGTTTCTTTCCTTTAGTAAAGCAGATCTAAGAACCTGTGCTAGCAGCCTCCCTAGGTATGCTACGGTGCTTGCTGATACATATCATGATGCTGTATCTTGGCAAAGAAGACACAAATAATAGCTGCCTTATTGCAGAGTCAAATTTGCCTATGGAGACTGTGCACTCATTGGTTCTCCTAGAGGAAGTAGAGACAGAAAGGGCATCCTTCACTAACTCTCCCAAGTTGAGAATTGTCCTACTATTCCAAAGGACTCCCAAAGAAAAATGTTAGCGACCTCTAGAGAAAGAACTGATGGAGTCTGAATGCAGTTCAAAGCATAATATTTTTCACTTTATTTTGTGGTGTGTGTGTGTGTGTGTGTGTGTGTGTGTGTGTGTGTGTGTGTGTGTACGGTAGGGGATTCAGTCTTTTCTTTCAAAGCATGACTAATACAGAAATGTGTTTTTGCATGGCTGCATATGTATGACCTATGTCAGGTTGCTTGCTGTCTTAGGAGGGGAGAAGGAGGGAGAGAGATAATTCAGAATGCAAAGCTTTAGAAAGTGAATGTTTAAATTAGTTTTTACATTCAATTGGGAAAAATATAATATTATTTGTAAAATATATAAATCTGGAAAAAACAATGAACAGTGTTGAAAGGTTTATGGAAAGAAAGATCCATTCATCAAATGCTGGCAGAATTATGGATTGATCCATTCTTTCTGTAAAAAACTTTCAAATATGCTAATTCAGCAGCTTATTCATTAATTCTACTTTTGTGCATTTATACCAAAGAATTCAATGTCAAAGGTCTTATAATTATAAACATGTTTGTAGCAGTGTTTTTCACTTAAAAATAAATTTATGATTGCTTAATAAATGAATTCCCATTATTTTGGGAAGAGCTAAACCAATTGTGCCACACAAATTGATTTCATACACACACAAATATAAACACACACACATATATATACATATTTATAAAATTTTAAGGTTATAGTAATCTCCTTTGTCTTTATATCAGTAATTTCTTAATATTCTTCTTCCTCAGCCAGTGAATATTCCCTTATTAAAGAGACAATTTAAAGAAAATCTCCAACATAGTGATCCTGCCTAAAAGGTTACACAACATTTTACACCAATCATCTCACACTTATTTAAATTAAAAAATATATTTCATCATTTTTTCCCTTGAATAAAAAATAATCATTTCAATTATATTGTATATGGCTTTATCTTTTAGTTTATTTAAATTTGATTATTGTAGTCACAAAGACTGGTTCTGCTCCTTTTACTCTGCTTCAGTTCGTACAAGTTTTTCATTTGTGGGGTATCATTTGGGGAAGACCATAAAACACAGTAATAAGTGAAAAGCCATAAAACAATAAACTCTGTGAAAGATGGAAACTTGAACATGGGGACCTCTTAAAAACCAAAACTTAGATACTGACTACAGTAACTCATAACTTAATATATATCATGACTGGTACATCATCAACACACAAGTTGTGTTTGAGCATAATATTGGCTTAACACCCAAACTCAATACCAAGTAGAAAACAACAATAACAACAAAATCCATCAATTGTTATTGATGCACTCTCCAACTCCTCCTTCCTTTATCTGTTTGCTGTAATTACCAAGGGGATTTATGGGGTTCTTTGTAGGGATCCACTGAACTGTCTGCCTACTGCTCCAGAACGAAGATTGCCCCTGTTTTGCAAGTATTCATAATGATTGATTAAACTACAATCTATAATCAATTTGGAAAGGCTTGTCCTCTTAACTTTGGTATCAGAAGAACACCCCACAGGTATGGTGGAGGTACAGGGTTCCCCAGACAGGAGAGTAACACATTATATTTTATATTACATTTCATGAATATATCATGGTAAATTTAGTCATGCCCAATCATTTTCGTTGTTTTTGTACGCTTCAGTTCTGTTGTTGTGGTTAACTTTATGACTCCATGGATCACAGCACTTCCTTCTATCCTCCATTATTTCCCAAAGTTTGTCCAACCTCATGATCATTGCTTCCATGAGACCATATATACATGTAATCCTCCACTGTCTCTTCCTTTGCCCTCAATCTTTCCCAACATTTGAATCTTTTCCAATTAGTACCATCTACTCATTATGTGGCAAAAGTATTTAAACTTCTGTATTTGTCCTTCAAGTGAACATTCTGAATTAATTCCTTAAAGTATTAAATAATTTTATCTCCTTGCTGTTCAAGGATTTTCAAAAGTATTCTCAAGCCTCACAATTGAAATAATTAAGTCTGTGGCAGTCAGTTTTCCTTAAAATACTACTCTCACAGCCACACATTACTACTGGAAAAACCATAGCTTTGACTATATGGACCTTTGTGGGCAAGGATGTCACTACTTTTAAGTACGCTATCCAGATTTGCCATAGTTCTCCTGCCCCCTCCTCCCCTCGCTTTAGTCACCATCTGCACTGATTTTTGAGTTCAAGAATATAAAATTTGACACTGTTTCCATTTCTTCTCCCTCTATATGCTAGAATGTGATGGGACTAGTTGCCATGATCTTAGATTTTTAGGTGGATTTTTGTTATTGTTTTGTTTCTTTAATGTTATGATTCAAGCTGAAATTTGCACTCTTTTACTTTCATCAAAACATTTCTCAACTTTTCAATACTTTTTAATCAGAGATTGCTGATATTTTTTGTCTGCACATCTAAGATTGTTGATATTATTCCCTGTAACCTTAATTCCAGCTTTTTATTTTTCCAGCCTGAAATTTTGCAAGATATACGTTGCATATAACTTAAATAAATAAGGCAAAAATTCACAGGATTGCTTTTGTACTCCTTTCCCAGTCTTAAGTCAACCAGTAGTTCCATGTTCATATCCACTTTATTTAAAATTATGTTTTTTCCCTACCATAAAAATGTTAATATTTATTTTATATGAGATCATTATTTATAATGCAGGCCTCCTTGGTCATCTATGACTGGGAGCATTATTGTTGAATCAATGGACATGAACTATTTATTTAGTGGTTATTGGCTCATACTTCCAAATTATTTCCCAATAATGTTTGATCAAAGCATAACTCTCATAGATCTTTGAACATTGGCAATTTTGTCCATTTTGTCCCTCTTTGATTTTATTGGCTGAGATGAAAACTCAGAGGTTTAGTTTGCATTTCTCTTATTTAAAATTTCACATTATTATCAATGATCTGTAATTCTTTTTAAAACTGTTGATGATTAATTACTAGAAACTAGATCTTTGTGTATGCAAACATTTACTCTATGTCAGGAATGATCAACTTTTATATTTGGTCCAAGATTGTTGTTATTTTTTTAAATTCCATTTTGTTTCACTTCCAGAAATATCAGATCCTGCTGTAGGCAACATAATGGGAAGAACTTTTTGTCCCAAATCACAACAACAACAAAACAACTCTCTTCTTTCCCCTGCTTTTGCCATGGAGCTTTATTTTTGTACAGTTGACACATCTAAAGAATATTAAGTTTTTCCTTTCATTTTCATTACTCGCCAAATCCTTAAGATCTCAATTGTTTTATATGTATTTGGCCTTTGATCATATAATTTTGTTTTATCTTTCAACTCTTGATAACATTTTAAACGATGATTTAACCTCATTTAAAAAATGACATAAAAGAGTTAATATCACTAATGTGTCTCCTTAAAAATATAGTACTTATTTACCTTCCTTATGTTTCTCTTACTTAAAATATTTGCAAGTGCACTTTTTCTTCTCATTTCTTTTACTAGAATGACTCAAGTAGTTCTCTTCTTGACAATTCAAAGGTTTTCTCTAATGCTTATTTACAGTGGGTTTTTTTTTAGATATATTATCTCCGGGTGGGTACATCTAAATTTCTTTGTTTTTGAAATATCATATTCCAAGCTCTAATATAATATGTCAAAATGCAAAGAAATATTTTAGTAGAGTAAAATACTGTGCCTTATTATAGGAATTCAGCAACTTGATAATTTTATGGCTTAAATCCTAAGTTTGGGGTTTTTTCTTGTCTGTGATTTAGAAATGAGTGTTTTGACAACGTTCTACCACATCTACCTCTCTTTCTCTGTCTCTGTGTCTGGCTCTGTGTGTGTGTGTGTCTCAGTCTCTCTCTCTCTCTCTCTCTTTCTCTCTCTCTCTCTCTCTCTCTCTCTCTCTCTCTCTCTCTCTCTGTGTGTGTCTCTCTCTTTCTCCATCTCTCCATCCATCCATCCATCCATCCATTCATCCATCCATCTGTCCCTCAGTCTATATCCGTCTATCCATCCATCCATCTATCTATCTATCTATCTATCTATCTATCTATCTATCTATCTATCTCTCATCTATCTTTCCATCTATTTTTATTAAAGATCAGTTATTTCTTTCTTGAGGGATTTTTCTGTGTTTTGAGTTATCTACTGTATTGGTTTTATTTATACCTTTTATGAGACTTGTTTTTACTGTAAATTTATTTCTACTTCTGTATCTTATTTTAGAGATTTATTTCTTTTTTGAACGATCCTGAAGATCCTTGTTATCATCTAACAAATCTTCAGAATGAATTTTGTTACTTCTTTTTAATGAAGTTCTGTGGTTTGTCTTTTTAGGGAATAAAATGAAGATCTGAGATAATTATATATTTGGCTACTTAAGCCTCAAACACCCTGGTGACAGTACTTGCAATCTTTTCCCTTTTACTAGCGTCACTTTACTTACTTCTACTCCAACCCTGATTATCACTTTGGCTACTACTGCTCTTGGGTGGGCATCTAGGATCTTTTCTATGTAGAACCTAGGCTACGTGGGGTAAGTTAATTCTGTGGTTGGATTCAGGGAAGGGAGGAAAAGGAATTTTTGACTGATTGCCTGAAAATGTGGCTGAATTTCCAATGCAATCATCACTAGAGGCAGACAGAGTAAGGAACAAATGCAAAGGGTGCCTGAAAGTAAACTGTGCATTGCTCTCCTTAATTGTAATACAAACCAATACATTTTCTTGTGCATCCCCTAAGGTAGATATACCTTACTTTAGAGACTAGTTTTCCACAAAGATAAAGTTGTTAGTGTTCCACACAATCACATTTAAAAAGGCATGAAAAGAAATAATAATGTGTCCTATAGGATTAAATTCATATGATAAAAAAATGGCTGATCAAGATTTTACCAATCATTGTTCAGACTGACCTTCTTCTGGACTTATATTTTCTTTGTCTCTGGACAGCTAAATACAATTTGGATATAATTAAATTTTCTCTGCAATTTGGGAATTAATTAGGGACATAGAGTAATATTATAAAAATACTTAAGTGGTAAGAAAACTTAATGTTTCTTTTTGGCTAAATTACCATCAGTAAAACCTCACAAAATGTTTCTACCTGAAATAGTAAGATAATTGAAGCAAAATTCTTTTGATTCTCACCTTTATGCAGTATAAAATAATGACCTGACTTCCTCTTCTTGCTTTTGCTATAGTATCCCTTAATATTAGAATTCATTTTATTTGTTGTTCAGTCATTTTAGGCTTGGTTGAACACTCTATTGCTCCATTTGGTTTTTCTTGACTTTTTTTTTCTTTTTGGAGGGCAATTGGGGTTAAGCGACTTGCCCAAGGTCACAAGGCTAGTAAATGTTAAGTGTCTGAGGCCAGATTTGAACTAAGGTCCTCCTGACTCCAGGGCTGATGCTTTATTTACTGTGCCACCTACCTGCTCCTATTTGGGTTTTTTCTTGATGAAAATATTGGAGTAGTCTGTGTAGCAACTGGCACCCTAGCATACCTAGAATGGCTCCTAGCACAGGTTCTTAGATCTGCTTTTCTAAAGGAAAGCAACTCAAAATGGGTTAACACTCTTACTTTAATCAAACATATATCTTTTACTTAGTTCACGGGAAAAAGTCAACATCCTGAACTTCAGAGAATACAAACAGAAGTTACAAACAGACAGAGAAACAGGTCAGCAGACAAGGCTTATAGTTGTCTGGCCATTACATCCATAACTAGTTAGTTACCAGAGATGGAAGCATAGACATGTGGGTTTTCAAAGCCAGGAGGTTCAACAGCTCTCTAGAGTCTCATCTAGCAAAATCACACAACTCTTCCTAAAGTGAGCCCCAAACCAAAACATCACATCACAGAATTTATAGCCTTCCTCTGGGTCAGAGAATGTCACAACCCTCTTGACCTTTTGCACAATCACAAAGTAACAAGGTGTGGGCATTCCTGAAAATCAAGCCTCCCACCACAGGCTCCATGTGGCCACATTCAGCCTATTAAGGGGCAGAGTATATTTTCAAATCATTGGAGGTTCTCAGCAAGATCTTCAGATTCCTATTCCCACAAGAGTCTTCCATTTCCTTCTCCAGCTCTTTTTACAGATGAAGAAGCTGAGGCAAACTGAATTAAATGACTGGCTCAAGGTGACACAGCTAGTAATTGTATGAGCTAAGATTCTAACTCAGGAAGATGAGTCTTCTTGCCTACTGGCCCGGCCCTCTATTCATTCTGCCATCTAGTTTCCCTTAGCTTACTAGAATATTTTAAAAGCATTCAATGGAGAATGGAATGTGTCCTTTTATCCACTGGCCTGGAGGCAAATTGTGTCTTTCTGACCAGGGAACTGGGGAAATACCTCTTTATTTATGCCTCACTGTCTCCTCCAGCCACTTGAAAATTAATACAGTGTAATCTACCTAAAAGTTATTCCCCCTTCCCTGAAAGCGTTTCTAGACTCTGAACTACTATAGTAGAAGCACGTTTCCCAATTGTAAAGGCATATTTTGACTATTACCATTTGGGATAAATTTGCCAAACATTAGTTAATAATTGTTAACATTCCTTTAATGTTTTAAGGTTTTCAAAGCGCTTCACATATGTTATTTGATGCTCATGACAATCCTCAGAGGTAGATGATATCATTAACCTCATTTTCAATATGAACAAACTAAGATTGAGAAGGGTTAAGTGACTTCTTAGGGTCTCAGACCTAGAAGTGTGTAACAGTAATTAATTTGAAGAATCCTTTTTGTTATGTCAAGTAAGCAGGTACTTAGTCCTTAACTAAGATCTAAGTACCTCTGTGAAAGAAACAGAAGGTGTGAACTCTGTCTCCTGTTGCTGACATAACAAGAAGGGTTTGGCTGAAACAGGAAGCCAAAATGTGCATGTTTATATAAGAAGAACCCAAGAGAGAGACAGTCAGAATCAAGATTTGGAGCTTTCCTCCTGGTGGGCTCCTGGTGGAGGGAGCAGAATTATCCCAGCATCAGGAAGTTGGGCTACTACTTGCTGAACTGAGAACTAAGTTGGAGTTTTCTTGAGACCAGAATCTGGTGAAAGCTAAAGTTTCTGCTGAGTAGGCCACCTGGAAGGCTGAGATTTCTACTGGGTCCTATGGCCAGCTAAACTGCTGGTGGATTGAAGAAGCCTAACTTGGATAAGACTTGGATTTTTTGTGACTTGGTTGATCCTTGAGTTCCAGGCAGCAGAAGTTAAGTTTTGAGATGTGCTGGACTCTGTGAACTTCAGTGTGTAGCAAGAACTGCCCAGAGGACTCAATAAGAACCTAGGAGCTGTCTGCCTCTGAATCCTGGGGACTGTTAAGTAGATTCAAAAGGTCTTAAAGCATGAATTCTATTTTATGAGAAAGTTCAACCCATTCACATTCACTGTTATGATTAATAACTGCATTTACCTCCATCTTACCTTTTCCTCTTATCGGACTGTCTCTTTCTTCTCATTGTCTCCCTCCTCAAAAGTGTTTTGCTTCAGACCACAACCTCTCCCAAATCATCCTCCCTTCCTTCATCCTTTTTCTCCTTATCTTTCCTCCTTGCCAATTCTCCTTCCCAAAGTGGTGTACCACAAATGTGCTATTCACAGTTCTGACAGTGACTGTAAGTATGCCAGTATAGTTCTAAATTGCAAGATATAACAGACTCTTCACAGAAGACAGAAGTAAACCCAAATTCCAAAACCAGATAGCTGAATAGATCACAGCACCAAAGAAGTTAATACACCATAACACAGCATGTAGCGACACCATCCGTTAGCCTTCCCACAATGCAACACTCATAAGCCTAGCTATCTCTCTGGATGAGTCCTCTCTCTCCCACTATCCAGCCTCTCTGACTCTCAGTTTCCACTGGGCTCTGCTTGACCCTTCAGCAAACTCCTCCTACATCAGGCTCCATGTGATTACATACAGGTTATTAGGGGGCAAGGAATATCTTTGAAACAGAGAATTGCCCTGAGGACTGGACAATGACCTGGGAGCTATCTACCTCTGAGGACTGGATGAGAACCTGGCAGCTGTCTGCTTCTGAATCCAGGTGATTGGCAGATTCAAAAGGGAGCTGGAACCATGGAAGGGGACCCAAGGAATCAGAGAGACCTCCCAGAGTCAAGATGCAGGAAAAGCCTCCCCTTGAATGAAACTGAGGTTTGCTGGAAATCAAGGGGTGGAAAGTTAGCGTGGTTTTCTAATGACTGTATGTATTAGGGACTAATGATATTTAGTAATTAGAAATCTAGCTTAGTGGCTGACTGCTAGATGAGTGACAGATTAAGTTAATGCTTGCCCCATGAGTGGAAGATTGGTGTATTGTGAATTGTTGATTGAATCTTTAAGTGAAAAGGGTTTCCCCCTTAGGGAAATCAGGTGATTCTCCATTTGTTTCTTGTTCTAAATATTGTGACTTTCTATAATAAGATGTAATACTGAGAACAGAATATTGTGAATATTGTACTGAATCTTGATTTGTAAGGAACAAACAGAGTGTTCGCTATTACTGTGTAATCCAAATCTTAAAAGCTGTTCACAGCTGCATTCTTTTAGGAATCTGCCTGTGCTTGGCTTTACACCATCCCCCTTAATATCTGACTTGGATAATGATGGCTTGGAAAGTTGCCGCTACTCCCAATGCTGTTTTACCCAAGGCCTGCTGTTGGCTGGCTGGACAAATCGTGCATTGAACTATGTTCCATTCTCTACCTAGTGATACAGGCTTTGCCTGCTGATTGTATCACCCTGTCTCTTTGTTGGCTCTGCCACTTTGTTTTTAGGAATCATTTTAATGTTGCTGGGAAGGGAATTTGACAGAGCCCAGGAGAATCCCTGCCTTGATTCTGCCATCTTGACTCTGTCTAGAAGGTTTAATTTTCAACTTCCCAATTTTTAGCTTTATAAGATTAAAATCACAATTTGAGAATGTCTACCATCTAACCAATCTTTCCCCAAACCCAGCGTGTTCTGAAACCTAGAAGCATTAAATCTTGTACACTCTGAGAAATCATAGAGAAAATCAGTTACAACTCTAGTCAAACAGAATAGCAGAAAAAGAAACTAGTCTGGTCAAACACCCCAAAAGAGTTAACACCGAAAGCAGTTTTAAAATGTTCTTTTCAAGTTAATTTTCAGTTGCATTGACTAGTCTCATTCAAAGACCTAACAGAATGGGATAAAAAAATCGTTCATCTGAATTTTTCTGTATTGAATTTCATCTGCCATTATGTGCCCTATTTCTTTGATTTGTCTACTTTTGCTATTGGGAGGAGCAATTGACATGGCTCATGCACACTGATGAATTTTGAATTACATGTAACCATTCTGGAAAATGATTTTTGTCCACACTGGGGATAAGTTAATGAAGACATTTTCCCTAATATGAATGCAACAGCTAAGGGGAAAAGAAAGGGAAAAAGATGAAATTTGAAAAAAGAAGGAAATGCTTGACTATGTGATAAGAAACACTGGCCTTCTTGCTATTCCATGAACATAATATCTGTGTCTTTGTCTCCTGGCACATTCTCTCACTGTCCCTCATGCCTGGAATGCTTTCCCTTCTCCACTCTGATCTTCCTAGCATTCTTTGAGTCCCTATTAAAATCTTGCTTTCTTTAAGAAGCCTTCCCCAATCTTTCTGAATTCCACTTCCTTCCAAGTGTTAATTAA
Source organism: Pseudocheirus occidentalis (assembly GCA_028646575.1). Lineage (NCBI taxonomy): Eukaryota > Metazoa > Chordata > Mammalia > Diprotodontia > Pseudocheiridae > Pseudocheirus > Pseudocheirus occidentalis. The sequence goes on from CM053599.1 coordinate 202,819,533, forward strand.
TTATCTCTTATTTATCAGATAGAGAGATAAATATTGATATATATTGATTTATCTCTGTGTCTATCTGTCTGTCTGTCTGTCTATCTGTCTATCTATAGTTAGTTCCCCAATTAAATTGTATGCTCCTTGTGGGAAGAGACTGGTTTTTTTTTTTGTTTTCTTATCTTTTTATGTTCCCTGTACTTAGCACAATATCTGTAAAAGTTAAGTGCATAATAAATGGTATATTTTAAAATTGATTAATAGATTGCAGTGCATCAGGTTATAAAAATTAATATTAGAAGCATGTCATGAACCTTTGGAAAGAATAATACTCAACAGAATTATCAAAGAAGGCATTCACAAAAACATTTTAAGTAGGCTAAGTAAAAATTGTTAAGAAAAAAAGTCTTATATTTGATATCAAAGAAAAATAAGAGGTTTACCTTTAACAGGGACTGGTGGACAAAATGGACATATGAAAATATATGAGAAACATAAACTCTATTTACTATTTAAAAAATATTTTAAGATGGCTTGAAATTACAGCTCCTGCACCTTAGAATTTGTCAATAGAACTAACTGCTGTGACAATACTTGAAGTTTAAAAAGGTCATATACTCCAGTCAAAAGGAAATAAGTAGATACTTTGGCTAGAATCAATATTATTATGGAATACATATATATATATATATATATATATATATATGTATATATGTATGTATGTATTTGTACTACAGAGGCTAAAGTGATGAACTAGGGTTAAAAGAAAATCCACTGGCTACATTATTACAGATTTTGTACACAATGTGGATTTTGCAGGATTTCCAGCCATTGTTCCTGTGATTATAAATGCTCTGATTTCAGATTGTCGTAGGAGAATGCTATTAGTTGTCAAGACTTTAGTATTAGGTATGTATCTGGCTTGCCTATTATAATAAAAAGGCAACAAATATTTTTAAAGAGTTTACTTATGTGACAGGCACTTTAGCAAATAGGTAGTATGTTTGAGGCAACTCATAAAATCAATTAGAAATTGGAGAAACACTATCATGAAAAAAATGTATCCTTTTATCCAAAGGGGTCCCCGTTCTCAGAAAATGGCTCTCAATTTTGGGTACTAATCTCCTTTCCTTGGAAAAGAATTTTCCACGCTGGGATACTGAGAACCTAGAAGATATATTTGTATCACCAAGAACCCTAGTATACTTAGGGCAGCTGCTAGCAAAGGTTCTTAGATCTGCTTTTCTAAAGGGAAGCAACTCAAAATGGGTTAATAATCTTTCTTTAATCAAACAAACATATTATTTACCTGGTTCAGGGGGAAAAGTCAACACTCTGAACTCCAGAGAATACAAACACAAGTTACAAGCACAAGTTACAAACACAAGCTACAAGCAGACCAAGGAACAGATCAGCAGACAGGCTTCCAGCCATCTGACCATCACATCCATTACCTATTCAAATTACCAGAGAGGAAAGCACCAACATCTGGGTTTTTCAAACCCAGGGGTCTCAACAGCTTCCCAGAGTCTCATCTGGCCAAATTACACAACTCTTCTCAAAGGGAGCCCCAAAGCAAACCTCACATCAAGGCATATCTGTAGGCCCTGGGTCAGGGAATGTCACAGCCCCCTTGACCCACTGTCCAATTACAAAGTAACAAGGTGTGGCCATTCCCAAAAAACAAGCCTCCTGCCACAGGCTCCACATAACCACATTCAGCCTATTAGGGGGCAGAGTATACTTTCAAAGCAGGGGACATTGTCAGAGCCACTTAAGCCTATCAAATGGTGTAGGGGCAGAAAAGATCTTCAGGTTCTCATTACAATATTGTCACCATATTTTAAGAAAATCTTCTCTGGAATCTCTATGGTACACACAACTTATTTGTATAGATCTGCAGTTTACTTTCCAGTCAGGAATTTAAGCATCTGAATTCTCTTGCTTTTAAAAATTAGCTGACTAGCCTTTTTTTGATTTCTTAATATGGTTGTACAAAACATGGAGCCTATGTTCCATTAAGGAAAGCATGTTTTTATTTTATTCTGTTTCTTTTTTTTTTTATATAAACTAAGACCAAGTGTGATTCTAACCCCAAAGAGTCTTACCTTAGATTCTCTGATTGGATGAATCATCATTCTTTAATTCTAGTTGGGGAGGAGAATCCCTACAACAAAACTTAACTATGGCTCATATAGAGTATCCTTTAGAAGGGAATAATAATGTGTGTTCTACCAAAGTACTCAGTACACGAAGTAGGAAAACAAAACAAAACAGCTATTTATTTCCTCCAACAAGAACAGTAACAACAAAAATGTTTAAAATGCAACATACTCATAAACATGAATTAATATGCCATTGTACCTGTTTTACTCTCCCAAAGGACACTGGGATTGCTAAATACTTATTTTGCTTTCTTTCCTGACCTGTGCTTACAGCACAACTCAGAAGTCTGCCTTGGGCTTTCTTAGCACTTTCAGCTATAGGATTTTCCAAATGTCTTCTGTCTGTCTGGATTCTCCTCTATGAAGCATTGTAGTAGTATTAAGCACCTCCTCACTCTGGGCATCAGGCACACATAGTCAGGATCTCCTGACCTTTCAAAGTCATAAGGAAGACACTGGGACTGGAAACTTTCATCCCAGAGGAACAAGATTCAGTAACTTAGATTCAGAGATGAAACAAAATTGCAGAGGAGGCATCCAGGGGCTTGAGGTCTACTACCATGTTCACCTAGGTGTTCTCTCTTCCCTGCCCTTGTAGATTACTCCATTATGCCATTACTCTAGAGGTGAGTACAGGGTTAAGAAATACACTTTTTTGCCTTTGTGGGAAGACCACGGAAGGCTGCCTGAACTGCCAAGTACTAATCATAGCAGAAAGAAGTGGGGAAGAAGTTTCTACTTTTCTCTTAAACTCTACTAAATGAGTGGCCGTTTCTGGCCCAGTTTGCCAATAAACATCTTTAATACAACCCTAGACATTGGAATTAAGGTTCCAACCAAAAGTCATTGATCATGAAATTCCAAGCCTCTGCTATATATCTTACATAGCTGAAAGTCTATTTTGTTTATAACGTAATATTAACATATCAAAAAAACAGAATATAAAGAGATTATTTGAGAGAGATATTTTGAGTGACTTTTTTCTCCCTTTTATAGAAAAATGACTTTTCCCTTAATATGACATAGGCCCCAAAGTTTGTACAACCAATAAAAAGGCTGGGCTGATTGTGTGTGTGTGTGTGTGTGTGTGTGTGTGTGTGTGTGTGTGTGTGTTTAAAACAAACAATTCTACTGCCTAAATTTCTGAATGAACAGTAGGGTGTAGTTCATGACTTAACTATTTCCCGAAGGTAGGAAAACACACATAGAATGTGTTAAAAGTTCAATGCTGAAGGTAGCATGGAGTAATTCGCATGATACTAGGTGTAAATTAAGAAAATCTGTATTTGAACCTTGGATTTACCTGTGTGATTTGGAACAAATACTTTCATCTTTTGGAGGGTTTCGGTTTTCTCATCTGTCAAATTCGAGTTGAATTAGATGGTTTTTAAAGTCTTTTCCAGTTCTAAATACCATAAACATAAAATGTTATTTAAAAATCCAATGCACAGTCTTCCGTTTTAGTTCTGCTTTTCCCAACTTTCTAGTTTAGTGACCTGACCTTTAATTTCTTAATCTATAAAATGAATCTCCTAATACTCCCTTTGGTTATGTAGCTTAAGAGAAAGAGATCGTCCACCTCAGCCAGTCACAGGCCAGGCTCGTGCACCCCGCGCTCCCCTTCGCGTGTGCCCTCTGAGAGTCCCAGGGCCCCAGTTCCAGGCGGGACCCCACCGACAGCCACTGCGGACTGCCCTGGGCCACGCTGGGAATCACCAGCACCCCGACAAGGAACAGCAGCACCGCGGGGTCCCCCGAGAAAAGGACGCGGGAGGGAGCAGCTAACGGCCCCTCCTCCTCCTTTTCCTCCTGCTCTCCTAGGCCGGGGCCACCCCCCGCCCGGGCCCAGGCCGGCAAGGATTCCCGTTCGGGGCTTAGCACGCATAGGGAAACAACTTGAAGCAGCTTCAACTTGAGCTATTTAATGGATACTGTTGATGCTGAAAATGCAAACTGATTGCTGTGCAGTTTCACGAATATCGCTTGCCTCTACCTTCTTTGAACAATGTGACTGCCAGCCCGACTTGTTGTCCAACAATATCTGTCTCAGGTGTGTGAATTGATGTACCGTTTCAGTTTCCTGGCCATCCAACTGCACGTCATATTCTAGACAACAGAGATTTTTCATCCTTTCCCCCTATGGAAGCTCCACAGTGTTCTGGGGGTTGATATAATCAACACACTATTATCCACAAACACATCAGAGGGCTTCACTGTGTACTTGTGGAGGTGCCTGCTGGTTCTGAGGCAGAAAAGTCATGGTGGCAGGATATTAGTGAAGACATTACCAAGTCAGTCATGGACCATACCGTCCACTCTCCTCAGGGACGGAGGAAGTATAGGGAAGAGTTTCCCCACAAGATCCTGGGAGAGAGAGGATGTTTACCCTTCTGTTCCTGCCATACCTTCAAAATAAATATTCCTTTGTAAAAGACAAATGATGTTCTATGGTTAAATGATATTGGAGTGCTGGTTAGTGATATCGGAGAAGAAAAAACCCTAAACCCATTGGAATGCCCTCTAACTCCTGAAGGAAAGGTGTAACAGTCTGACTGGGATAGTGATGCCAGAGCATACTTACTGCATATGAATCATTGCACCCATTTATCACCTTTCTACCATGAGGCAGGAGGCAAATTTAATCATCACTGCTGCTTCTAATGTGTTTGTATACAGTGTTTTAAAGTCTCTGATACTTCAAAAGTGTATGCCTAGGATGGGTAATCAGTCAAAATCTATGTATACTTTAGTGACTGACAGTGTCATTTACATTGTTTTAGAGAGTAATTGGATCTATCTTGACCTATCTTCAAAAATACAGAATTTGTCAAATTTTTATCTTGTTTTGGTCCTCCTTGCTTCTCTCCCCTTCTTTTCAGTATAGTAAGCTAATAGTATGCTATACTTATGAGTACAGTAACTTTATGGCATGCTATATTTATCAGTATAGTAAGTTTACTGGTCTAAAGCAAAAATAGCAGGAAGTGAGCTTGCAAAATGGAACCTAGAAGCCCTGTATAGATTGTGCTAATGACTGAAGGAGCAAGTTGTATCATATTCACCAAAATTCAAATCCTTAGACCAGGTGTTAAATCAGAGAAAACTGTCCAGGCCTTGACGTGAGGGCCTTTTGGTCTTATGATATACAGATCTCAGACAAGTTCCAGACATCTCCACTAAGACTAGAAGCTTTCAAATGGTGCTAATAGTTTTGTGATAAAATGGTTATGTCAATTTTAAAGTTTTACTGACAATGTTGAGATAATTTGGATATGCTAATGAACTAAAGATGACATAGATAAGAATTAGTCAGTCCCTCACCAAAATGTTACAAATGCTAGACCTAAGACTTCTGCCCCACCTCTTGTTCCCTTCACTCTTCCATCTTCATCTGGGTTCGTGGTGAGGAGTGTTACCAAGTCAAATCTCTGGAGGACTCTCTCCTCCCTGTTTTCTTCCCTATACTTCCTGCCTTCTTTCACCACCAAAGTCCTGTTTCCACACCTTCTACTTCTGTATTCCTTTTACCACTTGTCTCTATACTTTTTGTATCATTTGCCCACTTTACCTAATTGCTGTGATTGCAGTATTTCTTCAAGGAGCCATTTGGTATTTTTTTCCAAGTACTTTAAGAACCCTAATGATTGTCACATTAGTTAGTCGTCCCATAAATTAATTAGCTTCTTGGGTTTTTTATCTCCTTGCCAATAAAGTGAGGGAATTAGGTCTAGATGAACATTAATATTTTTTCCAGCTCTAACATAAATTTTATAATTATATTTAAACCTGTAGACCAGTTACCCTTTTCCATTTGGGGAACCAAATCTAGGCTCAAAGGAGGCAGATTCATCTCGTGGTTGGCCTGGCCCAAAAGAGATGTAGTCAGTATTTTTTTTTCTTCATTGTGTCCATTCTCCAAAATAATTGGAGAACTATTTACCACATATCAAGTATGGTTCATATCTTAGGTCCACACTGTGAAGATTAACAATATTTCTTCTCAGAAAAAGTACTTAATAGAGGGAGGGCCAAAATGGCACAAAGGAAGCAGTAACTTTTCTAAACTCCTCCAAGAATTCTTGTGCTAAACTTTAAAGAGTGAATTTGAATGGGTTTTAGAGTTACAGAACCCATTGGGAGACAGAGTGGGGCAGATTCCCAGGCCAAAAAAAGTGCCCACATGGGTCTTGGCAGGAGTATTGTTGAGCTACAATGAATGTTCTATGGTTAAATGATATTGGAGTGCTAGTTAGTCATATTCTAGAAGAATGGGAATTACAATGGCGTGGATGTGAGAGAAGACTACAGCTGAATGAGAAGGAACATCCCCAAAGTGGATTTTACAAACTAATCTTGGACTCACCCATCCCAAGGGCGATTTGCAGCCCTCTCACTGCAGGACAAGAGTTTTAGAGGTGGGCCTGCAGCAGGGACAGCAGCTTCCCCTGGGGCTACTAGCCCACAGCCTGGGTGTTTAAAAATCACAAACCTGAACTTCTGGGAGTTAAGATGGTGGAATAAAGCCTAGTTGCTCCCATTCCCCCTCCCTGACCCAGAAAACCCAGAAATAAATATCCCACCCCGAGGAAAATCCTGAATTAGTGGAAAGAACCTCAGGCTTGGGAGTCATTGAGAAAAGGGGAAGTGAGGCAGTACTGAGTCTAAGCCTGTGGGGTGTAGAGCCAGGAAGCACTAACAACACAAGCCCAAGTGTGTCTTAGAACCACCAAGGGAATCTGCAGATGCCAGCCATGCCAGCCTCTGGATGCTGAGCCTGCCCAAGCTGTAGCCCAGAGACACAGAGGTGGAAAGCTGCAGTTGCCAGACCACCCCTTCCGAATAGGTTTCTCTGTGAGCATCAGAGTAACTCAGGGGAAAACCTGAGAGTCCTGGCCTTGGCCTCAGTCTAGAAACTAAGAGGCTACAGGTCATGAAGTGAAGAACCAAACCCCTACCTCCCAGCCTGAGAAGCGCAATATATCTGCATCCCAAAAGCAGATATCAACTTTAAAAATTCAGGACATAGGCAATCACGATGGGGAAGAAGGAATCTGTGAGATCTAGAACCCTACAATCCTTCTATAGTAATCTAGATCAACCAAATCCAGAGGAGAACATGGACTCTATAGTTACACTGGAGACCCCAGAAGGAAATATGAACTGATCTAAAGCCCAAAAAGCATTCTTGGATGAGCTCATGAAAGATTTTACAAACTAAATTAGAGAGGTAGGAGATAAATTTCAATCTACAGTGACCAAATTGGAAAAAAAAGTCTCAGTGAAGAAAACGGATCCTTAAAAAGTAAAATTGGAGAACTAGGACAGAGGTTCAAAATCTGACTGGAGAAAATACTTCCTAGAAATGAAAACTGAACATATGGAAAAGGAGCTTCAAAAAGTGTTTGAGGAAAATAATTCACTAAAAATAAGAATCAGTCAAATTGAAGCTAAGGACTCCATGATGCATTAAGAGTCAGTCAAATGAAACACAACGATTGAAAAATTAGAAGAAAGTGTAAAATATCTAACAGGAAAAACAAGCAACGTAGAGAACAGATGCAGAAGAGATAACCTAAGAATTATTGGTCTACCCAAAAGCCATGAGGAAAAAAGCAGCCTGGACAATATCCTCCAATTGATTGTCAAAGAAACTGTCCTGAGGTCCTAAAATCAGAGGGTAAAATAGTTATTGAAAGAATTCACTGGATTCCACCTGAAAGTGATCTCAAACTGAAAACTCCAAGAAATATAGTAGCCAGATTCCAGAGCTACAAAGTCAAGGAGAAAATACTTCTACCAGTGAAAAAGAAACAATTCAAACACAGTCAGGATTACACAGGACTTAGCAGCTTCTACATTAAAAGATTGTGGAGGGGGGGGGGATTGGCATTTTATACTTTGTAAGGCAAAAGAGCTAGGACTGCAACCAAGGACCAACTACCTGGCAAAACTGAACATAATCTTTCAGGTAACAAGATGGTCATTTGTATCAACAATGCAGTATTCACAATGTCTACAGTAATTATCAGTATGTTGATATGGTTATTAATTACAAAATGTAACAGGCTCTCTACATGGGAAATATAGCTAGAGCATTTATTCAAATACCAGAAAACTGAGTCCCCAAACCAGAAAGTCAAAGCCATCACAGTAGTTATGAAGTTGGCACATGCAGTTAAAGCAGTAAACACTCACATTCTCAATCCTTCAAAACAGGTCAGGCTACCTCAGGCAAAGATCCTCCTCTCCTCACTCACGTAACTGTTCAGTGTCCAGGAAGTTTGCTCCTAGCAGCACCGGCACCCCACAGTTCCCATCCCTGGCAGTCCTCAGAATGAGTCCTTAGCAAAGTTTCTGCCAGGCTCAAAGTAAAAGGATTTCACACCACATCTGCAGCTGCTGTTGCCACTGCTTCCAGTCACCATGTCATGGACACTAGCTTGGCTCTGGCTTTCTCTTGCTCCACCCCTTCCTGCTACATAAGCAAATTCAGGGGGCATAGAACATCTTCAAATCCCAGTATCATTGCATTTGGACCCAAGATCTTTCATGTCCCTTACTTGACAAAAATATATTAACAATACATTTCATTCCATATGTTAATAGGAGTTTAAGGAGTAACTGGCGTCAACAGAATTTTTCAACAATATAACAAAGATAGAACACAATCAACATAGAAAACAATATTTTAGGGTGGAGCTTGAGCACAAGCCCTCATCATTTCCCCTCCCCCCAGAACAAATAGGATCCCAAAATCTTGGGGTAAGGAGCGAAGGTCTCTTCTTCCATTTGCTGCTGAAAGTGAACATAGAATTGTCCCTGTACCAAGGGTTCCCATTTGAGAAGTCAGTTCTTTAGCCAGCATTTGGAATGTGCTTGATGCCAGGTCCAGGGGTGACACTTCACAATTGTGGACAGGGGGTGACATCCAGCTTAAGCTATCAGGCATCTACAGATGGAGGGTACTAAGCCTGTGGAAACAAATCTAGCAAACAAGGTGAAGACAAAAAGGCAAGAAGAAGCAAGGAGACAATAACCAAAAACAAGGTAGATATACGATAAGCCATGCTACTGGAGTTCGTGAGCCCACTATTGTAGCCTCACTCATGGTAGAAAATATGAGTTAAGGGTACAGTTTTATAATCATCTCCAGAATAAACAATTGTTACCATGTTATCCCTCCCGTGTGCTTTAATCTCTGCAGCATTTGCAACATCATCTGGCTTCTGTTTTACCCATACTTTATCTCCCAATTTTATTCTATCAGTAGAACCAAATCCTTCCGTTCCTCTGATAGTTGTTTTGTTAGGAGGGTCAGTTTTTACAAGTGGTATTTTTGTACAAGGAACGCTAATCACTTGAACCCTCTTATCATTTTTATTAATCTGTATGGGCACTTCACCTAAACTATGGAATGTCACAATTTCTCCTTGATAATTAGAATCTATTATTCTAGCCAATACATGTTTTCCTGGGGCTGCTAATCATGATTTGGGTAAAATCTGTCCAAAGTTATTTTTAGAGATTCTTATGCATATTCCCGTGGAGATTTTTCTTATTTCTTTTCTGTCCAACTAAAATCCTCTAAACAAAGGAAATCATACCACACCGAACCAGATGTTCCTAAGTATGGTGCTGGGACATCTGGCCTCAATGTCCAATACTCAATATTTGGGATTTTATGTGTTTGCTGTTTTCTAATTTGCAGATTTGGGGTCATCATTCTGGGTAGAGGTGTACTTCCCCCAATGGTCTATTATTCAAATTACGTAAAGCCATGAACAAATTATCCTTCTAAAGATGATGTGAATTATTGGAACTTAACTTCCTTAACTGTTCTTTCAATAATCCATTCATTCTTTTAATTAACCCAGATGCCTGTGTATAATATGGAATATGGTGTATCTATTCTATATTGTTTAGTATACAATATCTCTTCATTTCTTTACCTTTGAAATGTGACCCATTGTCATTTTGAATCTGCACTGGGATTCCATAATATAGACTTATGATATCTAGAGTTTTACAGGTGTTTTTCTGGGTTACAGTCTTATAAGGACAAGCTGCTTGTACACCTGAATAGGTGTTAACACAAGTATATATAAATCTACACCCTTTATCTTGTGGTAGTGGACCAGTATAATCTATTTGCCAGATTTGGGCTGGGACCTTTCCTCTTGCTATTTCTCCAGTCACTATCTGGGGAACAGTTTGCTTCTTTTCCAGTTGACATATATGACATTCTTCTGCTGTCTGTTTTAACAGCGAATGAGAGATACTAATACCTCAATCTTGTGCCCACCAGTGTGTGGCCTGGACTCCCAAATGGCAGACCATTTGGTGGGCCCATTTTGCCAATTCCAGATCATCAGTTGTTGTCAAAGTAGGTACAACATGTTCAGTAGCAATCTTTGCCAGTTGATCAACATGAGCATTGTACTCACGTTCTGGCATGGTGAGGGCCACGTGAGCATCTACATGAAAAACTGACAAGTTAGTGACCAAAGACATTTTCTAGATATCTTCCCATAATTCTTTGCCCCAGACTTGTTTGCCATGAATTTCCCAATTTTTACTTTTCCACATGGGCATCCATGCAGCTAACCCATTAGGTACTGCCCAGGAATCAGTGAATATACGACACTGTCCTCCTTGTTCTGTTTTGATGGCTTGATGCACTGCCATAAGTTCAGCATACTGACTACTTCCATCTATCCCAGTACTTTCCAAAGTCCTTCTAGTACACGGGTTATAGGATACTGCTTTCCAATGTCTTTTTTTGGCCCAAATATTTAGCTGTCCCATGAGTAAAGTATGTATGTCTCTTTTGTTCTTCAGTTAATCCATCATATCACTCATTTCATTTAACAGAGGACTGTACCAACAGTTGCTTTGGCTCAGGGTGTGTCTCATTCCCTTAAGTTTCTATGTTTGCCACAGATTCATGCGGCAACCACTTTTGCATGTTTTTGCTCTATTTTGAATATACCACTTCCACTGGATTATACCAGCCTCTTGGGCGTGTCCAGTTCTGTGAGAAGCTGGGGTACTCATTACCCAGGTTATGAATGTTATTCCAGGGCTTAGTATCAATTCACGGCCTGGAGTCAGTTGTTCAGTCTCCACCAAAGCCCAATATGCAGCTAACACCTGCTTTTCAAAAGGTATGTACTGGACTCCAGATGAAGGGAGTTTCCTATACCCAAATCCCAAGGGTCCATTTTGGCTCTGTTGTTTTTGCCATAAACCCCAGTTTGTATAATCATCCTGTACAGTCACTTGTAATTCCACTGGACCATTTTACATAAGGTCACTTATATGGCAGCCTTGGCTTTTTCAAAACCTTTACTCTGCTCAATGTCCAAAAGAATTCATATTTCTTCCAAGTGACTTTATATAAGGGTTTCAAAATCTGTCCCAAATGTGGAATGTGGTGCCTCCAGTATCCAAAAAATCCTATGAATTTTGGGGCCTCCTTCTTATTAGTAGGGGTGGGAAAATCCTGAATCTTTTGTCAGGCTTATGAAAGAATCTCTTGTAGTCCATTGTTCCATTGTATACCACAAAATTTTACATTTTGAGCTGGTCCTTGAACCTTTGTAGGGTTAATTTCCCACCCTTTTCTTTTCATATGCTCAATTAAAAGAGTCAACCTCCTCTCCACTTTGTTTGCATCTTTTCCCTGTATCATTATATCATTGATATAGTAGGTAAGTTGTAGCTTTAATTCATCCAACTGTTCAGCCACAATCCTGTGACAAATAGTGGGGCTATGCAAGTATCCTTGTGGCAAGGGGGTGAAAATATATTTTCACCTGCCAAGTGAAAGCAAATTGGTTGCATTGTCTAGGGTCTATTGGGATGGTAAAGAAGGCATGCACCAAGTCAATAACTGCATGCCAAGTTCTATCATATTTCTGGATCCTTTCTATTAAGGTAATATTATCTGGAACAGCAACATACAAAGGAGGAGTCACCTTATTCAATTGTCTATAATCCACAGTCATTCTCCATGTCCCATCTGATTTTCATACTGGCCAGGAAGGATTCTTCCATCATGTGGTTGTAGGAAGTAATACTCTTGCTTCAACATATTCCTTTACAGTAGTGGTAATTTCATCTTGCCCACCTGGCATATGATACTGCTTTAAAGTAATTATTCAGGTAAAGTGATTGGGTGTATTTTTATTTTTTCCCACTAAAAATGTATTAATTCCTATCTTCCTTACAGCAAATTGGTATCTTCCTTCAGGTAAATTCAGAGTCATGACTCTCAATATATCTATTCCAATGATGTATTCAGGAGTGACTACAACAACCACAATATATTCTTTCATAGGTAACTGCCCAATTTTCATATTTATTTTAATTTGTCTGACTGATATTTCAGCCCCTCCAAGCCCTGTGATGGGAATAGGAGTTCTATGTTTAAACTTATCAGGGTTTCCATAGATAAGTGTGGCCTCAGCCCCCATATCAAGCAATGCCCTAGTTACAGTAGTTGATCCATTCTTCCAATATATTGTTAGACCAGTATGGGGTCTGCAATCTCCCTGGTAGACTTCTTTAGTCTGGGCTTGGGCTTGGCCTATTTTTTATTCTCCTTGAAGGTGGGGCAAACTTGGATGGAAAGATTTAGATTCTTCCTGCAGGTGTAGCAAATCTGGATATTGAGGAGTACCTGCAGGGGTGGTTCCTGCTTCTCTATTCAGTCTAATGTTAAGTACTTTTTATTGGTACACTGTATGCAGCTCTTCAGTTGGAATACTATCAATTCTTCTAAAATCTAACCCTGAAAAGAAGGAGCCAAGATGGTGGCATAGAAGCAGCAAGCATCTGCAGCTCCCACCCAGCCACCCCAAATACCCATAAAATATGATCCTAAACAAAATCTAGGACTCTCAAACTCACAGAAATACAGAAAACACATCTTTTGTTGAAGGCAGTTCAGCAGCAGAGGCTTATTGGGCAGGACGGGAGCCGAGGCCAGCCCAGCCTGAAACAGAAAAGCGGCCAGGCCAGGCAGCAGGGCAGCTGGGAGGAGCCGAGCAGAGCTGCAGCCAGTCTACACGAGAGAAGATCTACCACACCTCCAGCAACTCCATATCTAGTAAGGCGGGAAAAACAAGGATTAGAGAAAGTTAGCTCAGCAGGAGGGGCTCATCCCACAGGCTGGCAGGTGGCAGCCTGAAAACCAAAACTGAGGCCAGACCACAGGGTGGGCAGGAGGACAGGAGCCTCCCAAGTCACAGCATGAGTCTACTTCAGAGAAGATGCATTGTACCTGGAGGAATCTTCACATCTACCAAGCAAGAATTACAGAAGGTCAGTGAAAGTGAAACTTTGAAACTTAATTTGGGGGAAGAAAAGCAGTCCAGCCAATCTGCCCCCAGGGCAAGGAAGCAGTGGGTGAAGGCCAGGAAATGTGGCTGCCCCCACTGGTCTGCTTCAAAGCCCCTGGCCTGCAGACATCGCACGGGGGCTGAATCAGTTGATCAGGGACAAGTGCTCTTGCATTGAACGGCCTGGATCCGAATTGTGGTCTTGGGTGGTGGTCCTGGGGAGCACTCTCAGCAAGCCAAAACTGGGGGAGGGCTGCAACACCCCCCCAATAGCTCTGGCAGCAGGGAAAACCACAGCGATTTGGAACAGAGCTTTCCCCCCTGGAAGCAGAGTTCCACAAACCTGAAAAAAAAACAAAAATGATTAATTAATTGACTGGCCAACATGAG
>CM053599.1:202839757-202859757 GCA_028646575.1 Pseudocheirus occidentalis
GAAAGAGAGAGAGTGAAAGAGAGAGAGAGAGAGCAAAAGAGCAAAAGAGAGAGGGAGGGAGAGAGAGAGAGAGAGAGAGAGAGAGAGAGAGAGAGAGAGAGAGAGAGAGAGAGAAATGAAGACCTTTTCTAATATGGTGTGGGGAAGGAGGGAGACAGTTTGGAACTTAAAGTGAAACAAAAATTAACTAAATTAAAAACAATACTGTTTTCTTTACTGAGCAAAGGTCAGTAATTACAGATCTTAGAAAAATGGATATTTTGAACTTCAGAGTTAAAATTGTGAATCTAAAAACTTTGGGTTCAAATCCCAGAAAATATCCTTCATGGGATAGGAGATGCCCCAGTCCTATTTCTTTTTTCTTCCCTCACTCACCCTCCTTCCTCTAACCTCTCTCCCTCCCTCTCCCTCCCTCCGTCCCTCCTTCCCTCTTTCTCTTTCTCTCTCTCTCTCTCTCTCTCTCTCTCTCTCTCTCTCTCTCTCCCTCTCTCTCTCTCTCTCTTTATTTGATCCATATCTCTGTCTCTTCTGCTCTTCTTCTTCTGGTCTCTCTCTCTTTTACTCTGTCTCTAATCTACATTGCCCTGTCTCAGTGTGTCTCTCTGTCTCTTTCTCATTTTCTTCTCTTTCCCTGATTTATTATTCCCTATATCTTAATTAAACATCCAGATAAGTCATTAACACAATAAGCATGACTCATTAGAGTACTTTCCAAAAACGCAAACAATATACACCATGGGTATCTGATTAGACAGTAATGTAATTAAGCACTAAAAAAATTGTCTTTAATGCTTCATAGAAGGAAGAGCTTTCTAATAATTTAGAATATTAAAAGGTGATATGCACTCCATCAGGAGGAGTAAAGGAAGGCTAGGTGACTACTTTCTGGAAGCCTGCTTTTTTAAAAACAAGTATTTCATTTTTTTCAAATTAAACATAAAGTGTTCAGCATTCATGTATTATCAGATTTTAACCTAAAAATTTTTGTCTTCCCTCACAACCCACCATCATTGAGAAGGCAAGGAATTTAATATAGGTTATATACGTGTAGTTATGTGAAACACTTGCATAATAGACATGTTGTGAAAGACTAATTATATTTCCCTCCATCCTATCCCTTCTCCTACTTATTCTATTTTCTCCTTTAACCCTGTCCTTTTCCAAAAGAGTTTGTTACTGCCTACTTCCTTCCCCAATCTGCCCTCCCTTCTATTATCACCCATTTCATATCCCCTTTGCCCTTATTTTCCTGTAGAGTAAGATACCCAATTGAGGGTGTGTTATTCCACTCTTGATCCAAATCTGATGAGAGAGAGGTTTATTCATTCCCTCTTTCCTTCCATTGTGAAACTTTTTTCTTTCCCCTTTTATGCATTATAATTTACCTTAATCTATCTCTCCGTTTCTCCTTCTCCAAATATATTCCTCTTTCGACTATAAATTTATTTTTGTAGATACTATCACTTTGGCAGCCAAGATGGCAGGGTAAAAGCAGGAATTTGCTGAGCTCCCAGTCCAACCACCTTTAATACATGTAAAAAATGACTCTAAACAAATTTTAAAGCTACAGAACCCACAAAGTGATATAGATAAACAAATCCTCTGCTGAAGGCATCCTGGCAGGTCAGCAGGAAGGGTCTATTGCACTAGTATGGGAGCCTAGCATAGATCTGTGTGAGCCCACTGGCCCAGAATTACTATTCCAGACAGCAACAGAGACTTGCCAGAGTAGAACTGAGGAAAGTGAATAACCAGCAGCTGTGGTGGTGTCCAGACTTCTCAACCCATAAATTCCAAATAAAAAGTAAAAGGTCAATAGAAAACTCTGTTGGAACTGAGTGATCGAAGAGCAGGGTCCTGCCCTTGCTCCTGGGGCTAGATGTGATGGCTGCATGGGGTCTATAAATGCTGCCAAAAGGCTGCCTCCAGAGTTCCTGGCATGCAGATTAGAGAGAGAGAAAGAGGGTAATTGTTTTTGCTTTGCCCTATTGGATCTGGGTCACAGTCTTGGGTGATGGTCCTGAGGTGAGGAATGCCAGTGTGTCAGAGCTCGTCATGGCTGTAGAAAGGGTAAGCTCCTCTTAGCCCTGATACAGCTGTAAAAACCTCAGCATTTTGGGAAACAATTCTCTCTAAACTCGAAGCAGAGTTTTACCATGGCAAATAACTCAAAATCAATTAATTGCCTCACAAGATGAACAAATGGAGGAAGCACAATCAGACAATGGAATCATTTTTTTTTGTGGGACAAAGACCATCAAAACATGGAACCAAAAGAAGACAGCAAAGCAGAAACTACAAGAAAAATATGAACTGGTTGGAGGCCATAGAGAAACTCAAGAAGGATTTTGAAAATTAAGTAAGAGAAGTGGAGGAAAAATTGAGGAGAGAAATGAGAATGATGAAAGAAAATCATGAAAAGAGAGTCAACAACCTGGCTTTAAAAAATCTTTAAAAAATAGACTAACTCAAATGGCAAAAGATGTCCAAAAAGTGAAAGAGGAGAAAAATGCCTTAAGATGCTGAATTGTAAAGATGGTAAAGGAAATTCAAAAGCTCATGGAAGAGAATAACTCCTTCAAAAGTAGAATGGAGAAAATACAATCTAATGACATTTTGAGAAATCAAGATGCTACAAAACAAATCCAAAAGAATGAAAAAAGTACAAAGCAAAGTGAAACATCTCATTGGAAAAAACCACTGATCTGGAAAACATTTCCAGGAGAGATAATTTTAAAATTATTGGACTACCTGAAAGCCATAAAAAAAGAGCCTAGACATCATTCTTCAAGCTAATTTTCCTCATATTCTAGAACCAGAGGGCAAAATAGAAATTTAAAGAATTCACCAATCACCTCATGAAAAAGATCTCCAAAAGAAAACTCCTATGAATATTATAGCCAAATTCCAAAGTTTCCAGGTCAAGGAGAAAATACTAAAAGCAGACAGGAAGAAACAATTTGAGTATTGTAGAAGCACAATCGGGATAACAAAAGATCTAACAGTTTCTACATTAAAGGATCACAGAGCTTAGAATGTTATATTCTCTGGATCAAAGGAGCTAGGATTAAAACTGAGAATCACCTTTCCAGTAAGACCGTGTATAATGTTTCAGGGGAAAATATAGTCATTCAAGGAAATAGAGGATTTTTATGCATTCTTGATGAAAAAAACAGAGCTGAACAGAACATTTGACTTTCAAATAAAAGAAGCAAGAGAAGCATGTGAAGGTAAACAGAAAAGGAAATAATGAGGAACTTATTAAAGTTGAACTATTTACATTCCTACATGAAAAAATGATAGTTATAACTCATGAGACTTTTCTCATAATGAGGATAGTTGAAGGGATATACACACACATATACATATATACACTCATTCTTACATATGCATATATATGACGACCTATGTGTGTATAAATATATATATGTGAGTGTGTATATATGTGTGTGTGTGTGTGTTTGTGTGTGTCTAAATGTATACATACACAAAGGGCACAGTATCTGTTGAATAGGAAGGGATGATAATCTAAAAAATAAAATTAGGATGTGACAAAAGAATATATTGGGAGAAGGAGAAAGAGAGGGATAAAATAAGGAAAATTACCTCATATAAAAGAGGTAAGAGAAAACTGATACAATGGAGGGTAAGAGCAGGAAGGTGAAAGGGAATGGGTCAACTTTACTCTCATTGAATTTGGCTCAAGGAGGGAATAACATATACACTCAATTGCATATCTCACCCTACAGGAAAGTAGGTGGAAGGGAATAAGAGGAGGGATGATAGAAGGGAGGGCAGATTGGTGGAGAGAGCAGATAGAAGCAAACACTTTTGGAAAGGGACAGGGTCAAAGGAGAACATATAATAAGGGGAAGGTGGGATAGGATGGAGGGAAATATAGTCTTTCACAGTATAACTACTATGGAAATGTTTTGCATCACTACACATGTACAACCTATATTCAATTGCTTATCTTCCCCAGTGGGGGTGAGCGAGGAGGGAAGAAGGGAAAGAATCTGTAAATCAAAGTTTTAAAACAAATGTTAAAATTTTTCTTTTTTTTACATGTAACTTACAAAGGATATATAGGCACTGGAGTATAGAAATATGTTTTTCCCTAATACAAATTTAGAGGGACAAGGGGAAGATATAAGAGAGACCAGATTGCGGAAGGGGTACTTGGGAAAAACATGGGAAGAAAATTTGTAACTCAAAATCTTGTGGGAATGAGTGTTGAAAACTAAAAATAAATAAATCTATAAAAATATCATTTCTTCATGTTCAACTCAACCTGTGCCATCTATCTATCTATCTATCTATCTATCTTCTCAAAGTACTCTAATATTGACAATAGTTTCATGAGTAACAAATATAGTCTTCCAAATAGGAATGTAAATAGTTCAACTTTAATAAGTTCCTTATGATTTCTCTTTCCTATTTACCATTTCATGTTTCTCTAGATTCTTGTGTTTAAAAGTCAAATTTTCTATTCAATTCTGGTTTTTTTTTCAGTCAGAGTGGTTGAAAGTCATCTATTTCATTACATATTCGTGTTCGTTTTCCCTCTGAAGTATAGGTGGTTCTTGGTTTTAATACTAGTCTTCTGACCTCTCAAAAATAATATTCTAAGACCTTTGATCCCTTAAGCTTGAAGCTGCTAGATCTTTTGTTATTCTGATTATATTTCCACAATCCTCTAATTCTTTCTTTCTGCTTGCAGTGTTTTCTCCTTGACCTGTGACCCCTAGAATTTGGCTACAATACTCAGGAGTTTTACTTTTGGGATCTCTTTCAAGAAGAGATGTGTGGATCCTTTAAATTTCAGTTTCATCTTTTTGTTCTAGAATAACAGGGCAGTTTTCCTTGATAATTTCCTGAAAGATGATGCCTAGGTTCTTTTTCATTATGGATTTCAGGTTATACAAGAATTTTAAAATTATTTCTCCTTGGATCTATTTCCCAGGTCAGTGCTTTTTCCAATTAGATGTTTCACATTCCCCTCCATGATTTTTTTTTCATTCTTTCAGTTCTGCTTTATAATTTCTTGATTTCTCATAAAGTCATCAGCTTCCATTTGCTCCAGCATAAGTTTTAAGGAACTATTTTCTTCACTGAGCTTCTGGACTTCCTTTATCCATTTGACCAGTTCTACCTTTAAAAGCATTCTTCTCCTCATTGATTTTTTGGACCTCTTTTGCCATTTGGGTTACCCTATTTTTTAAAGTCTTTATTTTCTTCGGCTTTTTGTGTCTCCTTTAACAAGCTGTTGACTTTTTTCATGACTTTTTGCATTGCTCTCTTTTCTCTTCCCATTTTTTCTGTGTTTCTCTTTCTTGATTTTCAAAATCCTTTTTGAGCTCTTCCATGTCCTGTGACCAATTCATATTTTTTCTTGGAGGTTTTTGATGCAGGAGCTTTGACTTTGTTGACTTCTTCTGGTTGTATATTTTGATCTTATTTGTCACCAAAAGTAAATTCTCTAGTGTGACTTTTCTACACTCTTTTCTCATCTTCCTAGCCAAACACTTGACTTTCTAGCTCTTTGTCAGGGTATGACTATGCTTCCAGTGAGCGTGGGTATAGGTATAGTATCCTAGGCTTTAGGGGATTTGTATCATCTATGCAATTCTCCCACTGTGGGGGGGGTCCATAGCTCTTTAAGCAGCAGCTGCTGATGCTGCCACTATTGCTGCCGGTGCCACCTCTTCCTTCCCAGGACTGGGGACACACCTCAGCCAGACCATGACCTCCCTTCATCCAAGTCCCACAGAGGTTTCTCATTGACCTTCTATGCTGTCTTTGGCGTTTGCGGGTTGAGAAGCCTGGAAAGGGCCACAGTTGCATTGATTCAGTCCCCTGAGGCCTGCTCTGGCCGTGTATTTGCCAATGACGCCTACCTCATAAGGAGCTCAACTCCTAGCCCAGTGCAATATATCTTCCCTGTCTTCCTTCAAGGTTGTCTTGCCGTGGAGATTTGCTTTACTCTAACATTTTGCATTTTATGTAGCTCTAGGATTTGTTCAGAGTAATTTTTGCAGGTATTTGGAGGATTTTGAGGGTGAGCTCAAACAGGTGCCTGCTCTTACTACACCATTTTGTCTCTGCCCTCAGTCTCTAGGTTTTTCTGCATTTTGTCACTCATTATTTTTTATAGCAAAATAGTATTCCATGGCATTCATATAACACAACTTGTTTAGCCATTCCCCAATTTATGGGCATCAGATCCATTTCCAAATCTTTGACACCACAAAAAGAGCTACTATAAATATTTTTGTACATGTGGGTCATTTCTCTTTTTTATGATCTTTTCAAGTTACAGAGTGAGTAGTGCTATTGCTGGATCAAAAGGTCTGCACAGTCTCTGCATAGATTGTGTATCTCAGAGAGTACATTCCTCCTCGGGTATTGACTGGCTGATGTCTCTTCCAATACTAGAGTTCTATGATTCTGAAAGATAGAAAGTACAGGTTGACCTAAAGCTATCCGTGTGTGTGTGTGAATGAGAACACACACATTCCAGAATATAAATGAGAAATAATAGAGAGTAATAGAACGACAACTAGAACGAGAATCAGGAAACTTGGCTTTAGACCTAGATTTTAGAATGTCTGTATATTTATCTTCTCTATAAACTGAGAGATACATAACATGAATCATTATGTTATAATCAGATTTCGGACCTACGACTCTATAGTTTCTCATAATTCTTGTTGGGAAGTTCATAGACTTAAAGCTGCAATGAATCTAATAGGCTAACTCCCTTATTTTTTTGGATAAGGAAGCAGACCTGGGAAACTGAAATGACATGCCCAAGATTATGTGAGTAATAAGAGTCATCCCAGTCCTTTTGTTCCATAATCAGTATCATTCCCATGTCTCCACACTTTCTCCTTAGAGGGGATCTTTAATATTGAACTCAGTACTTGCCTTGGGCCTAGAAGACAAAGGTTAAAATCTTGTATCAGATGCTGCACAATCAGCACATCGTTTGGTCTCTTTACGTCTTAGGTTCTACACACGTAAAGTAGAAGTGGGTGGTTGAGAAGAACTTCAAGTTTCAAAACAGTATCTTACCATTAGTTGAAGTTAAGCCTCAAAGCCACAATAAAAACCAAGCAAAAATCCAAACAGACAAGTGAAAACACAAGTGTTCTGTCCTTGGGAAACATACATGGAAATGAATACATGTTTGAATGAATTCATTGATTTTTGTCATCTCTTTATGTAACCAACCAATCTTTTCTTCTCCTGGATCCCTACTATTTTTATTTTTTAGGAAAAAAAGTTTATCTTGCTCAGAAGGAAAACATTTATTCTTATTTTAAAATATTTTCAGTTGGGGTGGCTAGGTGGTGCAGTGAATAGAGCACCGGCCCTGGAGTCAGGAGTACCTGAGTTCAAATCTGGCCTCAGACACTTAACACACACACACACACACACACACACACACACACACACACACACAAATCTTACAGATAGAATTAATTAGTGCAATTTTAAACAATTAAATAAGAAAAACAATTCTAACAAAGAGTTTCATAGCCTTTTTATGTGTCATGGTTGCCTTTGGAATTCTGTTGAGGTTTATCAATCCCCTATGGAGTCTGAATGATTTCAGGCACCCTCCAAGTCTGAGAAGCCCTGACTACAAAATTTATCAGATCTTTTACAGCCCCAGATCAGGAAATTTCACCCCGGAAGCTGGGACCTATCAGGTTGCATACAGGATGGAAGCTATGATAGGAAACCTAGGAATGAAGGAAGGTGCTTTAGGAAAATACTGCTCCTATCACACAAGGAATAGGTTCCATTCCGTGTGTGTGTGTGTGTGTGTATGTGTTTGTGTGAGTGATTCACTAAAATTATAGCCAATTTGACTAACATATGAAGTTTATGGAGGGAATTAAAATGAATTAAGGCATAAAAATTAAGTCAAAATAATATTTTGCACATTTTCAATTTCAGTTCAGAAGTTTATATTTTATCATAAAGGCTCTAGGCAGTCACTGAAGCCTTTCAAGTGAAGAAGTAATTTTGATAAATTAACAGAAGCAGGAACATGGTTATTTACTTCTCATGTCTCTGTGATGTAAGAAGTATGAGTGAAGGAGAAACATGCATTGAAGAGGGAAGGAAAAGATCTGATACATTTAGGAGAAAGCCACAGTTTTGATCTCCCTCTGTGAAGAGCTCTGCTAATTTACTGTGAAGGAATCAGTGGATTCATGGTTCTGTCAGTTAAAACAGATCCCAAAAGTCACTCACTGGTATCCACTTTTTAAAGTTTGCTATAATTCACTAAGAGTAGTTAGAAAATCTTAACCCAATATTATGAATGTTACAGGAGGGGAAAAAAACCATGCTTGCAGCTTTTACCGTTTTTTGCACAGGAAAATACATGCAAAGAAACAATAACTAATAAAAAGAGAAAAAATATTAATGGCATGTGTTTCTGGGGTCAGGAAAATGCTTCAATTTGGATATTAGATTTCTCCATATGGTGAGGCTGGGGACTTGTTTTTGGAATTGTTTTGAAAACATTGAATGGAAGAGTGGAAGTACTTTGGAGAGACAGTGGAGAATGTCTGGACAGTCTCTAAATGGTTCTGGTTAGATAGTCACATGAAGAAGAGGCACTGTGATTGGCTATGGAGATTCGAAAACGTTTATCAAGTTCAGCTTGTCAAGAAGGCTGGGACTGGCCTCTAAATTGGGAATGGCCAGAACCAAAAAAAAGCACATTAGAGACAGATGTGTCAGGGATTAATCAGAAGTTTAATTAATTTGAGAATGAGGAAAATGCTCACAAGTGGAAGCTGACAACTTCCTCCCCCTACTCCTGAGATGGAGAGCTTAACATTTTGGGAGCAAAGATAAGTTTTAAATACATAAAAATTCACAGGTGGGCTGGACCATGTCAAACTCATTCTTAAGAATTCTTATGGCAAGCTCATGTGTGGACAATGCAGTTGCTCCTGGGACCTGTTGGGATAAGTTTCCAGTTGATTGTCTGAAGTCCTAAGGATCATTGCATCTTGTGATTATTCAGTGTGGTAAGACCAGAGTAAGTGTGGCAGGAACAGGAGTGCAGTATCTGCTTTTGTTCACTTAGCAGTTACAAAAGACAGGTTTTCTGAGCATATCAAGAGATGTGATGGATGACTTTAGGCTCCAGCTCTCTCTTAGGTCCCTGGGAAATAGGGGGATCTAAAATTAATCTAATTAATTAATCTAATTAATAAAATGATCATAAATCCCTTAGTCAGCACCTGATGCTGTTTAAAGCAATATATTTTGTCAGTGGGTGAGAACATCCAGAGTGCAGAGAATTATTGTTATAACAAGCTCAGGACACAACCTTCTTGCTGGACCTTCTTGCTCTGGGAAACAGGATGTCTCCACATTTATATAACATTGAAATTCACATAGTGCTTTATAGATGATGATCATAACAATATTTCCATCATATGATTTTTGTGACGGTCAAATGAGATAGTACTGCAAAGCACTTAGCAGAGATAAGCATATAGCAGCCATTTAATAAATACCTATTTACTTCCCATTGTGCTGTCTATTAGTTAACAGAGAAGCCAATCAGTAGGACTGATTAGATCCACAGTGTATAGAAGCAAAGGAACAATATAGCCTCATGCTTGATAAATCCAAAGACTCTAACTACTGAAATAAAAATGTACTATTTGACAAAAACTTCTGGGAAAACTGGACACAAATCTGGAAGAAATTAGATTGGGCCAACAACTTAAATCATATAATAAGAAACATCCAAGTAGATATTTGACCTAGATATAAAAAGTCTTAGATCTATGAAGAAAGGAGCATTCATGATCAAACAAGGGATAGAGAAGATCCTAGAAGGGTAAAGAGACAATTTCAAGTATATCAAGTTTAAAAAGGTTTTGCATATCCCTTTGACCTTTTCTGTTCAGTGGAGTGCCTGTTAGTGAAGGCTGTGGTGTAAAGATGGCTAAGTCTAAGAACCATACCACCCACAACTAATCCCAGAAACAGCATCAAGAAAGCTAGGTCACAGTGATATGAGTCTCTGAAACTTGGCCCCAAGTTTCTGAGAAACATGTGCTTTGCCAAGAAACACAACAAGAAGAGGCTTAAGAAGATACAGGCCAACAACATCAAGGCCATCAAGTCCCTAGCAGAGGACATCAAGGCCCTGAGCATCAAGGCCTCCAAAGCCAAGCTCCTCAGGCCCAAGATCCCCAAGGCCAGGGTCTGGCATGATGGCCACAAAATGGCTACCAAGCATCTAAGTCAGGATCAGCTTCAAACATCCAGCCTCCAGGATCACAAAGCCTAACTTTAAGGTTGCCAGAACCACTTGTCCCAAGGATGCTAAGCCCACTGACTCCACGGTCACCAAGTCTGCCACAAAAGTCAGTAAATCTGATCCCAAGGCTATCAAATCTGGCCCCCAAGGCCACCAAATCTGATGCTAAGGCCACCATGTCTGACCCCGAGGTTGCCAACTCTGATTCCAAGGGTGCCAAGTCCATTCCCAAGGCCTCCAAGTCTGATTCTAAGGCTGCTAACCCTGCTGAGTCCAAACCCAAAGATGCTGGGGCTAAAGCTACTAGTCCCAAGCCTTCAAAAGAGATGCTTCAGAACAGAAGAACTTGTTTAAAGTTAAAACCACGTTTTTCCCAGCCAGGGTATGACTATTCACACTTTTGTACGAATAAAGGAAATGGTGAGTCATTAGAACCACAAAAAGAAAGGTTTTGCATAAAAAGATCTAATGCAGGTAATATTAAAAGAAAGCAGTTAAAGAAGTTGATCCTTTGAAAAAAGTCTTATTTCCAAGATGTATAAGTACCGGATTCAAATGTCTAAGAATAAGAGCCATATAGCAATTGAAAAATGCTAAACAAACATGAATAGAGAGCTCTCAAGTCAAGAAATTGAAGCCATTTGTAGCCATATAAAATATTCTAAATTATTTACAATTAGAGAAATGTAGATTAAAGTAATTCTGGAGTTTTTACCTCAGATCTATCATATTGACAGACTGGCCAGAAAGGTACACAACAAATGTAGGAGGGATTGCTGAAAAATAGATGCATTAATGTATTATGAATATAAATCTATAAATTGCTCCAGCCATTCTGGAAAACAACTTGTAATTATACCCCCAAAGCAAATAAAGTCCATATATTCTTTGACTCAGAAATGGCACTATTAAACCTATATCCCACAGATATGAAAGAAAGATATATGTTTCAAAATATTTATTGCAACTTTTTTGTAGTGACAAAAATAATCGAAGAGCTTTCCTATTGATTGCACAATAGATGAAGTAATTATACTATACAAATATAATAGAATGTTATTATACAAAATAATGAAGAAAAAGAAAGCTTATAAGAATCCTGGGAAGGTTTGAATGGGCTGATACTGAGTTATTTGAGAGGAAACACGAAACAATTTATATCATAATTCTAACATTTCAGAAATGAACATTTTATAAGTTCCTGGGAATTCTGAGCAATACGCTAATCAACTGTGATTCAGAGGACTAATGTGGGAAAATGCTACTTTCTGCCTTATAGAAAGGTGAGAACCTAGTGTGCAGAATAAGACATTTTTTTCTGAACATGGACAGTAAATTAAATTGTTTTGTTGATGCTTCTTTGCTAAAATGGTTTTGTTTTCCTTTTGTGGTGAGGAAGAAAAGTTTGGAGAGAGAAATAAAGTATTGCTTAATAATTTTTAAAAAATCAATAAATAGCAAAAAAAAGGATCTGTAAGAATGAATCTGACTTTCACTGGTAGTTCTCCTTTGAAGAAAGAAAAGTACATTGAAAACTGTAATCATAAAGAATAGAAATCTAATTGAATTAAACTGCGTATATCAGATAGAATAGGTTATCTTTTCCAAGTACTCATTAAATACCTTCATGAGACTGAGAAGGAGGTATTATGATACAATGCATTGACTTTGACCTCAGAGGTCCTAGGTTCAAATCCTGTCTACTTGTTCTTAGGTAGATCACCTAATTACTTTAGGCCTCAGTTCACTATCTGAAAAATGAGAACTTTGCAATATGACATTATAATCTTTTTGTTCTAGGTTTTAAAAGGCACTGATTCTCCTCTACTAAACTTATAAGCACAGATTATATCCTCAATCATTAGTCAAATAGCAGTTCTATATGGGGATAGCCCAATTTGACTAAACATGGAGAAAATCCTAGTGACTTACCAAAAGGTCAAACTCCACAAAACAGTATTTCTTTTAAATCCAACAGGAAAAATTAATGACTAATAGGGCTTAGACAAAGAGTAAGATATAATAATTCCTGCTTATGATGAAGAACATGGATGAGCCATGGGTATTTGTGAGATGAAATATTAGAGAGAAAGAAGTAAAAGAATAATGAGAGACCTCTCTTTTTTTTTAAGCACAAGGTAGTAAAAGCAAAAAGCAGGTTTTGGGGCTCATTTTATGCATGTTTGCACATTTTTATGTATGAGTAAAAGAAAAGGAAATACTATTTAGATTAGTTGTTGTCCTTGTTTCTTTAAGAGGGCCAAAATGACATCACTATGATAAAGTCAAGTTTCATTGCATCTGACGGTGCCTGTTCAGAGCAATATGAGTTCAGAATGCTCAACCACAGGTTGAGAACAAATAGTTCTTTAAACATCTGTGGTGGATTCTCCAAATTCGCAATTCCTGTCTTTTCTTTGAGCTCTTATACTTCTGCTTTGCTCATGGAGCACAGCACTTTCCCTGATGTGGCCATTCCATGCTGAGCAGTCTCATGCCAGTGTCTCCCATGTCACACAATCGATTCCAAAGATCTTCAGAAAGACCTTGAAAGTGTATTTGTATCACTTCTTTTTTGGTTTTGTTCATTTTTAGTTTTAAACATCCATTTCCAAAAGATTTTGAGTTACATATTTTCTTCCTATCTTTCCCCTACCCACTACCCCAAAATAACAAGACTAATGAATACCCTTTCCACCAATCTGCCCTCTCTTATATCCTTTCCCATCCCCCCTCTAACTTTCTAATAGAGCAAGATGAATTTCTATACCCCAGCATCTGTATGTAAATAAGATATAATACATCTTATTCCACAGTTGCATGTAAAAACTATTATTTTTAACATTTATTTTTAAAACTTTGATTTCCAAATTATTTCCTTCCTTCCCTCCTCACCCACTACCACTGGGAAGATAAGCAATTCAATATAGATTGTACATGTGAAGTTATTCAAAATGTTTTCATAGTAGATATTTTGTGAAAGACTAACTATATTTCCCTCCGTCCTATCCAAACACCCCACTTACTATATTTTCTCTTTCGACCCAGTCCCTTTCCAAAAGTTGCGTCTAACTGCCCTCTCCACCAATCTGCCCCCCTTTCTGTCATTCCCCTTCTTATTCCCTTCCCCCTACTTTCTTGTAGGGTAAAATACGTGATTAAGTATGTGTGTTATTTCCTCCTTAAACCAAATTCAATGAGAATAAGGTTGACCCATTCACTTTCACCTTCCTGCTCTTCCCATCCATTGTAATAGTTTTCTCTTGCATCTTTTATATGAGAAAATTTACCCTAATCTATCTCTCCCTTTCTCCTTCTCCCAATCTATTTCTCTGTCACATTCTAATTTTATTTTTTAGATATCATCCCTTCCTATTCAAATGCTCCTGTGCCCTCAGTTTATGTATACATGTACACACACTTATGTGTGTCTATACACACACACACACACACACACACACACATATATATATATATATATATACTCTTCAACTATCCTCATACTGAGAAAAGTGTCATGAGTTACAGTTATTGTTTTTCCAAGTAAGAATTTAAATAGTTCAACTTTATTAAGTTCCTTGTGATTTCTTTTCCCTGTTTCCATTCTCTTCTTCTCTTGCTTCTTACATTTGAAAGTCAATTTTTCTGTTCAGCTCTAGTTTTTTCATCAAGAATGCTTGAATGTCCTATATTTTTTTGAATGACTGTATTTTCTTCTATAGCATCATACTAAGTTTTGCTGGCTAGGTGATTCTTGGTTTTAATCCTAGCTCCTCTGACCTCCTGAATATCATATTCCAAGCCCTTCAATCCCTTAATGTTGAAGCTGCTAGATCTTGTGTTATCCTGATTATGTTTCCACAATACTCAAATTATTTCCTCCTGGTTGCTTGTAATATTTTCTCCTTGACCTGGGAACTCTGGAATTTGGTTATAATATTTATAGGAGCTTTCTTTTTAGTATCTTTTTCAAGAGGTGATTGGTTAATTGTTTCAATTTCTATTTTATCCTCTGATTCTAGAATATCAGGGGAAAGAGCTGGAAAAATTATGTCTAGGCTCTTTTTGATCATGGCTTTCATGTAGTCCAATAATTTTTCAATTATGTCTCCTGGATCTATTTTTCAGGTCAGTGGTTTTTCCAATGAGATATTTCACAATGCCTTCTATTTTTTCATTTGCTTGGATCCATTTACTAGGATCTTAATTTCTCATAAAGTCATTAACTTCCATTTTCTCCAATATAAATCTGAAGAAATTATTTTCTTCAGTGACTTTTTGAAATTCCTTTTCCATCTTGAAAATTTGGCTTTTTAAGGCATTCTTCTCCTCATTGACTTTTTGGGCCTCTTTTGCCATTTGAGTTAGTTTATTTTTAATGTGTTATTTTCTTCAGTCAGGTTGTTAACTCTCTCTTCATGATTTTCTTATATCATTCTAATTTCTCTTCCCAATTTTTCCTCCACTTCTCTTACTTGATTTTCAAAATCCTTCTTGAGCTCCTCCATGGCCAATAACTAGTTCATATTTTTCTTGGAAGTTTTTGGTGCAGGAGTTCTGATTTTGTTGTCTTCCTCCAATTCCATCCTTTTTGTCCCCAAAAAAGGAATCTAAATTTGGATTGCTGTGCTTGGTTTACTTCTTTTGCTTGCCCATGTTGCCACTCAATTACTTGACTTTTGAGCTCTTTGTCCCTGTAAAACTCTACTTCTAAAGGGGAGAGTTCTGTCTGAAATTGCTGGGATTTTGGAGCTGCCAGAGTTATTCCAAAGGTGCCATCTCTACAACCCCTACCAGTTTGGCTCACTAGTCACACACCTCATGATCAACACCCAAGACTGCAATTCAAACTGAGGAAGGTTAAACAAGAGCAATTAAGGTCTGAATTGTTGCTTGCCCTCCCTATGATCTGCAATCCAGGAACTCTGAAGCAGCCACATGAACATGGTTCCACAGCTGCCATGCTGTACCTCTGCTGCTTCTCCCTCTGGTGGCAAAGGCCAGACCATGCCTGTTTCCCCTGCCCATGTATTGGTTGCAACAGAGTTCTTCACTGAACTTTTACTTTGTCTTTGGCATTTATGGGTTGATATTTCTGGCAACTGCCACAGCTGCTGTTGATCCTCTCTCCCTAGGTCCATTCTAGCTGCTGCTGGGTAGGGCCACCCTGGAGCTAAAACTGTGGACTCAAGGGGGGTGGGGATGGGCTCCCAGTATGCTGCAATGGACACTTCCTGTCAGTCTTCCAGGCTGGCTTCAGTGGGAGATTTATTTCTGTCACTTTGTGGGTTCTGCAGCTCTGAAATTTATTTAGAGTCATATTTTACAGATTGTGGAGGTGGTTGTGGTAGAAGTTCACTGAATTTCCAGCTTTTACTCTGCCATCTTGCCTTAACCCGTATCAATTCTTTTGATAAATTATATGAACACTTGCCCTGTATGAGGTGTCCAAAAAACTGTCTTTTTTGACAAGCTTACATTTTTCTTTTGAACAACACAGCCAGCCCATATGAACAGTGCTCTCTGAAGTAGAGTTTGAATATTTAGCAGTTCATTTTGAGTAAGGACCTCAGCGTCTGGCACCCTATCCTGCCAAATGATCATCAGAATCTTCCTAAGAGAAGTGAAAGGGAAATGATTCTGTTTTCTTGCATGGTGCTGAGTGATATAGTGAATAGGAATCTGATTTTGGAGTAATGAAGACCTGGATTTCAATTCTACTTCAAACATATACTGACTATGTGAAGCTGGATAAGTCACTTACAATCAGGGTCCTGGTCAACACTATGACTGCAAATTTCAGAAAAAAGTACCCTTGCTTTGATAAAATAGTTCATTTAGCTCTACAAAGATATGTTGGAGAGAAAAATTTAAAAGAATCATACATATTGTAAAGTACTTAGCACAGAACAGGGATGATATAAATATTAGTTATTATTACCTCTTAAAGCTAGGTTACATGCCTCTTCTACCTGTAACAGCTGCTTTCACTATGATTCAATTGCTGTAGGATTTCAAGTCATTACTCTTTAATCAAAAGCATTAAATGATTCCCTATTGGCTAACAATAGAGTAATCAAAAAATCAGTTAAGTGCTGTTGAAGTGTGCTCCATTTGAATGTCAATATGGGGAAATGCAATGAGGATGTCATGTGACCTAACACTGTCATGGTAGCTTTAACAACCAGGTAAGAACCATGATGTGTTGATCATTTGGGCTCTGAGGAAAACCCTGATTGGATTAGTACCACAGTCAGTGTAATACAGCTCCTTCCAACTATCAAAGAAATAGGTATTTGCTCAGAAACTGGCTTTTCTTGAAAGTTCTATGATAATCAGCTTGGCATGGAGCATGGCAGTATTCTTTTGTTTTCTGATGCTACAAGAAGGCAAGGTAAACTGGAACAAATCAGGGATACCATTAACCCACATACTGGAAATACGACATTGAAAGCAGTACACACCACTGAAGTAGGCATCTTTAAATGTACTGAACAGAAATACTTGGAATAAGTTCCAGTATTATAACATAATTGAAAAGTGATTTTACCAGTTTAGTCAAGGGCTTAATAATGATTTCTCTTACTGCCACCCTAAACTTCAAGTTATAAAACAGGGTACAGTCAAGCAATTCAGGGCAACCATAAACTTCATGTCTAAACACAGAAGAGATACATTTTGGTATTTTCTGAAATCTGAAGGTTGATGAGCCTTAAACCCCTTAATGTCTCCTGTCAATGGAAGTTCAGAAAAGCATAACTAAAAACCAAATGGTCGACAGAAACAATACCAATGTCTCAAATGACTTTGGAAAGGAAAAGGGTCATACCTTTAGACTGGAATTTCAACAGTTTTAGTCCAGCTAGTAGACCAAATATACATACATACATACACACATATGTATCTATAAAAGGAGATTTTGAAATTGGCATTTGTGACACGTTCTCCTAAAATATTTGATAAATGGTATGAAAAACTTAGGACCTGAACACAGCTATGTGTGCAGTAGTCTTTGCCATGTTAAGATGCATAGGAAGAAAAGTGAATCTATTACAGAATGCTCCAGAGAATTGATGTCTGATATCATGATAGCAAAAGTGACTCGAAATTTATATAAAGGTGATTTTACCAGGATATATGTAATAGAAATCTTGAGTATCAGCAATAGAGTAACCATTTAAATGCAACAATAAATATATATGTATATATGTATGTGTATATGTATGTGTATATATGTGTATATACTTATACCTATGCCTATGCCTATACCTATACCTATACCTATACCTGTACCTGTATCTATACCTATACCTATACCTTTAAATATACCTATACCTATACCTATACCTATACATATGTATATGTATATAATGGAATGCAGAAAATAAACCATACCTAAGAAAGAAAAAAAAAGGATTATCTTAATCATCAGAATGAAAAAGTCAATAGATTAAACATACTAGAATTGGACTCAGGAGGACTTGAACTAGATAGAATACTGCCACAGACACTTCCCAATTTTGGGACTCTGAACAAGGCTCTTAATTTCTCTAAACCTCAGTTTCTTCATCTATGAAATGAGGGTAACAATAATAATACTTAACTGACAGTGTTCTTGTAAGGATCAAATGAGCTGATAATTATATATACATGTATGTCAAATGTTTTATAAAACAAAGTTCTATATAGATGCTGCTTATTGCTATTATTATTAATAGAATTAATTATAATTTGACATCAATGAAAATTACTACAGAGGCTTACAAAACATAAAAACAATAAGGTATGGAAAATACCTGGTTTCTCTATGTCTCAAGAATTCCAATAATTAAACCTGAGGCTGGACAAATGAGAAATAGGTAGATAAGAGAGTACTTATATTAATCTAGACAATGGAAATTGTATCTGCAAAACTGGAAAATGGTGGAGTTGGATAAGATTCATAATATTGGCTCAAATGTTTCAGAGTAGCACATGAATTCCTGGTGAAACATTTTGCCAGCTTCCTCTCAAATGCAAGCCTCATCGTATCCTTCTTAACAGAAGGCATCACCTATTTACTGCCAAAAATGAGAACACCAGTGATTTCTGCAAATATAGGCCAATTATGCATTTGTGTACTTTATAAAAAGCATTCGCAACTTGGATCACAAAAAAAAGTGACTTAGAAGAAAGGAATATGTTGGGTAGGGAGTAAACTGGGTGTGCCAAAAAGTCTCCGGGGTATATAGAGCAACTTATTATTAATTTGGTAATTAGGGAACAATAAGCCCCCAAATGCCCTACTAGCACTTTATAACAACCTATTCAGATTAATTGATTATTGCAAAGCCTTTTACTTAGGTTCTTATTCCTGACTTGTTCATGTACAATAAATGTATAAAATTAAAACAAATATAGTAAGGATATTTGCATGTATGATGTCCATATAGAAAACTATAACTCCATTTTAAACATGCCACCAATATGCCAAGGACAATTGATAAAGAATTTCAGAGTTGGAGTGGCTAGGTGGAACAGTGAATAGAGCACCAGCCCTGGAATCAGGAGGACCTGAGTTCAAATTTGACCTCAGACACTTAACACAAAAGCTAGCCCTGTGATCTTGGGCAAATCACTTAACCCCAATTGCCCTCCAAAAAAAGAAAAAAAAAGAATTTCAGTATGACACCTTAAGCACATTATGGTTATGCCTGACCTAAATCTGAATCTATTCATAAATATAACTAAGTATTACTTACAAGTAAGAGGAAATTCATCCAAAATATCAAGCAACATGACATAATTTTAAAAGTCATGGTCTTGGAGTTCAGAAGATGACAGTTTGAATCCTGTATTATATACTTAGTAGTTATACGACCTTAGAAACCTCATGTAATCTCTCAGTGTCTCAGTTTCCTCATTTGTAAATTGTAAAATAATGAAATCTAATTTCCCTTCTAGCTCTGTCTATCATGGTATAATCTTGTTAATTACTGGTACATATTTGACAGGAAATGATATGTATGTGTTAACATAAAAACATTTATTTATTTGTTTTTTGTAGTTTTTAATATTCATTTCCACAAGATTTTGAGTTACAAGTTTTTCTCCCCATCTTTCCCCTACTCCTCACCCCAAGATAGCGAGCCTACTGAATACTGCTTCCTCCAATCTGTTCTTTCTTATATCCTCCCCTATTCCGCCCCCCCCCCCAGATTTCTAGTAGGGCAAGATGGATTTCTACACCACAGTTCCTGTATATCTTATTTCCCATTTGCATGGAAAAAAACAATTTGAAAAATGTCTTAAATATGTTTTTACACATTGTGCAATCTTCCTCCAATGATATAAACAATCATTTGGAATCAATGAATATAATATTTTTTAAAAATCATCCAGTGAAAGTTAGAGGCTGCAGATGCGAGCTCGGATACAGAAGACACACTGAAGCCATGAATGAATATGTGAATGATAATGTAATAACAGTAACAACAATGACAATCTCAAAAGAATTATAAACCCCTTCAAGCCCTAGTATGCCTTTCATATTATGGAGGAAAGAGGACACAATTGACAAGTGGGGTAATGATGACAAGAGCTATGTATAGTGGGAGTTTATATGTCCTGAGACTACTGTAGTAACTAGTACTGTAGCCGAGATGGCCTGGAGGGAACATTGAAATACTAGCTAATTGGTAAATAATACTTGCTATTT
>CM053599.1:202864757-202874343 GCA_028646575.1 Pseudocheirus occidentalis
TGCCTTTTTTGCCTTCTGGTTCCTAGACATCAGGGGAAGGTTTTTTTTTTTCTAATGTCTTGAAAGATACTATCCAGGTCCTCTTTTTGAATATTGCTTTCAGTAAGTCCAGCAATTCTGATATTATCTCTCTTCAATCTATTTTCCAGTTCAATTGTTTTCCCCATGAGGTATTTTACATGTTCATCAGTTTATTCTGTTTTGAATTTGTTTGATTGATTCTTGATGTCTCATAGAATCATTAGTTTCTACTTCTCCAATTCTAACTTTTAACGTGTTGTTTTCCACAATTAGCTTTTGTGCTTTCTTTTCCATTTGGCTAATTTTATTCTTTTCCATTTGGCCAATTATACTCTTCAAGAAGTTATTTTCTTCAGATAATTTTTGTATTTCCTTTTCCATTTGGTCAATCCTACTTTCTTTCAAAATTCATTAATTAATCAATTAATTTTTAGTTTTCAACATTAATTTCCACATGGTATTGAGTTTAAAATTTTTCCCCATTTCTCCTCTCCACACATGCCAAAATGGCATGCAGTCTGATTATTTGCCCCAATCTGCCCTCCCTTTTATCACCACCTCTCTTATTCCCTCCCTCTAACTTTCTTGTAACACAAAATAGATGTCCATATCCAATTGCCTGTGTATCTTATTTCCCAGTTGCATGTAAATACCATGTTTTAACATTTGTTTTGGAAACTTCAAGTTTCAAATTCTCTCCCTTCTTCCTTCCTCACACACCCTCATTGAGACAGCAAGTAAATCAATATAGATTATAATTATACAGTTATGCAAAACACTTTTAAAATGGTCATGTTGTGGAAGATTAACTATATTTCCCAACATCCTATCCTACCTCCCCACTTATTCTATTTTCTTTTTTTTCTTGTCCCTTTTCAAAAGTGTTTGCTTCTGAATACCTCCTCCCCCAATCTGCACTCAGTTCTATCATCTCCACACCCTTATCCACTTCCCTCTTACTTTCCCATGGGGCAAGATACCCAATTGAGTGTGCATGTTATTTTCTCCTTAAGTGAAATCTGAGAGTAAGATTCATTCATTCACTCTCAACTCCACCCTCTTCTCCATTATGAATCTTTATTCTTGCTTCTTTTATGTGAGATAACTTATCCCATTTTATCTCTTCCTTTCTCCTCTCAATATATTCCTCTCACATCATACCTTCAAATTCAACTCACCCTGTGCTATCTATCTATCTATCTATCTATCTATCTATCTATCTATCTATCTATCTATCTATTTATCTGTCTGTCTGTCTGTCTGTCTGTCTGTCTGTCTATCTATCTATCTCTGAACCTACCTATCCATCTATCATTTCCTCCAGCCACCCCAACATGGATAAAGGTCTCATGATCTACAAATATCATTTTTCCATGTAGGTATGCAAACAGTTTACCTTTACTAAATCTCTTATGATTTCTTTTTCCTGTTTACCTTGTCATGCTTCTCTAGAAAGTCAAATTTTCTGTTCAGCTCTGGTCTTAAGATCAAGAGTTCTTAAAAGTCCTCTATTTCATTGAATATCCACTTTCCCCCTAAAGCATTATACTCAGTTTTGCTGAGTAGGTAATTCTTGGTTTCAATTCTAGCTCCTCTGACCTCTAGAATATCATATTCCAAACCCTTTGATACCTTAATGTAGAAGCTGCCAGGTCTTGTGTTATCCTGATTGTATTTCTACAATGCTTGATTTGTTTCTTTTTGGCTGCTTGCAGTATTTTCTTCTTGACTTGGGAATTCTGGAATTTGACTCTGACATTCCTTTGAGTTTCCATTTTGGGATCGCTTTCAAGAGGCAGTTGGTGGATTCTTTCAATTTCTATTTTACCTTCTGATTCTAGAATAAAAATGCAGTTTTCTTTGGTAATTTTTATGATGTCTAGTCCCTTTTTTTGATCCTGGCTTTCAGGTAGACCAATAATTTTTATGTTATCTATCCTGGATCTATTTTCCAGATCAGTTGTTTTTCCAGTTAGATATTTCACTTTGTCCCTTTTTTTCTCCTATATTTTGGTTCTGTTTTATAATTTCTTGATTTCTTATACCATCATTAGCTTCTATTTGCTTCATTCTAAGTTTTAAGGGTTATTTTTTCAGTTAGTTTTTGGATCTCCTTTTCCATTTTTTCTTATGTGCTTTTCAAGGCATTCTTTTTCTCATTGATTCTTTAGACCTCTTTTGCCATTTGGATTACTATACTTTTGAGGGTATTTTTGGAGTGCTCCATTAGCAAGCTGTTGACTTTTTTCATGGTGTTCTTGAATCACTCTTCTTTCCCTTCTTATTTTTTTCTGTGCTTCTCTTACTTGATTTTTCTAATCCTTTTTGTATTCTTCCATGACCTGAGATCAATTCATATTTTTCTTGGAGACTTTTGTTGTAGGAGTTTTGATTCTTTCTCAAGGTAGAACTCTGCTTCCAGTGGGGTTGGTGAACTGTTCCCGGCTTCAGGGATTTGTATCATGCTATCAATCTGCCACCATCAGAGGACCTAGAACTCCAGAAGCAGACACTCCTTCTGCTGCTGTTGCTGCCACCATTACCACTTCTGCCATCCTGGGGCTGGGGTTTGACCATGTTCTTCTTTCACACAGTTCCCACAGAATCTTCCCACTGACTTTCCACACTAACTTCTGTGTTTGTGGGTTGAGAAATCTTGAAAGCACCAGACCTGCCATTGATTCAGTCACTTGTGGCCTGCTCTGGCCTAGTGTGTGCTGTCACAGCCCATGCTGCACTGCACTCTGCTTTCAGCCCATTATGATCTACCCTTCCTATTGACTTTCCAGATATGTTTCACTCCATCATTTTGTGGACCCTGCAGCTTTATAATTTGTTTAGAGTCTTTTTTACAGCTATATGGAGGAGTTTGGGGGGAGATCTCAAGCAATTGCTGCATTTATTCTGCCATCTTAGATCTGCTTCTCACCCATTTCTACTTTCAAAGCAGTTTTACAAGCCTTTGATTCTTGTTTCATAATTCTCTTGCATTACTCCAATTTATTTTCCCTGTTTTTAATCTACCTTGTTGATATGACTTTAAGCTCCTTTTTGAACTCTTCCATGAGTTCTTTCTTGCCTTAAGAACACTTCTTTTTTTCCTTTGGTATTTTTCCTATGTGTGTTTTGACATCATTGTCCTTTTCTGATTTTGTGACTTGATCTTCCTTGACACCATAATTACATAATTATAGTCAGATATTTTGCTGTTGTTCTCCCACTTTTTAACCTTTTCCTTTTCTTTTAAATTTGAACTCTGTAACCAGGGTAGAAGGGGCACTGTCTCAGACTTATTGTGCCAGTGGATGCAGGCCCTGGATGTTTACCTGGTATTATGATGATGTTGACCTTAGGACTCCTAGAGGAACATTCTTCTATGGTTCTATGCTGAGTGGGTGGGCTGCTGGGTGCTGGTGTGCTAGAGATGTAGCATTTTGGCAGCTTACCTGGTAATGAGCTAGAGTCATCATGGAGGTGTTTGGAGCGTGTTGAGCCAGGTGGAGTGTTTTGCATTTCCACAGGGCTACTTGAAAGCACAAGAAGTTCTGGACCCTTGAAGATGCCTCTTTGCCCATG
Organism: Pseudocheirus occidentalis; assembly: GCA_028646575.1. NCBI lineage: Eukaryota > Metazoa > Chordata > Mammalia > Diprotodontia > Pseudocheiridae > Pseudocheirus > Pseudocheirus occidentalis. The sequence continues at coordinate 202,868,355 of CM053599.1, forward strand.
GCTAACATGAATCACATTGCTGTACTAGGAGATATAGTCTGCTGGTTCCCCTGGCTATGCTAAGGCACATGGGGGCTCCTGATATTGGTGTTTGCCTGCTCCACCTTGCTGAAGTGGGACTTGCTGCTGCTTTTTCTGGTTTGCTTGGATACTTCTTTTCCTGTAATATGCTCCCCTTCTACCTGAGTGACATGGACCTTTTTTCTGATCTTTCAAGTTTCCTGGGCTAAAAGATTGTTTCACCTTGTCTTTTTGCTGGTTCTGTTCTTCCTGGATTTGTTTGGGGGCACTATTTTATGTTGCTAGGAGAATAATATGGGAGAATTGTAATGCTTTACTTCTTCTTATGCCATCTTAGTTCCAAGAAGTCCCTAATAATTTCTTGAATGATGATTCCAAGATTTTTTAAATCATGACTTTCAAGTAGTCCCATATGTAATTCTTAAATTATCTCTCTATGATCTATTTCCCAAGTACATTTGTTTTTCTTCTGATGAGATATTTCATATTTTAATCTATTTTTCCATTCTTTTTACTGTTTTATTGTTCCTTGACGTCACATGCAGTAATTTGTTTCTCCTTTCCTAATTCTGTTTTTTAAGCAATTATCGTATTTATTGACCTTTTATGCTTCTTTTTCCATTTGGCCTATTCTGATTCTTAAGGAATTAATTCCTTCAGTGAATTTATGTGTCTTTTAAAAAACTAAGCCAATTCTATTTTAAGGTGTCATTTTCTTTGGTATTTTTGTGACTCTTTTACCAAACAGTTGATTGTATTTTCATAATTTTCTTGAATTACGTTTCTCCCCACCCATGAATTTGAAGAAAGGGACCAAGAACAATGCTGTATGGTAATATTCAGAGAGCTCAGTCTCAAAGGAATTCCAAGATTCTTCCACTGTGTCTTAAGCATCATAACACTGAAGATCCAGAACTCTGACTTTCAAAAATTCAGTGTGGGACTAAGCCCAAGAAGTGGCGAACAGTGAAGCAGCTCAGAGGGCTCACAGATAGACCAATATGGCCAACTACCCTATATAAAACTATTTAAGTGATGCTAGTGGTGGAGAAAATGGGAATATCAATTTATTTTGGAGGGAAAGTAAAATGGCATGCTTTTTCAGAACTGTAATAGCTTTGAAGTGTACTGATGGAAATGTGTAATAATAATAATAATAATAATACCTATGAATAGATTGGCTTTCAGAATTTCAGAGGGAAGAGTGAAGGAAGGGTAAATGGAATAAAATAGAATATGGAGTCAGTAAGGGGTGAGATGTCATATTTTTCATAATTAGAGTGGTTAAAAAGCAGAGGAAACAAATATGGAGTAAAAGATAAGGGGATCAGTACTCAGATAAACGCCATTCTTTTCTGGAAAAAACAGGGTGGAACATGCAGTATTATGTAGGAAGTACAGAAATACACCAAATTTAATGATCAAATAAGAGAAGATAAGGAGAGTGTGGTAAAAAGCAGTAAAACACCAAAGAGGAATAGTTACAAGCAAAGTAAAATTGATCATTCTCAAGGGCAAATTATAAGAAGAAAAATAAAAACTAGAATCTAAGGGGGGGTGCCCATCAATTGGACAATGTTTGAATAAATTTTTGGCATTTAAATATAATGGAATATTATAACTACAAAACAGAAAAATATGTTAGAGATTCCTAGACAGTATGACCTGAAAGAGTGAAGTGAAAATAATCACAAGAATTATTTTTACAAGGAGAATAATATTGTGAAGAAATACAATGTTTAAAGAGGAAAAAACTCTTATCAATGCAGTGACCAGCTGTTATCTCTAAGAATTTTAATATGAAGCATGTCAACCATCTCCTGACAAATATGTGATGAACACAGGATGTAAAAAAAAGAAATACAGTTTTGAACATGGTAATACTTTTGCTTGAGTATACTTAATTCTCATATGGTTTGCCAATCTTCTCTCATTTATTCCTTGGGTGTAAGAGTAGGAAGAAAGAATTTAGTAAGTGAAAGAGAAGAAAAAAAAGCATGTGAAAGATTTTTTAATACACTGAAAGGAAAAGAAGTAGTGTGAGAAAGAGACATGAATGAGCAGAAACGGCTATGAAAGTAACAGGTGGAATTATTACATTATTTTAAAGCAAGAAGCAAGAAATGGAAATTCAGAGTTTCTTATACAATCCTCTTTGTTCTACTGTTTTAATGGAAATGCCTTTCATATTTTGGGGTTGTTTAAGTTCAGAATTTAAAGAAAAAAATCTGTATTATAGAAGCTAGAAAAGTAAAGAAATCAGAGGCGAATAATACCTCCTGAACAAAGAGGATGAAGATAATTTCTTGTTTTCTTTAAAGAAAAATTCCAATATAGTGAAAGAGTAAGTTGTCAAGACTGGGAACTGGAGAAGCTGTATAAGATCCGTGATTATTGGTCAAATCCTTCACAAAGGGACATGAATTTAAAATGCCTCTAACAAGGCATTTTACCAGGTTCTCAAACTCCAATCTGATCAAACCTTTTGTATCAGGAGAAATCATATATCTATTACTAAAAGAGAACACTAAGTTCTTTCCAAATATGTGTCAATTCATCTTTGTGAATTGTGTACAAAGTTTTCACAGCTTGTATCGTCAAAGACAAATAAGAATCATGTGAACCTAAGAAATAAATTTATTTTTTGAATAGCTAAAAGAGTGTGTTAACAAGTCCCAGAGTTGCAAAAGGTATTTTTTTCTGTTTTGTCAGTTATTGAATAATCTGGTTCAAATCACCATAATATTTATTCTGCTTGCAGTGATTATCACAAAACTTTTGATTCAGTTCTGCACTTAAGGCTTATTTTTGTATTTCAGATATAGAAAACAGAATCAAATGTAGAGAGAATTCCAGAGTATTTTATGTCCACATGGAATATTCTTTGAAACACTCTACCAATAGGATAATGCCAAGAAAAATTGATATAAAACATGGCATTTTTCTGGAAGACTTTAAATACATTTTTGTTATAACTAGGCTTAAATTCATTATGTTCTTTAAATTCATTATGTTAAGAGGACTTCACATTAAAAAAAGAATCAAACCAAATATCTTATGTATGAGTGCATGCACACACCAAATGTATATTTTATATACGTATATACTATATGCACACATGCATATTATATGTGCATGCATGCATGTATACATCAATATATGTATAATACATATACATACATGCACAAACATGTGTGTATGAGTGTATGAAACATAAGAATGAAGGCTTGAAACTTAAACTTCCATGTGACATTGAACTGATGAATGAAGATAAAGCCAACATTGGTCTTCTTTGAGACAGGCACATCCAACAAAAAGACTTCAAAGAGATGGCTGTGAATAAATATGTAAAGAAACTGTCTGAAATTAAAACCAAAAGAGAGGAACACATGTAAAGCAAATAATAACTTTGCAATATCGATACCCTTTTACTGGCTACTTTTAGAATTGTAAAATGTACTATAGGTTATTTTGGAACTGTTACTAAAGAAAAAACCAAGAAACCAAAAAACCCCAAAACAAAACATGCATACTTTTAAAAAAAATAGGGCCAAGAGCTCAGAGGGTGGAGTGAGCAGTTAATCACTACAATGCTCCCATATTAGCCTCCAAACAACCCTAAAATAGTGTCCTGAACATTGTAACAGCAGAGCCAGAAGAGAGATAGGGGTAGAGCACTCTTTTGACTTAGGAGATGTATAGGATTGGCAAGAAAGGTCTATATCACTTGGATAAAAGGGGAGCACAGTCCAGGATAGGAAGTGTTCTGGCAAACCAGAGCAAGCCCCGCCTCTACAAACCAGTGGGAGATTCTGAAATTAATTATGGTGAGATGAAAGATTAAAACAAAACTCAGAAGAGGACAGCATTTTTCACATGCCTACACATGAAACCTCAAAGGGGAATATGCATTGATCTAAAGCTCAGAAAAGCCTTCTTGGAAGAGTTCAAGATGGATTTTCAAACTCAAGTAAGAGAGGTAAAAGAAACTGTTAGGAAAAAATGAGAGCTATGTAAGACAGCTTGGAATAAGAGCTTCCAATAGCTTGGGGAAAGGAGAAAAATTGACTGAAAAAAAGGAATTCATTAAAAAATACAATTGGTCAATGGGAGGAAACACTGAAAAATGATAACTCCTTATTAAGTAGAATTAACCAAATGGAAAAGGAAGTACAAAAGAAAACTGAAGAAAATATTTACTTAAAAAATTAGAATTGTAGAAGTCGAAGCTAATGACCCCATGAGACATCAAGAATCAGAAAAACACAATAGAATGAATGGAAAAATAGAAAAAAATTTAAAACACCTCATTGGAAAAACAACTAACCTGGAAAATAGATCTAGGAGAGATAATTAAAAATGGTTGGACTACCAAAACATAGGAACAATAATTCTGAAGCAGCTATATAAAGACTGATATTTCTTTACCAAAAATAATAGAGAGAATCAGAAAACATAGAACACATGGTAACTGGATTAAGGTCATGCCACTTATTTTGACTTTTGTCTTGCCACTGAACTCTCATGACCTTAAGGAGAAAGTAAGGCTTATGACTACACACACCTTTTTTAGCTTAGTTAAATCTAATTCACTTTGAAATCAAGATATCAATCTGCTAATGTTATTGGTCCTCTTGAAACAAAGGGTGAACAACAAAGATAAATGGATCAAAAACAGTAACAACAAAACTATTTTTGAAACAAGTAAGTATATTTTTACTCACAGAGCTATCATCACAGAAAAATAGGTACGCTGAATGTGTCTCATGGAACTGAGAGTGATTTTTTTTCTGATGGAAACTCTGAAATGGCTAAGATCAAGGAATGAGCTCAAGTGGCTCTTCACAGGCAATGTGTGTATAAACTCAACCAGTAATTTAATGATAAGGAAGCATCAAACAAGTAGTTAAGCCACTTGTATTTGCTGGTTTGAATGGAGGGGTTTATGATGGAACTTCAAGACCAGGTCTCATTACTAACACAAATTACACAATAATCATCATTAAAGAGTCTAGATTTAAGCTGAAAGTGGGAGCCTTGGTCAGGTTTAGTTTAAAAAATCATTTATTTATTAAATTCCTATTATGTGTCAGTCATTGTGATAATATGGGTATAAAAAGAAAGGCAAAAGACAGTGCCTGATGTCAAGGAGGCCCCAGCTTAAAGGGGAAGACAATATCTAGCTAGACATGATCAAGTTATATGCAGGATACACTGGAAATAAGCAAGCAAAGTCATGAGAATTAAGAAGAATTAAAAAAGACATTCTGTAGGGTAGAAGTAAACTTGATTTGGGGGCGGAGCCAAGATGGCGGCATAGAAGCAGCAAACCACCACAGCTCCCACACAAACACATTAAAAAACTCATAAAATGGGATGCTAAACAGATTTTCAAGCTCCAAAACTCTCTAAAAGACAGAAAGAACATCTGTTGCTACAGGCAGCTCAGCAGGCAGGGCTCTTTGCAGCAGTCTGGGATGCACCCTAAACCCCGGCCAAGTCAAGCCCTGGAGCATCGGCATGGGAGCCACATCTATAGGAGAGCAGATTGGCTGCACTGGAGGCCCAATTACCACATCTATCAGGCCAGAAGAAAAAAAGGCCAAGAGAAAGATCAGTGGATTTTGCTAACTGGGGAGGAGAAGAGAGGGTCCGGCCAAACTGCTCCCAGGGCAAGGAAGCAGAGGGAGGCGGCTGTAGCAGCAGGAATGTCTGAGAGCCACAGTGGCCCCCACGGGGCTGCTTCAGAGCCCTCGGCCTGCAGATAGCAGGGGGGCTGACGCTATCCATCGGGGTCAAGGGCTCTTGCGTTGAGTGGCCTGGATCTGGATCGTGGTCTTGAGTGGTGGTCCTGGGGTGCGCTTTCAGTGAGCCAAGGTTGGGAGGTGGGGCTGCAGCACCCCACTAAGAGCTCTGGCAGCTGTGAAGGCCCCAGCGATTTGGGATAGAGCTTTCCCCCTCCAGGAAG
>CM053599.1:202874843-202941912 GCA_028646575.1 Pseudocheirus occidentalis
AGGGAGGAAGGGCTAAGGGGGGGGGGGATGACAGAAGGGAGGTAAGATTGGGGGAGAGGGTACTTAGAAGGAAACACTTTTGAAAAGGGACAGAGTTAAAGGAGAAAATAGAATAAATGGGGGGTGGGATAGGATGGAGGGAAAAATCATCTTCCCCAAGATGACTATTTTGGAAATGTTTTACATGACTAAACTTGTATAAGCTGTATTGAATTATTCGTCTTCCGTGTGGGGATGGATAAGGAGGGAAGAAGAGAGAGAATCTGGAACTCAAAAGTTTTTAAAGCAAATGTTAAAAATTGTCTTACTTGCAACAGGAAAAAAATATATATACAGGCAACGGAATATATAAATCCACCTTGCCCTATAAGAAAGTAAGAGGGGGTGGGATTCCAGAGAGAACTGATAGAGGGGAAGGAGTATTCAGTATGGTTGCCATCTTGGGGTGGGGGTAAAGGAGAAATGGAAAGAAAATTTGCCACTCAAAATCTTGCGAAATGAATGTTGAAAACTAAAATATAAATAAATAAGAATTTTTTTTTAAAAAAAGACAAAATATCTCTGAGTCTGCATAACCCCATTTGGCGTTTTCTTCGGAAAGATATTGGTGTTATTTGGTTCTTCCCTTCTCCCACTCATGCTGCAGATCAGTAAACTGAAGCAAAGAGGTTTAAGTGATTTGCCCTGGGTTACACAACTACTGGCTGAGGCCAGATTTTAACTCAGGGAGATGAGGCGTGCCACTCCATTCAGTGTTGCCTACCTGCCAACAGCAGCAACAGTAACAGATTGTAGGGCTTTTATTTACTTTTTTCTTAAGAGGAGTCAGTTATTAAACATTTACTAGGACCCTCCTGCCTAAGTGTGATGTTCCCCATAGTAGAAAATGTCGTATTTGAGGGCAGTGTCTGCATTGATTTTCATTTGAGTTGCTGGAGTTAAGAAAACCATGTAGCAATTGTGGAAGGAAGGAAGGAAGGAAGGAAGGAAGGAAGGAAGGAAGGAAGGAAGGAAGGAAGGAAGGAAGGAAGGAAGGAAGGAAGGAAGGAAGGAAGGAAGGAAGGAAGGAAGGAAGGAAGGGAGGGAGGGAGGGAGGAACAAAGGAACGAAGGAACAAAGGAAGCGAGGGAGGAAGGAGAGAGAGAGAGAGAAAGGGAGGAAAAATCACACAAAGGTTAATGTAAGATAGATATTCATTTGTTATATGACCAAAACTCAGGGTTATTTGATTACAGGAAAAAGTAATGGAGATGGGACAAATGGCATAAGAGGAAGTGCTAGCACAGAAAGGAACCTGGTGACATAATATAGATCTCTACCATTAATTTCCCCCAATAATTACTGAAAGACAATTTACAGTTAAAAGTCTAATTTTCTATTTGGTCCTTATCAGGCAAGGAATAAACAAAGAAGCAAACCCATCAACACAAGGTTTTTATGTCTTAGGGAATATTAATGTGCTTGATCATAAAAGAATTTTGTATTCTTCTGAAGTCTGTTAAAATAGCAACACAGAAACAAATAATCATCTCCTTTATTCTATGCTTTCTTCAAACTTTCTCTCTGTCTCTGTCTCTGTCTCTCTCTGTCTCTCTGTCTCTGTCTCTGTCTGTCTGTCTGTCTGTCTCTGTCTGTCTGTCTGTCTGTCTCTCTCTCTCACACACACACATTGTTTCCTGTATTATTTTCATGTGTAAGGGGCTCTCAGTTCAAAAACTAGTTCTTATTCTCCTTTCTTCTACCCTTCACAACACACATAGTCACACATATGAACGCAGCACAAGACTTAAACAGACAGATGGACCACCCATTTAGATTTACTGGATTTCCCATTATTCTTTCTAGTAATATCAATTATTCGGCCAATTTACTACCCCGTTTTTCCTCCTTTCTTTGTTTTATTGGGGATAATGGATTCAAAATATTTTTCCCTCTGCTGAGTAGATATTTTATTTCTTAAATCATAAAAAACAGACTACAATTAAGTGTAATTCAAAGAGATTCTCTGATCAAACCCACATTTTTGTTATTCAAATAAAAAAATGTCTCCTACTGATGTAGACATGGAAATTCAAATATTTTGGCACATGAGTTGTGTACTACTTTGGATCTTATTACATAGAAAGCATTTTCCAGGTGATGAGAAAGTTATATCAAAAACTGAATTTTAAGATTTCCTACATAGCATACACATTTACATTGAAAGCTCTGATTTAATAATGAATTTTCTTATTCCAACATAATAAGCAGCACATCAAAATAGTCTTTGTCAATACCCATGCTATTAAAATTTGTTTTGTACATGTTAATGTTTAAATAATAGATTTATTTTTCATTATTGAAAATTAAAGAGGTATTTTCCCTTTGTGAAATAGAAATATTTGAAAAGACTGGCATTTTCATCCATATTGATTATTTGAAAGTTTCCCCACCTGACTTGGATTAGCTCAAGCCTTCACACATTCAGGTATAAATCTGATAGCCTGTAGCATAAACCATAATTTTCTCTTTTTTTGGTGGGGGGAGTACGCATTTGTGTAATTTTAATTTTGAATTTGTACCTTTTAAAAACTGATTTTAGTGTAAGATGTAAGAGGCTTATTTAAACTTTAAACTTAAACTCAAAACTTAAACTCATTTAAACTCCCCAGCTTTTCTTATTCTTTCATCAGTAATTTAGGTTCTTAAGTTTATCCAACATGAATTACCATATGCAGTTGCTTACTTTTAGCCTAGTCAAAGCATAGTCCTTAGGTCTACATAACCCCTTTCTCTTCATAGTTTCTGGAAATTGTATTAAACAAAAGTTATTAATATAATTATAACAGACCAGGGCCCCAAGTAATGAATTTTCCTAACATTTAGATAGAAGTTTAGGTCTCTGTCCTACTTTTTTTTAATTTTCAGCTTATCTTAATCTTTCTCCATTTCTCCTATGTATACAGACACGTAGGACAAGTATTCATGATCAACCACGGACAGTTAATAAAAAAAAAGTAATTATCAGTAAAGAAAAGAAGCTAGTTAAAAAGAAAACAGAAAAAAGAGTATATAACAATGTCTGTTATGGTATCGGCATGTAATTTAGAGGGGAAGTTGGACAAATAATAATAGCTCTTTAACGGCTGAGACCTGTTCATGAAGAGAAAATAACAACCAGTGGCTTCAGTCTGTGCAATTTGTTGCGAGTCTCCTGCAGGGATCTAATGGCCCATTATGATTACTCCTTTCTTTGTAGAAGTTCAGCTATTATTTTGTTTTTCTTTGATTGCTCATTGACCCATTGCATGCTGCTTCTCCATTGCTCAGTTCATTTAAGTCCTGGACCATGTTGAATACAGTACTCCCACCATGGCAGCCAACACTCAGTTCCTGTAAATTTTTCTCATGTTCTTGTGAAATCTGGGAATCTCTTTTCCAAATTTTTCCCCAGGACAGACAGGGACCATTTGAATTACAAATACAAAAGTACCAGTCAGTTCTCAAGCTCCTATTGCCCAATCATGTTGCTAAAAACAAAACAAAAAATGTGTGTACCCTTTTGCATTTCTTTTTTCTCTGAACATTTTTAAACGTGCATTTTCCTTTATGTGTCTATATTGAATAAACTTCCCTTGTAGTAAATATGTTTAGTAATACAATACAAATGAACACCTTTTACACATCCAAGAATGCATGTCTGATTATTTATATTTAGCTCATCATCTCTCTGCAAAGAGGTGGGAGGTATATTTAACTATTATGTTTTTTGCAAATACTATTAGTCAGTGCTTTGATAAGATTAATAAAATCTTCCTAAGTTGTTTGTTTTTTTGTGTGTAGCATTATTGTGAGAATAACTTTAACTCTTCTCCTGGTTCCACTTACTTTACTCCATACTTTTTGTTTAAAGAATTTTATAAACTTGACAAATATCAAAATATAGTTATCTCATATATTCAAACACAAAGAGAAAAAGAGGCTTGGATATGGACTGTGAATCACTATAACATTCATTTGATATTTTTACTAGTATACATTTTATTGAACATAAAATTGCCAGTGTTTACCTACTTTTCCAGTCTTTTATATCTTTTTTTTCTGGTATATTTACTAAATATTTAATTGAAGTGGTATTTCTTGCTGAAAAAGGATCCATGGTATTATAGGCCTTTGAGCATAGTATCAAATTTCTCTCCAGAATGGTTGAAACAGTTCACAACCCCACTAACACTGCTTTGATACCCCAATTTCCCACATTCCCTTCAATATTTGTAATTTTCCTTTTCTGTTGTATTAGGCAGTTTAACAGTTGTGAGGTGGTACCTCAGGGTTGTTTTAATTTACATTTCTCTAATCGATAGTGATTTAGGTAACTTTTTATAACTATGTATAGTGATTTCTTCATCTTAAACCTGTCCATTCATATCATTTGACCACTTATCTATTGGGGAATCACACACACACACACACACACACACACGTGTGTGTGTATAAATTTGACTCTGTGCTGTATAGATTCGAGAAATAAAGAATTTGTTGGAAAAGCTTGGTACAATTTTTTTGTTATGATTATTGCCTATGCATTACCTTCCATGTCTATTTGCATTTATGTATTTATCTTGAGGTCTTCTCTAGGTCCAAATTCTTAAGAAACACAATTCACTAAGTACATTAAATCTAAAGTAGTTGTCTCTTGGCAAATGAAATTTGCTATTGTTAATTGGAAAGTATTTTAAAGGGACAACTATACCAAAACTCCTTTTTGATATTAATAATGTTTATCAATTATAATTATATTTATATTTTATTCCATTCTTTTTATATTTTCCTCTTACTAAGTTATCTTAAAATATTTTCTCAGTATTTTGACAACTGTTACATGGATTTCTTGGGATGTACTTCATTTGACCCAAACATTTATTTTCATCTTCAGTTATATAGATGTAATTTTGATGACCATATATAAACATACAGTTTACTGAGATGTAAGGGCTTAAATATACTGAATTCACTGTCACTGACAATGAAAATGTGTCATAGGAAATGTTAATAAGATTGTCCCATTTTCTATTTGATTCCTTGAAATTATATCAGTTCTTAGTTGATTTCTAGAGCACCAAAGATGATATTCCCCATTTGGAAATTACAGGAGAATGGAAAAGTGGCACATGTGATCATACCATTCTGCATCCATTATAAATTAGTTAGGAGCAATCTTTTACCATTGGCTTCATTGGTAGAGCTCTCTACACCTTTAACATATCTGACTGCATATAAGAAAGACTTTTAGTGTGTTTACATCAGACAGTGAAGAATTTCTTCATTAGTACCATGTGGTACAGAGAAAAGGCTCGTCATCTCCAGGTCATGTGGCCCTAAAAAATGGTTCAGTGGCCTTAGTGATCTGTTGGTACCTTTCCACTATACTATAGTGACTAGAGGGACAAGGAGTGTTGTAGAAGCACTAGGATACTAGAAGTCCAATAATCGATTACTGACTTTTAGTTTACAGAATTCGTTTTCATAAGATTTTGAGTTGCAAATTTTCTCTCTATCTTTCCCCTACCTCCACCCCAAGATGACAAGCATACTGAATGCCATTTCTCCCAATTTTCTCTCTCCTATATCCCACCCATTCCCCCCACCTAAATTTTCTATAGTGCAAGATGGATTTCTACACCCCATTTTCTAAACATCTTTTTTTCCAGACTATGTATACATGTACACACATATACAAATACATCCACTTATACATACATACACATATGCATACATGTGTATGTATACATATACACATACTTGTGTCTACACCTATATGTGTATATACACACATATCCACATACATATACATGTGTATATATGTAAACATGTGTATATGTGTGTATATATGTATGTGTGTATACATACACATATATATATTCGCTTTAACTATACTCATACAAAAGAAAGCCTACTGAGTTACAAATATTTTCTTTCCATATAGTAATATAATTAGTTCAAATTTAATAAGTACCTTTTCATACTTCTTTTCCTTCTTGTAGTTGAAAGTCAAATTTTCTGTTCAGCCCTATTATTTGCATCAAGAATGCTTGAAAGTCTTTGACTGCATTGAATTGAATGGTCAAATTTTTCTCCCTGAAGTATTATACTCAATTTTGCTGTATTGGTGATTCTTAGTTTTAATCTTAGATCCTTGAACCTCCAGAATATCATATTACAAGCTCTTTTATCCCTGAACGTAGAAGCTGCTAGATCTTGTGTCATCTTGATAGTGTTTCCACAATATTCAAATTGTTTCTTCCTGATTGCTTGTAATATTTTCTCCTTGACTTGGGAATTCTAGAATTTATCTATAATATTTCTAGGAGTGTTTTGGGAGGACCTTTTTCAAGACATGATTGGTGAATTCTGTCAATTTCCATTTTGCCCTCTGGTTCTAGAATATCAGGGAAGTTTTCCTTGATAATTTCTTTAAAGATGATTTCTAGGCTCTTTTTTTGATCATGGCTTTCAGATAGTCAAATAATTTTTAAATGATCTCTTCTGGATCTATTTTCCAGGTCAGTGGTTTTTCCACTGAGATATTTCAAATTGCTGTCTATTTTTTTTTCATTCATTTGGATCCGTTTTAGAGTATCTTGATTTCTCATAAAGTTATTACCTTCCATTTGATGCAATCTAATTTTGAAGGAATTATTTCCTGCAGTGAGTTTTTTAAATTCCTTTGCATCTGGGCAATTTGACATTTTAAGGCATTTTTCTCCTCATTGGCTGTCTGGGCCTCTTTTGTTATTTGAGTTAGTCTAATTTTTAAGATGTTATTTTCTTCAATATATTTTGGTTCTCCTTTAGCAAACTGTTGCCTCATTTTCTATGATTTTCTAACACCATTCTCATTTCTCTTCACAATTTTCCTTTACTTCTCTTATTTGATTTTCAAAATCATTCTTGAGCTCCTCCATGCCTGTGACTAATTAACATTTTTCTTGGAGATTTTTGATATTTTGACCGTGTTGTCTTCTTGTGGCTCTATGTTTAGATCATCTTTGTCACAAAAAATGATTCCATAGTTGGATTTCATTCCCTCTGTTTTTTCATCTTGTCAACCAGTGACTTTTGAGCTCTTTGCTTGTAGAAGTTTGTAGAACTCTGTTTCCAGAGTGGAGTGTGCTGAGTCTCAAATTTCTGGTATTTTGTGCAACTGTTTTCAGAGCTACTTCTAGGCATCTTCTTCAGAACTCTGAGGAGGAATGCATCTCTACTGCCTCAGCAATCTCTGCCATACCAGCTCTGCTCATCCCAGGATAGCTAACCAACACTCCATCCAAGACCCAAACAGGGCAAAGCAAGAGAATCCTGCTTCAGTGCCAGCAGAGAGATTCCTGAAAATGCCCTGTTTAACCTCTTGAAATTCCCAAAATCTGTAGTCCTGGAGCTCAGAAGGTAACTGCCTCCTCTTCTGCCACCCTGGGGTAAAGGACCAAACCATACTCTTCTCTCACCCAGGATCAACAGAGTTCCCCGCTGACCATTTACTTTTTCTTTGACATTTATATGTTGAGAAGTCTGGAGACCACCATAGCTGCCAGTCAATCAATCCCATGAAGTCTTCTCTGACTGGCCTATGCTGCCAGTCTGGGTTGGCATGGCTCACAAGGGACTATGCTCCACTACCAGCTCAGAGCAATACACCCTTTCTGTCTTTCTACCATACTGACTTCAGCAGGAGATTTGTTTCTCTATTGTTTTGGTGGTTCTGTAGCACTAAAATTTGTTGAGAATCATTTTTACAGGTATTGAAGGTAGTTTGAGCAGGAGCTCAAGCAAGTTCCTGCTTTTACTCTGCCATCTTGGCTTCATTCCCCATTATATTCTTTATCATTCATTTTCTGACTCCCTCCTTTTGATAGTGTTTTCCATGGGGACTGAATCTCATAATGTCTTAGCTAATCCAAATATTGAGCAAAAGTAATTCACCAGCCTATGTTTCTGCCATAGATGACATATTTATGGACAGAACAGACCTCAACTGGATTCTACACTCTTTCATTCAGTTTTTGTAGAGTCCTTTATATTATGCACACCTACTACACAAACACACACAAACACACACATTCACACATGCAGACATGTTATCTTGTTATCTTATCCTGGTATCCTATCCCAATCTTTCTGTTTCTTTTTTTTCAGCCTGAGACCAGCTTTGCAATGCACATGCCACAGTATTGTCTTTCTTAAGCTAGAGAGTTGTGTGCACCAGCAGTTCAAATATTTGAAGGATTACTTCTATATGGTTGTAGTTCTCAGAGGCCTTTTCTCTTGAAGGATTGTGGTCACATGGGGCTTATCACAACTAGACCAAACTTATGTAGCCAGGAGCTAGAATCTTCATAACACTCAAAAGAAAAACAAGGAGTTGTCAAAATGAGTTTTCTTTTAAGCCTGTGTCATGTCCTTTGCTGCTTCTGATTGTAGGGCAAAAGTTGGAGAAATGGTGCTGAGTGAACTCAGGGTCAGTGAGCAGGTAGATACAAAGCAAATAAAGTAAATACAGAGAGCGTTGAAATTTAAAAAAAAACTATTAGTTGAGTATACCAGTAAAGATCTCATGTAGTAAGTAGCAGTGAATTAGGCTGGTAAGAGAATCTTAGATTACAAGAGATAGAATTGAAAAGGATTTTCATATCAGAAATAGGATAGCCAGTAAAAGGGTATAGAGAAAAGAAATAGATTGGTGCACATGGTAGAGCGAGAAAAATAAATGAATTAACTTTTAAATAATGCCTATTATATGCCAGGAATGGTGTTGAGCCATTTTTACAAATATTACCATTTGATCCTTACAAATATTTTGTGCAGTAGGAGATATTATCTCTATTTTATTGTTGTGGGCATTGAAGCAAGAAAAAGTTAAGTAACTCCTCCAAGGTTACACAGCTAGTACATGTCTGAGGACAGATTTGAGCTCATATTTTTGACTCCAAGTCCAATTCTCTGTATGGCATCTATCTCTCTAACTGCAAGTGTCACTGTATGACTACACCAGATAACAGGTTGTTTTTGTTCAATCATTAAGTAGTGCTGAATTCTTCATGACCCTATCGACCATAGCACACCAGCACTTTTCTACAGATTTCTTAGCAAAGATATTAGAGTAGTTTGTCATTTCCTTCTCTAGTGAATTAAGGCAAGCAGATTAAGTGACTTGGCCAAGGTCTCACCACTACTGTCTGAGATCAGAAATTAATTGAGGTTTTCCTGAGCCAGTGCTCTATACACTGAAGCACCTACTTGCCTCTGATTATGTGTAGAGGGAGAAAATATGTAAGGAAGCAAAAAAGGAAGGTCCCAGGTTATTAATAGCTTTTGTACTAAATAGAATAATTCATATTTTAACCTAGAGGTGATATAAAACCACAAAAAGTCAACAATTGTGGTTAGGAGCATCGAGGAGAGATTGGCATGATCAGATCTGTGTCAAAGAGGCGATGGAGAAGAGAGCGACATGAAGCAAAGAGACACATTAGGAAAACATTTAAATAATCCAGGCTGTAAATGATGAGGACATGAAAAAGAGTTTTCACTATGTAAAAGGAAGGAAGGAACTGTTATGTGAGAGATATTGTGGTTATGGAAAGATCTGGCAACTAATTTGTATATATGTAATGAATGAGAGTCAAGAAAAGTAGATAACCATAGTATTGTGAGCTTGGGCAACTAGAAGGAGGATCATACCCTTGACAATAATGAGATAAGTTATAAGAACTCTAGATTTCAAGCGAAAGATAATGAGTTCTCTTTTTAACAAAGTTTTACTTAGAATTGTCTAAAGGAGTCCTGGAGTGGAACTTAGAAGAGACAGTGAGGATGGATATAATGAAATGAAATAAACTTTAAAAAGTGCATTTGAATGGAATTTAGAGTGACAACCCATTGGGGACAGAGCTTTGTGGATTCCAAGCCCAGGAAATTGCCCACATAGGTCTGGACAGGGAGAACAAGGAGCGCACAGGGTCTGCACCAGCATGTATCTGAGAGCACACTACAGCAGAGTAAGAAGGAACCCCAGCCAGCTGACTCAACCACCCCAAGGGTGATTTACAACCATCTCACCACAGGATAGAGTATCATTGGAGCTGGGTAAGAGAAAACTCAGGGCCTGCAGCAGAGACGGCAGGTTCTCCTTGGGATACCAGCCCACAGCTTGGATGTTTAAAAATTACATACCTGAACTTCCAGGAGCCAAAATGGTGGACTAAAACCTAGTTGCTTCTATTCCCCCTCTCTGACCCAGAAAACTCAGAGATAAATGCCACACCCAGAGTAAAATCCTGAATTAGTGGAAATAACCTCAAGCTTAGGAGTCACTGAGGAAGGGGGAAGTGAGGCAGTACTGAGTCTAAGCTCAGGGGCGAGTGAAGCCAGCAAGCCCTAACGACACAAGCCCAGGTATGCTTTAGCCACCAAGGCATTCTTCAGACACAAGACCTGCCAGCCTCCAGCTCCTGAGCCTTCCCAAGCTGTAGTCAAGACTCACAAAGATGGAAACCTGAAGAAGCCAGACACCCCCCTTTCCAACAGGTTACTCTGTGAGCATGAGGGTAACTCAGGGGAAACATTAAGAGTCCTGGCTTTGGCCTCAGGCTATGCACTCAGAGGCTACAACTCATGAAGTGAAAAATCAAACCCTTAACTCCCAGCCTAAGAAGTGAAATACATCTGCACTCCAGAAGGAGATATTCATTGTAAAAATCCAGGAAATAGGCAATAACAATGGAGAAGAATGAATCTGTGAGATCTAGAACCATAAAGTCCTTTTATAATAAACAAGAACAACTAAATTCAGAGGACAATGTGGACTCTATACTCACGTTGGAGACCACAGAAAGAAATGTAAATTGGTCTCAAGCCCAAAAAGCATTTTTGGAGGAGCTCAAGAAATATTTTAAAAAACAACTTAGAGAGGTAGGAGATAAATATAAACCTATGGTGACCAAATTTGAAAAAAAAAAAACCTCACTGAAGAAAACAAATCCTTAAAAAGCAAAATTGGAGAACAAGGATAGGAGGTCCAAAATATAACTGGAGAAAATACTTCCCTAAAAATGAAAACTTAACATATGGAAAAGGAGCTGCAAAAACTAATTGAGGAAAATAATTTGCTAAAAATTAGAATCAGTCAAATTGAAGCTAAGGACTATATGATGCAGGAAGAGTCAGTCAAACAAAACTTAAAGACTGAAAAATTAGAAGAAAGTGCAAAATATCTCACTGGAAAAACAACTGACCTGGAAAACAGATCCAGGAGAGATAACATAAGAGTTATCAGCCTACCAGAAAGCCATGATGAAAAAAGCAGCCTGGACCAAATCCTCCAAGAGACTATCAAAGGAAACTGTCCTGAGGTCCTAGAATCATAAGGTAAAATAATTATAGAAAGAATTGACCAATCTCCTCCTGAAAGTGATCCCAAATTGAAAACTCCAAGAAATATAGTAGCCAAATTCCAGAGCTACAGGTCGAAGGAGAAAACACTGGATGCAGAAAAAAAGAAACAATTCCAATATCTTGGATCTACAGTCAGGAGTCAGTCAAAGACAAGAGGCACTGGGATTTGATATTTTATAAAGCAAAAGAGCTAGGACTGCAACTACCAGGCAAAACTGAACATAATCTTTCAGGCAAGGAGATAGTAATTTAATGAAATAAATAACTTCCAAATTTTCCTGATGAAGAAGCCAGAGCCCAATGGAAAATTCAATCTCCACTTACAGTAGACCCAAGAAAGACATAAAAAGGTAAACAAGGAAAACATATAGTCACACATACACATACATGCACATATGCACACCAATGCACATAACTTGGGAGTCAGTAAGAGCAAACTGTTTTCATTCCTATGTGAGAAGTGGATACCAGTCAAAATTGAAATCTGTAAAATTATTGTGACATTTAAAATGTATGTATATAGATAGAGTATGTGGGTATAAATTAACTAATTTGAAGATAAAAAAAACCTTATACAGGGCAACAAAGAGAGTGTAATGGGAGAAAAGGAAAGGATGGGGCGGAAAAATGGTAAATTATGCCTCACAAAGAGGCATAAAAATGTACTAAAGTAGAGGGGAAAGAAGAAGGGAGATGAGCATCATATGAATGTTATTCTCCTTGGTTCTGATTCAAAGAGGGATTAATATAATCAGTTAAGGTTAGGATCCTAAAATGAAAAGACACAATAACTAATTATAATAGAGGGAAAGGAGGGAGGGAAAGGAGAAGCATATGAAATTTACTCTCACTTGTTTTGTTTCACGGAGGGAATAACATACTCTGTTAAGTATAAAAAAATCTATTGAGCCTTACAGGCAGTAGGAGTGGCAAAGAGTGTGTGTCTGTGTGTGTGTGTGTGTGTGTGTGTGTGTGTGTGTGTGTAAAAATGGGGAGGGTAGTAGGAAAGGAGGGAAAGAGCAGTAAGGGGAAAGGGTAGTTAATGACGGGTCACAGGGAGGGAATACTGAGAGAGGTGGTGTGCAAAAAGAAAACACGGATGAGAGGGCAAAAGGAAGACACAAAAATATGAACAGGAGAGAGAATATGATGGAGGGAAAGTCACAGATAGTAATCATAAATGTGAATGTGAATGGGATGAACCCTTTCATAAAACAGAGGTTGATAGCAGTATAGATTAAAAACCACAATCCTACAATATGCTGTCTACAAGAAAGATATTTGAAAAAGGGGATACCCACAAAGTAAAAGTAAAAGGATGGAGTAAAATATATTATTCTTCAGCTAAAATTTAAAAAAATGCAGAGGTAGCAATCCTTATCTCATATAAAGCAAAAGCAAAAATAGATCTAATTAAAAGAGATAAGGAAGGAAACTACACCCTGCTAAAATGCACCAAGGAGAATGAAGCAACATCATTACTTAACCAAGTGGTAGAGCACCCAAATTACTAGAGGAAAAGTTAAGGGAATTAGAGGAAAAAATAGCAAAACTATACTAGTGGGGAACTTCAATCCTATAGAAAATATAGGAGAATACAGAGTTTTCCTTAGAATAATAGGTAGTATTTATTTAAAGCTCTCAGCAAGTATTACAAACAATGGGGATAAACTAGAAGTATTTCCAATATGATCAGGGGTGAAATAAGGATATCCACTATCACCCCTCTCATTCAATCTGGTACTAGAAATGTTAGCAGTAGCAAAGTGAGAAGAAAAAGAAATCAAAGGAATAGAATTAGGCAAAGAAGAAACTAAATTATCACTCTTCCCAGATGACATGATGATATACTTGGAGAATCCTAGAGAATCAAGTAAAAAACTTCTGGAGACAATAAATAAATTTAACAAAGTTGCAGGATGTAAAATAAACCCACACAGATCCTCTACATTCCTATATTTTTCTAAGTCCAACAGCAAGACAGAATAATAAAAATCCCATTTAAAGTCATTGTAGACATTTTCAAATATTTGAGAATCTCCTTGCCAAAACAAAATCAGTACCTATATGAACACAAGCACAAGACACTTTTCACACAAATAATGTCAGATTTGAAAAAAATATCAATAGCTCGTGTCTGTGTCAAGCTAATAAATTTAAAATGATAACTTTACCTAAATTAAATTACACATTTAGTGCCATACCAATCAATCTACCAAAAAATTACTTAATAGAGCTAGAAAACATAGTAACAAAATTGATTTGGAAGAACAAAAGGTCCAGAATATCAAGTCAATTAATGAAAAGAAGTGCTAGGGAAGGTGGCCCAGCCATACCAGATTTTTATCTGTATTAGAAAGCAGCAGTCATCAAAACTACTTATAGCACCTTTAACACACAAATAATAAGGTCCTTAACATCAAGAATAGTACCCATTCTGCAAGTTGGGGGGAAAAACCATAGGTACATACTGGTTCAGAGTCATATGCTGAATTTATTTAAACATCTTAATAAATTGAATAATAAATTCTAGTGTGAAGAGTAAAACAAAGAAGAGGGCTCAGAATATTTACTTGGGATTCAGCTGTGGTCAGTCAACAAACTACTAAATGACTATTTATGAGATACCTCCTTGAAAAAAGCACTATGCTACAGTTGATGTTGCAGAGACAAAAAAATAAAATAAAAGTTTCAAAGAGCTAATTGTATCATTAAAAACTGTATACACATTTATAAATACCACAGAAATCCAATTCTTTTTGTTAGAGGAGGAGTAATTAGGGAGAGCAAAAGAGTCTTTGAAAAAATGTGGCACTTGAAATTAACAATGAAAGGCACTAAAAATTCTAAGGGCATCTAAATGTGATCAGAGTGCAGGGTCTGGAGTCAGGAAGACTCATCTTCCTGAGTTCAAATCTGACCTCAGACACTTGCTAGCTTTGTGACCTTGGGTAAATCACTTAACCCTGTTTGTCTCAGTTTCCTCATCTGTAAAATGAGAAGGAAATGACAGACCACTCCTGTATCTTTGCCAAGAAAACCCTAGATGAGATCATGAAGAGTCAGAAATGACTAAACAACACCAAAAATTCTAAGATTTGGAGGGAAAGAACTTTGACGTTTCAATCCACTTTACCAAAAATTACACTGATCGAAACACCTCTTACATGTGGCACTTATTCTTACCAGTGAAAATGAAAGATTTTGTTGGATTCAGAGGTAAAAAAACATCTTCTACGTTTATTTTACATTACAACATTTCAACTACTTTATTTCAAATACAAAAGTTTTTAAAGTATCCAGTTAAGTTTGAATTATGTTTTGAGATTCTCTTATTTGCATTTCTTTTAATAATAGAGAACATCAGTTTATTTGGTCTTTAATATATTGGTCTTTTGGTAACACTTCATGTAACTTATACATTGAAGAATGACTTTTGCTCCTGTGTTAGTTTCTCATATATCTTAGATGCAATACCTTCATCAGAAATATTTGATAAAAAGATACTTTTATTTTTGGCAGGTTCTTTTCTTCCCTGAATAGCACTGACTTGGAGCAAAAGATTTCAATTTGATGTAATAAAATTCTTTATTTTATTTTTCTGTAATTATGGCTGTTCCTTAAGAGCTTACACAATAGATATGAAAGGTATCTCTCTTGGATCTGTTATAATGGCTTATGTTTTGACCATCAACATCCAGGTCTTGTTCATTTACATCTCATTTGCTGTTTAGGGTACTTAACATTTGTATAAACCTGATTTCCATGAAATTTCTTTGCACTCTTCATAATAATTCTTATGAAATAGGGAGTTCCTAAAAAACCATGATCTTGGGTTAATCAGGCACTGGTTTGTAATGGTAATTAATTCAGGAGATACTTGGCACTTAGTGACTAAGGGCTAAGTACTTCTGTGAAAGAGGCAGAGAGTGTGAACTCTGTCTCCTGCTTGAAAGAAGTAGAACGTATGAACTTTATCTCCTATGTGAACAGAGGGCCTGAACTCTGCCTCCTGTTGCTGAAGTGGCAGGAGGGGGGTTTGGTTGAGACAGGACAACAATGTGCGTATACAAGAAGAATGCAAGAGACAGAGAATCAGAATCATAAATGCTCCTCATGGTGGTTCCTTGTGCTGGAAACAGGATTGTCCCAGCATCTGGGAGCTGGGCTTGCTGGACTGAGAACTGAGTTGGAGTTTTCTATGAGACCAAAATCTGGTGAAGGTTGCCTGGAAGGCTGAGAGAGCTCCCTGGAAGGCTCCCTGGAAGACTGAGATTTCTCCTGCGTCCTGGGGCCAACTTAACTGCTAGAGAACTGAAGAAGCATGACCAGGATAAGCCTTTGTTTGTTTGTGGCTTGGTGAATCCTTGAGTTCCCAGAAACAGAAGTGGTAAAGAGTTTGACATGTGCTGGATCCTGTGAACTTCAGTGTGTAACAAGAACTGCCTGGAGGACTGGACAAGGAGATGGGAGCTATCTGCTTCAGAACCCAGGTGACTTTTGGTGGATTCAAGTAGGATCTGGGATCATGGAAAGGAATCCAAAGAATCTGAGAGACCACCCTGGGTCAAGATGAAGAAAAGGCCTCTCCTTGGATATAGAATGCCTGAGGAAATTGAAGTTTGCTGGACACAGAGGGGTGGAGGGTTAGTGTAATTATCTAATGGTTGTATTTAGTGACTGATTGCTAGATAAGTGGCTGATTAAATTGATCTATGATTGCCCCACAAGTGGAAGACTGAATATTGTATTGTAGATGACTGAATGACTGAGTGAGGAGGCAAATCTCCTTAGGGAAACCAGATGATTATTCTTTTGTTCTTTGTTCTAAATACTGTGGTCACTGAAAACTATGTGGCCATCCTAATGTTAAGTTGTAGTGAACACTATATTTTGATTTTCTGTGATAATATATAATGTTGTGAATATTATACTGTACCTTGATTTGTTGTGAATGTTTGCCTTGATTTTTAGTGGAATAAATGGACTGTTAACTATACTGTGTAATCAGAACCTTAAAAGCTGTTCACAGTAGCATTCTCTTGGGAAGCTGCTCATGATTGGCATTACATGGGTTACTGAATTCAATCTTCCTTTTTCTTTAATTCTTCCTTACCTAATTTGTTAACATTACTCTATATTTCGGGCTTTTTTAAACCAGAACCTAAAAGTTTTATGTATAATATGTGCTTTATAATACAATTTAAGATGTGCAAAGTATTCTTATTTAAAAAATATTTCTCTTATGAATCAAGATACTTTGTTTATCCAAATATTTTTATTATTTTGTTTCATTCTATATTTGATAAATTTTTATTTCATATAATTGTAAAATTAGAGGTCAGTTGTTGTGTAGAGCTAGTATATAATTTCTTTCAACATTCCCTTTAGTCATGCACATACACACTTAGGCAGAGGTGATTAACAATGATTATTGCTTACAAACAGTGATTTTGTATCTCAAAATCTTTCACAAAAGAATATGAATCTAGTTTGGAAAATAATAGTTTGTCTCATTTGATCTGCACAACTCTCCTAAGATACAAGTGCTATTATTGTCTTCATTTAACAGAGAAGAAAACTGAGGTAGATAGAAGTTAAGTAACTTAAACAGGGTCAACCTTTTTACTAAGTTTCCAGGGGTAGAGATCTTTCTGATTCCACATCCAGTGCTCCATACACTACTCACATCTTAACTGGAAAAGGGTCACCAGAAAAATGAAAAATATGGAAACCAAAGACAAACAGTATACTTCACTACTTTTACAATGACCCTAATAATAGGTGTTAAGTAAAGAGAGTGTAAGGATCCTTCTTAAACAAATAAAACTCAGTAACAAAGATGTAGAATATAAACTACAGTGGGTCTGGACTTATCCTAGTTTTCTTAGATCCCAGGAATAAGTTTGGTTCCATGTCTACCTCTGGGGCATGTCTCTTGTTTTTAATGAGAATTTAACTGACTGAATGACCCTGGCTTCTATGAAGGTTGTGAAGTGAGGCTACATTGACATAGTTCCTTCATTAATTTTTCTCTGCAATAAATTATCAATTTCCTTAAAGTTTTTTTTGTAGCGGATTCATGCTTACTTTTGCAGACCATTAAAGGTGAAGTGAGAGTGATGTTCTTTCTGTAATATTCTTAGCAGATGCTTTCAGAATGTTGAGTAAGTGAGATCCAAAGAACAATAGAAAGAAGTAGAGCCAAAATTACAAAATTCAGAGGGTTAGACTCAGGAAGAATTAGGTAATGAACCATTTAGTAACTGGCCATAGAGCTGATTACCCAGAATACCAAACCTTGCCACCCTACCATACCCCACTCCCACACAAGGATTGAGCCTGATTTTGACAGCATCATCTCCCTGGCTACTTAATTATCCATAAATCATAATTTCTTATACAAAATATTTTCCCCTATTTTAGAATTCCAGCAGAGTCCTTCCAGTCTTTTCCCACTTCTAAATTATTACAAACTGCTGTGAGTGGAGAATATACAGGAATTTAGATTTGCCCCTTGTCACAGGTAGGTCTCAAAGCTGGTACATGGATGCTGATTCTGTTCTGAATAGCTGGGATATAAGGAATTGTGTCTGCTGTTGCTGCAGCTGCTTTCACAGATGCTGCAAGATCAATTAAGAATCAACTTGTATAAGTGGAGATGTGCATTGCCTTCCAAAGAATGACATACCATATGTGTATCAGTAACAGACATACTAACAATGACTTCCAATAGCACAGGGTAGGTCAATTACCATATTGTATTTTGTAGGAGTGGGGGAATAGAGAACAAAGTAAAACATAAACACATGGCTAGTAAGGTTTTCTTAGAGTTTTAACTATCATTTCTCCTATTTTTCCTTCAAACTCACAGTACATCCTTTTTTTAATGGCTACAATTATAAGCTTGACTGGTGTCTAACCCAGACAGTCACTGGCATGTCTACTACCCAATATAGCTGGACATCCCAGAACCAAAAACTGAAGTTATTCATATCATCTCATTGATGTGGGTACTTACATTCTAGCTATCTAAATATTCCTGTTTTTTTACTGTAGTATTTTTTCTCTGCCTAAATTTGAGTTCGGCATTGTTGTTGCTATTTTAGTTGCCACCTGATATCGTCTTAGAAGCAGCTGGCTATGTTGTGTCTGAATGAAATGACAGAAGTTGTGGGTATATGTGTCTGTGCATAATGTAATCTGTAATCCTCTAAAGCCTTTTGTTCTTCTGAGAAAAATGTCATGTGTACCAATGAATGATATATCACATAGGAGGATAAACTTTCATTCAAACAGGTACTTCTTGGAACAAAAATAAATGGTAAATTTAGATTAACTTGACAAGATAGATGCAAATTGGAAAGCAAACAATATCTGAATAGCCTTTGAAGCTTGCTTTTGTTTCATTTAATTTTATGCATAAATCTAAGACACCTGCCCCCTCATGTCTCTACACAGATTATAAAACATAAACGAACCTATCATAATAATGTGCCTTCTGGTGGTTCTCAAATACTCACTTTATTCAACAAACTGAAGAGAATGATCAAGTACAAAGAGATGAGCCCAAGAGTGAAATAACTACTGACATTAAGTAAATGCTTATTGTACTGCTAATGATGCTGTAATAGTAACAAATCTAAGGATGTCACTTCTAACTCACTGTCAGGGATGTATGCATTTTGATCCGCGTTGATAAATATTGTTTATGAATTTCAATGATCCATAAGTCTTTTCCAGTCACTGTTATGAATAAAGGCATGTATTTAGGAAAAGTGTAGTTGACATTACAAGCATTCTTTTTATCTCTGAAACAGAAAATAATTGCTAAGTCCATTCATTCATTCATCAAGTCATTCCAAAATATTTATGCATCTCTTGGGTGCAGAACACTGAAAGCTTCTGCTAAGAATATTACAGAAATATGTTTTAGTCTTGTAGAATGAAAATACATAAACCCAAATATCTCTATCACATATTACATGAAAAGTAAATTAAATATAAGTAACCATATGGTTTGATCCAGTAACTAATATTGACCGAATTCTTCATGTCCCTAACTTAATCTACCAATAGAGAGTTTCAAATCTAAGCATTAGCATGATGGTCTCACTAGCTGAGTTAAGTAGCCACAATATATAACTTACAATTATGGAATCTTGTTGTACAACAATCATTTATTATACTGGTTCTTAGGTCAAGATGAGGCCAATATCCATTTCTGAGAAATGTGAATCACTTGTATGTGGATGCATAGTTTACTGATGTTGAAAGTCGATATTAAAAATAATCAAATAATATCATCAATGTTAAAATTATTCAGATCTGAGAAGAGAAAGGACAGAACATTTGTTTTTTGTTTGTTTGATGAACCTGATAAAAGCTCCAGTTCTCCATATGGTATCAGATGTTTTTTGTCTTTTCCAGGTTTCAGTAACCACTAGACACAGCAGTTCTCAACCTGTGGGTTATGTTCAATTTGTAACAATGAAAATACATCCTGCAAATCAGATATTTACCTTACAATTCATAACAGTAGCAAAATTACAGTTATGAAGTAGCAACGAAAATCATTTTATGGCAGGGGGTCACCACAACATGAGGAACTGTATTAAAGGGTCACGGCATTAGGAAGGTTGAGAACCTCACATAGAGAAATATGGTGGGAGAGTGAAAAAGAGAGCACTTCCATTCCCATATTATGCAACTTCACTATAATTCTACTGAAATTAGAACTGCTACTTTTAAAAATCTTGTGTACCCAGACTGCAGAAAGATAACCTGAATTTCAACATAAAGAACTTAGTGTTCTACAGTTTAAATGAGATACATTTTTTTAAATGCAGGCAAAAAAATAACTTCTTTATGAGGAACAGCTAACATCACAGAGTCCAAAAATGAAGAAAAAGTAAAGGGAAAGAAAAGAAAGAATGTTCTTCCTTGAAATAGAGACAAAACACACTGATTGAATTAAAAAACCCAAGAAATCTAAGGAATTTATCTTCCACTCCAATTGAACAAGGACATACATTCTCTAGTATAGTGTTTTAAGTTGAAGAACAACATTTATTCTTTGTTGACTAAATTGCAAACTCCTTGAAAGTAGCTAGCAGATTATTCATCTTGGAATCCCCCATGACTCATGATACATGTAGGCTCCTAATAAAATTCAATTTGAATGAATAATTTTAAGTACTTTTAATATTTTTTAAAGAAAATTACCATTTTTTCTGCACATATCAGAGGCAGAATTCACTTGGTTTTTGAATGAGCTTCTCAACAGTTAGACATAATCAAAATGTAATTGACTGCCTTGGAAAGTCATGAATTCCCTTTTACTAGAGGTCTTCCAACAATGGCTGGAAGGTCATTTGACATATTGGATTGGAGAAACTTGTTCAGGTATAGGTTTCTTTTAAAACCTGACATTCTGTGATACACTTACATTTTGCTATTTTTTTCCATTAAAAATTTAAATTTTGTTTTAACATAATAGACAGTATCCAACAGACTCATAAATGAGGTCCAACTACCTACCTCCAGTGCCTTGCTCCAAAATAAATTACATAGAAATCATTTTGCAAAACAAACAGGATGATTGCAATTGATAACCCACATCTCTTCCCACTTTTATTAGCTAAATATACTTTATTTTACCTTTAATAATTTGGTTCCTATTGCCTTCTAACTCAGATTGTTGGATTGTGTGGATCTTTTTTTTTGCTTTTTTTTGGAGGGGGGAGGGCAGAACAATTGTGGTTAAATGACTTGCCCAAGATCACATGGTTGATAAGTGGTAAGGGTCTGAGGCCAGATTTGAACTCAGGTCCTCCTGACTCCAGGGCCAGTGCTCTGCTCACTGCACCACCTACCCACCCCAATTTTGGAAATTTTTGAAGAGCACAGTGTAACCATGGCAGATAAAGAGTATGTCTCTAAGTTAGGATATAAAGTCTCACCTCTCTGACCATGGAGGAGTTAGCAATTTCAAAAATACAAGTCATAGCAAATTTGCCAATCTGCTTGATAAAGGTTTCCTCATCAGAAATTCTTTTTACTAATTAACTAACAGTTACAGAACAATAAAATATATTTACATTTATTATTCATACAAAATTACTATGTGCATTATTCTTTATTCATCCTAAATTATTTTACATGTCTTCCTACATTTTTCAAAAGTGTTCATATTTCTTGCTGTTTTCCAAAAAAATATTTCACTGCAATTATATGTGTACTCTGCTTTCATTCTTTTAGTTCAGCCATTCTAATTAGAGAAGCAATTTTTTAAATCCAATTTTTGTTATTACAAATGTTGTAAATATTTGTGTACATTTTATAGTATATTTGAGACAAGTTATCAGCTGATGGGTAAAGAATTTCCATTTATGATTAGAATTTACTTGTCTGCTCTCTTACTGCCTTTCTTGTCATGTTCCTAAGAACGTGCAACAAATTTGCAGCATAACTCAAATTTTCCAGCTCTTTTGCCTGGAATAGGAAGTTTTCAATAGCTTAACAGAGAATTGAAAAAAAGAAAAATGGGCCAAGGTACCAGGTAAATTTCCACATTTTACCAGGCCTTTGGGATAGGAGACTGGCATTTGGCTATGGCCAGAGTCACTAAAAGTCACTTCACAGTAAAAGGTCTATGATACATGTAATTCCCAGCATGGGAAGAAGTTGATAGAACTTCAATGTTTAAATACTGTAGGATCAACCTTCAAAGAGAATGGAGTCAGAGAGTGCTATATACGAAAATTTTCAATTCCCTACAAAAGATTCATATTACTGAAAAAAAGACTATTGTCTCCCCCCAATTAAAATTATCAAAGGTCTCAAGAGAAAGAACACTCTCATAAGTAGATAAACCAACAAGGAAAATATTATTGTCAAAGGTGTATTTATAACCAGTTTGCATAAATAATACGCAGCAGAAAAACAAAAAGACCTCTTAAATTCATAACAAACCTCCTCAAGAAACAAAGAGAGAAAAACTGGGAAAGCAAATATGAAGAAGTAAAGGACAATTAGGAAGAAGAGGAGTAAATGAAAATAAGTAAAAAGGAAACCATCGCTCTAACTTTGAAACATGATATTTACACATGAAAATCATATTGATCTCAAAAACAAGATGAATAGTGACAATTTGAGGATTACAAATTTTCCAGAATATACAAATTTTAAAAATTGAGCCCTATAATACTTATGTATGCATGTACGTGATGTATATACATTTATTAATAAAACTTCCTTGTACATTGTAACACTGAAAAAAAAGTACCAAATGAAAAATACAAGACAGAATGGTCAAATTGAGCGATTCAATCAAACAAAAAGGATCCAGCAAGCAAGCAAGAACTTTCATATACAGAAGAAAGGAATTTTGAATGCTATCAAACTATTCTGTTTCTGCTAGAAATGACAGAAGGGATTGACGTAATGTATTCTAAAGACAAAAGCTTCCAAGCTTCAAACAAAGATGAAAAAAATTGAAAACCTGAGCCTAATTATCAATAAAGATATGGATATTTTTCATTTCATCATAAGATGAGGGGTTAAATTATCTATGTGTAATTTCCCTACTTCTGTGTCCTAAGCCTCCTGGGTCTCTACCATCTCACCCTTCTGGGAGTTTGTTTGCTGCAATTAATTCCCTGGGCTGGGATCATGTTGTGAAACTTTCATCTTCTCCCACACCTTACCTGGGGCTCACTCTTTGATTTGTTCTACCTCTTATTTGAATTGAGATGAATGCATTGAGTCTCACTTTGAAAAGCTCCCACAATGCCTCATGTATATATAAGCAATGGCAGATGAATTCCACAATAGAATATGAAACTGTAAATCACAGTTTTAGAAACATAAACATAATAATCCAAACAAACCAAAAGGATCAAAAAAGAAGACAGTGAAATATCTCATTGGAAAAAATCTAACCTGGAAAATAGATCCAGGAGAGATAAGTTAAAGATTATAATTAGACTACCTGAAAGTCATAGTCAGGCAAAGATTATTATAACTCGGGACAATGCTTGATGTTCATGATAAAAGATAACCTGCAAAAATGTTCAGTTACTTTCAATTTTCCCTTTAATAAGACAGAAGATTATAAAGACACTGAAAGTTTTCAATACAAAATGAACAATTAATATATATATATATATATATGTATATGTATATATATATGTACTTATACATACATATATATGTTGCTTATAGGGCCATATTTCATGCAGTTATCTGTGAAAATTCACTTATTCTGAAACCATTCTAGAATGAGGTCAGGTAAATTAGGTGTAGCTGGTGCAAAAAACAAGCCCAAGAACAGATGAAAAACACTTGCCTCTTAACAAGAGACAGGAAGCGATGGAAACCAAGACTACTGAATGTTCCAAAATTGGCCAACATGATTCTTGTCTCTGTGTTGTTTGCAAAAAAAAAAACAATCGCCATAGAGCTGGGTCCTATATCTAAACTGTTTTTTGAAAGAAGTGATGGAAAAAGCACAAAAAGCCCAGAAACTCAAAGACATCAACAAAACCTATTTTTAAAATTAAAGTTAAAAAAGAAATCAAGTGTTCTGACCTGATTTGAGAGCTTTTCATTCAATCTTGATTTTGATTAGTTTTCAATTATGATTTTTTTCTTCCAAGTTTGCCTTTTTCCCACATCAACTGAAGACTGCCAAGCAGATGGTGGCCACTTCATTGTAACCATAGCAGTGGACAGTTATTGAGAGAATTCTTTATCCTGGAGCTGTTGGCTTATATCATTGGTCACAGGTACCAGAGTACTAGATATAAGCAGTTTTAGCTCCTGAACTGACCCTTTCCCAATTTATCAGCTTGCTTACCACATAATCAAAAGAAAGGGGTTTCCCAAGCTATTTGGAGAGAGAAATAACAGACCCATTATTTTAAAAGGTAGCATTTCTAATTAAAGCTGTACTATTTATAAAGCTACAAATCAGAATTGTGTTCTCATTGCCATTAGATAGAAGCTTTGGCTCAACAGCTGACCCACATTCATTGATGAAATGATTGCATCTGCAATCTTAGCCAAGCTTTGATCAAACATTCAAGTGACTTAAACTATTATGAATACTATTATGAATGTGAGCATCATTTGAATAAATTATGTACTTGTGTATAAATGAAATGATGGATTAGTGTTTTCAGATATTGATTACTGGGTTTTTGTGATTAAACTTCATTGCCATTCCTTGTGTATACTGTTCATTACAACAAATATTGATGATGTGGCACAGGTGCCCATCAAATATGAAATATACATATGTATGTATGTATATATGTGTGTATACTCAACTGAAGAAATGTATTTGAAATATTCCTGTAAAAATCATAGGCAAGAGCAGATTATTTGCTTTAAAATATCCTAGGAATAAAAGAAATACAAGAAGGCAATATAATCCAGCAAGCAAGAAGGTACTATTGCCCAGAAAAAGAAAAGGAAAAAAAGCATAACTAGATTGAAAAAGACATGTATAGGGTAAGTAAAAAGGGCAACAAATATAACAGAAAGGTTATTAAGAAATGTATTTCTAAAAGGACATAAAGACATAATGAAAATAGAAATGAAATTTAAGTGATAGTAGAAAAGTAGATCTCAAATATGAACAAATACAGCACCCATCCATAAGTTCTTTTTATTTTGTTTTTTTTTGTATATCTATTTAATTGTTTTGTTGGGAATAACAAGGATGACACACAAAAGAGTAGAGGAAAGAAGATAGAGATGAGTGTGTTGTCTCTTCATAATTGAAGAAAATGAAAGTGCTCTGTATTGGGGTCTATGTGCAGCATATCTGACTAAGGCTAATCAGACCAACATGAGCTCAAATGTCTCTACCCTAGGTCAGACACAAATAGTTCATGTGAATATTTGGAATGGAGATTTCTATAAATGTGCACATCTTATATTTCTTTTGAAGTCCTACAATTCCACTTTTCTCAGAGAGCATAGTACCTTCCCTGAAGAGGGCATGCAATGCTAAGTAGTCCTGGCCCGTGTCTTCCATGTCTCACAATCATTTCCAAAGTTCTTCAGGGAGACTTTGAGAGTGTGCTTTTATCATTTCTTCTGACCTCCATGTGCATGTTTGCCTTGTCTGAATTCTGTGTAAAATAGTTTATAGCCAAAAGTACATTTGGCAATGAAACAATTTTGGCCAGCCCATTGCAGTTGTGTTCTCTGCAGAAGGTTTGAATGCTTGGCATTTAAGATCAAGAAAGGACCTCAGTGTTCAGTACCTCATCTTGTCAGGTGATCTTCAGAATCTTCCTAAGGCAATTTAAATGGAAGGTATTCAGTTTCCTGACATGATGCTAGGATAGTGTTTGGATTTTACAGACGTACAATAATGAAGTCAGCACAACAAATCTGAAGTCCTTCAGTTGGTAGGCAGTCTAATATCTCTTCTCTACCATACTTTCTTTCAGAACTTCTGAACTAGCTCTGGTGATGCAAGTGTCAACCTCATCATATATGTTAGACGTCATTGAAAAGGATACTGCCAAGACAAATGAACTTATACACAGCATTCAAAATGTCTCCATTTGGAACTAATGTTTCCACATTTGAATGGTATGGTGGAAAACCTCTGTTTTCTTGTTTTTCTCAGGACAAAATTAATACAAGTGGCAGAGAATCAACCCATACTTTGCTGCATATCCAGCTTAAAGGCTACATTAAGTATACAATCACCTGTGAATAAAAATAGTAAAAGAATAGGAAAAATCTTGTTTTAGTGATGGGAATAGATGCCACCAAAGAATGCTCCCAGGGGGAAGAAGATACTGTATAAAGCAAAATAAAAATTTTACAATGTTTATAATCTTCAAAGGTTTGATGCTTAAAGATATCATTTCTCTTGCTTCAGAAGGAAGGGAATTGGAGCTCCTGGAGGCAACTTTTTCCCAGGAGAGTTAGACAGCAAGGACCCAGTGAAAAGATTTCAACTCAAATGGCAAAATAAAGTCACGGGGTAGGTAAAGGGTAGTAAAGAATTGCACAATCAGGGACATAGGAAAATTCCTACCTTCAGACCATACTTCTATCTTTTTTTATCATTTGTAAGAATTATTATTTCTAAGAGTTTGGCATAACAGAAAAGGTGGTCAGGGAGTAAGACCTACATAGATATGAGGCTTTTTTTTGTCCCATGTCACTAACCCTAAATAGGTGTGTAATTCTAATTGTAAATGTTTCAAAAAGTTTAAATAATTTAGTGATTCCTCCCCCCCCATAATTTCAAGGTTTTCTAGAATATTTGATCTAATTCACCACTCCACTAGCCATTTGGCTTGTCATAGTCCCTCTAATTTTGAATTTTCTCAAATATGCTTATGTCTTTGGTATGTCATGATGCATCAGAGTTCTTTTAGTTAGAATTTCTGATCATTAGTAAGATAGACTTTTTCAGATGGTTTTTACTAGATTGCATTTCTTTAAAAAAAGTTGTTCACATTCTTTGACCTTTTGTCTATTGAAGAATTGCTTGATCTTATCATTCTATAATGTCATAATTTATACTGTACCTTGAAGCTGTTATTTTTTTCTATTAAAATGTTAACTTAATTGCGTGATGAAATATAATGATAACTTCTAATTTCAGATAAAGAAATCAGTCATCAAATATTTAAAAGCATATGACTAAAAATCATTGCCAGTGGTGGCTGAAAGCAGAGTTTATATTCATTATGAGAAATGAATATGAGAAATATGTGACACTATTGAACCAAATACTCTGTAATAAATAAAGTATTATATAAATAATAGGTAACAACAAAACACTAATAATAATAATAATAATAATAATAATGATAATAATGAAATAATAATAAATTTTTATCCCCACCATAAGTGAAGAGGGAGAAAAATGGCAAAGTAAGAAAATGTTAACTAAGGTGAAATAGAGTGGAGACTTTATGTGTAATGATTTGATTTAATAGTAACTGCAAAAAAAACAGAAAAAAGAAAAAAACCATGAAATTGTGGACATGAGCTCTGGTGATTCCATAAATTGTCTTAGAGCCATGGTTAGTGTAATGTATGTTTTCCTAAGAATTAAAGAAATAAGTAAGGTAGCAGAAAATGGCTGGTGGCTAGTTCTACTTGAAATCATGATTATTTTGACATGGAAGAGTATTCCTAATGTTCTAGTACTGCAAGAAGGCAAGATTCGTTGGAATAAATCTGAAATATTAATGTACTCTCTTCTTACATGTTTCAAGCCATTAGTGCACATAAAAAAGACTGAATACATGAATGTTTTCATTATGTGCCAGTAATATTAAAGAAAACTGGAAGCAGATATTAGAAGTTACACACAAGGATTTTATGCTACTTTTTGTCAATGATGATCTCAGCTCCAATTTACAAAGTTGTGTAGTTCATATCAAAACAGGGTGATTTTAAGCAATTAAAAAACTTATTGCACTTAAATTTAGATCTGATAAAATAAGTGTGGAAATATAGATTTTTCTTAAACATATCCTGAAATCTTTTGCCAGTGACATCTAGATATTATTTGAACATAACAAATAAAAATCCTTAATGTATACCAAGAGGGGAAAAGATGACCAACAATTTGACTTCAATTCAGAAGTAAATTTGGAACAATGAATAAGAGGAAACCCATGATTGCATTTCAAGAAACTTGTAGATGTTCTGAAATAAAAGCTTAGAAGGAAGAACATGATTGGAACAATTAACATCTTCACTATGCAATCTGTCTAGAAGAGTAAAAAACCCAAGAGATTTATAAAATAGCCTTACAATCTGCATAACATTAATGAAATTCTTGTTAATCACTGAAAAGTTTATTTTACAAAGATCAACATTTTAACATCAAAAAGAAAGAAGAGTACTATTTAGATGTTCTCATGGCACATGATAAACACATTAAGAGACTTAGAACAAAACTTCTGTAACAGACACCATTTCACTATGTAAAAGTTAATGATGGATATACTCAACCAGAGTCATCAAATGTAATCAATATTCATTTGCCTTTTGTTGGAATCTATGAGATGACTAAGATTCAAGAGGAAATACAGAAAATCCTCCCTGAGAAATATACACATGGATCAAACTAATAGTATTTATCAACATAAAACTACTATTATATGCAATTGTCTAAAGGGAAAAAAAGGTATTTGTGATTTGTTATTCAAGACCAATTCATGTCCACCAGAAATTACAAATAGATCATCTTTAATGAGCTGCACTCGGTGATCAAGATAACATAAAGAAAAAGTAGAAAATGTGTAATGTCTCACTATATATATCAAAAAACTTTAGCACCTACATAATAACCACAAATGCATAGTTAGGACATCAGAATTATATACCAGAAGCTCTCCATCCTATACAAGTAATAAACAAAATTATGCAAACTAGAAATATGAATCCTAAAATGTCCTTGAGAGTTCTACAAATAGACTGTCTTGGGAGTAAATCATCATTCCAGAAAAAAAAATGCTGCCTATACCCAGCTAGACATACCGCTGACCTACAATAATTGAAAAACCACATTTTTGCCAGCTGTTATATACACACATCATCATAACTTCTAAAATACATGGAACAAAAGCTTTCAAAATATAGAGACTAAAAAGAAGGAATTGAAACCATGTGGAACCATGATGTAATAAATGTATTTTCCATCATTCTACATACTTCTGGAGTTGTCCCATAGATGCTTTTAGGGATCCTTCAGAAGACAAACTTCATCCCAATTCAGTTACAAAAAACTCATCTACTATAGCCACTC
This sequence comes from Pseudocheirus occidentalis, assembly GCA_028646575.1. Taxonomy (NCBI): domain Eukaryota; kingdom Metazoa; phylum Chordata; class Mammalia; order Diprotodontia; family Pseudocheiridae; genus Pseudocheirus; species Pseudocheirus occidentalis. The sequence continues at coordinate 202,904,074 of CM053599.1, forward strand.
TTTCCCCCTCTAGGTAATTATATGAAAGCTTTCCCTATATATTCATCAGACACATATCTTTAATCTTACTCAGTACCACTTGAAAACAGGATTGCTAATATATACTTTAAACTGCAAATCAACATTTGTCTTATTGTTAAAATATCTTTAATGATTGCCTCTGAAACTCACTAGACAGAATTAATGAATGGCAAGTACCCAAGGAGATAATGATAAACATTTCAGTAAATAGAACTGAGAGTGGAAGAAAAGCATGCCTTATAAATTCTTCAAGTCAATCAAAGGTCTTATGTAGGTCTTATTCTCCTCCCTTCCCCCACCATCACTAGCAATAAAACATAAGCACATTGAGGGTAGGTTTGTTTTCATTTTTTTCTTATCATTTTCCTAATGCCTAGAAAAATTCCTTTAATACTAGTGATTAACCTTTTATTGAATTTATTCAATGTTTTAGTCTGGAACTCTGATTGGTCTGTACCTTAGAATGTGAAATTCTTATTATGAAAATTCTGTTCACCAATACAGATCAAAAATTTATCTGAATTCTGGGAATGAGCTAAGGTGACAGAATAGAGAGAGCACTCAGTTGAGTCATCCCAATATTCTCTTCCAAACAACTTTAAAATAATACCTATGATTTGATTCTGGAGTGGCAGAGCCAACAAAATGTTAGAATGAGACAGTATTTCATACCATGACAACTTAGAAAATCAAAAAGAGAGATCCATGAAGTGGAGGTGGATGCTGACCCAAAGTGCAAGTAGATGAAAAAACAATGGCAAAAGCAGGTGACAGTGACATAAGCAGTAACAACTTCGGGGGATTTCAAGACAGATGGTAAGGAAACATGGTAACTAGTTAGAAATAGAACACAGGAGTCCCTTGTTCAATACTGGATGAAAGAGTAGACATTATTTGGCAGTCAAATTACCTGTATCCTCTTCTTTGTAATATTTAAAAAATGGAAATAAATACTTTCATTCAAGAGGAAGGAGAAGTCACAAGGGCAACTGTTTGGCAAAACCATTGCCTATTCTCCCTTCTGGATCAGAAGTCAAGAGTAAAGAGGATTATTTTTGTCAGGAGGGAGTAGAAACCCTGAGAGGAAATATTTTTGGTAACAAGGTATCGGGTACCCTGTGAAACAGTATCATTTCTGGTCCCAAGGGAACAGTGGTTCTGAAAAGCCGTTTCCTAAGGGGTCAGGGGACATTTCTGTATAAGAAGAGTACAGACCAGGCAGGCAGAGACCATGGCTGTCTCCTATCACCTTAGAAGCAGGAAAAATTTCAAAGACTCTAGAACTATTTGTGAGAAGAGCAGTGCAAAAAAACCTGAAGTTTGAGACAGAGTCCTTTCCAACATCTCAACTTTTACTAGGAAGATTCTGACTTTAACATGAAGTTCAAAACCAAGAAATATTGTGGACAAAAATGAGCAAGCAACAAAAACATATCTGACCATAAAATTCCACTATAATGACAATGGAAGATCAAGATAAAAATTCAGAAGAAAATAGTGAAGTTAAAGTAGCTTCAAGGAAAGCCTCAAAGAAAAATGTGAATTGGACACAAGGCAAACGGGAATTTTTTAAGTTTAAACCATTATTCTCAGAATCAAATAAGAATAGTAAAGGAGAAAAACTAGGTAAAGAAATGGAAGCAGAGGAAGAAAATTATGAAATGAAAATTAAAAGACTGATAAAAAAAGACACAAAAATGATTGACAAAAATGTCACTTGAAAAATAGAATCGGCCTCATGAAATCATGTACTAAAGCATGAAATATGAGTACTCGTATCACAGGAATCATGAATCTTTTAAAAGACTGCAATTATTATTCAATAAGACAATGGATGATTTTTTTAAAGAAGAGTTAACAGGTTTATATGTTTCATGTTTCTGGCTCTATCTGATTTCCCTCCTGATTTAGAGAACATAAAATATAAAAAAAATGATGTCCTGTAATCTTTTCTTTTTGCTTTTTGGAGGGAGGAATGCAGGGCAATTGACATTAAGTGATTTACCTGAGTTCACAGAGCTTTTAAGTGTGAAGTGACTGAAGTCAGGCTTGGACTCAAGTCTTCCTGACTGTACAAATGATGTTGTGTTCACTGCACGACCTAGCCACCCTATTGTAATCTTAAAATACTAATGGGATCAAAGAAGGTGAAAAGGTCTCTAAAGGATTCTTTTCTATAGCAAGAATTATTAGACTAAGTGAGAGTCATGATAAAAAAGACATCATCTTTCAAGAAATTATTGAGGAAAATTGACCTGACATCTTAGAACCAGATGATAAAATAGAAATGGGAAGAATCCACTTATGACAATGTGAAAAAGATCACAAAATGAAAATTCCCAGGAATAATATAGCTAAATTCCAGAGCTCCCAGGTCAAAGAGAAAATACCTCAAGCTGTCAAAAAGAAACCTTTCAAACATGACTGACTCTCTCTCCAGATCATATGAGATTTAGCAGTTACAACATTCAAAGAGAGGAGGACAGAGATTTTGATATTCCAAAAGGCAAAAGAGTGGGGACTACAACAAAAAATATCCTGCTCAGCAAAACTCAATACTATTCTTCAATGTTAGTATGCCCATATATATAATAAAATACAGTACCTTGAAGCATTACTGATTTTTTTAAAAAAAGAGATCAATTAAAAAAAACACTGACTTTCAAATACAAGAAGCAAAAGAAGCAAAGAGAAAAGAAAGAGAAATAATGAGGGATACAATAAGGTTAAACCTTTATCTTTCTATATGGGAAGATAATACATATAGCTTCCAATAACTAAGTTGTTATTAGGGGAGTTATAAGTATTCTACATAGAAAGAGGGTGTGGGACTGAGTTATGCTGGGATGATGTAAAAAAAATGAATAGGTAAGAAAGTGGGTTGTCTTGGGAAAATAGGGTAGACAAAAATAGGGGAAAATCTCACATAAAAGATTTATACTGAAGAAATTTAAAATATCCAATTAAATTCCAAACTGTACATTCTAAAAATTAAAGATGAGATCAGTAAAGCTGAATATAAGAAAACAATTATATTAGCAAATAAAACTAGGAGTTGTCTTTTTATGGAAAAATAATGCGTGTGTGTGCATATGTGTGTGTGTGTTTGAAATGGTGGCCTTCTCTAGTGTGTGTTACAGAGAGAGTGAAAAAGAAAGTTCAGTATACAAAATATAATAACAATAAAGTGATTTAGAATTTTATGGACAATAACAATAAGACATAAATTTTCAAAAGAAGAATGCAAGAAAAGACCTTTTAGAGAAAGGGGGAGGGGTAATGAAAGGGTTAAGCAAAGCTTGAACTCTGTGTGTGTGTGTGTGTGTGTGTGTGTGTGTGTGTGTGTGTGTACTACAGATTGTGGAAATCTGTCTTACCCAATAAGGAAGTAGGAGGGAGAGGGAAAAATGAAAAGTGAGGGTGATAAAATAAAATAGAGGGCAAGTGAAAGAAGGCAGTTGTGAGAAGCAAAATAGATTTTAGATGAGGGACAAAAATAAAAGGAGAGAGAATACACAGAAGAAAATAGGATGGAGGAAAATGGACAGGTTACCAATCATACCTGTGAATTTGAATGAGAAAGTCTCACCTATATAATGGAACTACACCTCAGAAGGGATTAGAAACCATACTCCAACAATATGATTTTTATAAGAAGCACACATGAAACAGAGACACACAGAGGGCTAAAATAAGGTGCTGGAGCAGAATCTATCATGCTTCCGATGGAGAGAAAAGCAATGGGTAGCAATTATGATCTCAGATAACATGAAGGCCAAAATAGAACTAATTAAAAGGAATATGCAGGGGGAAAGCATCTTTCTGTAAAGAATCATAAGGAATTAAGTCTTATCAATACTAAATGCATATATATTTGCTATTTGTAATTTGGTACTTACACACACACACACACACACACACACACGCCAAATTACACAAATCCAAATTACACAACATCCAAGTGTTTAAAAGAAAAATTCAATGAATTACCTTGGGAAATGAACAATAAAACTATATTAATGGGGATCTTACCCTCTCACGTAGAGATAAATCTAATCTTAAAATAAATAGGAAAGAAGTAAAAGAAATGAATAGAGAATTAAAAAGTTAGATATGATAGACCTCTGGAGTAACCTGAATAAGAATAAAAAGGACAACATTTTTTTCTGAGATAGATATATGACAACGTCACAAATGTTGACCATGTATTTTCATATTAAATAAACACATCCAAATGCAGAATTGCAGAGACATTAAGTGCATTTTTTCAGTCCATGATGAAGTAAAAATTTAACAAAGGGTCAAAAGCAATTAAAATCAAATAAAATAACAGGAACAGTAATTTAATTGAAATAAATTATAACTAGACAAAATTCCAAAATGTGTGGGAAGAACACAAAGCAAAACTTAAGGGGAATTTTATATCTGTAATCACATATACCAATAAAAAAGCAAAGGCACAGATCAATTAATTGAGGTTTTGAATTTAAAAAATAGAAAATGAACAAATGGCAAATCCCCAATTAAACAAGGCAAAAGTATTGAAAACCAAGGTGGAAGTGGTAAAAAAAAGTAAAAACAAACCATTGAACTAATAAATAAAATTAGATGTTGGTTTTGTGAACAAAAGTATGGAAATAAACATGTTTACTTTTGTTTTAAAAAATAAAATCAAATTACTAATAACAAAAATAAAAAGGGTAAATGCACCACCAAATAAAATGAAATAGAAGCAACTTTTAGGACTTACTTTGCCCAACTATGTGCCAATAGAAGAAACAGTATAAGCGAAATGGATATTTATAAAAAAAAATAAATAAACTACCCAGAGTGAAGAGGAAAAAGAATACATGAAAATTAACAAACTATAAATGAAGTCCCTAAGAAAGACCCCTCAGGACCATATGGATTTACCAGTGAATTCTACCAAACATTTAAGTAATAATTAATTCCAATACAATATAAAGTATTAGAAAAAACAGATAAAGAAGGAGCACTGCCAAGTGCTCATTATGATACAAATATGGAGAGACTAGGGAGAGGGAAAAGAAAATGAAAACAACAGACCGATTTCCTTCTTTTTATTTTTTATCTTTTTTATAAATTTTATGTTTATTTTTAGCTTACAACATTCATTTCCACAAGATTTTGAGTTACAAATTTTCTCCCCTTCTTTCCACCCCCCTAAACAGCGATCCCACTGAATACCCCGTCCCTCAATCTGCTCTTGTCTATAGCTTACCCCATCCTTCCTCTGACTTTGCCATTGGCAAGATAGATCTCCATACCCCAGTGCCTGTATATCTTATTGCCCAGTTGCATGTAAATCATCAAAAACAACAAGATATTTTTAAACATTTGATTTTAAAACATTGAATTCCAGATTATTTCCCTTCTTCCTCATCACCCCCCCCCTTACTGGGAAAAGAAGCATTTCAATACAGGTTGTAAATATGTAGTTATACAAAACATTTCCATAGTGGATGTATTGTGAAAGACTGACTATATTTCTCTCCATCCTATCTCATCCCCCATTTGTTCTATTTTCTCCTTTGACCCTGTCCCTTTTCAAAAGTGTATGCTTCTAAATACCCCTCCCAATCTGCCCTTCCTCTTATCATTCCCCCTCTCATCTCCTTCTCTCCTACTTCCCAATTTAGTGTGTAGGCTATTTTCTCCTTAAACCAAATTCAATGAGAGTAAGGTTAACTTTTGCCTTCCTGTTCTTCCCCTCCTGTGCAACAGTTTTCCTTTGCTTCTTTTATATGAAATAATTTACTCCACTTACCATTTTTCCATGTAGGAATGTAAATACATCAATTTTGATAAGTTCTCTGCAATTTATTTTCTCTGTTTACCTTCTCATGTTTCTCTTGCTTCTTGTATTTGAATGTCTAATTTTCTATTCAACTCTGGGTATTTCATCAAGAATGATTGAAAGTCCTCCATTTCATTGAATGACCATACTTTCCCCTGAAACATTAGACTCAATTTTGCTTGATAGGGGATTCCTGGTTTTAATCCTAGCTTCTTTGACTTCCATAATATCATGCGCCAAGCCCTTCAGTCCCTTAATGTAGAAGCTACTAGACCCTGTGTTATCCTGATTGTGTTTCCACAATATGCAAATTATTTCATCTTGACTGCTTATAATATGTTCTCTTTGATCTGGGAACTCCACAATCTGGCTATATTATTTCAAGGAGTTTTCTTTTTGGAATATTTTTCAAGAGGTAATTGGTGAATTCTTTAATTTCTGTTTTGCCCTCTGGCTCTAGAATGTCAGGGCAATTTTCCTTGAGAATTTCTTGAAAGATGATTTCTAGGTTCTTTTTTTATCATGGCTATCAGGTAGTTCAATCATTTTAAAATGATCTCTCCTGGATCTGTTTTCCAGGACAGAGTTTTTTCCAATGAGATATTAGATATTGCTTCTATTTTTTTTTCATTTATTTGGATCTGTTTAATAGTATCTTGATTTCACATAAAGTCATCAGCTTCCATTTTTCCAATCTAATTCTGAATGAATTTTTCTCTTCACTGGGCTTTTGAAATTCTTTTTCCACCAGACAAGTTCAAGTTTTTAAGGCATTCTTTGTCTCATTGTCTTTTGGGGCCTCTTTTGCCATTTTTCTTCAGTCAGGTTCTTAACTCTCTTTCCATGCTATTCTTGTATCATTCTCATTTCCTTTCTCATTTTTTCCTCCACTTCTCTTACTTGATTTTCAAAATCCTTCTTGAGATCTTCCATGGCCTTTAATCAGTTTATCTTTTTCTTGGAAGCTTTTGGTGCAGTAGTTCCAAGTAGTTTGTCTTCCTTCTGTTCCATGCTTGATTACTGTGCTTACTTTGCTTTCTTTGCTTGCTCATGTTGCCACTCAATTACTTGACTTTTGAGCTCTTTGCCACAGTAGAACTTTGCTTCCAGAGAGAAGAGCTTTGTCCCAAATTGCTGGGAGGTTTGAAGCTGCTGGAGCTGTTATTTGGGTGACCACTCTGCAGCCCCCCCACAAGCTCTGGCTCACTGGTCACACACCCCAGGACCTCCATTCAAGAGACCAATCTATATCCAAATACATTAAGGCAAGAGCAATTACCCTCAGAATGATTGCTTGCCACCCCTATGATCTCTAGGCCAAGAGTTCTGAAGCAAGCATGTGGGGGCAGCTGCACAGTCATAGCCCCTCTGTCACTTCTCACTCCAGGGGCAGAGGCTGGACCATGTTCTGTCCCCCCCATCCAGTTCCAACAGAGTTCTTCACTAACCTTTTACTTTATCTTTAGTATTTATGGGTTGATAATTCTGAAAACCAGGTACTGGTCATATACTCTCCGGAAGTTTGCTCAAGCAGCTGCTATTAGTGGTGACCCTGGGGCTAAAACTGCATGCTCATGCAGGACTGGGCTCTAAAACTGATGGCTCATGTGGGACTAAGCTCAGTTCTCAGCTCACCGCAATGGACCCTTCCTGTCCACATTCCAGGCTGCCTTCAGGGGGAGATTTGTTTCTCTATGTCATTTTGTGGGCTCTGCAGCTGACTAACTTTCTTAATGAGTGTTGATGCAGACAATACGAATTCCTTGAAGATGATATACAATATATTATAGTCTACCAGCCAAGACACACACAGGAATTATATACACACAATTGTAAATCACTTCTGATACAAATTAAGACAGATCTAAACATTTGAAGAAATGCTAATTGTTCATAAGTAACCCTGATCCAATAAAATAAAAATGACAATTTTAATGAAATATAGTTATTCAGTGCCGTACTAATCAAACTACCAAAGAATGATTTTACAGAGTTAGAAAAAATAATAACAAAATTCATCTGGAAGAGCAGAAGGTCAAGAATATTAGAGGAAGCAATTTTAAAATTTGAAACAATGCAATCAACACCTCCAGATTTCAAATTATATTTCATAATGATAATCATAAAAAATAAATTTGCTATTAGGTAAGAAATAAGAGTGGTGGAACAGTGAAAAAAAGAATAGGCAACCAGAAGGAAATGGCCATAATCATGCAGTGTTTGATAAACACAAAGATCAACGTTTTGGGAGTAAGCATTCAGTGTTTAACAGGAAATTGCTGGAAAAATTTGAAATAATTTTGGAAGAAACTAGGCATAGACCAGTGGTTCACAACCTGCAGGTCATTTGGGGGTTGAACGAACCTTTCACAGGGGTCACAGAGGTCACCTAAGACCACTAGAAAACACATATTTCTGATAGTCTTAGGAACTGAGACACCAGTCCTCTATCCATCTCCAGGCAGGTCTGGTCACATGCAGATACTATCATATACGAATATTAATGGGTCATGGCATTAGGAAGGTTAAGAACCACTGACATAGACCAAGGTATCATACCATATATCGAGATAAGGTAAAAATGAATTAACAAAATAGACACAAAGGTCGATATCATAAATAAATTAGAGTATTACCCAATTGATAAATGGTTAAAGGATATGAACAGGTGATTTTCAAATAAAGAACTCTAAGTTACCTAGGACATATGAAGTGTTCTAAATCACTTTTGATAAGAGAAATAAAAATTATAACAGCTTTGAGGTACCACCTAATACCTATCAGATAGGCTATATGAGAAAAATGGAAAATGTTAAATGTCGGAGTGGATATGGAAAAATCAGAACACTAATGCACTGTTGTAGAGTTGTGAAATGATCCAATTGTTCTGGAGAAAAATTTGGAACTATGGCCAAAAGGTTATAAAGCTGTGCATACCTTTTTATTCAGCAGTACCAGTACTAGTTTTGTATCACAAACAGATCATAAAATTGTGAAAGCACCTAAATATGCAAAAATATTTATAGCAGCCCTTTTATGGTTGCAAAATATTGGAAACTGAGGGGATGCCCATCATTTGGGGAATGGCTTAACAAGCTGTAGTATATGAATGTTGCACAAATACTGCTGTGTAATAAGAAATGATGAACAGGAGGATTTCAGAAAAACTTGGAAAGATTTGTAGGAGTTAATGCAAAGTGGAATGAGTTGATCCAGGATAACATTCTACACAGTATCAGCAACATTGTGTGATGATCTAATATAAATAACTCATCTTGTCTCAGCAATGCAATGATCCAAGACAAGTACAAAGGATTCATGTAGGAAAATTATACCTATATTCAGATAAAGATATGATGGACTCTGAATGCATATTGAAGCATACATTTTCATTCTTTCTCATGACTTATTTCCTTTCCATGTCTCTTCTTTCACAACTGTGACTAATATGGAATTGCATTTTGCATATAGCACATGTATAACCTTTTTCAAATTGCCTACCAATTTCGGGAGAGAGGAGGGGAGGGTGGAAGTAAGAAAAATTTAGAATTCATAATCTTGTGAAAAATGGAAACTAAAAATCGTCTCCACATACATTTGGAAAAACAAATAAAATACTATTAAAAGAAAAACAATTAAATTTGGGAAGCATGGAAATATTTACCTTTCACATATATAGAAAAAGGAAGAGTCTATGTCCCAAAAAGAGACAGGGAGGATAATGGCAAATAATGGACAACATTTTCATGACATGAAATTAAACAGCCTTTGCAAAAATGAAACTAATGTAGCTAAAATTAGAAGAGAAATAGGAAATTGGGGAAAATTACACCACTAAAGTTCCATTTCTCAAATATATAGGTTGAGCAAAATAAAAAAAATTACCTTTCCATTGTTGATGAATGGTTAAAGGATATAAATTGACAGTTTTCAGAAGAAACCAAAAGCATTCCTAGTTTCATGTAAAAATGCTCTAAATTACTACTGATTAGAGAAATGCAAACTCAATAACTCTCAGTTATCACCTCATGCCTATCAGATTGATTATCATGACAGAAAAGAGAAATTACTAATGCTGGATGGGATGTAGAAAAATTGGGACACTAATGCACTACAGGTGGAGTTGTGAACTAGTCCAAGTATTGTGGAAAACAATTTGGACTATAGCCAAAGGTATATAGAACTAAGCACACCTTTTGACCCAGCAATGCCACTACTAGATCTTTTCCCCAACGGCATCAAATAAAAGAGAAAAAAAACATCCATTTTCCCCAAAAGGGAAACAAAATTACAGCAGTTCTTTTTGTAGTGACAAAGAATTGAAAATTGAAGGGATCCCCATCTGGCATTTGATTGTGATGGAATGCCCTCTAAAATGAAGGATATTCTATAAAAACTATGGAAAGTGCTCTAAAAATGCTAGCAGCATGGTTTTTAAAAAGTTGAGAAAACATATGTGAACTGATGAAAAATTAAGTGAACACAACCAGGAGAACATCAGTATTGTAGCAACGATCAATTTTCAAAGAGTTAGCTACAGGACAATAATCCAAGAATATTCTGTAATGATAATATAATTTGAATTTGAAGATCCCTTTCTATTGGCAAGGGTAACAGGTACTTAATCAAGAAAGTATGAAACTCTGTTGCTGACCTAACAGGAAGGGGTTGGCTGAAACAGGAAGCTAATGCCATACTGTATATAAGGAAAAACTCAGAGAGGGAGAGTCAGAATTTCTTGGGACAAGGATCTGGAAGCAAAAGCTGCTGCCACCAGAAAAAGAGAGAATTTTTCTCAGCAGCATCTAAAGAAAACTCGATGGGGGCTGAAACTGCTGCTGCCAGGGAGGCTGAAGAGGAAATACCCTCCCTGGCCAGACAGAATGATTTTGATTTTGAAACCCTGGTTGGAGTGATCCTGATTCGGGGAACCAGCTGAAACTTCTGATGAGTCTGAGGGACAACTGGAATTGCCAAAAGACTGAGGAAGCATGACTGTGAGGTATTTAAGACTTTGTCTGTGGCTTTGTTAAGGCTTGTCTTTGCAGCAACAGAGATTATAAATGATTTGATATGGACTGGACACTGAGCTCCAAAGTGGAGCAGGAACTGGACAGAGAGCTGAGCAAGAACCTGGGAGCTGTCTGCCTTTGGAAACAGGTGATGATTTAGTAAATCCAGGCGAGATCTGGGACCATGGAAGGGGATCCAGGGAATCCAAGAAACCACCTTGATTCAAGCTAAAGGAGACTTTACTTGGATACTGTGTACTGAAAAATTGTAAATTTACTAGTGACCTGTAGTTAAAGGGTCTGTGTATTTTCTGATGATTGAATAGTGAATGATGAAGAATGATTGACCAAAGGATTGTACTTAATGAATGATGACTGAGTAAGTGACTGATTGAGTTAACTTAGTGTGCCCCATGAGTGGAAAACTTTGACTATTGAACTTTGTGATTGAATTAAGGATTTTATGCATGCTGAAGTTACTAAATGGTTTTTTTTTGTTCAAAACGTTGTGCCCACTGGAGTGGAAAATATGTGGCCATTTTCTGTGATAAGTTGTTGTGAATGCCATATTTTTATTTTCTGTTATAAGTTGCAATTTGTGAATATTTTACTTTGATTCACTGTGAATGTTTTACTTTGATTCATTATGGAATAGAGTGCTCACTATACTGTGTAATCAGAACCTAAAAAGCTGTTCACAGTAGCTTTCTTCTCGAAAGCTGCTCATGCTTGGCTTTACAAATTCCAAAGGAGGCGGTGAAAAATAGTATCTACTTCCAGGGAGAGAATTCATGAAATATGAATACAGATTGAAGCATACCTTTTAAATTTTTTTTGTTCTATCTCTTTGTCTCTTTTCCTTGCACTGTTGCAAATAAGGAGATTTGTTTCATATGACTTTACATGTATAATTGATGTCAAATCACCTATCTTTTCAAGGATAGGAGACAAGAAGGAGATGGCAAAAAAGATGAAATTAAAAAGAAGATTGGTCAATTTTTTTCTACTTGTAGTTGGGAAATAAATTAAATACATTAATAAAGAAAGTTCATCTGTAATTTAAAATCTTAGAAAATGGGGGGTACTTAAAAGTAAATGATTTTTCTAGGGTCATAAAATACAGGTGTCAAAGCTGGAACTTAAAGTTTTTTTTTTAAAGACACAGATCCTCTCTTTATTTATTATACTGGGCTGCTAGTATTGATTCAAGTTGATGGCTTCTTTCTTTTGATAATTATAGTCATGTGTGGATTTAAAACTAACTAAATGACAGTAAAAACATTGCCTGAATAAAATTCTTCCTTATACTGTATGAACTTCTATGATTTTGTCTGTTTGACTACTTAGTTGCATGTCACACTTTTAAAATAATTTATTTTATGTTGGTTTATATGATGCCTTTTATTTAAATATGTTACTGTGATTCCTTTAGGTCTATTTGAGTAAATTCCTTTCCAGACCTTGGTCTGCTAATAAATGATTCCATTGATACACTCAATACACATAGGTTTTGTGGAAATGGCCAGGCAACATTTTTTTAAACTTGTTTACAAATTCTTTTTTACTCTCCCACCCTCCTCCCAGAGACCATTGGTTGGTCTAACTTTCAAGCTATTTCCTGTTAAAAAATGTGTTTTTTTTACTGCTGGCACTCATTCCAGTCACACATTATTGCAAACATCTGGAGTAGAGAAGAAAAGCAGTATTTTAATTCTTTCCAAAAAAATTTCTCAATCAAAGGAAGCTAAGTAAAGGGATTGTGCGGCCAAATGTGCAATGTAAAAATGAGAAAGGACCACAGTGAGATCATCAAAGAGGTGGGAGGGAAATCAAATATTTAATTTATATGACTAATATGACAGTTGTCTCTAGTTAGTGATTACAACATCTTTCCTTTATAGCAATGTTTCTTCAGAATTTTTACATTTACAGAACACTAGGAAGAATTTTACACACATGTAATAACAAACCTAGAATTATTTTCAAATTACCCTGGAACCTTTTAAATTTTGGAAATTAAATGTTAAAAGTACTTTTGTGGACCATGATTTCACCCTGGATACTATTTAGAAACATTAATATTTTGGTGTGGTGGGTATACATATTTTTATGTTTGTTTATTTTTAATGAAGTTTTTAAGAGAAACTCATTTACCATATTTAAAAATTGTTAAAGTAGAGTAATTGTTTTTAATTAAGTTTTTTTTATTAAACACAAAAATATCATAATCTACCATTGGAACCGAATAGAAATAGTTTGTCTCATTGAAGTACCAAAGACAAGTTCCACTTCACATAGATGAGGTACATGAGATGAGAGGAAGTGTATAAAATTATGAGAGGAGTAGCAAAAATGATAATAACAGCAAATGGAATTGATGTAGCAAATTAATTGATGTGGAAAATGTACAAAATGTCTTACAACAGTATTTGATTTAATCTTTACAGCCCTGAATGCATGTGCTGTTATAATATGCATTTTTACAGCTGAGGAAACAGGCAGATAGCACTAAAGTTGCTTGCCCTAGGGGCACATGGCTAGTGTCTGAGACAGGATTTAAACTCATGTCTTCATGACTCTAGGTGCAGCAAACTATCCACTGTGCCACTTATAATAACTAACTCTTTAAGTTTTTCAAAGCTTTTTACAAATGTTAACTCATTGCTCCTCACAAAAACCCTGGTAGGGAGATATAATTTTATGGTTGAGGAAACTGAGGGAGTAAGGTAACTTGCTTAAAGGTAAGAAGAAGAACATCAAAAGAACCTTATTAATTATCTGACCTGGTCAAAATAGAGTTCAACACACACACACACACACACACACACACCCATGCCTACCAAAAACATAATATTATGTAAAAATATGTCAAACTTCATAGGAAAACAAGTTGAGATATTAAGGAGGAAGATAATTACGAGAGTGGGAGGAATATATATAAAAGAAACTTCATGATACTAAAGTTGGATTCCATGACTCGGTTTGTGTTTATATATTAATGGCGATTGGGAGGGACTAGGAAGAAGCCAAGAATTGGAATAAAGGGAGTATCTATTAAACAGGGGATACCTGAGCAAATTAGGATATGCTAATACAATGAAATATTATTGTGAGGTAATAAAGGAGGAAACCAATTGTATCTGTAATGTTGGGAAGGATGAAGCGATGGAGAATGAAGTAAACAAAATAGGATGAGAAGCATAGCCTTCATTTATATAGTACCCTATACACAGGTTATCCCATTTAGCCTTCACAGCCACCATGTAAGACAGATGCTACTAATATCTGCCTTTTTAACATGGGGAAAACAACTTATGCAAGGGCAACAATATTGTCAAAAAATAATGAAAGACTTCAGAATTTATGAACCATTTTGAGAGGATTTATAATGAAATATGATATATATCTCTTCACAAAAATTTAATAAATTCAACGTACAAAAAGACTTGCATTTTTGGACAGACTCTCTACATGGATTCATTTTGCTTATCTATGTGAATTTGTACTATTTCTTTGTTTTAAATGTGTGTGTGTGTGTGTGTGTGTGTGTATGGAGGGGAATAAGAGTGATGGCAAAAAAGGATGCAGTGCACCCAATTAAAGGAAGCAAGTTCAGGATGAAGTACAGACAGGCAGGAGATATTTGAAATGTATGTGTGTATACATAAAAACATATATGCATATCTATATATACATATATATTCTCTAATACTAGTAACGGTATATATGTGTGTGTTTATATGTGTATGTGTTTACGTATGTATAAATGTGCATGTGTGTATGCATGCATGAATGCATGCATGTATATATGTGTATATGTATGTATGTATAAAAGTACTGTACAATAGCTACAGTGTGAGGGAGAAGGCATTGTTTGAATCTCAATCTTATATGAACTGGTTCCAAGAGGGAAGAGAGCGGGACAGGGGGAGAGAGACAGATGGACAGACAGACAAACAAAGGGAGTCATATATTGGAACAGAAATCTTTCTTACACAACAGGGAAGCAAAGACAGGGATTAAGAGAAAAGGGTGTTGTAGTAAATGGGAGGGTGGATTAAAGGAGGAAGTGGTCAAAAGCAAAGCTGATTTTGAGGTGATAAAAGGCAAGAAAAGAGAGAACGCAGGAATACAGTCTTTCTTGAAGTGATAAGTAATGTTTATTTAAAATTGAGAGCAATCATTAGTTGTAATGAGCATAAAGCAGAATCCTTTCATTATGACATCTTCATTTCACACCTAATCTTTTGGAAAGACGTCTATTTTACTCAATTATTATCTAATATATTAGAAATGCTAGGTATACTAACAGGGCAAAAATAAGAAATACAAAGAGTAAGAATAGGCAATAAGGAAACAAAATAATATTTTGCAGATGATATGATGGAATATTTAGGGAGCCTTAGAGAACCAAAGAAAACCAAGTTGAAACAATTAACAACTTTTGGAAAGTCACAAGAATACAATGAAACCACACACACCATCATCAGTTCTCTATATTATAAAAAAAATCCAATAGGAAGAGAAATAAAGAGAATTTCCACTTAAAGTGACTGTAGACAATATAAAATACTTGGGGTGGGTCTACCTGCCAAGACAAATTCAAGGACTGTTATTAACACAATTATAATTTTTTGACATTAATGACAGATCTAAAGAACTGGAGAAATATTTTCATGTTTGTAGTAGACTGATCCTATATAATAAAATGAAAAATTTTACCTAATTTACTTTTTAGTGCTATAGCAATCAAACTACCAAAGAATTATTTTATATCTTGAAAAAATAATAATATAATTTATGTTTAAGAACAAAAAGTCAAGAATATTAAGGGAATCAAAGAGAAACAATAGAATATTCCTGGCAATATAGAATTCCAAACTATGTTACTAAGCAGTAATCATCAAAATAAGGTGGTACTGGATATGAAATAAAATGGTAGATCAGTGGCACAGATGAGACACAGAATACACAATAGCAAATGACCATAGTAATGTAGTGTTTGGTAAACCTAAAAATCCAAGTTTAGGAGCAAAAATCACTAATTGACAAAAATTTTTAGTAAAGCTGGTATGCAGTTTAGCAGAAAAGAGGGATAGATTAACTCATACCATATATCAAGATAAATTCAAAATGTTTACATAATTTAGACAGTAAAGGATGCTATCATAAACAAATTGGGAAATATGGAAAAGGGTACCTTTCAGATACACGGATAAGAGAAGTTTATGATGAGAGAGAGGAGGAGGAGAAGGAGAAGGAGAAGGAGAAGGAGAAGGAGAAGGAGAAGGAGAAGGAGGAGAAGGAGAAGGATACCACAGGAAATAAAATGGATACTTTTGGTTACATGAAATTAAACAACAACAAAGAAAGCAGTCAACATTAGGGGAAAAACAGTAATTAGGAAGCTGGTTAAAAATACAGCAATTTTATCTACTGAAGGTCTCATTTCTCACACACAAAGAGAGCCAAGTCAAATGTATAAGAATGCAAGTCCTGCTTCTTTCTGGCCTCCATTTTCGCTGAGGCAGAATCAGGACTAGTGTTTCAGAGTCACCACCATGCGCCTGTTTGTCTGGATGCAGGCTCTGCCCACCCTTGAGGTGACCAGGAGGGAGATCGTTGCCCAGATCAAGGTCTATGTGGCATCCCTGTAGGGCATAGATGAAGAAGACCAAGTCCAGCTTCTAGGGGCTCCCTGCTGGAGGATGAACCCATTTGGGGCAGTACAGGGTGAAGCCACTGTCCATTCTCAAAGTGACTAGCCCGATGCTGGGAGGTAAAGTCCATGGCTCTCTGGCCCGAACTGGAAAAGTGAGGGGTCTCTCCCAAGGTGGCCAAGCAGGAGAAGAAGAAGACTGAGAGTGCAAGGAGAAGGATGCAGTACAACCATACTGTCAACATAGTGCCCACCTTTTGCAAGAAGAAGGGCCCCAATGCCAACCCTAATCCCCTGGTACTTTCTGTCTATGCCCAATAAAGCCGCTATGACAATAAAAAGACAAAAAAGTAAAAAGAATGCAAGTTCTTTTCCAATTGATTAATGGTCAAAGAGTATGAACAGGTTGTTTTCAGAAGAAAAAAAAATCAAAGCTACCTATATTCATACAGAAAAAAATGCTCTGAATAACTATTGTTAGAGAAATTAAAATTAAGTAATTCTTAGGTACCACATCACACCAGATTGGTCAAGGTGACAGAAAAGGAAAATCATATGTTGGAGGGAATGTGGGAAAATACATATACTGATGACCTCTTGGTGGAGGTGTGAACTAATCCAACTTTACTTAAGAATATTTAGAACTATCCACAAAACAATATAAAAACCATATAACTATGACCTAACAATACCACTACCAATTCAATATTCCCAAAATATCAAAGAAAAAAATGTTTATGCACAAAAATATTTACACATTTTTTTTGTTTTGACAAAGAACTGAAAATTGAGGGGATATCCATTGTTTGGGGACTGGCTAGACAAGTGGTATACATTGTATTTTTGTTTATTTGGGAACACATTTCCTAATTATATGTAAATATGGTTCACCTGCATTTAGAAATATTGCATGATGTTTTCCAATTAGTAAGTTCTGAATTTATTTGTGAAAAAAGTGTTTGTACTTGGAAAAACATCGATTGCTCATGTCTGGGTAGAGCTAATATAATAAAAATGACAATTTCACCTAAATTAAATTACCTATTTAATGCCATAACAATCAATCTACCAAAAAATTAATTTATGGAACTAGAAAAAAGAGTGACAAAATTCATTTAGAAGAACAAAAAGTCCAGAATGTCAAGGCAATTAATGAAAAGAAATGCTAGGGAAGGTGGCCTAGCTGTACCAGATTTTAATCTCTATAATAAAGCAGCAGTCCTCAAAACTGCCTGGTACTTGCTAAGGAATAGAGTAGTGGATCAATACAATACATTGAGTAGAAAAGACTCAGTAGTCAATGACTATAGTAACATGCTGTTTCATAAGCCCCAAGACCCTAGTTTCTGGGTTAAGAATTCACCATTTGACAAAAAATGCTCGGAAAATTAGAATATAGTATGGCAGAAACTGGGCATACACCATCATCTAATGCCATACACCAAAGTCAAGTCTAAATGGGTGCATGATCTACGTATAAAGGCTGATACTGTAAATAATCTGGGGAACCAAGGAAGAGTTTACCTGTCAGATTTATGGGATAGGGAAGACTTTATGACCAAAGAAGAGTTGGAGAGCATTATAAAATGCAAAATACATAATCTTGATTACATTAAATTGAAAAGTTTCTGTACAAACAAGTCCAATGTAACCAAGATTAAGAGGTAAGTCAGAAATTGGGAAAGAATATTTACAACCAGTGTCTCTGAGAAAGGCCTCATTTCTAAAATATACAGGGAACTAAGAAAAATTTATAAGAATACATGTCATTCTCCAATTGATAAATGGGCAAAGGATATGAACAGGCAATTTTCAGAGGTAGAAATTAAAGATATCTTTAAGCATATGGAAAAATGCTCTAAATCACTATTGATCCGAGAAATGTAAATCAAAAAAACTCTGAGCTACCACATCTCACCAGATTGGCTAACATGGCAAAACAGGAAAATGACAAGTGCTGGAGAGGATGTGGTAAAATTGGAACTCTAATGCATTGTTGGTGGAGCTGTGAACTGATACAACCATTGTAGAGGGCAATCTGGAACTATGCCCAAAGGGCCATAAATAATTGCATACCATTTGACCCAGTAATAACACTTTTGGGGTTGTATCCCAAAGAGATCATAGAAGTGGGAAAAGGTCCCATATGTACAAAAATATTTATTGCAGCTCTCTTTGTGGTGGCAAAAAATTGGAAACTTAGGGGATGCCCATCAATTGGGGATTGGCTGAACAAGTTATGCTATATGAATGTAATGGAATACTATTGTGCTATAAGAAATGAGAAGGAGATGGACTTCATAATTACCTGGAGAGCTTCATACAAATTGATGCTTAGTGAGAAGAGCAGAACCAGGAAAAATTTGTACACAGTCACAGATACATCATATATGTGATGACTTACTTTGTTAAACTGGACTCTTCTCAGCAATGTACAGTTAAAAGCCAGCTCTACAAGTCTCAGAATGGAAGGAGATATTTACACTCAGAGAAAGATCTAGAAAGACCAGATTTTAAATGGAGACTGAAGCAACACATGCTATTGTTCTTTTCCATGTTTGGTTTTGTTTCTTTTGTTTTTTTCCCCATTATTTGCTCCATTGGTTACAACACTTCTATACAACCACATTATTATACAAAGTGAAAGTGTTTGCAGATCCCATAAATGACTGTATGCCACCGTGGGGGGGGGCAAGAAGGTAGGGGAGAAAATGTGAAACTCAAGTGATTCTGTAACTGAATCTTGTAAACTAAAAGTAAAAAGAAAATTCAATAGATTTTTAAAAAAGAAATATTGCCTGAGCGTGTGGCCCTTTGACCATGTGTTTGTCACTGCTGACCTAGAACAATTTTTAGGAAAAAACTTTGAAAGACATTAGAACTTAGATTAATACAATCATAAAAATCTGGAAAGAGTTACACAAACAGAAGTTGAGTGAAGTGAAGACGACCAGGAGTATATTGCACATAGTGATAGCAATGACCAGCTTTCATAGACTTAGCTCTTCTCAGCAAAGCAATGATCTAAGACAACTCTATAAGACATGTGATGGAAAATACTTTCCACATCCAAAGGAAAAAAATAATGGAGTCTAAATACAGGTTGAAGCATAAGATTTTCTACGTTTGTTTAGGTTTTTTTTCTCTTTCCCTTGATTTTCCCTTTTTGTTCTGATCCTTCTTTCACAGCACTACTAATGTGGAAATATGTTTAAAGGCTCCTATATGGATAAAATATATCAGATTACACGCTCTCTTGGGGAGCGAGTAAATTTTATAACTCAAAATCATATACAAGTGAATATTGAAAACTAAAACAAATAAATAAATAAATTTAGTAATAAAAAATACTGTTCACCTAGCCTGAAGGAATGACTAATGAGCACTTATGAGACTTACAACCCTTTATATCATGAAGTATTTTTACTTTATTTTACTAATTGTGTTAATATGTTCTTAAAGTTGAACTCTACTTGCATTACTGACAAAAAGTAAACTTGGTCTGGGGTGGCTAGATGGTACAATAAATAGAGCACCAGGCTTGGAATCGGGAGGACATGAATTCCAATCTGGCTTCAGACACTTAAAACACTAGCCATGTGACCTTGAGCAAGTCACTTAAACCCAATTCCCCTGCCCTTCCCCCTCCAAAAAGAAAAAAAAATCACAGCCACTTGGTTATAGTAATTTCTTGCTATAATCTCTTTACATGGATTTTATTTAATATTTTCTATTTACATATGAATAATATTTATTTATTTTTTAAAATTAATATAAATTTTTTATTTATTTTCTTGTTTACATCATTCATTTCCATGAGACTTTTGAACTACAAAATTTTTCCCCCTCTTTCCCCTACCCCAACCCCAAAAGAGCATTTCCACTGTAAAGCCCCTCCCTTGATTTGCTCTCTAATTTTCTGGTAGGGCCAGGAGGGTCTCCCTACCCCAGCCCCAGTATATCTTAATCCCTAGTTGCATGTGTTGCAGGGCTTTAAATTCTAGATTCTTTCACTTTCTCCCTTGTCACCCAACCCCGCTGGAAGGACAAGCAATTCAATACAGGCTGTGCATGTGTAATTACACAGGACATTTTCACAGTGGACATATGGTGACAGCGTGATCATATGTCCCTCCTTCCTATACCTCCCCCCCTTGTTCTGTTCTCTACCCTGTCCCTGTCCCTTTACTGAAGTGTGGGCTTCCGGTATCCCTCCCCCAGACCCTGTCCTCCCCTCCATCATCCCGCCTTTCACCCCCATACCCCCTATTCTCCTGTGTAGCATGATACCCAGTTCAGAGTTTATGTCATTCCTTCCCTAGGCCAGATTCAATGAGAGTAAATGATAGTAAAGTGATAACAGTTATCCCTTGCCTCTTCTATATGGGATGATTAATCCCATTTTGTCTCTCCCTCTCTCCTCTCATTGTAGTCCTCTCTCACCTCAGAATTTCACCTTTTAAAGTATCATCCCTTCATATTCAATTGATCCTATACCATCTATGTACGCACATACATACATGCTCAGATATATATTCATACACGTGTATAGCCTCCTATATAGACATATATGAGTATACATATATACACACATACATATATATGTTTATGTTTATATTTATATTTATACACACATTTGTATTCCCTTCACCTATCTTCATACTAAGAAAAGCTTCATAAGTTACTATTACCATTTTTCCATATTGGTATGTAAATAGTTCAACTTTGAAAAGTTCCTTATGATTTCTTTCCCATGTTTACCTTCTCATGCTTCTTGTATTTGATTGTCAAATTTTCTGCTCAGTTCTGATTTTTTCAGCAAGAATGCTTGAAAGTCCTCAACCTCATTGAATGACCATATTTTCCCATGTAACATTATACTCAATTTTGCTGGGTAGGTGATTCTTGGTTTTAATCCCAGCTTCCTTGATCTTCAAAATATCATATTCCGGGCCCTTTTATCCCTCCGTGTAGAAGCTGCCAGATCCTGGGTTATCCTAATAGTGTTTCCATAGTATTCAAGTTGTTTTCTCCTGACAGCCTGTAATATTTTCTCCTTTAAATGGGGATTCTGGAAATTGGCAATAACATTTCTAGGAGTTTCCTTTTGGGGATCTTTTTGAAGAGGTAATTGGTGAATTCTTTCAAGTTCTATTTTGCCCTCTGATTCTAAAACATCAGGACAATTGTCTTTGAGAATTTCTTGAAGGATGATTTCCAAGTTCTTTTTTTGGTCATTGCTTTCAGGTAGACCAGTAATTTTCAAATTGTCTCTCCTGGATCTATTTTCCAAGTCAGTGGTTTTTTTCAAATAGATATTTCACATTGCTTTCTATTTTTTCATTTGTTTGTAACTGTTTAATAATATCTTGGTTTCTTATAAAAGCATTAGCTTTAACTTGCTCCACTCTATTTCTGAAGGTATTATTCTTTTCAGAATCCTTTTGATATTCTTTTTCCATCTGGGAAATTCGACTTTTTAAGACATTCTTCTCCTCATTGGCTTTCTGGGCCTCTTTTGCCGTTTGAGTCAACCTATTTTTTAAAGTGTTGTTTTCTTCAGTCAGGTTGTTGCGTATCTTTTCATGGTTTTCTCACATCATCCTCATTTCTTTTCCCAATTTTTCATCCACTTCTCTTATTTGGTTTTCAAAGTCCTTTTTCAGTTGATCTATAGCTTGTGGGCAATCTTCAAGTGTCTTGGAAGCATTTGTTGTGGGAGTTCTGACTATGTTGTCTTCCTCCCATTCCATGCTTTGATCTTTCTTGTCCACAAAAAAAGATTCTAGAGTTTTATTGTTGTTCTTATTTTGCTTCCTTTTCCTCATGTTGGCCAGTCAATTAATTGGTTGATTTTTTAGATTTGTGGAACTCTGCTTCCAGGTGGGAAAGCTCTGTCCCAAATCCTCGGCTCACAGCCTGTCACGATGAGCCCCTTCTGCCGAGCTGCCTTCAGCAAGAGATACGTTTTCTGTTTTTTTGTGAGTTTGGGAGTCCTAAAATTTGTTTCCATTCATATTTTATAGGTATTTGGGATGGCTGTGTGGGAGCTGCAAAACTTTGCTGCTTCTACACCACCATATTGCCTCCGCCCCTAATGATATTTATTAATGTTTATTAATCTCAAGTTTGACTTTTCCTGGTTTAAGTACATCAGAAATGAGTGTGTGATTGGCTAAACAAAATTTAAATAGAGTAGAACATGAAAGATAAAACATGTCCTTTTGACAACCTCAAATTATATAAAGCTTTTGTAAGAAATGAACTTAATGAAAATAGAATTAGAAAAGAAATAGTTGAATGCAGAAGATATTTGTATCAAATATCTGTTCTGTATAATATAACTGAATGGAAAGATCACTGAAATTTCTGAAGAATTAAAAATGGAATCTTACTTCCCCAAACCCCACAATAGCTTAGAGGTGACAGAAAATTAATACAAAATATTATGAACATTCTCAGATTTTATCATAGTATTTAACCTTTTTGCTACTGTTTGCATATCTATATCTTCCTCTATATATGCACATCTATTTAGTGTTTGTGTGTGTGAGAGAGACAGAGAGAGAGAAAGACAGCAAGAGACAGAGACAGAAAGGGAGAGAGAGACAGACAGAGAGAGACAGAGAGAGACAGAGACAGAGAGAGAGAGGGTTCAGTATGGAGGCAAGTATTTAAATGATTATTATATGAAAAGAGTTATCATTTCATTATATTAGCAATTATGTGACCACAAGATACAATGTGTTGAATATCTGTGCCTAAGATTTTTTTTTATCAACACACATATGTATAAATATTTACCTATAAATTTGTGTACCTATACACACACATTACATATATATATATGAGTGTGCCTATCTACAACTATGTAGAAATTAATAGACAGAAACATAAAATCACAGCCCAGTATTCTACAGCATTGCCTTCTCATTTATACACCTGCCCAGAAAGAATTTTAAATTCCCTGCTCCCTTTGCTTTAAGTCACGTATTTGATGTGTTTGAAGGAAAATGAGAGATAAGATCTTTGAAAAGTATGCTTCCTCTTGTGGTTTTATGAAATAATGCAACCTTTTGGGAGACTCATACATATTAATTAGAGAAAAATTGAAACCACTTAGTTTGTCTCTTGAATAGAGTTCCACTGATAGACAATTCAACAATTACACTAACTTTCTGAGTGATTAATATGGTGACATATTGTCTTTCAGGAAGTTTGAGGAATACAGCATATGAGTATTTCAGGTTATTTAAATTGGATAGTGTTCATAGAATATTGAGACTAACATTGTTAATCCTATGCAGATTAGCTGGAGAAAGACAATCTGAATATAATTGTAATTACAGTGGGTTTATTCTTTCCCAATTAGAAATATGAAGTGAATGACTTTAATGGAGGTTTCAATGGTATGGGATATCTTTAGGAATATAAGATGAAAATGCAATTATAAATTATTCACCACCACCGCCACTGCCACCATGGTTGTAGGGGAACGAGGCAAGCACCATGTAATAGTGATCAAAATCAGTTAACAAAGATGTTGGGAGAGAATACATCCAAGAAAAAAGAACATAAGGTTAAAAATCTTAATATGAAAGAGTAACATTAGTGCCTTCACTACATTAAAACAATTTTGTGGAGGTAGCATCTATAGAAACTACAAATGGATTTCAAAAGTGGAAGACATGGCTGCAGGTTATTGGGATGGGGCCAGGAAATGTAGGGAGATGGATCAGGGAGGTAGTATAGTTCTTGGAATAAGGTTAGGAAAACAGATGGAGAGAATATTTATTAATGTTTATATATATATATGTATATATATATATATACATATATATGTGTGTGTATTATATAAATATATATGTAATTAAAATTTAATTCTGCTAAATCATTTTGCCTCATGAACACGAGGTAATGTCATATAATAGAGATATTGTATTATCTTTCATTACCTAGCATGTTGGGCTGAACAGTAGCTATCTGGCAAGGGCATCACATTGGCAAAGACATCAAATAAGCTCAAAGTCCGAGGAGGGGAGAGTGAGCAGCATCCAAGAATGACTTAGATTAGATGAGATTCCAAGTATGTGAGAAGGTTGTCTGTAGGAGAAAATACAAAATATTGTGCCTATGGCAGAAAAACTCTCCAAAAGCTTTAAACTCCATCACAGTGAATGACCACTAAAAACAAAATGAGTACAAATGCTAACATAGCTTTCCAGAAGACATAGGCCTTGAGCAAGACAGCACCAGACCCAAGTTGAAAGTGAGATGCTAAATCATCAGTCCCACAAAATATTTATTATTTTAATGTATCAACCCCCCTGGGATATTATAATAGTAATCATAAATTATCACTTCATGTTTAAGTTTTTGTCAAAGAATGCTTACCATGTCTGTTTTATTTCTCTTAAGGGAAGGAAATAGATGTTAAATGCATGTTCTATAATATATGTTGAAAATCTTTCTACTCCTCTTTAGGGGGAGAGAACTTACACTTGAACCATTCCTCAAATTTTATTTATTCTCTTTGGAATTCCAGACTTGAGGGAAAACAAACAGAGTTTGAGGGGGGGGGCGGAACCTTGACCTTTTTATTTAGAGCTCAGGTTCTTTCAGACTAAACTAAGTCTGTATTTATGGATCCAGAGACGAGAAATCCATCTTAGGAGAGGACGAACAATACTGTGTACCCATCTACAAGGCCCAGAGGCAGGCTTATATGATACTCTCCTCAATTTTATTTCTTGTGAAAATTTAGATGACAAAGAGTCACAAAACTGAAACACCATTTTCAGAAGTTTAGCTTAGTAGTTCTAAAGCTAGCTATGTATTACTGAAACAGTTAATAGAACCCAACCCTAGTTCTTCCAATATTATACTTGCACATATTTTAAAAATTACAAAATATGAATTATGTGTTTTCCCCGATTTTAGAATAATTGTAAATTTTATATGTTTATTGTTTGGAAATAAAATTCTATACACCTATTGTTTAACATGTGATAATATTGCTCCAGATTTAGTTTATAAAAAGAAGTGCATTTCCTATCATAAATTCAGGCTTCTAATATTTTTCTTCTAACATCACATTCACATTGGTGAAAACTATCTAATTTGCAGGAAAGAGCAATGGAAAATTAATTTTAAAAAAGACCTTTGGTTTCACATATGTTTTCAATAAAAGCGCAGTTTTAAACGGCTTAATTAGAACAGTTTGTCATACTCAGTGAAAACTGGTATAATGGCATCATTTTAACCACTGGATTCTTGTACAAACAAAAAGACAGAGAGAGAAAGGGAGGGAGAGAGAAGTTTTGTTACAGAGCTTTGTTCCTCTATACATTTTTAAAACATATAAGCTTAGTTACCTCTGAGGTATTTGTCACTACAAAATGACAATGCTAAAAAACACATTGGACTAGAAAAAAAGAGAGATCAATTTCTCAGTTTAATATAATATTGTATATTAAAATTTCAATATATGCTTTCTTTTTTGCTGAATGTTATTTTTTTCTGGAGTGAATTTTATTTTCTACTACAACAAGGATTACAGAATTTGCAAATCTCACTTATTGGCTGCCCCAAATCATGACCCTTGATGTGTATCCACATATAATCCTATCCTCCTGAATTCTAGTGCAATCTAAAAGTATGTTTGCTTATTTCCTTATTAATTAATATAATTTAACACATCTTTCAATCAAAGAGACTCAGAGCCCCACTTCACATCTTCAAATGTTTTAAACTGGAAAAAATGCCTTTCCTAAAAGCATTTATTATATCTCTACATATACTAAATCCCTTCATCTTCTAGGATTAAAGAAATAGAAAAAACTATTTAACATAAAATTTATCTCATTTACCCATAAACCTACAACTTTCTACAACTTTCAAGAAAATATCCCTGCCTTTTTTACTAATATCCCCACATCACCTTTTCAAAATGACCTCATTTATGTTTTAGGACATCACATGTGTTCTAGGTAGTAGACAATAAATAAAAGCCTTACCTTCTGTAATAGTAATCAGTTTATCAGATACTTAACACTTAGTAATTTAGGGTTAAGTAGCACCTAGTAATGAAGGGCTAAGTATGGAAGGTGTAAATCCTGTCCATTGATGAGAAGGCATGAACTCCCCTGTTGATGTGGAAGAAGGCTATTGGTTGAGACAGGAGGCCAGTGCTGTGTATAAAGAAGAATTCTAGAGACAGAGTGAAAGAATTGGAATTGGCTCCTTGGTGAAGGAAGATTCATGGAGACTGAATCCAGCTGATAGAGAGAGATATCTGGAAGCTGACTGAAAACTGAATTGGAGTTTTTCCTGAGACCAGAATCCAGTGAAGGCCAAACAGAAGGTTGATATTCCTTCTGGGTTCTAGAGCCACCTGAACTGCTGGAAGACTGAAGAAGCATGACCAGGATAAGATTTTGTTTATTCATGGCCTGTCTGATCCTTGACTTCCAGGCAAGAGAAGTGGTGAAGGGTTTGAGATATGCTGAGCCCTGTGAACTTCAGTGTGTGCTGTGGATTGCCCTGAGGACTGGACAAAGACCTGGGAGCTGTCTACCTCTGAGGACTGGACAAGAACATAGCAGCTCTCTAGTTCTGAATCCAGGTGATTTTTTGACAGATTGAGCAGGGAGCTGGAAACATGGAAGGGGTTCCAGGGAATCAGAGAGACCTCCCAGAGTCAAGATGAAGAAAGGGCCTTCCCTTGGACAAGACTGAGGTTTGCTGGAAACCAAGGGGTGGAAATTTTGTGTGGTTTTCTAAGGATTGTATTAGTGACTAATGATATTTAGTAATTGGGAATCTAGCTTAGTGACTGATTTGTAGATGAGTGACTGATTAAGTTAATGGTTGCCCCATGAGTGGAAGATTGGTATATTGAGAACTGATTGATTGAATCTTTAAGTGAGAAGGGTTTCCCCCTTAGGGAAACCAGATGAATCTTCTTTTTTTCCTTGTTCTAATTATTGTGGTCACTGTAGTGAAAACTGTGTGGCCATTCTAATGTTAAGCTGTTATGAACACTATATTGTGACTTTCTGTGATAAGATGTAATATTGAGAATATCATGTTATGAATATTGGACTCAACCTTGATCTGTAATGGAATAAACTGAGTGTTCACTATTACTGTGTAACCCAAATCTTAAAAGCTGTTTGCAGTAGCATTCTTTTGGGAATCTTCTGGTGCTTGGCTTTATACCTTCCTGTCTCTTATTTTTTTTTTTCTGACTGGTATTGAGTAAAGTATTCAACGATGAGTTGGCATATATGTGTTGCACACTGTACTATATACCTTATTATATTATATTTTTCCACAAACCCACCTATCTCATCAACTTTCCTATTACTGTTAGGGATGTTACCCTCCTTTTTGTCACACAGGATCTCAGCAACCACTGGGCTGGGGCAAACAAGTTGCTTTTCAGGGCTCCTTTGCTCCTTGGCCATGCTTAATCTCAGGGTTACCATATACCTTTAGACAATCTCTTTCTGATTTGTTCAATTTCATTTTCTGAAATTGCATTGGTTAACTTTTTTTAAGATTGAAGTAACTTTTTAAATAAACCACTTACCGTGAGTCTGCCATTATTTACCAACCAGCCTTAAATTAACACAGAAGTAAAAAGTTCCATTTTATCAAGGTGAGATAGTACTAGGAAAAGAAAAAGAATCAATTGTATCCTTGGTTAAATTTTAATTTTGGGCTTCCACAGATATGTGTAGAAATTTGCTCTGAAGCATTTTCTGCTTCATCTGCAAATTTTTCTTCTTGGCTTCATTACATAAGTACTTCTCAAGCCTCAGTCTGACAAACTGTTCCACATAAGGCATTACATAGAACTTTTTCCTATTGTATCTCTTGTTTAGGTACCTAAGTATTGGCCAGTGCTTGTGCTGAATGATACATCCAAAAATATCTTTTCTCCAATCATCTGGTCCTGCCCTTCCTTGACCTGTGTGAAGAAGTCTCAAAGCATCATCGCTTTCCTGAATAACTTTGTCCAAAGCATCCATGGACTCTGATAGCTTGTCTTATACCTCTGGACTTGGCATTGGCCATCTCTGTCTTTTGACCTCCTGCTCTAAGGTGAGAAGCCTATTTCTTTCAGTAGGGCTTACCAAAGTTTATACAAATCTTCATTACTCTTGTACCTTAACTGTTCACAGGTCCATGCAGCACCTGATTTGACTGTTTCTTCTCCCCATTTTTTTGGGTCATCAAAAAATTCTTCTAGTTCTTTCCTTGACAAAGTTCTATGGATTAATTTATACTGGTGGAGGGGTGTGATGCTGGCTACATTCTTCTTTAACAAACTAAAAGTAAAACCCTGGCTGGTGGCAGGGATCAGTAAGGCCTTCAACATTCCTGGGACCTTGAGGGTGGCCACCAGGCCCCAACAGAGAGATACTAGCCATCCCACGGCCAACTAACCCTTTCAGTTGGTTAACTTTTAAAGATGAATGACAAGGAGAATACTAGTGTAATTAACATAGATGGAGAAATTGAAAGAGAAACTTACATGTTACACTTCAGTCATGTTGATTTTGAAGCATTGATTGGATTTCTGGTGCCCACAATCTTCTTTAAGAATGAGAAATCAGTTATGTGAGTTGGTTCCATTTTGATAAACAGTTGGATCTGACTATAGTTTTCATTTTTCTTCATATTACTAATCTTAATGGATGATGTATACAGCTTGTGGACCAGAAGGAGCCATGATACTGGTCTGTCCAAAGCAGCCGTGTATTCCCTACTATATGCACAGGTACTGCAGGAAAGGGAGGAGGCCAATAACTCCACAATTCCAACAACTGAATCTCTCATCCCAGAATCAGTGACTTCCTTTTTCCACTGTTGTCAAAAATTTGTTTACCACCACATTTATGAACTATAAATGCCTATGACTGTGGATAATTTTTAAAGGTGTGTCCTTTTCTGACAGTCTGGAACCTTTGTGGCACCAAAAACACAGCCATTTTATAAGGGAAATCTGTTCCATACCCATCTTTTTCCAGATATCTCTAAGGTCTTTTAGTTGTTCTGTGGTGATAGAATCTTCTCTGAATACTTTTAGATAAATGCGAAATCTTATAGGAATGGTTAACATGAAGTCTTGCTTAGACATATGAATATATGTATGAATTTTTCAGTATCTTCATTAGTGAAGGGTTTATTGACTAGTTTCCAGACATTCACCCTGATTGTTTTCTCTCTAACAATGCTAGAATTGCCACTAATGTAGTTTGCAAGTACTAGACCTGTCATGTTTAATCACTACTTCACATCTCATCCTCCTAAATCATTCTCACAACCACTATTCCCTTACCAATTCAAGGATTCCACTATAATTTTGGTTTTATTCATGTCTCATTCCATTATTAGTATCCACTTGCCTAATTCTCCCTTTTAAGGAGATGTTTTCTCAGCTTTTGTACTTCCTTTTCCATCCTAGGATCAAAAGTGCATGATGAGAGATGTAATTCAAATGTGTCACATAATTGTTGCAAACTGTGAAGATACATATTACTGATTTTAGATTATGCTCACTGTGTACACTCCCACAAATAGTGATCAAATTCCCAAAAGTCAAACTATGTAGCTGTGCAATACACATTAAATTCTAAGCAGTGTCATAAATTAAAGACCCTGTCCTAATGCAAACTCCTAGGTTAACTTCCTGTATCTAGAGCATAAGATTAGAGCAGTCACATATAGCCAAGATATAATAAAAACCTACATAGGCAAACTACTGATAATTATGCCTCAAGATTAGCATATTAGCATAAACTGAAGGTGCAATGAAGCACAACATATCACTTCAGAAGGAATTCGCAGTAGGAAACAAAAAAAAATCTTAAAAATAAATTGCATGATTTTCTTGAAAAACTTTCCCGGAAATTTCATAGAACTTCTTGAAGATCTGCAAGCCTCAATTTAGCAGATGACAGAGAAAAGATTTATCTGATTATTTCCTGAGATACTAAATTTAATTTTTATCTTGAGGAGAAATGGGGAAAAAGCATTAATAACTTTAATCAGTACTTGTAATGAAACAAATGCCATGAGCCTGAGTTTCCAGACAAATGAAGAAGAGACATTTACTATCTAATGAATAGTGGAAAACCAAGGATCTTCTAGGGCCATTTTCGTGATCTTGGCAGCCCTACTAGTGTCAGAGAATACTGACCTCTTCTTCCCATTGCTAAACAGTTTTGTATCAGTCAATAAACATATATTTAGTATCCACTATATGTCAGGCACCATGCTAATTGCTGGACATACAAAAAGGACAAAAAAAACCAGTTGCCTTTGAGGACTTCACAATTCAAGGGGGAAGATAACAAACAAAATACACATAACAGGGAGAAAGGGAGAAGATACTTAGGCAAAAGGGTTTGACAGATTTGGTCTAAATAATTCAAAGGGAAGTAAATTAAGAGTTGACTGATCTGTGCATACTCTTTAAATGGAAGCTTTCGGAATAATTATTTGCTCCACCTTCTAATCTTTTAGTCATAAGGGTATTAATGAGTTATGAGAATCAAAACTGATACAATCCAGAAAAATGAAAAATTTCCACTTGATGAAATTTCCTGGGAGCATGATCATGATGGAGTTATGTCCAGGAAGATCAGTTGATAGCAAATGAAGAGTAGGCTAGGCTAGTAGTGAGATTTTCTGAAAAGTTCATAGTTTCTCCTGCCAAGATCTCAAACAGTAGGGAAGAAGGTACTGAGAATACTGGTGAGGTATGAGTACTAAAGGAGGGTGAATAGATTCAAGGGGAGTTCCAAGAGAGAGTCATGCCACTGTGCCACACTGACATCTCTCTGACATTATCAGGAGCTATCCCTTTCTGGAGCCATCTTGCATCAGTTTCTGGGTAATACTGGTTTCTCCTGATCACCAGAAAATCCACATAATCCCACAATACAGGTATGCATTTAGACTGGCATACTTACCTTTTTATTCGTTGTACCCTCCTAGAATGCAAACTTCTTGAAGGCAAGACTTGTTTGTTTTTGCATTTGCTTCTCTGGACATGAGTGCAGTACCCTGAATAAAACAGGAATTTGATAAATCTTTATTATTAAATTGAATTGGGAAAGAAAATTAGTGGGTTTACATTTTTACTACCATCAAATGGAGTATAGATATGAAAATATTTTTTAAACCTTGCTTAAAAGTTAGTGCACATCATCAACACAAGGTACCTTCCTATGATAGAAATTTGAATGTACTGAAGACCAAATGATATCACCCAAATGTAATGAAATCTACGTAAAATGGAATACTTAAAAAGTGGGCATAAGAGAATAATGATAGGTACCACATGAAAATATTTGTCTGAAATCAAATGCCATGAAAATGTTTGAAAATTGAGGGACAGAGCCAAGATGACAGAGTAAAAGCATTGGCATGGGATCCAGTTCCAACCACATTAAACACCTGTAAAAAATGACTCTAAACAAATTTTAAAGCTACATAACCCACAAAGATATATAGAGAAAGAAATATCGCACTGAAGGCAGCCCCATAGGCCAACAGGAAAGATCTATCACAGCATGCTATGAGCCAAGTGCAATCTCCAGTGAGCCACATTTATGGCACCAGGGCATCCCTGACCAGCACCCAGACTGGCCAGAGCAGACTTCAGAAAAGTGAATCACCAGTAGCTGTGGCAGTTTCCAGAATCCTCAAACCAAAAACACCAAAGAGAAAATAAAATGTCAGTGGGGAACTCTGTTATAAGGGTGAAGGAACAGTGCAGTCTGGCCCCTGCCCACAGGGTGAGAAGTGACAGAGGGTGCTGCATGGTTGCTTTCAGAGCTCTTGGCCTGCAAATAATAGGGGGACCAAGCAATCACACAGAGGTAATCACATTTACTTGACCTGCTTGGATCTGGATAGCAGTCTTTGGGGGTGGCCTTAGGGTGTGTGACTAGTGAGCCAGAACTTGTGGGGGCTGTAGAGAGTACACAAAACTAATAGGTCCAGCAGTTGCAAAACTCCCAGCAATTTGGGACAAAGCTCTCTCCATTCAATAAGCAGAGTTTTACCATGGAAAGAGCTCAAAAGTCAAATAATTGGCAAGGTGAGGAAAAGCAATCAGATCACACAATGCCTTTTGGGGGAAAAAAGGATCAAAGCATGGAACTGGAGGTGGACAATGATGTCAGAACTTCTGTATCAAAAGCTTCCAAAAAATATGAACTGGTTACAGACCATTAAGGAGCGCAAGAAGGATTTTGAAAATCAAGTAAGACAAGTGAATGAAAAACTGGGAAGAGAAATGAGAATGACACAAGAAAATCATGAAAAGAGAGTCAACAGCCTGCTAAAGGAGACCCAAAAATTCTGAAGAAAATAAAACCTTAAAAATAGAATAACTCAAATGATAAAAGATGTCCAAAAAAGTCAAGAAGGAGAAGAGTGTCTTAAAAAGCCAGTTTTGCCAGATGGAAAATGAACCTCAAAAGTTCACTAAAAATAACAATTCCTCCAAAATTATATTGGAGCAATTGGAAGCTAAAGACTTTAAGAGAAATCAAGACACTATAAAACAGATCAAAAGAAATGAAAAAAAATAAAAGGCAATGTGAAATATCTCTAGAAAAACCACTGGCCTTGAAAATAAATCCAGGAGAGATAATTTTAAAATTATTGGACTACCTGAAAGCAATGATCAAAAAAAGAACCTAGAAATTATCCTTTAAGAAATTCTCCAGAAAAATTGCCCTGACATTCTAGATTCAGAGAGTGGAAGAGAAATTGAAAGAATTAACTGATCACTTCCTGAAAAAGATCACCAAAAGAAAACTCCTTGGAATATTATAGCTAAATTTCAGAGTTCTGAGGTCAAATATTACAAGTGGCCAAGAAGAAACAATTTTCATATTGTGGAAACACGATCAGGATAACAAAAGATCTAGCAGCTTTTGAATTAAGGGATTGAAGGGCTTGGAATATGATATTCTGGATATCAAAGGAGCTATGATTAAAATCAAGAATCACCTACCCAGCATAACTGAGTATAATACTCCAGGGAGAAAATGTGGTCATTCACTGAAATAGGAGAATTTCAGGCATTCTTGTTGAAAAAACCAGAGCTGAACAGAAAATTTTATTTTCAATTACAGGAAGCAAGAGAAGCATGAGAAGGTAAACAGGAAAAAGAAACCATAAGGTACTTATTAAAGTTGAACTATTTACATTCCTACATGGAAAAATGATATTTGTAACTCAAGACTTTTCTCAATACGAGGATAGTTGAAGGTAATATATACATATATATGTATGTATGTATATGTACATATATATAAATATATGTGTGTGTATGTATGGGAGGGGGTATGTGTGCATAAATATATATGTGAGTGTGAGCATATGTGTGTACATGTATACATAGACAAAAAGCACAGGATGGGTTGAATACAAAGTGATGATACCTTAAAAATAAAATTAAGAGGTGAAAGAGGGATATATTGGTAGAAGGAGAAAGGGAGAGATAGATTAGGGTAAATTATCTCATAAAAAGAGGTGAGAGAACAATGTTCCAATGGAGGGGAAGAGCAGAAAGGTGAAAGGGAATGGGTCAAATTTACTCTCAATGAATTTTGCTTCAGGAGGGAATAACACACACATTAAATTGAGTACCTTACCTACAGGAAACCAAGGAGGAAGCACATAAGGGGGGTGTCATAGAAGGGAGGACAGATTAGGGGAGAGGGTAGTTAGAAGCAAACACATTTGAAAAGGGACAGGGTCAAAGTAGAAAATAGATTAAGTGGGGGGCAGAATAAGATGGAGGAAAATATAGTCTTTCACAATATGACTACTATGGAAATGTTTTGCATAATTACACATGTGCAACCTACATTGAATTGCTTGTCTTCCCAGTGGGGGTGGGTGAGGAGTAAAGAAGGGAAAGACTCTGGAACTCAAAGTTTCAAAACACAAATATTAACGCATGTCATATGCAACTAGGACATAAGATATACAGGTACTGGGATAGAGAAATCCATCTTGTCCTTCTAGAAATTTGGGGGGGATGGGTTAGGATATAAGAGAGAACAGAACCATGGATGTAAATATATTAATATCTTAATGAAAAGACAACTGATTCATGTAAGAGACTGATATTTCTAGGGTGGAAAGAAGTATTTTGTTTTTAGTGAAAATAATCCAAATACACATCATTTCAGTTTTCTAAGACTATATACCTTCATGTTTCAGAAACACTACAAAGAAGCAGCAACTTCACATTCGAGACACTTATATAAAGAAGAGGATCACAAAAATGTGAGATATTGATGCTGCAAGAATGAATTCATTAATCCCTAATGGAAATAAGACAAAAAAGAAAATCTGAAAAGAATCATCCTCTGTTCTTGTAGTTAGCTGTTGTTGTTGTTGATGATGCATTAAGTCTTCATTTTGCTCATGAGAAAGATCTACAAGTAATGTGTATAAATACTTGTTGGATGAATTGGATGGAACCAAAAAAGATGAATAGTCTCAAAGGCAGACACTATTTCATTTACAAGAATTTATTAAATTTGTGGAACAAAACTCTGGCAGTCTTTCAGACCTGTGATTCTAATGCCAGCATCATCAAGTTATAAATTACAGTTGTATTCTGGAAGTTCTAAGAAACAGTAATAGTGATTAGACAATTGATCAGTAAGGGAAATGTCTCAGAACATATCAGAACACACAAGAGACCTGTCATATGGGAAAACCTGCTGCTGTCAAATTTTATTAAGGAAGTAGTTATATAAATTTCTCCAAAATGGTCACATTTTCAACTTTGTGTTGTTCTTTCATTTCCATTCATCCATCTTTGCTAAATTAGTAACATAAACCACTATTGCATGGGAGGAATCTAGAATTTCTATGCAATGTATTTCTCAATTTGTTTTGTTTTTACCAAAGATGAAAGCAATTTGTAATACATAAATCTATCTTTTCTTTGCTTATTTGAGAAAAATAACAGAAACAAAGTGAGAATAAAATTAAAATTTTAGTAATATAAGACAAAATTAAAGTGTCTGCCTAAATGAGTGGAGATGGAAGATCAGTAGTGTAACAATTTCAATTAAATTTATTTAGTTTTCCCTTCTGATTCCTAGGGAAAGTGAATTGTGGAGGACATACCACACTTCCAATATTTGCTTTAATTCCTTTGTAAGAATTTCAGAGCTTTAGTGGTTTTTAATTAATGTCAATATTTGTCTCTCATGAATTTCAATGTATGGTCTGATATAAATTCTTAAAACTTATTTATGAATATTCTAGTAGTATCTTGAATATTCTATGCATGTATGTAACTAAAATGCACAAATTGAAATCTGATATTATATAACATTTTGTTCAGTTAGTTTGGTTTTGGTTTTGATTCAGATTTTTTGAGCATTGACATTGTATAAGACCTACACCAAACAAATTGAGTCACAGAGTAAAACTAATAACATCATCTGAGAACCAAGAGCCATGTACAGTAACAAAGAAATTTTAGTTCTATAATTTCATCTTCTAAATGGCTTCCATGAATATTGATTGCCATCTCTATTACCTCTGAATGAGAAGATATGAATGATACATTTCATTACACTGTGAATTTTGAACTACAGACAGAATTATCCTATCATTCAATAAATTGATCTATCTGCATATTCCACAGAGAAAATTCATTGTAATATTAGTCCAATACGGGACAAAGAGGAGAGTAAACTTACTATCACATCTGCTAAACACATGCATTGGTGCATTCTCAAAGGAAACAAAGAAGTTTCAGATTATTTTACATTTGGCACATAAGCACTGTTGTTTCTCTCCCATATAACAGATATGTTCATCAAAAATTTGCATATATCTCTAAATAATGAAAATACCATATATATAAAGGGAATCAGAATCATAACTACCGTAATATATCCATTAAAAAGCCACTGGGTACATGGATTATCATATACCTATTCATGTACATATGCCTGCACATATGTCTCTCTAAACTGTGTTTATTGCCCCTGGTACAGGAATCCAGAGACACTGCCCCTTGAATCCCAAGGAGGAAAGATAAAATTTGAAAGAAAGAAAAAAAAGACCAATAAAAAGATGAGTAAAAATATAACATAAAAAGAATCCAGTAACAGAAAGTTTTTTTATATTGACAGAGAAGATCAAGACACAAATTCAAAAGAGGACAACAATGCCAAAACACCTATGGGAAAAGTCCCAAAGAAAAAATGGCAAGTGGTCTTAAACCCAAAAAGAACTCATGGAAGGGCTTAAAAATCATATGAGATACATGGAAAAAAATGAGAAAAAAAATGGTAGTGTTGCAAGAGAATTATTGGGGGAAAGAGTTGATAGCTTAGGGAAAAAATACACAACTCCTTAAAATGTACAATTGATCATAAGGAAAATGAAGTACAATAGTTAACTAAGGAAAACAACTCCTTAAAAGTTAGAAGTGTGGGAACAGAGACCGGCCCAACCCATAAATGCAGCAGCAGCCAGGAGGAGTGAGCCTCCCACGCTACAGCTTGAGTCTACTTCAGAGATGTATTGCACCTAAGGGAATATTCACATATGCAAACCAGGATTAGAAGGTCAGTGAAAGTGAAAGTGAAACTTTGAAAATTAATTTGGGGGAGAAAAGCAGTTTGGCCAATCTACACCGGAGGCAAGGAAGCAGTGGGGGAGGGGAACTATTGGAACCAGCGGCAGCGGCCCACACCAGGCTACTTCAGAGCTCCTGGCCTGCGGAATCAGAAGGGGGGCTGAATCGATTGATAAGGGCCAAGTACTCTTGCAATGAGCGGCCTGGATCCCGATCATGGCCTTGGGTGGTGGTCCTGGGGTGAGCTTTCAGCAACACAAAGCTGGGTTAGCTGGGACTAGCAACACCCCCCTAATAGATCCAGCAGCTGGGAAAACCGCAGCGTTTTGGAACAGAGCTTTCCCCTCTGGAAGCAGAGTTTCACAGAGCTAAAAAAAAAAAACAAAAAAAAACCAATTAATTGAATGGCCAACATGAGGAAAAGAAAGCAAAATAAGAACTGCAATAAAACTCTAAAATCCTTTTTGGTAGACAAAAAGGATCAAAGTATGGAACGGGAGGAAAACAAATCCAGTCCCAACTCCCACACCAAATGCTTCCAAGATACATGAAGAATGCCTAGAAGCTATACATCAACTGAAAAAGGACTTTGAAAACCAAATGAGAGAAGTGGAGGAAAAACTGGGAAGAGAAATGAGAATGATGCGAGAAAACCATGAAAAGAGAGTCAACAACCTGACTG
>CM053599.1:202942412-202964317 GCA_028646575.1 Pseudocheirus occidentalis
ACACACACACACACACACACACACACACACACACACATATATATATATATATATACACCAGTAGCCTTAATTTCAGGAAGAGGCTGGCTATGGCTATGGCTATGGCCAGGCTCTTCCTGAAATGAAGG
This sequence comes from Pseudocheirus occidentalis, assembly GCA_028646575.1. Taxonomy (NCBI): domain Eukaryota; kingdom Metazoa; phylum Chordata; class Mammalia; order Diprotodontia; family Pseudocheiridae; genus Pseudocheirus; species Pseudocheirus occidentalis. The sequence goes on from CM053599.1 coordinate 202,942,541, forward strand.
CTACTGGTATATATATATGTGTGTGTGTGTGTGTGTGTGTGTGTGTGTGTGTGTGTGTGTGTGTGTGTACATAAATTATATATATACATATGGCATATATATGCATATATATATACAGATAAATATACATTTTTCAAATGAATGTTGCCTTCTTGTGCTATCCTAAAATGAAGGAGGTTCACTGATTCTGTAAGGATGATTTCAGGGGCAGAAATAGCCTGCAAGCCTATGCTCCATGTCATTGTCCTTCTATCTGTTTTTCTGACTTCTTGAACTTTGCCTTTCTCTGAAATGGGGGTCTCCCCTGCTTCTGTTCCCTTGTATTTACTGTCTCTCCCATTAGCATGTAAGCTTCTTGACCACAGGTATTTACTTTTAAAAATTTCTCTTTGTATCCCCAAGTCTTAGCATAGTAGCTAACATAAGGGGATTGTTTAATAAATAATTTCCTGACTACCTACCTTACCTACTGAAATGTTTTGGAGCAGAAGTCATTGAAAATGGGAAATTTCATGCTAATACCATATCTTAACATATATAGGTATAGGCGAGGATGTCTTATTACTTTTGATCAATGGTATCCTTAACTTTGAGACTCATAATAATACAATGCTACTTAGTGCAAGATAAGCATTAAAAAGTAATTCCTTTCCCTAAAGTTATATTAGATCAAATAAGACATGAAATCACAGTGGTACAAAAATCTAAAGAAACCAAAAATTCAAGACCCCAAGGTCAGTGAAAATCTTAATTTAATGTAAACAGTTTAAATTACACATAATTAAACAGCATTGAGGACCTCAGAGTTCAGATTCAGTTTGGAATTAATATTTTGAGACCACAATGGAACTAATTTTCTTGTATTAAGAGTCATAAAACGACACACTAATCCTGGAGATATTGCATAAAACTCTTCTGAAAGGCAATCAGCATCATCCCTGTGCTTCCTTATGTACCCCACAATGAGGCTTTTCCTGGTTCTATGACACTAGTCTTCTCTAGGTTGGAGTTACCAGGTCAAAACAGCAGCTATCTGTCTTCTAGTTAAATTTCCCCTACACCATCTGTCCTTGGATTTTATTCCTCATATATACGTATGTGTGTATATGTGTGTGTATGTGTGTATATATGTATACACACATCCATCTATCTATCTATCTATCTATCTATCTATCTATCTATCTATCTATCGATCTATCTATCCATGTATGTATGTATGTGTGTATGCATGCATGCATGTATGTATGAATCTATCCATCTATCATCTATCTATCCATCCAGGTATGTATGTATGTATGTATGTATGTATGTATGTATGTAGCTATCTATCTATCTATCTATCTATCTATCTATCTATCTATCTATCTATCTATCTGTCTGTCTGTCTGTCTGTCTCTCTATCCATCCAGGTATGTACATACACACGTAATATGCATGTATGCATGTATCCATCCATGTATGTATGTATGTATCTATCTATCTATCCATGTATGTATGTATGCATGCATGCATGCATGCATGAATCTATCCATCTATCTATCATGTATCTATCCATCCAGGTATGTATGTATGTATGTATGTATGTATGTATGTATCTATCTATCTATCTATCTATCTATCTGTCTGTCTGTCTGTCTATTTATTTATCTCTCTCTTTCTATCTATCTATCTAATCTATCTATCTATATCATATCTTAGCTTAAGGTTGTAGTAGGGCCTGGACCAAACTCACTATAACTAATTTCATTTTCTTGGTTTGTTTTTTAAAGCCAAGTACCTCCAATGATTTGAAAAATAGACAAATTTAGACTAAAATCTCCCCAAATCCTTTTAAATTTAAGGGCATGTCTCCAAGCATTAGACCAATTATACTAAAAGAGTATTCGTTTTTGAAAGTATGCATGTGCTATAATCACATCGAATAAGAATATTATCCCACAATATGTGGGAGAAAGTATAGCATGACAAAATCTCAGTGCTTCAAACAGGATACTGCAGCTGTTACAATGGTAAGAACCCTAGGAGTAAAGGTAAAGTTATCAACAGATACCTCAAGGCCATGCATCAAACAGCATCACAGCAGAAGCTACTTGAAAGAGCTGTCAAAGATCTGTGGAAAGATCTTAAAAGGTTATATCAATATCTAACTGGTACATGTGGTAGAAAAATTGAACCGATACAACCCATTTAAAGGTGACAAAAAAGAAACATATATAATGGAATGGCGATGTTTGAAAAAGTCAACACAATAATTAGATAAAAAAAATTAAAGCTCACTATTGTTAAAAAATTTTACTGCAGAGGATTTAGAAGTTAAAAAAAGCAAAGGCATGAAACAGTCCCAAAGAAAGGAAGACCTGGAAATGTCCATTCATATTTATTTTCATAAGAAATAAAATATATCAAGAATGAAAGGTGAATTAAATGAGAAATGGAAAACTTATGAATTAAAATGAATGGCAAAGAAATTAACTCAAAGGGGGTGACTGAAACTCTATTATTTGCAAAATTAGAAAGAGACAATTTAATCCCCTAATTATTGGGTCAAATGCTTCACAGTGCATATGAATTATTAGCAAAGCACTTAATCATTTCTTATAAGATACAAACCTTTCTTAAGAGAAGGCATCATGTGTCTACCATCAAAAAACAAAAATGCTAGCAAAGTTTTCAAATATTAGCCAATCATATGGTTATGTACTTGATTGAAAAATTTCAAGTTTATATAACTAAAACAAAGCCAAAAAACTATAAAAAAGTGAAAAGAAAATGATATATTGGCAAAGGATCAGAAAAGCTGTTTTGACAAGTCTAAGGAGCATTTTAATAGATTTTAGAATAATTGAATAAGCTGCCAAAAAGAACCATAGTACTACCTATTGATTACCATTAAGCCTTTGATTCAATTCTGTAATTATGATTTACTTATATAAAGTAAATATATAATTATACTCCACGTAAAGTCAGAATACTTGAGCATTTGATATGCACATGTAAAACTGTACTCCTCATGAAAACATGCCATTAACAAAATAAGAGCAGCACCAATTGATATTGTGGATGCATACTAAACATACTTCCTCCTTTCTTATTACTTTTCCCCCATATGTTACACAATTACATTAGGACAATATTTTAATCTGATATTCATATTCATAATTCATTGAGAAACTATGTCAGTCTTTGCTTAACTTTCAATTCAGTAGCAATTTCCTGCTCTGAAATATTTTTATATCCTTTATACTGAAGGCCTAATCAGTCTCTAAAGCGATAGGCCTAATGATTAGAACAATGGTCAGGCTAAAAGCAAGAAATACTATTTAATTCAATTAATAGAAGTATCTCTAGAGTTCACCTCTTATTAAATTGCAATGAGAATCCTAAAAATAAAAAAGGGACTGAAAGGTTTGGGGAAATAATTTTATGTAGTCCACTGAAAATTATTTCCATTTTTCTATTTGATGAGCCTAGACTTTTAACTTTTGTTTCATCTTGATTACATAACTTTGTTTTTGTACTTGAAGCTTATCAATTGTAAATAGAAAAATACTTAGGCAGAGACATTTTCAAAAATAGGATGTTGCTCTATGCCTTTGTATTTCTCTCTCTAAACTGAGATGCTCAGAATTAGATAATAAATTAATTTGGTTGCATTAGGCTTGTGTCAGAAATGCAAAACACTGAGTACTTATTACAAGATGTAAAACAAAGTGATGAGGGGATAGAAATATTGAGGAAGAAACTCCTTATATCCCAGGGATATAGGGATCCCAAGACAAGGGTTCCCAGGGCAAGGTCTCCTAGAATGAATTCACAGAATCAGGCATTCTCTAAGTCAAGGTGGCAAAGATTTATTATTACCCTATATAGTGAGTAAGAGTTCTTAGCGAACCTACAACCTTAAAGGAGTATAGTTAAAGTTTAAAGGCAGGAGACAATCCCAAAGGAAGGAGGACCTGGAATAAACTGGTGCCAAATATGCTAACTAGGTGAGTCAGGGTGAGATTAGGGAGTGGTTAATCATTGGTCAATTCTTAAAGGAACATGCACTTTTAATATCTACTGTGCAGGTATTTTACCCAGAGTTCGCTGGAAAATAGCCCAAGCAATGGGCTACAGTGGAGATGTGATTTCAGGCCTGAAAAGTCACTAAGTCAATTAATGGTCAGGGTTGACTGAGAAATATCCAGGCTGCCCCCATCAATGTCTTATTAGACAAGATAAACTTGGGAACTATACATATGATTAAGTCTAGGAAACATATGATAGGTCAACGAGAAGCAAATGTCTTTATGACCAGTACATAGCCAGTTCAGCCAATACACAGCTTGTTCAAACTACTAAATTCTATAGGTGCAGCTGGCTACTGTATCAGAAAGAGAGATAATTATTTTTTCTGAGCATGCTACCCTTGAGCTGGAGAGAAACTGCTTGAGATGGTGTTTTGAGACTAGAGATTTGAGACTAGGGTGATATTGAATTTTGGGGCTGGATGTGATTTTGGGACTGGGATTCAAGCACAGGCACCCAATAACCCCCTCAAAAATGTTTATTTAGGAAGACAGTTTAAGCCTGTTATTGTCCATCATAGCTTAAACCAATGATTTCTTCTAAATATAAGGAAGTATGGCTTCCAAATTAAAGAGAGAGTCAACTGGAAATACTTTATGACCAAATCCCTACATATCTGATATTCATAGATAAGAGAAAGCCATACTTCTCCACTGAACAAACAATAAACAGGTCCTTCATCCTGTAAAATATTTTTTCCAATAATATCAAATGTGATTTGAACTTTATAAGTAAAATTCTTAATGTACTACATGGAAAATAGACTGAAGGCTTTCAGCATGAGTCTGAATGTCACATCAAATCAAAAGATGAAGATAATCCATAAATAACTTGATATCCTCTAGACATGATATATCAGGCATAAAAATAACTGAGAAAGTTTGTATAAAAAGTCTGAAGAGATTTGGCATCTTGAAAGCAAAGTTTCATAGGAAGAATATGCTTAGAGCAATTAATGTCTGTCTAACACTGGTATTACTGTGTATTTATACTTTTAGAATTATAAAATGAATGATCACAGCTTTGAAAATATATCCTAACAAATATCTACAACATTAAGAAAATGCAGAGGCAATTAGTAAAGACAGCTAGTATCTCTGAACAGAGGTCTGGGACTGCAATCAAGAAGTCCTGAGTTCAAATCGAGCCTCTGATGCTTACTAGTCACGTGACCCTGAGTTGTCACTTAAACTTTGTCTCAATTTCTTCAGCTGTGAAATTAGGAAAATAATGGCATCTATCTCTCAGGGTCATTGTGAGCATAGAATGAAATCATTTTTTATGGAGAGGACTTTGCACAGTTCCTGGCATATAATAGGTACTTAATGTCTCTCCACCTCCTCCTTCTTTCACCTTAAGTAATTTATGGAATGATTAACCTTTCCTCACCAAAAAAGACCTGCATTTTTACTTTTAAGATTGACATTTGCAAAGCACAGGATAAAAAAAGAAAACCCAAACAAACAATAAAAGCAATCTGCAGAAATGCTTTCAGAAAAAGAGAACATCCTTTCTTCAGTGAATAGTAATGCCTACTAATAGCTAATCAGTCATACAAAGTAGATTATCTTCAGATGCAGCCTGAGAAATGGCTAAGATTCAAGAAAATCTCTTTCAGGGGTAATATCTAAATGAACTCAACGGATATTGTTGATAAAGAAGCAATGACCAAGTCATGTGGATTTTTTCATGAAAACAGGTGGAGATTCACTGACAATTATGACTAGGCTTTTGCCAACAAACATTAGAGCCTGGACTAATAATCAATGTACTTTATGCAAAGAAATGGCATAAACTGTGCAATGTATCCAACAGACTGTAAAAATTTAATGCCTATTAAACATCAGCAAGGCTTAACCTGGTGACTAAAATCACGTGTCAGAAGCTCTCTATCTTTTACATACTGACAGACATGCCAAAATACAGACTGTAGGCCTCAAAATAATTTGTAGCTCTCAACAAGCAAATGGTAATAAGACCAGGTTATCATTATGTACTGAAATAAAGTTTACAATTACCATTATGTAACACCAATCCAGACACTTATGAGCAATTTGCTGCTATATGAAATACCCCTATCTGAGCTGTATAAAACTCATAAATAAGCTATCTAAAACAAAGTTTTCATGTGGGGATAGTATTAGGGTCATATAATATCTATGGAGGATGAGCTTAATGTCTTATGCTTTTGTTCAACTTCAAAATATACTTCAAACTTTTGTTAATCTTAAAAACATAACTTCATTGTGTCCTTTTCAGCAGTATGCAGAGCATTAAGTAGAATAATAAAAGGACGTTAAATTGTCACAGTAACATTACTATGTGGAGTTCATTAAACAATAGAATACTAAAGGAAATGGAATGATCATAACAGCAAAAATAAAAAAATTTATACTTGCACAATGACAAACTTAACATACACTTTTTGGCATAGTACAAGGGATGAAAATTAGTTTATAATGTGTACAAATTAAAATTTATATAAAGTTAAGGAAACACAAGGCTCAGCTCCAAAAGTCAGTTAAACAAATGAAAACCAGTACTTCTCCATTAAAAAAGTAAGGAAAAAATGATAGAAATCATTAGAACCCACAAACTAGTATATCTTAAAAGTTTGGGACAGTTTAATTTCACAAATAATAATAAACACTGAATACAGATAATTACCACTTGACTCATGGAATATAACTAAACTTGTTTTATCTCTTAATCTATCCTATGCAATGACTAACTCTTTTATGGGGCGCGGGGGGGGGGGAGCGGTGCAGCAGCAAGAACCCTGGCATAGCAAGGATGCCTGCTAGCAGAGAATCTTTGATCTGCTTATAAAAGCAACTAAAAAAAGGTTAACAATCTTCGTTTAATAAAATATATTTTTTTTACCTAGTTCAGGGGAAAAGTCAGTGCCCTGAACTTCATAGAATAAAAACAGAAGTTAAAAGCAGACAAAAAAAATACAGACAGAGGAAATAGCATAATTAGGCAGACCAACAGACAGGGTTTCTAACTGTATGACCATTACATGCATGCAGTGTTAGTTACCAGAGAAAGAAACACCAACATCTTGGTTTTCAAAGCCAGGGGGCTCAAGGGTTGTCCAGAGTCTCATCTGGCCAGATCACAGAACTCTTCCCATAAATGAGCCCCAAAGCAAAACCCTGCCTCAGGGAGTATGCATAGGCTTCTCCAGGGGCAGAGAACACCACAACCCTCATGACCCGTTTGACTACAAAGTAACAAAAGTTGTGCCATCCTGAAAAGCAAGCTCTCTCAAGCAGGCTTCTCCTGTGGCCTCTGCAAACTCTTCCCACCACAGGCTCCATGTGACCACATTCAGGCAATTAGCAGGCAGAGTATATTTTCAAATCAGGTAAGGTCCTCGAATTCACCTAGGCTTATTAAAGGGCAGGGAAGATCTTCAAATTCCCATTTCCATTACAATGGGGGGGGTAAATAGTATTTTATTTTTCCAATTACATGTAAAGATAGCTTTTAACAATCATTTTTATAAGATTTTGAGTTTCAAATTTTTTTCCCTCCCTGTCTCCCATCTCCCTTTTCTAAGACTAAAAACTATCTCATATAGGTAATACGCATGCAACAAAGTAAATATATTTCTACTTTAGTCATGTTGTGAAAGAAGAAACATGACAAAAAGGAAAAGCCATACAAAAAAGTGAAAATAATATGCTTGATCCACATTTAGACTCCATACTTCTTTCTCTGGATGCAGGTAGCATTTTCCATCATGAATTTTTTGGAAATATCTTGGATCATCATATTTCTGAGAGGATCTAAATCAATCATAGTTGACTATCACACAATGTTGCTGTTACTGTCTAAAATGTTCTCCTGACCTTCTGCTTACTTTACTCAGCATCAGGTCATGAAAGATTTTCCAGATTTTTCTGATACACTCCTGCTCATCATTTCTTATAGCATAATAATATTCTATTGCCTTCATATATCCCAACTTGTTTAGTCATTCCGCAGTTGATAAGCATTCCTTTAATTTCCAGTTCTTAGCTGCCACAAAAAGAACTACTATAAATATTTTTGTACATGTGGGGCCTTTTCTAATTTTGTGATCTCTTTGGGATACAGTCCTGGAAGTGGAATAGCTAGGTCAAAGGGTAGGCACAGTTTTGTAACCTTTTGGGAATTGTTCCAAATTGCTCTCCAGAATGGTTGGATCAGTTTGCAACTCCACCAACAATACTAATTTTCTCCCATCTTCCCCAACATTTATCATTTTCCTTTTCTGTTGTATTAGCCATTCTGATAGGTGTGAGGTGATACTTCAGAGTTGTTTTAATTTGAATTACTCTAATCAATAGTGATTTAGAAGAAATGACAAACATTTAAGAATAGAATCAAAAAGGTGCTCTACAGACAATATGCTGTCATTAAAAAAGAGAAAATGGCTAAAAACTGCAAACTTTTTATAGAAATGAAGATGTCATCAGAATTTTTTGGTTTTTATTTTTATTGTATTTTTTAATTTATTTCTTTTTCATTTTCTTTTTTTTTCATTTTTTTTTTGGAGGGCAGGTTGGGGTTAAGCAGCTTGCCCAAGGTCACACGGCTAGTTTTTCGTGTTAAGTGTCTGAGGCCAGATTTGAACTCAGGTACTCCTGACTCCAGGGCCGGTGCTCTATTCACTGCGCCACCTAGCTGCCCCTATTTCTTTTTAATTTTCAACATTCATTTCCACAAAATTTTGAGTTACAATTATTCCTCCTTATTTTTCATCTACCTCCACTCCAAAATAGGAAGCCTACTGAATATCCTTTCCCTCAATCTGTTCTCTCTATGTGCTCCCCAAATCCCCCCTAACTTCCTAGTAGAGCATGATGGAATTCTGTACCCCAGTGTCTGTATATCTTATTTCACAGTTGCATGTAAAAAATTTTTTAGAAAAATATTTGCTTCAAAAACTTTGAGTTTCAGATTTTTGTCCCTTCTTCCCTCCTTAACAACCCCCACTGGGAAGATAAACAATTTAGTACAGGTTGTACATGTGTAGTTACCCAAATCATTTCTATAGTAGTTACCTTATGAAAGACTAAATATATTTCCCTCTCTTCCCAAATCTGCCCTCCATTCTATCATACCCACTCGTATCTACTGGTTCCCTTTTCTCCTGTTGGGTAAGATACCCAATTGCGTCTATGTTATTCTCTCCCCAAGCCAAATTCAATGAGAATAAGTTTATCTCATTTTCTTTCACCTTCCTGCTCCATTGTAACAGTTTTCTCTTGCTTCTTTTATATGAAATAATTTATCCTGATCTATAGTTCCCTTTCTTCTCCCCATAAATTCCTCTCTTACCTCTTAATTTTATTTTTAGATATCTCTTAATATTCAACTCATCCTGTGCCCTGTGTCTATGTGTACATGAACATACATTTGCCCATACTCACACATATATTTATATACACAAACACCCTCCTATACATACATACATACATATGTATGTATACACACAGACATACACACACACATATTCCCTTCAACTGTCCTCATACTGAGAAAAGTCTTATGAATTACAATGATCATTTTTCCATGTAGGAATGGGAATAGTTTAATACATTATTTATGATTTCTTTTTCCTGTTTACCTTCTTTTGTTTCTTGTATTTGAAAGTCAAATTTTGTGTTCAGCTCTGGATTTTTCATCAAGAATACTTTCAAATTCTCTATTTCCTTGAATAACCATAATTTTCCCCTGTAGCATTGTACTCAGTTTTGCTGGGTATTTGATTCTTGGTTTTATTCCTAGCTCCTTTGACTTCCAGAATATCATATTCCAAGACCTTCAATCTCTTAATATAGAAACTCCTAGGGCTTCTGTTATCCTGATAGTGTTTCCACAAAACTCATATTGTTTCTTCCTGGCTGCTTGCCCTATTTTCTCCTTGACCTTGGAAGTCTGGAATTGGGATTATAATATTCATAGGAGTTTTCTTCTGGGGATTTTTTCAAAAGGTGATTGGTGAATTCTTTCAATTTCTATTTTGCCCTCTGGTTCTAGAATATTAGGGCAGTTTTTCCTGAGAAATCCTTGAAAGATGGTATCTAGGCTCTTTTTTTGATCATGGATTTCAGGTAGTCCAACAATTTTTTCATTATCTCTCCTGGATGTATTATCCAGGTCAGTGTTTTTTTCCAATGAGATATTTCACAATGCCTTCTATTTGTTTTTTCACTTGTTTGGATCTGTTTAGTAGTATCTTGATTTCTCAGGAACTCATTTGCTTCCATTTGCTCCAGTCTAATTTTGAAGGAGTTATTCTCCTTAGTTAGTGTTTTGCATTCCTTTTCCATATGATAAATTCAGCTTTTTAAGGCATTCTCTCTCCTTACTGGCTTTTTGGGCTTCTTTCTTATCCTGATTGTGTTTCCTCAATATTCAAATTGTTTCTTCTTGGCAGTTTGTTTGTTTTTTTTTTGTTTTGTTTTGTTTTTGTTTTTTGGAGGGCAGTTGGGGTTAAGTGACTTGCCCAAGGTCACACAGCTAGTTTTTTTTTTGTGTTAAGTGTCTGAGGCCGGATTTGAACTCAGGTACTCCTGACTCCAGGGCCGGTGCTCTATTTACTGCACCACCTAGCCGCCCCTTCAGTTTGCAACATTTTCTCATTGATCTGTGAACTCCATAACCTGAGTATGACATTCCTGGTAGTATTCTTTTTGGGATCTTTTTCAAGAGGTGATCAGTGAATTCTTTCCATTTCTATTTTACCCTGTGGTTCTAAAATATCAGACAATTTTCCTTGAGCATTTCTTGAAAGATGTTTTCTAGGTTCTCTTTTTGGTCATGGCTTATAGGTAGTCAAATAATATTTAAATTGTCTCTACCTGATTTATTTTCCAGGTCAGTGTTATTTTTTTCAATGAGATATTTCACATGGCCTTCTATTTTTTCATTTGTTTGGATATCTTCATTTGTATCTTGATTTCTCATGAAGTCATTTGCTTCCATTTCCTCCAATCTAATTTTGAAGGAATTATTCTCTTCAGTAAGCTTTTGAGACTGTTTTTCCATCAGGCAAATTCAACTTTTTAAGGCATTCTTCTAATCATTGGCTTTTGGGGCCTCTTTTGCCATTTGAATGAGTCAGTTTTTAAGGTATTTTCTTCAGTCAGGTTGTTGACTCTTTTTTCATGATTTTCTTGCATCATTCTCATTCTCTTCCTAATTTTCCTTCCACTTCCCTTGTTTGGTTTTCAAAATTCTTCTTAAGCACCTCTATTGCATGTAACCAGTTCATATTTTTTTGAAGCTTTCAGAACAGGAGTTCTGACTGTCTTCTCTTCCTACTGTTTAGTGCTTTGATCCTTTTGGCCCTCAGAAAAGGAATCTAAAGTTGGGTGGCTATGCTTGCTTTTCTTCCTTTGCTTCCTCATGGTTCCAGTCAATTACTTGACTTTTGAGCTCTTTGCCACAGCACATCTCTGGTTCCATAGAGGAGAACTTTGACCCAAATCACTGGGGTTTCCACAGCTGCCAGAGCTATTAGGAAGCCACCATCTCTACAGCCCCCACCACCTTTGTCTCACTGGTCACACACCTCAGGACTACCACCAAAGACTGCAATCCAGATCCAGGCAGATTAAGTCAAGAGCACTTAGCCTGTGAATGGTCACCTGGCCCCCCTGAAATCTGCAGGATGGGAGCTCTGAAGCAGCCACATGGAAACACCTGCAGGACCGCCACTTCTGCCTCTCCTCCATCACCCTCAAATTCAGCTGAGTTCTACCGATCTTTTAGTTTTTCTTTGGTATTTATGGGTTGATAATTCTGGAAACCACCACAGTTGCTGATGATCCACTCTCCCAAATGCTCCAGCTGTGGATAGTCCTGGCCATCCTGGGGCTCAAACTTGGGGTCCATATGGGGCTGGTCACAGCTCCCAGCATGCTGTGATGAACCCTTCCTGTCTGCCTTCTGGGCTGCCTTCAGTTGGACATTTGTTTCTCTGTCACTTTGTGGGTTCTGGAGCTCTAAAATGTGTTTAGAGTTATATTTTACAGGTATTTGAGGTGGTTATGGCAGGGAGCCATGGAGTTTTCCTGCTTCTGTTCTGCCTTCTTGACTCTTCCCCCCAGAATCATTTTTTACATATATTGGAAATGATTGGAGTGGGAACTCACCCCAAGTTTGTACCTCTACTCTGCCATCTTGGCTCTGCCCTCTAGAATTTAAAAAAAAGTCTTTTAACTGGATTGATTGATTAATGCATATTATTCACTTATATGTTGGAACATGTGCAGCATTACAGCAGGTTTCAAAAATTTAGCAGCTACCAGATAACAATAACAAGAAAGTCAACAGCAAACCCCTTATGTGGCTAGAATTTTAGAACAAAAGTTTATCCTCCTTTAGGAACTAACGAATGACAAATGTTCATTCTATAAATGCAAATTACAAAAATAGCTGTGAAAAATCAGCAAAGAAACTCTATAGGAATAAAATAGAGAAAAATGTTTCCAGAAAGCATCAGGATATAACTTTGATCTATTAACTAATTAAGAACATTGCTTTTGATAGATGTGACCATAGCAAGTACTACTAATTTCCAAACTATAAGGTACCAAACCAAAAACAATTATCATTGCAGTGTTTCGTGGCAATTCAGGATGGGAAAGTTATTTTATGGTAATTCACAACCTGAGTATTGCCAGGGAAATTTATAAAGATATTGTTTTTAAGGAGCTGGATTTATGGTCGATATAGACTATGTAATGAAATCATATGAACTGTGTAAATCATCACAACATGCTGTAAAAATTGAGCACCTCTGAATGCTTGCAAGACAACCTGGTGAATAGAATCATGTATCAGAAACTTACTATCGTTCATGAACTGATAGAGAGAAAGCACATTTTTACATGAATTATACACCTAAAAAATTATAAACCAAGCAAAAGAAATATTAAAAATGTGAAAATAAGACTTAGTACTTACCATCTTTATAGATTCTTGAAGGAACTAGCCTTTAAAAGGGCATTAGAAAAAAAGGATACTTTCAGTGTGTGAATGAACTGCAGAGGTGAAGTTTAGGGATAGAATGAGTTTCCTGGATGAAGAGGTTTCTCAGGCACAGTAGAGAAAGACCTAGAGAATTTAGACGGGGCAGCGAGAGACAGGCATCAAACATTTAAGTGCTTACTACGTGCCAAGCATCCTACTAAGTGTTGATAATACAAATATATGAAAGCAAACGCAAAACACAAATCCTTCTCTTGTTCTTGCTATATCCTTCTGCTTCAAAGGTTTGTCTACATTTCTTCACACTTAATACTCCCTCTACTTTAGCTTCTGTCTTTACTCCTTTACTGAGACAGCTTCTTCACAAACTTATATTACTCCAATAGTCATTTTTTTAATCCTCAACGTTCTTAACCTTTCTGCAGCAAAATGCCATTGTGAACTCTCTTTTCCTTCTGATTACTTTTGAATTCTGCAATACTGCCTGCCCATCTTTATCTTTGTCTTTGGCTGGATTCTTAGTCTCTTAGTATTCTTTAAAAGTGAGTATGCTCTACGGTTCTGTCTTTGATCACCTTCTCTTTTTTCATTCTCTCTCTCCCAGTCATCTCATCCACTCCTATGGTTTTAACTATGTCCTTTCCCATTGCTACCTTCAACCTTACCCCCAATCTCTCTAGGTCTAGCTGCTAAGTATCTCTACTTGAGAAATATCCTTAGGTTCATTACATTCAAATGAATACTCATCATCTTCTCTCCAAAATCTGCGTTAATCATTAAAAATTCTATAATCATTATTCAAACCATACATACTTGAAACCTCAGTCATTTTTGAATATTCCCTTTGCCTCACTAGCTCCCCCCTTGATCATGCTCTTTAATTGTTTTCAGTGGCATATTGGATGGTGTGATGTACTTAGAGTCATGGACAAGAGGTTTCAAATTCTGCCTCTAATGTTGTGTGATTATGAACAAATCATTTAACTTCTTCAAGCATCAATTTCCTTATATCTATAATAAGAAGAATAGCACTTATTTCACTGGGTTGCTGTGAACATCAAATAAATATAATATGTTTAATAACTCCTCTGGGCTACTCCCCAAAAGGTAACTACTATATCACATTTTAAGGAGTACTACCTTGTCAGTATGTTTCCCATGTTTCAGTAGACTGAATTAGATCTTAGCAAAGGTATTTACTCACATAACATAACATTACTAATATTTGTAAAATACCCTTCCCCATAAATCTGAGGCAAAGCCTCAGGAAAAAATGCAAGGTAGTTATGGCAAGGTTGGAGAAAAACTTAAAACATAGTGGTAATGAATCAAATAGATCAGAAGTATATGTGGCCAAAGGAATTATAAACATAGAAATCATTGGACTTTGGCATTCATTCTCTCTTTGAAGAGTCTTCATAAAGTTAATCTCTGGGCAAGGCACTTGTTGTTGCTGGTGTTGTGGTTGTTGTTTGTTCTTTGTTTTCAAAGGAGACCAATGATATTAGGAAGGTGATGTCTCCACTTGCAAGTGAATTAGATTTAAGTGAGTCAGGGTTGTGCAAAGTCAACAGCTGCACTCTCTCCTCGATGATCATTTGAGTCCAGAGGCAAGACAGATTAAGATGACTAAAAATGGTCCTAGATACAGTGGGTCTTTTTGGTCTTTTTAAGCTAAAATATTTTCCAGATCTCCATTTGACTGATGCAACACCCATTCGATAATTAAAGCTAAGTGAGAAATAAGACAAAAAATGGGAATCTATTGCATACTAAAAAAAAAATAAATCAACCAGGGAGGAAGACCCTCATGGTGTCTGGCCAGAACAAAAATAATTTATACGTATACTCACTCTGAACCAACAAATCCAACCAAAACTAACTGAAGCTTGGTTTGAGGCCCATTATTGTCAAATTGGTAAAAGCCAGAGGGATTTTGGTTTAAGGAATAGTCAAGTAGCTCCACTTACATCCTGATTTATCAACTTAAATCCTGTATTTTTCAATGTCTGTTTTCCAGAGATCTGTTTCAAGACATTTATGTCCCTTTTAAAGTTTTTCCCACCTCTCAGTTCGTCTAAAGCAACACCCATTCCCTGATTTAAGGCTAACACACATTCAGTGATTTAAGGTTGTGCAAGAAATGAAACAAAAGATGGCCTAATTTGCCTGTTCAAAAAAATTAATTTGGGAAGTGAAGACAGTCAAGGCTTCTGACTGGAGAAGAAATAATTGCTATTTAAACTTATTCTGAGCCATCAAAACCCAAACAATGACCAACAGAATTTGGGGATGGGACTTATTATTGACTACTCGGTGAGAACCAGAGTGATGAGTTGGGATGCTGGTGACTTTGCACAACTCTCCCTCACTGAAATCTAATTCATTTGCTTGTCTTGCATCACCTCCCTGATGTCACGATCCTCTTTGAGGAACGAGGACGAACACCAGCAAAGACAGCTGGAAGGGATATGCAGTAGGATTTTCTCCTCATGTGTATCAGCAAGCACCCTAGCATACCCAGGAAGGCTGCTAGCACAGGTTTTTAGATCTCCTTTTCTAAAAGGAAAGCAACTGAAAATGGGTTAACAGTCCCACTTTAATTAACCAAATACACATTGTTTACCTAGTTCAGAGTAGGGAGTCAGCACCCTGAACATCAGAGAATACAAACACAAGTTACAAACAGAAGTTACAAGCAGTCAAAGAAACAGATCAGCAGATGGGCTTCCAACCATCTGACCATTACATCCATACCATAAGCTCAATGGCATATATATATAGCTTTATTCTGGATCAGAGAATGTCACAGCCCTCTTGACCCACTGCCCAATTACAAAGTAACAAGGTGTGGGCATTGCTGAAAAACAAGTCTCCTGCTACTGGCTCCATCTGACCATATTCAGACTATTGGGGGGGGCAGAGCATACTTTCAAATCAGGGAAGATTCTCAGAGCCACTTAAGCCACTTAAGCAAAGGGTCCAGGGGCAGGGAAGACCTTCAGATTCCTATTCATTGTAAAATATGGCTTCTCTATTGGGTAGATCAATCTTTTGGATTCTTTGGGTTTGCTACTTGATGAGTTGCTTTAGTTTCCACCACTTACAGCTTTATGCTAAATTATAATTTTCAAATTATAATTTACAAATACTCAACCTAGATGAGAAGCTTCTCTAATTTCACTCCCTTTTTTCTAAGACTTGTCGTTTGCCAGAAAGGAGGTTAGAACACTTTAGTATTTTATTTCTATATCTCTTCCTGGTTCAGAGTTGTTTTCTCCTTGATGAAGATCCTTATTCTAACTAATGATGTGCTATATTTCTGTAATTGTCTCTGAAGGCTATGTCATAACCACATAATGGCCATGTGCTAGTTAATGGACAAACTGTTCTGGTGTACAGAGTTCTCAAGTTGTTCCAATTTTTTTTAACTCTAAAAATAACTGTCCTGTTGGTTGGTCTAAGCAAACTGGTAGCAAAGGCAAAGATACAGAAGCAAAAATATGTCCAGGAGGCAAGTCCATTACTCAGGATGGCCTTTCCATATGGAAATTAACTACTCAAAATTTCCTTTCCTTTACAAGATACAGAAAGTTGTATTTATATTTGAAGAAGATTCACACTTAGTTACAAAAACAGTTTTATCCCTGGAAAACTCATTTACATATCATTAACTCTGTGATTTGGTCTCTACAAACTACATATTATAATTTTAAAAGGGGCATACTCATATATAACTGCAGTTCTGTAGATGAACCTCCAACTCATAGGCAGCTACCCTGGATTATGGCAATCACACGTCTAAGAGAAATTGTGCATTCACATTTCCAAAATTGAACTTGTGAGTCCTTACTGATATGCTTATCTTTAATATTTAGCCTGAAGGACACAAAAACAAACAAGCAAAGGTATTTACTGGATAATCACAAGAAGCATATCTATAACAGTATATTCTTTTCACCCCATAAACTGAGGGCATTCTCCCATAAACAAAAACACCATAAATAAAGAGAGTGAGAATATAGAAAGCTTGCACACAAGGACTCCATGTATGGGAAATATTTGAATGATCAGTTCACATTGCAGCATAATCTGCAAGACTCTCTATTCACTCTTGTTATGTCCCCCATTCTGCCTCTTGTTTCGACTTATCTTTGCCTTCAAGGCCCCCTCCACGATCTGGTTCTATCCTATCTTTCTGTTCTAACCTTATCGCAAAAAGTCTATGTTACTTAGACCTCCATACCTTTTTCTCATCCTTTTGCTAGCCTTTTCATACTTTAGATTGTGGTTAGCTCATGCCATTTCCTCCTGTTGAAGTGCTACCCTTCCTTCAAGGACCAGTTCATTTGCCACCTTTACCTTCATGTGTTCTCTGATCTCCATTACTCCTTAAATTTCTCTTGACACCATGTCCGAACCATTTCTTTGCTCTCATGAGAGACTCACCCATTTATGATAGTTAATTATGGAATAACATGCATGAGTTCCAACCATCTTCTCCATTTAATTCAAACTCTTTGGTACCTGTGCTTTATCTATTGTTACATATGCAATGCCTTGTACATAGTGGGTTCTTAATAAATTTGTTGAACTATATTATATGTTTGAATTGAATGACTTGATTTAAAGATATTTGACTGGTTTTTCTAGAGGAGGAACAATTGTGAAGTAATTGATATTTATCTTCAGCTCCCTTAGCATTTCTTTTCTTTGTCTTACGTATTTACAAAGCAATATGGCAAAATGGAAAAAACATTAGGCTTTGAAGAAGAAAAGCAAAGCAACTTCAGCTCATTTAGTTACTTAATGTGATTTTTGGAAAATGGTAGGTTAATAATAATAATAACAAGAGAGTTTGACTCCGGGTCCAGCATTCTATCTACCATGCCTTGTACCTGTCGTATATGATGTCTGGCAGAGTAAATAAGATTTATATTCTGCTTTCAAGAATTTTGGAATCACGACACCAGTAGTCATGAAAGGGACAAGAAATATAATCTAGTCTAAGTATTACTCAAACAAATCAAACAAAACCATTAGTCTTATTAATGCTTTTGTTTTTTCATCGCAATCAATTCCAGATTTACCCACAGTTACCACCATTACATAAGAAGTCATTTTGTAACAATGACAACCTTTTAAGCAAAACCACTTGACAGTGTGTCCCGTTTCACAATGTATTTGACATCCCTGGACACACCACCTCTCTACTGAAAGGAGACAGATGCCTAATCATCAACTTCTGGTACAAGTCTGGTCCTTTTAATTCGACAATTTAGATGCATCAATTTACTTATGTTAATGTTTTCATCATATCTATTCATCTCCCTCTTTTACATCCATTCTTATATGTCTTTCCATATTTCTCAAAGGTAAAAATATTCCTAATTTCTTATACAATGATTGCATTACATTCATAAACAACATTTTTTTAAACTGTTCCCTTATTGGTTAGTAGCCTTTATTTATCTATTGGACTTCTTTAGAACCCTTGCCTGATTGCGATATCAATGCAATAAGAGCATGTTTAATCCCCAACTTTACTTTTTGAGAACAGTTTGGTAAATTGTCTAAAGCAATCTAAAAATATCAAAATTATCTTCCTGATTTTTGGATCAATTCAAAGTTCTTAAAAAAAAAGAATTAATTTTTCCATCTTCCTATATAACCTCCAACACTGACTATTTTTGTCTTTTATCACCTTTGAGTGGTCTGGTGGATAGAATGATCTTAGGTATAAACAAGTTGAAGTCCTATTCTGATATATACTATGTGACCTTAGGCAATCACATATCCTCTCAGGATTCTTGGGCATCTCTTGAACTGGAAACACAGGGAAATTTTGCAATTGTTTTTCTTTTTGTTTGTGAGATGATAGCATGACTGCTAGACTGGATTGGAAGGCGGGAACCTGAGTTCTCAGACTGCCTCTGCAAAAGGATACATTTTTAGTCACTTTATATCTCTTGGACCCACATTGCTCATCCGTAAAATGAAGTACTTGCAGTCAATCTCCTAGAAGTAGGTAATCAGAGGAGAATGATAATTTCCAAAATAAGACTTTTAGCCTCCTGGAAATGAGTCTGAAGACAGGTAATCCCAGCCATCACATTGAATTTCAGAAGCAAGACATGAGAGTGTTGAGACCTTGGGATAGTAGGGAAGCAGCCCTGACCACCTCTCCAACTTGAAGCAGAATCTCCTGACAGGGGCACCTTGTTGTAGCACCAACACACTATTTACAGTGTCAACAGTCATTATAAATATGCCAGGTCACTCACAAAATATAACAGACTCTCCATATAGAAAACAGAAGCAAAACATTTATTCAGACACTGGAAAACAGAATCCCCAAACCAGTAAGCTGATTCAATCATAGTAGCAAAGAAGTTAATATGCCGTCACAGTACAAAGAACCAAAAAATCCTTTAGCCTTCCCACAAACCAACATTTACTGACAAACCTAACCATCTCCCTTGGATGGGTCCTCTCCTCCCTCCAGTCTAGCTGTTCTCATTCCCAGCTTCCTGTGGGTTCTACTCCACCCTTCTGCAAACTTCTCTCCCTGCAGGCTCCATGTGATTACATTCAGCCTACTAGGTGGTAGGGTATATCTTCAAAACAGGGAAGGTATTCAAATTCCTTTAGGCTTATTAAGGAGCAGGGGAGATCTTCAAATTCCCATTACTATTACCCTTGTTCCCCCTGTCATTTTCAGAAGCCTAAGAAAGTGGTATTTGACACTGTTAATCCCCTCCTAAATACCCTTTACTCTTTGGATTTTCACCACACCATTCTAGAGTCACTCTTTTTTGTACCTGCATGATTGTTCTGTCTCAGTCTTCTTTGTTGTACCTTAATCCGTGCCAGATTAACCAGCTCTTAATGTTTACTAAGATATTGACTAATATCCTTTCTGTTTCTACTATATCCTCCATCATGTCTTTAGCTTCCACAGTGAAATTGTCGTATGTTTATTGATGATTCTTAGATTTTAGTATCTAGTCCTAATTTCTCTCTTCCCTTACAGTCTCATACCACTAAATACCTATTATTGAACTAAATATCCAATGGATAGATTTAAAATTCAATATGTCCAAAACAGAACATTATCTTTCCTCTCATTGCTCTAAACATTCCTTTGCTATTATGGCCACCACCACCTTCCCAATCATCTCATTTATTAAGCTTTTCAACTACTAATTCTTGTTTACTATATGTAGTCAATCAGTTGCCAAATTTTTATTTTACTTTCAGAATATATCTTGCATGTGTCTTATTCTCTCTACTCACACAATCACTGACCGCCCTAGTACAGGTCCTCATCACTAGATTATTGGAATTGGCCTCTAATTGGTATCAGTGTATCGATCCTCTCTCTACCTCAATCAGTCTTCCACATAATTTGTTAAAGTGATTTTCCTAAAATGTAAGCCCTATCATGTGATCCCTTTTCCTATTCAATAAACTCCTGTGGCTCCTTATTATCTCCAGGATCAAACATACAATCATTTGTTTCTCATTAATAGCTCTTCACAGCTTGGTCCCTTCCCACCTTTCCACTGTTCTTATATTTTTTTTCTGTCCTTTGTGTTCTAAAGTCAAGGCACACTGAACTGTACAATTCTGCAGAGTACTTGTAAAATACCTTCAAGCATTTGACATTCAATATTTTTTGTCTAGATCTTGAAAAGAAGATTATCAATTATAATTCTGATCACTTACCATGAATTCTGAAATAAAGCAATACATGGTGAATTTTTTTTCCTTTAATGAAGCAAGCATATCATGTGAATTACTTGCTATTTATTTTCTTTTTATAATTAACTACCTCAGGAATTCCCTTAATTTCCTTTAAAATTGTAATTGTCTGAGTAATGAAATAAATTTTTCAGAAAAAAATTACAGCCTTCCAATTTTTAAAATATTTTGATGGAGAATATAAGTTCCTACATTGATGTATTCAATAATGTATTTTTCTAACCTGAGACTAATTAGAATCCATGCAGGAAAAAGGAAAGAAATAGAAAAAACATCTTTTGAATACTTCAGAACATAAAATGAAGACTTTACCTATTTCTAGATTGGTGAGTTGTAGATGTATGTAATGTCTTATAAATTACAGAATTAGAATTAGTACATGACTATAACAATGAACCATTAGTCTTTAAAACAGAATGGAGTGAATGGTCATAAAAGGTGAAGATATTTTTTAAAATCTCCTTTGCAACACGAACGTATGATGAAGAATCAAAGTTTGTGTATCAGAATATCTGATTATGTGGTCTATTCATCATCATGAGTTTTAATGCTACTTCACCACCCCTGTCATAGAGATAAAGATACATAACTATAGAGACTTGTTTAAAGTCATATGTTTAGTTTGGTGAAGATTTAGTCTCATGATGTACCTATTTAATAGAATATTTCTAAGCACATTCTGTAAATTATAGTCTAAGATGCCTTCTTTTATGAAAAAATCGTAGACTGTCAGAACTGGAAGAAGGGAGGTTTTCTAGTCCAACCCATCCCTTAACGAAGCCTTATAGCTCATCCTCTGTTTTGTGAGTTTCTTTCTATGAATACTTTTTCACAAAGAACCCTGTCCTTTCATGTTCTTTTCTCCCCCCAAAGAACTGCATTTCATCCTTGCTCTTGATTTTTCGCATTCTTGCTTGCTTCAATGCAGACATCCTCCCTCTGCTCCTTATA
>CM053599.1:202970478-203005465 GCA_028646575.1 Pseudocheirus occidentalis
AAGAATTCCTCAATGAAAATTTCCCTGATGTTTTAAAATCAGAGGACAAAATAGAACTTGAAAGAATTCACCAATCACCTCTTCAAAAAAAAATTCCCAAAAGAAAACTCCTAGAAACGGTATTGCCAGGTTCCAGAATACCCAGTTGAAGGAGAAAATATTACAGGCTGCAAAGAGAAAACCATTTGAATACTGTGGAAGCACTATCAGGATAACCCAGGAACTGGCAGCTTCTACACTGAGGGATCA
Source organism: Pseudocheirus occidentalis (assembly GCA_028646575.1). Classification (NCBI taxonomy): domain Eukaryota; kingdom Metazoa; phylum Chordata; class Mammalia; order Diprotodontia; family Pseudocheiridae; genus Pseudocheirus; species Pseudocheirus occidentalis. The sequence goes on from CM053599.1 coordinate 202,970,728, forward strand.
AAGAGGCTGGAATATGATATTTCGAAGATCGAGGGAGCTGGGATTAAAACCAAGAATCACCTACCCAGCAAAATTTAGCATATTATTCTACGGGAAAATACGGTCATTCAATGAGGTGGAGGACTTTCAAGCATTCATGTGGAAAAAAAACAGAACTGAACAGTAAATTTGACAATCAAAGACAAGAAGCATGAGAATGTAAACATGGGAAAGAAATCATAAGGAACTTATGAAAGTTGAATTTTTTTCATGCCAATATGGAAAAACGATAAAAGTAACTTACCAAACTTTTCTTAGTATTTGGATAGGTGATGGGAATGCAAATGTATGTATATATGTATACTTACACATATGTCTTTATAGGAGACTATATATCCATATGAATACATATCTGAGCATATGTGTACATGTGTATACAGAGGGTGTAGGACCAAATGAATATGAAGGGATGATACTTTAAAAGGCGAAATTCTGAGATGGGAGAGGACTAGAATGAGAGTCGACAGGGAGAGACAAAATGGGTTTAATCATCCCATATAGAAGAGGGAAGGGATAGCTGTTACAACTTTACTTTCAGTTACTCTCATTGAATTTCACTTAGGGAATAAATGGCATAAACTCCAAACTGGGCATCATGCCACACAGGAGATTAGGGGGCATGGAGATGAGAGGTGGGATGATGGAGTGGAGGGCAGGGTCTGGGGGAGGGATGCTGGAAGCACACACTTCAGTAAAGGGACAGGGACAGGGTAGTGAACAAAACAAAGGGGGGAGGGATAGGAAGGAGGGACATATGATCACTGTCATAATATGTTCACTATGAAGATATGTAATCTGGTATGGTTAGGCTACCTTCCCTAGCATTTCTTTTCATTAATTCCCTTGATATTCTAGACATTTGTTATTCCAAATGAATTTTGTTACTATTTTTTACAGCTCTATAAAATAATTTTTGGTAGATTGATTGGTATGACACTAAATATGGAGTTTAATTTAGGTAAAATTGTCATTTTTATTATTTTAGCTCTACACAGCCACAAGCAATTGATGTTTTTCCTATTAGTTAGACATGACTTTATTTGTGTGAAAAGTGTTTTGTAGTTGTGTTCATATTGTTCCTGGGTTTGTTTTGGCAGGTAGATTGCAAAATATTTTATAATGTCTACAATAACTTTACATGGATTTCTCTTTCTATCTCTTGCTGTTGGATTTTGTTAGAAATATATAAGAATGCTGAGGATTTATGTGGGTTCATTTTACATCCTTTGTCATTGCCAAATTTATTTATTGTCTCAAGTAGTTTTTTACTTGATTCTCTAGGATTCTCTAAGTTTATCATCGTATTGTACGCAAAGAGTGATACCTTAATCTCTGTTTGCCTAATTTGATTCCTTTGATTTCTCTTTCTTCTCTAATTGCTACTGCTAACATTTTTAGGACCAGACTGAATAGGAGGGGTGATAGTGGACATCCTTGTTTCACCCCTGATCTTATTGGAAATGCTTTTAGCTTATCCCCATTAAATATAATACTTGCTGATGGCTTTAAAAAGATGCTACATATTATTCTAAGGAAAATGCCATTTGTTCCTATACTTTCTAGTGTTTTTAATAGAAATGGATGTTGTATTTTGTCAAAAACCCTTTTCTATATCCATTGAGAGAATCATATGATTTCTATTAGTTTTATTGCTGATATGATCAACAATACTGATGGTTTTCATAATATTGAGCCATCCTTGCATTCCTGGAATATATTTTACCTAATCAAAGTGTATTATTCTCTTGATAAATTGCTGTAGTCTTGCATGATGGATATTGGTCTATAATTGTCTTTCTCCATTTTGTCTCTTCCTGATTTAGTTATTGGTACCGTATTTGTGTCATAAAAGGAATTTGGCAGGACTCTTTCTTCACTAATTTTCCCAAGCAGTTTGTAGAGTATTGGAATTAATTGTTCTTTAAATGTTTGATAGAATTTGGTAGTAAATCCATCTAGCCCTGGAGATTTTTTCCTGGAAAATAATTACATTTTCAACCCTAGCTTTGACCTTTTCCTCTTTTGTTCTCTCTAGGAATCTTCAATATGTTCCTCCAGTGGGCTACCACTATTGCTAAGCAGCAAACTTGAACGAACCATTGGGTATGCAGCTAACTCCCAATGTTCAATAAATTTGGCCTTCTTTGGAGTGTGTCCCCTCTAAAAAAGAAAGGCTGAGATTCCTTGAAGAAATGAATATCTCACATCAACAGTCAAATGACAGTTGTGGTCTAGAAATTTAATTATGTAACTGAGGAAGCATGATGTGAGGTCCCAAAACCATACTCAACATATCTATAGCCTTATATAAGTCTTGAACATGATCATTCGGGTTACCCTAGGGTCAGTCAAACTAACATTGATGACATTCTTATGTTGGCAACAAAACCAAATATATGTCCTCTTTCTGCTGTGTCACCTCTATAAACTGACAACCAAATGGAATGATTAGGTGCCCTATAGGCCCCCTGAGGGTCAGATGGACATCTCACCTTCTATATAACCATACTATAATAGTGGGGGAGGGAATATGGCTAGGGGTCAAGTATTTGTCATAACAAATTGTGATGTGGCCACTCCCAAATGCCACTCACTGTCTATGTGAAGCATACTTATGTTCATTACAACTCCACAGTTGCACAGGTAACTTGCCATGAGGGTATGTTTCTTCTCAGGGAAATATCTTAGAGGTGTTATCTACGAAATAGATAGGTAACCTGCCCCCTTTTTGAAGCCTAATAAATGAGAATGGTTTCCCATTTTTATAATCATCTTTTAAATATCATCATACCTAGTATAGAACTAGAAGTTGTAATGGCCAAGGTAAAAGCCTTCACACATTTTATGTAAGGTGTCTTAATGATAGTGTAGAGATGCAGGGGTTGCTAACATCAGAAGAAATGCAAATACATATATTAGTACTTTGAAGTAGGATGGCACTGGGCATCTTAACCTTTGCCCAAAGTGGAATTTGTAGGATCATACAAATCTTCTTTTGTGCCTTTATTTATTTATTTAGAAGTCATAAAATATCAAAAAAAATCACGTCAATATATGCGGGTTCAGGTTTCTGTCCCAGAACAATCTTCAGATGCCATGTTTTTTTTTCTTTGCCTCCCCTGGCATGGAGTAGAAGCAGGTTGTGTCAATTATGGCAATTCTGCCATTGATCATATTGTTTTCTTGCTTGTGTTTATGTTGCTGTTGTAGATTATGTTTCCAGTGTAGCTCATTGTTGGGTTCTTCAGCTTCCTCCATGATAATGAAATAACTCATGTACAGCTCGGGGATATTTGCAGAAGATACTATGGAAAGAATGTATAAGCAGATCACAAGGGGTAGAGTACATGGGGGAAGCAAGGACATGATACTGATATAGTTTACATCCAGGTATTGTGGTTATATAATAGTGACACAGTTCAATTATGCTTATGTAAAAATGTATTTAACCATGTGACCATATCTACTTTTTGGCACTAACCCTTCTTTGTTCTGTTCCTATATAAAATTCAACTAGGTCCAGGTGTGGCACAGAGATCTATCACTATCCTGCTGCCACATAGGAATTACCTTGAAAGTAAGTGTTCCTGAATAAAGTGCGTTCTTCAGTTTTGCAATATCCTCTCAATACAGTCTGATCATCCCTTTGTATAATCTATTGACGGCACTGACCTAGTGTCACTCCATTATTTTATAATAAGGGTGAAGTATAGAAAGGTTAGAAAAGCATTCCGAAAAATAACTAGAAAAGTGAATAAAGGGTCAATGGGATCCAGTGAGTCAATAGAATATATGATCACTTGTATGGAACAATTTGGGTGAAATATCTTCCTTCTCAAAGTATCTTCTGCATGAGAAAGACACACGCACACACATACACACACCAAGTGGACACCTGTCTACGCAACAAAGAAAAAATTGGGAAATGTATTTGGAAGATTATAGGTAAGGGTATGTCAGAGAACATCTGGTCAATGGCAATAAATTGATTGCAAATTTCTAACAAAGATCAATAAACCAGAACTGGAGCAGAGCAGGGTATTGTTAGGATGAGGGACTTCATTATTTCCTACCTTTGATGGAAGTCTCTCATAAACAGATCAGCTGCTAAATTCAAGAGTACTCTTGCCAACAATTATTTCTGACTTGATTTTGACCAATGAGAAAGAGCAATCTGTGTTTGCCTTGATTTGAAATGGAATAAACAGAGTGTTCACTATGCTGTGTAATCCGAACCTTAAAAGCTGTTCACAGTAGCATTCTTTTGGGAATCTGCTTGTGCATGGCATTAGAGCTGTTGACATAGAAGTGTTGAGACCCTGAGGAGAAAGCAAACATGTCATTTTAGAAAAAAAATAGATAATCTTTACAGATGTGGGTAGCATATTATAATTAATATCATCTAATAAAACAGAGAGAAAGCAGTGGAAACAAAAACAAATCTACTGAAAACATGGCCACATTATTTTGAGAGCATTCAAAGATTTTAAAATCACAAGGGGATCAAGAAATGGAGAATGGAACAAATGTGTCAAGATTTCTGTTTGTTTGTTTTTCAGCATTGATGATAATAGATCTATCACATTTAAACCCTAATAACTTAGTAAAATGGAATAGGGGTAAAGTGGCTGGATTAGACCAAGTATACATTTGCAGATGGCTAACTAATTGTACTTATAATTGAATAACCTAAGAAGTTAGGAAGCATTTACTTTTTAAGATTATACTTGTGTTGGTCAAAAACCATTTCACTGAAACAAAGTGATGTGTTAAAAACTTTCTTGAAATAAATTCACTGTTTCAAAACACAAAAATCTCTGTGAAAATAAAATTGGTGACCTAAAGAAACAATGGAAGAGATGCATTTGGAGGAGTGCAGAACAAATGGGCTGTAACATATATGCAGTGATGACCTATGAACAAAAGGTAAACAGTAGACAAAAACAAACAGTAGACAGTTTGATAGAGACTATACATGTGACATCATGTAAAACATATGTCCATATTAGTCATGGTTTTGTGAAAGAAGAAAGAGATCAAAAGGAAAAAAAACAAAAAAAGAATAAATCAAGTGAAAAAATCTGCTTCTAGCTGCATTCAGAGTACATCAGTCCTTTATGTGGATATGCATAGCTTTTTCTCTCACAAGTAGTCTGCACTTGTCTTGGATCATTGTTTTGGTGAGAAGAGCTGAGTCATTCATACTCAATCATAACACAATGTTGCAGATGCTGTGTACAATGTTTTCCTGGTTCTGCTCATTTCATTTTGCATTAGTTTGCACAAGTGTTTCAAGGATTTTCTGAAATCAGTCTGTTCATACTTTCTTATTGCACAATTAGTATTCCATGACATTCACATATCACAGCTTGTTTAGCAATTCCCAATTGATGGAAATCCCCTCAATCTCCAATATTTTGCCAACACACTAAGGGCTTCTTCTAAAGCCAAGCACAAGCAGCTCTCCTGAGGACTGCTGCTATGAATCTTTAAGGTTCTGATCACATAATATAGTGAACTCTATTTATTTAGCAATGAACTAAAGCAAAATATTCACATAAACTAAAGTACAACATTCACAAAGATATAGCATAACAATTTATTACTAAATTGGTCACATAGTCTCAAACAAAAAGATATAGTTCAATAAGTGACAATCTGAATCAATCAATATGAAGTGCCCATCCAAAGCCTTCTTTCATCTTGATTGGAGACTGGCTTCCAATTATCCTTAACTCAATCATCGTTAAGGGGTGCAAAGTACAATGTATAAAGATCTTCCACCCCTAGGTCACATTGTCTTAATCTCTCAGCTAGCACTTAGTACCCAAGAGAATATCCTTTCATCTTGACTCAAGACTGACTTCCAAATTCCATGGTTCTTTTTCCATGCTCCCAATTTTTGCCTGAATTTACCAGTTGTCATCTGCATTCACAGGTAGGCAGCTCCTGCTCCATATCCTGTTACAGTTCTTGCTTGAAAATCAAGGTGACCAGTCCACTTCAAGCCCTTCACAGCTTCTGTTTCTGGGAAGACAAAGCTTAATGGAGCCACAATATTTGCACACATTAAGCTTAGCAGAATTACAACAATGTTCACATACATAGCCAGCACTATCATCAACTCACTTTTTGCCTATGAAATCAACACAGACCAACAAACAGGGCCTCTGTCTGAGAAATTAACACAAATCAACAGACAGAGCTTCTGTCTGAGAAACCAAACATGAATCATCACTAAAGTCCCAGAATCTCTGAAAACATCAGTAAAAACCCTCCTTCAGAACTTCTGTATATAGACAGAAGAAAAGTCTTCTTTCAGGGCTTCCAAACCAGCAGTAAGGTCCCAGGGCTTCAGTAACAATAGCAACATCCTCTGTCAGGAGTCAGTCTGAAAAAACTAACATTAACACAGATAGAACAGGCAGACAGAGTGCCAGGACCACAGGCATCTGTCCTCCTAGTTCTACCTAGTCCCAGCCTATTCTTGAGCTTTAACATCCTCTGCTCCTTCCTGTTCCTCTCTTCCTCTAATGTCCTTCCTGATCAGTCTTTGGCAAGTTTCTCCCACTGTGGGCTTTGCAGGTTCTGTTTCTAACAAAGACTTGATATAATCACAGACAAGACTCAAAAGACTTGAATAACTGAAACAAGGAGCTAAGTGTCATTTCACTTGCAATTACACTGCTATAAATATTTTTACACGTATATGTTCCTTTTCCCTAATTATTGTTTCTTTGGGATACAGACCTGGTATGATATTTCTGGATCAAAGGGTATGTACCATTTGGTTATAGTTTGATTATACTTCCTTTGATTATAGTTCCAAAATGCTCTCCAGAATGGTTGGATCAGTTCACAATTCCACAAACAATGCACCAGTGTCCCGATTTTCCTACATCCTCTCCAACATTTATAATTTTCCCTTTTTGTCATATTTGTCAATCTGTGAGGCATGAAGTGGCACCTCAGAGTATTTTTAATTTGCATTTCTCCAACCCAAAGTGATTTAGAGCACTTTGTCATATGCCTATAGATAGATTTGATTTCTTTTTATTCCATATATTATTCTGTCATATTCATATACCACATTTTGTTTATCTATCTCCCATTGATGGGCATCCATTCAATTTCCAATATAGTGCCACCACAAAAAGGGATGCTATAAATATTTTTGTACCTATATGTCCTCCTTCCCCTTATTTTATAATCTCTTTAGGATATAGACCTAGTAGTGGTATTGCTGGATCAATTTTGAATGCGTTTGGGAATAGTTCTAAAATGTTCTTCAGAATGGTTAGATAAGTTCACACCCCTAGAAGAGTGCATTAGTGCCCCAACTTTCCCCACCTTTTCCAACATTTATAATTTTCCTTTTTTAGTGACATCAGTCAAACTGATAGATGTGAGGTGGTACCTCAGAGTTGTCTTTAATTGCATTTTTCTAATGAAAAGGCACTTAGAGCACTTATTCATGTCTCTTTCGATATTTTTTATTTTTTCATCTGCAAACTGCCTGTTCATATACTTTGACCATTTATCATTTGGAGAATCAATTGGCTCAGCTCTCTATATATCTGAGAAATTAGGCCTTTAGTTGCCATAAAGATTGTTTCCCAGCTTTCTGCTTTCCTTCCAGTCTTGGTTGTACCGGTTTATTTGTGCAAAATCTTTTTGGTTCAATATAATCAAAATTATCTGTGTTACATTTCATAATACTCTTTGTCTTTTTTGGTTACAAACTTGTAACTCACTTAACCTCCTCAAAGAAACTGAATGCTATAACACTTGGTGCATATACGTTAAGTATTGATATTACTTTGTTATATATGGCACCTTTGAGCAAGATATGGTTTCCTTCCTTATCTCTTTTTGTTTTTTTTTTGTCTGAGATCAGAATCCCCCCCCCCGGTTTTTTTTCGGCTGAAGCATAATAGATTCTGTTTCAATACGTTGCCCTTACTCTGTGTGTGTCTCTCTGCTTCAGGCATGTTTTTTGTAAACAACATGTAGGATTCTTAATTTCAAGTTCATAATTGTGTCAAGTATTAAGATGCAGAACTTGTGAATCCTACAGTGGGATGAACTTGTTGAGGTAGTAGGAAGGGGTGGGGCAGGGAAGAGCTAATACCATGGATAAGGAGATGCCCAGGCCAAAGAGGGAACAGATTTCAAGAACAGAACCTGTGGTGGCAGAACTTTATCTGAGAGTCAGCCACAACTTCTGAGGATTTCAGCTGAGAACTAAGAAGAACAAGAACTGTTGGGAACAAGAACTGCTGGGAGCAAGCAGTGTGGAGGCTGAGTAGCTACCATGAGTGAGGAGAGAAGGATCTTTACCTGAGGGAGCCTGTTTTGTTTTAAAGCCTTGTGAATATGGGTGTTCACTGCATTAACTATGTGTACCAACTGCATGGATATTGGAATGACTTTGACTTTCTGGTTTGGGGACTCAGCTTAATGACATTTAAATAAATGTTTTGGCTCTGTCCTCCATGTGTAGAGCCTGTTACATTTTGTAATTCATGACTACACCAGCATATTTATAGTTACTATGGGTTTTGTGAATATGGCATTTTGTTACACCTGTGATGGCAAAATTTGGCTACAATGTGCCTTGCAGTTGTTTTTTTTTGGGGGGGTACGATGGAGGGGATCTTTTTTCTGAGTTGGTTGATGAATTCTTTCAATGCCCATTTTCCCCTCTGGTTCCAGGACATCAGAGAATTTTTCTTTTGAAAATTTCTTGAAGGATGCTCTTTAAGCTCTCCTTTTGATTATAGCTTTCAGATATTCCGATGGTTCTGGCATTGTCTCTCTTAGAGATAGTGGAAAGACTAGTGGATTAGGAGGAAAAGATATTGTCTTCTGTGTCAGACTTTTTAAATTTGAGATACCTCAGCACATTCAGATTGTAATGCACAGAAAGAAAGAACTGATAAATAGAAGTATGTATATAATGATTTTATATATTATATATCTATTTGTGCCTAATGGTAGCCATCTCTAGAGTCACAGACAAGGGGAGAGAGAGAAAAAAGGTTACAGGTTTCTTAGTAAAGTAAGATGTGATATTCTTAACTGAGAATGGGGTAGAATGACAAGCATGAATTCAAACTTGAGCAGAGCAGACAAGTTTTGTGATAATTTCTGTGGGCAGAGGAGAGTGAGATAGAGAATCAGAGAGTAAGAAAGGGAATGCTTTGCCTCATTGAAAACCCAACTGAAGTTGGCTGATAGGAATTTATAATTCGTTCTGTTAATCCAATTATTGGAATTCTTCCACCTCCCTTTTGCAGCATGTGAGTAGGAATGGAAAAGACATTTAATAGAAGTAATCCAGGGATGAGTTTTGACAAGGGGTGACCTGCAAGAAGATAAGAAGGTGAGAGATTCGAGAGTTGATGACAGTGTAGAGTTGAATTAGGAAGGGAAGAAAATGAAGTTAGACCAGAGCTTGAGAAATTACTAAGAGGTGGAGAGGCTGAAATTCATGTTATGGGCAAAGAACAGTTAAAAATAATAAAGAACAAGAGTGGATGCCTAAAGGAAAGTGGAATCATAAGAATTTATAATCATATTGTGTTGAAAATTGCATTTTGCTCTTGTTGCCTTGATCATTCTCTTGTATATTTTTAGTTATTACATTAAATAAGTTCATAAGTAGCCAGTGTAAAGTGGTGATAGAAGAAATAAGCTTGTAAGGGGCAACCTGGAGGTCACATACAAGCCATCTCTAAGATCAAAGGAACATGATTTACAAATTGTGCTATATATTGTAATGGTATAATGTAATGGTAATTAATTTAAATTTGAAGATTCCTTTTTATTATGTCAAATATGCAGGTACTTAGCCCTTAGTCAAGCCTCTATGAAAAAGGCCAGAAGGTGTGGATTGTGTCCTGTTGCTGACATAAGAGGAAGGGGTTGGCTCAAACAGGAAGCCAGTATGTGTGTGTGTGTATGTGTGTGTGTGTGTGTGTGTGTGTGTGTGTGTGTGTGTGTGTGTGTGTGTAAGAAAAACCCCAGACAGGCAGAATCAGAATTTTCTTCTGGCAGGTCCCTGGTGGAAGAATTGTGTAGACTGAAGCCAGCTGAGAGAGAGAGAAAGAGTGAGAGAGAAAAAGAGAGAGAGAGAGAAGGAGACAGAGAGACACACAGAAAGACAGAGACAGAGAGACAGAGAGAGGGAGACAGAGACAGAGACAGAGGGAGACAGAAAGAGAGAGACAGACAGACAGAGACAGAGACAGACAGAAAGAGACAGAGACAGAGAGAGAGGCAGAGACAGAGAGAGAGAGACATTCAGAGACAGAGAGAGGCAGAGTGAGAGGGAGAGTTTCTCTCTCAGCATCCGAAAGCTGGGCTGCTACAGCTGAGTGAAAGCTGAGTCAGACCAGAATGTGGTGAAGGCTGGAGTTGGTGCCATAATGGCTGTCTGGAAGGTCAAAGTTGTTGCTGCTGCCTGGAAGGCTGAGATTTTTTCTGTGTTCTAAATCCAGCTGAACTCCTGGAAGACTGAAGAAACATGATCAGGATACTAATATTTTGTTTGTTTGTGGCCTGGTGGATCCTTGAGTTCCCGGGAACAGAAGTTGTGAAGGTTTTGAAATATGCTGGACCCTGTGAACTTCAGGGTGAAGCAAGAATTGCCCAGAGGACTAGACAAGGACCCAGGAGCTGCCTGCCTCTGAATCCAGGTGACTAGCAGATTCAGGTAGGAACTGGCATCATTGAAGGGAACCAGTGAATCTGAGAGACCACTCTGAGTCAAGATGAAGAAAAGGCCACTTCTTGGATATTGAGTGCTGGGATGAAATTGAAGTTTACTGAAGACTGAGGAGTGAAGGGTTTGTGTAATCTGAATAAGTGACTGATTAAGTTAATTGGTGGAGGGTTTGTGTATTTTCTAATGATTGTATTTAGTGACTAGCAATACTTAGTAACTGATTGCTAAATAAGTGACTGATTAAGCTAATTTATTTGCCCCATGAGTGAAAGACCCATTTATATTCTGAAGATGACTGATTAAGTAAGGAGGCAAACTTCCTTAGGCATACCAGGTGATTGTTCTTTTGTTCTTTGTTCTTAATACTGTGATGACTTCGGTGAAAACTATGTGGCCATTCTAATGATAAGCTTTTGTGCTTTTGTGAACAGTATATTGTGATTTTCTGTGATAAGATATAATGTTGTATGTAATGTATCTTGATTTGTTGTGGATGTTTTCTTGGATTTGTTCTTGAATAAAGAGTTTGCACTATACGGTGTAATCAGAACCTTAAAACTGTTCATGAGAGCATTCTTTTGGGAAGCTGCTCATGCATGGCTTTACATATATTAAGCAAAATTTACATCCCACCAATAAATGCTGAATCAGCAGAAGATATCCAGGGGGTGTTGTCATGGCCTTCTGGTCCTATGATATGTAAATCCCAGACAACATCCAGATCTCCAGTACCTAAGATGAAAAAAGAGTATTGATATTTAAGATGACATGACCATGTTAACTTTAAATTTTCCCAATAACTTTGGGATTATTTAGACACATTAATAAATTAGTGCCAAGGGAGTACAGATAAGACTTATTCAATCCCCACCCCTTAAAAAATAATATAAAAATGAAATCTGAATCTTCTGCCCTACTTCCCCTAACATTCTTCCATCACCGTCAAGTCAGTGCTGCTTAGTATTTTCTGATTCTAAAGGTGATTATGTGAGTAATTATCTATGCCTCACCCTCTCCCTTTTTTCTTCTTTGTCCTATCTGCCTCTCTTCACCATTCTGTCTTCATGCTGTCTCTTTCTGTACCCCTTTTGAGCTTGACTCAGTACCCTTGGTGCCTAATTAAAATAGGATTACAGCCTCATTTCCCATTACTGTTATGCTCTTTCCCAGTGAGCATCCAAAGAACTGGGCATACCTGTCCCTGTGTCATAAATTCATAAGCCAATTATCGGTTCTCATGTACAGTAATTTCAGAATTTTTTAAAGAAAGAAGTGAAACATTCACTAGGGATAGTGAGATTTAATATGAGAATATCCCCATGTAGGGCTGAGGTAAAGTGAAAGAAGAGATCCTGGCATTAAAAGCAAAAGAGGAATTAAGAAGTTAAGGAGTTTCAGGGTGGGTCAACTTTGGTAATGAACTCCTCTAGAATAAGGGCATGAATTATAGAGTAGATACATGCATAGAATTAGGATCAAATTCTGTTAGGCAAGAAAATGACCTGGAGGCAGATAGACAACTGCTCCCAGGAATTAAAGAGGGTAGAATATTTTGGAGCTGTGAGCTTCCTAAAAAGAGTGGTGACTCAGTGCTGGCATTGCAAGCAGAGGAATAAGGAGGTTTTTTTCTAATTCAGGAAAATTTTAAAATGAAAATACGGAAAGAATGAGAATATGTACAAATTTAATGATATAAATGATCAATGTGTCATTCTCATGTATGTAGGTATATTGAACTATTGGAATAAAGGCTGTAGACTTTGTTATTGTGAAGCATCTGTAAATGCATAAACATATACAAAAGGTATTACAAATGTCACATATATTTTTAGAAGCAGCTTGGCATATAGATGGAGAGCCATACAAAAAGCCAGGTAAATCTGGGTTCAAGGTACGCCTCTGACACATACTGGCAATTTTCACTCAGTCTCTAAGTAATCTAGCCCATTCCTTCAAACTATACATTGCAGAGAAGCAAATCATCTGCATCTATATTTTTTTTAGCAGGAATTTACTCACAAAGGAAGTTTCTTGTGCCAGTGAAAAGCACGATGCCAGTATTTATTACTAGAACAATATTAAATTATTTTTAAGTTGCGTAAGTCTGTGTTTATTTCTTAGGGAGATAAATTGATATCAATAGGATTCACTTAATTAATGCAAGTGACGTGACACAGTGGATAAAACATCAGACCTAGAATTGGGAAGACATGAGTTCAAATCTGGGCTCAGACTCTTGCTAACTGTGTGACTCTGGCAGGTCACTTAACTATTTCAGTTTCTTCATCTGTAAAATTAACTGGAGAAGGAAATGATAAACCACTATAGTATTTTTGCCAATAAATCTCCAAATAAGATCCTGAAGAGTTGGACATGACTGAAATGAATTAAAACCTAAGTGATTATTGAAAAGAGTATGCATATTCTAATTCTTCAGTCAGTCAGCTAGAATTTTTAAGCTTATGCTATGCACCAGGCTCTGTGCTAAGCTCTAAGGAACCAACAAATGGGAAAACAAACAAACAAACAAAAAAAACCTCCTGCTTTAAAGGAGGAGATATGGTTTGAAATTGGTTAATTATTAAAATTCCTTTTAAGTTTTCCAAATTTGTTTTTTTCTCAAATGTGTTTCTCATGAAACATTTATTAATTCATTATTTCTATTGCAGGAATCACATTCTTCTAGTAGCTATGATTCTATAATCTTCATTAGTACTGTGGTAAAAATTTATAGTGTCTTGGTACCAAATGAGGAGAGGCTGCAATATGTTGAATTGGCTTTGCTCCATTTCTTTTTTGTTTCACTAATTTCTGTAAGGCATTTTCCTGAGCCATGCAATTTACCCTTCTACTTCTCCTGCCAAAAATACTGGGACTTGAATCCCACAGGTAGGATTTTGTTATAACTAAGGTCTGCATGGGCACTTTTGAATGCCAGAATTTCCTGGTATATAGTCAACCAACATATGTCAGGAGGGGTGTAGGCCAAGTGGTCCTTGGTAACTCCTGCTTTCTTTCTAGACAACAAGCAAATTCTAGAATTTTAAACATCTGGCACTTCCAAAAGTACCTGGGAATCTGCTATGAGGTCAAGTCAGCCTGCTAAAGAGCTGTACAGACTGACTTGGACTTTATCGTCCAATTTTTATCCAAGAATTTTAAATATAAATCATATAGCCTTAATGATTTGGAGGATCTTGTCATTTTGTAAGACTTCATAAATAACTTTTTGTAGAAACTTACAAATGTTTAACTATTTTTTATTTCTTTATTAAAATAATCAGGGTCAGCTTGAGAAGAGATCCACTATATAGAGATCCACTTTTGCACTTAAATCTTATTAATGTTATATTGTGGCTTCTATGGAACTGATATTCTTAAATTCCTAAAGTCCACATGGTCTTCCATGTGAGGCTAAAGAAATTCTCTTTTAATGTATAATGAGCTAAATAAAAATTCCAGAGCCTCACCTTCAAGACCTTTCCTAAGCTTCCTTTCTAAATCTATTTCACATTATTTCTTGTTATTCATCCTATTTGCCAACTTATCTGAACTAGTAGATATTCTTAGGATTTATCCTAATCACTTCTATCTCTATGCCTTTTATTATGTTCCTTTCTAATATGCAAGAGTTTAAAAATTGGGTTAGGCAGCCATAGTTCAGATTCATCATAACTTAAATTAATCAAGAACTCTTCGTAAGTCTGTGACCTGGAATATAAGTGCCAAACTCTGATTGAGGAAATATGCAATAAGGAGTTATGCAAGCAACTTTAGGAGTCATCTTAGTTACTCCTTTCAGGGTTTCTAGGGCCTAATTCATCCTTTAGCTCCAAGTAGGTGGTCTTCACCAGGGTCATGAACACAAATATTTGGAGGGCAATGTCTTCTTTATGTAAGCCCCCAACCCATCATTAAGAATAATTTAAAGCCTTCTTTTCTACTAAATGCCCCCCCAATTTATTCTTAATTTTGCAGAATTAAGTTATTCTTGGTTGCAAGGAATGAAAACCAAATCTTATTCCAAGATATTTTTTCTCTTTTTGCAACATTATCAGCATAGTCTCTCATTTGATCTTCTCTGATGCCTTGACACTTGAATTTCTTTTTGCTCTTCCCTTCCCTCTCTTTTGTATCCTCCTCTTCCTCCTCCTCCTCCTCTTCTTCCTCTTCCCCCTCCTTGTCTTCCTTCTTCTTCTTTCTGTTCTTCATTTGATCTGAGATCCTAATAAATATTGACACGATTGTTTTTAGATTCTTTTTTGAAATAAAGTTTTTTTATTTGTTTGTTATAGTTTTCAGGGATCCCCATGATTCTTAAAGTTCTATTTTTATGCTAGTTTCAGGCCAGTCATTTATTAAAAGGGATGTTTTAGATTTTCTTTCATTAAAAAAATGATCTAATATTTTTGTTAGGTCATGCAGTAATCGAATTCTGTATATTTGTTCTAATTTGCTTTTTCAAGGAGTCCACTGCTTAGTCAACAATTTCTACTTTTTGTTCTAAGATTTTTAATTTGTCATGTATTGTTTTCCTCTAGAATTCTATATACATTTAAAACATTGCTCTTTCTTTATTTCTTCCAGCTCCCCTTTTAGTCTGTGTGATGTGAATTTTAGGATGTATTTATTTACTTATTGATTGAGCCCCTTCTCTTGACTCATGTTATTCCCTTATTCTTTTCAAGGCTTTCTTCTTTCCATTAATATGTCCTGTCTCAATTCTTTGACTCAAGGAGAATGGATACTGTTTCCAGAGTATATACTGACATGCTGAATTTTACACTCATCATTAGATTTTCAGAAATTAGAGATTAAGCTGACTTGCATCCCTCCCTGTTAAGAGCACCAACTTGCTTGAGTGTTAATTATTGGAGCTCATCTGTATTTTTCCACTTAGTATAGGTTTTCTTTCAGAATCTTTTCATTTCTGCCTATTTATTGAAGTTCCCAACTGCTTTGTTAGTGCTACCTGTTTCTCAGCATTCCCATGTTATAATCCATTTATCAGAGCTCATAAGCATGAACTTTCTTGGGACAATTTTTGTCTCAATCTTAGCTGTTTTTTGAAAATCTTTTCATGTATTTTCTAAATTAGATAAATATATTTGCTTTCCTTTAGCTTTATTAATAATAAATATATTTTAAGTCCTTTAAAATGTTTTTTAATTTATCTTTTATTTGTAAAGTCGAAATGGGTTCTATAAGTTGAAGTATCCTTTCTGTAAATGACTACCAGAGCTATATATCTATCCTAATTTCTCTCCAGTTCTTCAACACCTTCAGAACAATATCCCAAAGACAACTCTGACTTAGTATAATGTAACACCATGCACCAGCAGATTCCCAAAAGAATGCTACTGTGAACTGCTTTTAAGGTTCAGATTACACAGTAATAGTGAATGTTCTGTTTTTTCCATTACACGTCAAGGCAAACATTCATAACATAATATTCACAACATTACATCTTATCACAGAAAGTCACAATATGGTGATCATAAGAACTTAACATTAGAATGGCCACACAGTTTTCACTACAGTGACCACAATATTTAGAACAAGGAAAAAAAGAATAATCATCTGGTTTCCCTAAGAGGAAAACCCTTCTCACTTAATCATGCATTCAATCAGTTCACAATATATCGATCTTCCACTCATGGGGCAACCATTAACTTAATCAGTCATGATACAATAATCAAACTTCCACTCATGGGGCAACCATTAACTTAATCAGTTACTCATCTAGCATCTGGTCACTAAGCAAAATTCCCAATTACTAAATATCATTAATCACTAATACAGTCATTAGAAAACGACACAAACTCTCCACTCCTTGGTGTCCAGCAAACCTCAGTTGTGTCCAAGGGGAGGACTTTTCTTTATCTTGACTCTAGGTGATCTCTCTGATTCCCTGGATCCCTTTCTGTGTTCCCAGATCCCTCCTGAATACACCAAACAGTCACCTGGATTCAGAAGCAGACATCTCCCAGGTCCTTGTCCAGTCCTCAGAGCAATCCCTGGCACACACTGAAGTTCACAGGGTTCAGCACATATCAGCCAGGCCATGAACAAACAAAATATTATCCTGGTCATGCTTCTTCAGTCCTCCAGCATTTCAGCTGGTCTTAGGACCCAGAAGACCCTTATGGCTGGCCTTCACCAGATTCTTGTCTCAGGAAAACTCCATCTCAATTTTCAGTCAGCTTCCAGATGCTGGGAAAGAAACTCTCTCCCTCCCTCCCTCCCTTCTTCCCTCCCTCCCTCTTCCCTCCACATCCCCCTCTCTCTCAATCTCTCTCTCAAGAAAACTCCAACTCACTTCTTCTGCTCCCAGATGCTGAGACAATCCTGCTTCCTCCAACAGGAAGATTCCAATTCTATCTCTGTCTCTAGAATCCTTCTTTATATACAACACTGGCCTCCTGTCTCAGCCAATAGTCTTCTTCTGTGTCAACAGGGGATTTCACACCTTCTCAACAGTGGACAGGGCTCCCACCTTCTATAATTAGCCCTGAGTTCCTGTAGCAGCAAGCACTGTAGCCTATGTGGGATAGCTGCTAGTACAGGTTCTTTGATGGGTTTTTCTAAAGGAAAGCAACTCAAAAAGAGTTAACAATTTTACTTTAATCAAACATATATCATTTACCTAGTTCAGGGGGAAAAGTTAGCATACTGACCTTCAAAGAATAAAAACAGAAGTCAGAAGCAGACAAAAAAGACATAAGGAAAATAACACAGTTCAGCAAGCCAATAGACGGGGCTTCTAGCTTTCTGACCATCTCATACATATAGTTAGTCACCAGAGAGAAGATTTTTAAAGCTAGGGGACTCAACGGCTGCCCAGAGTCTCATCTGGACGAATCATACAACTCTTCTCGTAAGTGATCCCCAAAGCAAAACCTCACCTCAGTGTATGTATATAGCCTTCTTCAGGGTCAGAGAACATTATAACCCTGGTGACACACTTAAGTATAAAGTAGCAAAAGTTGTGTCTTCTGAAAAGCAATCCCCCACAGGCTCCATGTGACCACATTCAGCCTATTGGGGGCAGAGTTTATTTTCAAATTAGGAAAGGTCCTCAAATTCACCTAAGACTGTTAAGTGACAGAGAAGATCTTCAAATTCCAATTTCCATTACAAGCATTTCCTGATGAACCAAGTCAAGCTAAGTAAAACCTCAGAATGGATCTACTTATGTCAAATATGTCGTCACAGTCAAGATAGCACAAGATTTGACAACTTCTACATTAAATAAGAGAAGGCTTGTAATATGGTATTCCAGAAGGAAATTTGATAGAAGTATAGATAAGAATCACCTAGCCAGCAAAAATTCTTCAGGGAAAATGGATGTTTAACTAAACATGTGATTTAAAGCTTTTGTGATGAAAAAACATTAGTTGGATAGAAAAAGAATTTCAAATACAAAATTCAAGTAAAAATTTTAAAACAGGAACAAAATATAAAAAAAATTATAAGGGATTTAATATGGCTAAACAATTTACAGCCTACATGGAAAGATGATAATTATAAATCTCAGATTTTCTTTTTTAATTTATTAGGGCAGTTAGAAGGATTCCACATAGACAGAGGCCACAGGTATGAGTTGGTTATGATGAGTTGATGAAACAAATAAAATTAAGGGGTCAAAAAAGGATGTATTAGGAAAAAAATATTGGACAACCTAAAAGCCATGATAAAAAAAGAGCCTAGACATCTTTCAAGAAATTATCAAGGAAAACCACCTTGATGTTCTAGAACCAGAGGGGAAAATATAAAATGAAAGAATTCACTGATGTGGCCTCTTGAAAAAGATTCAGAAAAGAAAATTCCTAGGAATATTATAATCAAGTTCCATAGTTCCCAGGTCAAGAAGAAAATATTAAATTCATTCAAGAAGAGTTTAGTACTGTGGAAATACAATGAAGAAAACTCAAAATCTAGCAGCTTTTACATTGAGATAGAAGGGCTTGGAATATGATATTCCAGAGGTCAAAGGAGCTAGGATTAAAATACAAAATCTCCTACCCAGCAAATGTGAGTATAATACTTCAGGGGAAAATATGGACATTAATTGAAATAGAGAACTTCAAGCATTCTTGATGCAAAGACCAGAGCTGAACAGAAAATTTCACTTTAAAATACAAGAAGCAAGGGAAGCATGAAAAGGTAAACAGAAAAGAGAAATGATAGGGAATTTATTAAATTTGAACTGTTTACCTTCCTACATGGAAAGACAATATTTGTAGCTCCTGAGACTTTACTCAGCCTCAGAATAGTTGAAGGGAACATATATATGTATATATGTGAGTGTGTGCAAGTATGTATGTGCATGTGCATGTGTATAGATAGATACAAGTATATGGACATATGCACACATAAATGCATGTATACCCATACATACACATATACGTATATATGCATGTATTAACACACAAAGAAACATGCATGTATGTATGTATAGGTAGGTATATGTATATATAGAAATATAGATGTATATACACATGTATTTGTCTGTATACAGGTGTGTGTGTGTGTGTGTGTGTGTGTATCCATAGAGGACAAAGGGTAAATTGAATTTGAAGGAATGATATCTATACAATAAAATTAAGAGGTGAGAGAGGAAAAGAGTTGAGAGAGAAGGAGGAATGGAGAGACAGAATAGGGTAAATTGTCTCACATAAGAGAGGCATGAGAAAGCTAGTACAGTGGAAGGTAAGAGCAGGAAGGTGAAAGTCAATGAGTCAAATTTACTCTCATTGGATTTGGTTTAAGGAGGTGATATCATACACTCTCAATTGAATATCTTACCCTGCAAAAAAGTAGGGAAGAAGTGGATGGGGGGGTGATAGATGGGAGGGCAGATTGGGGGAGGGGGCAGTCAGAATGAAAACTTTTGAAAAGGGTCAGGGTCAAAGGAGAAAAGAGAATAAATGGGTGCACAGGAAAAAATGGAGGGACAAAAAGTAGGTCTTTCACAATGTGACCACTATGTAAATGTTTTTCATTAACTAGACATATATAACCTATTTTGAATTTCCTGTCTTTCCCAGTCAGTGTGAGTGAGGAGGGAAGAAGGGATAGAATGTGGAACTCAAAGTTTTAATAACAAATGTTAAAAACAATTGTTGTTACATGCAACCAAGGAATATGATATACAGGCAATGGAGTATAAAAATCTATCTTGAACTACAAGAAAGTGAGAGGGAAATAGGTAAGGGGAGGTATGAGGGGTATAAAAGTGAGGGAAGACTGGGGAAAGGGGTGGTCAGTATGCTTGCCATCTTGGGTGGGGGAAAAGGGAGAGATGGGGAGAAAATTCGCAACTCAAAATCTTTTGGAAATCAATATTGAAAACTCAAAATAAATAAATACTTTAAAAATATGGGGCTGGTATCTTAAGCAGGAAGAGTAAAAACACAGAAGGAAAACTATAGACTTATTTCCCTAATGAATACTGAGGAAAAGAGATAGTCGCGATATACAAAAAAGATTATACACTGTGACCAAGTAGGATTTATACAAGCACAGGAGGAGTGGTTCAATAGTAACAAAACTATCCGCACAATTAACCATGTTGACAACAACAAAAAAAACCCCTTCTGATCATCTTAATAGACACAGAAAAAATGATTTTGAAAAAATACAATACTCTTTCCTACTAAAACACAAGCGCACATAGCAGTAAACAAAGCTTTCCTTAAAAGGAAAAGGTGTATCTATCTAAAATCAACAGTAAGCATTATCTGTAATGAGGATAAGTTAGACACCTTCCTAATAAGCTCAAGGATGAGGCAAGGATACCCGCTATGACCTCTATTATTCAACATTCTAATAGAAATGCTGACTACAGGAATAAAAGGAAAAAAAGAAATTGAAGATATTAGAATTAGGAAATAAGGAAACAAAACTTTCACACTTTTCAAATCAACTAAAAGAATTTGTTGAATTTTTAGCAAAGTTGCAGGATAAATAAAGCCATATAAATCATCAGCATTTCTATATATTGCCACCAAAGCCAAGGAGCAAGAAATAGAAAGAGAACTTCCATTTAAAATACCTGTAGACAATATAGAATACTTGGGTGTCTGTCTGCCAAGACAAACCCAGAAACTATATGAATGCAATTATAAAGCAGTTTACACACAGATAAAGTCAGATCTAAGCATGTGGAAAAAATATTGATTGTTAATGATAGTTTAAGCCAATATAATACAAATCTGAATTTGATCTAAATTAATTTACTTATTCAGTGCAAGAGCAAATTAAATACCAAAAATATTTTACAGAGTTGAATAGGAAATTTGGTTTCCAATGCAAGACCCAAGATAAAGTTTCAAAAGGTAAACAAGAAAGAGGAATTAAAGGTAATTGATAAAGTTAAGCAATTTACATCCTATGTGGAGAGATAATACTTATAAATCCAAAGTTTTTTTTTAGTTGGGCATTTAGAAAGTTTGAACATAGACATAGGGCACAGGTGTGAGTTGACTATGATGAGATGATATGAAAAATAAATGTAAGGGGTAAAAAAAAGAATGTACTTTAATTTAGAATTTATACAAATACAGTACCAAAATGATTACAAAATTTATCTAGAAGAACGAAAGGTCAAGGTTGCCAATGGAATTGGTTTAAATAAGTCAAGTAAGGCAGTCTGGCTCTAATACATTACAAACTATATTATCAAATGGTCAGCATCAAAACAATGTAGTACTGACTAAGAAATAGAATGGTGGATCAGTGGAGTGGATTGCACACAAGATCCACAGTAACAAATCACATTGAGATCCAGTATTTGATAAACAGAAAGATCTAAGCTTTGAGGACATCAGCATTTAATTTTAAAAAAAACTACTGAGAAAACTGGAAGCAGTTTGATAGAAACTAGGTGTAGAACAACATCTCACAGTGCATACCAGTATAAGGTAAAAGTGTGTACATGATTTAGACATAACGAATGATAACATAAGAAAATCTGGAGAATTTGGAATAATTTCCCTTACATATCTATGAATAATGGAAGAATTTATGACCAAACAAGAGATAGAGAACCTTATGAAATCTATAATGGATGATTTTAATTGCATTTAAAAAAATGTTTTCCACAAACAAAATCAGTATAGTCCAAATTAGAAGAAAGGCTGAAAGCTGGAGATTTCTTTTCCCAACAAATGTCTTGGATAAAGCTTTCATTTCCCAAATGTATAGAGAAATGACTGAAATTTATAAGAATGCAAGTCATTATCCAAATTGTTCAAATGACAAACTGCCAAAGATATGGATATGAAGTTTTCAGATGAAGAAATCAAAGCTATGTGTAGTCATATGAAAAATACATCAAATCACTATTGATTAAATAAATGCAAATTAAAACAATTCTCTGGTAATACCCCATACCTATCAGATTGGTCTGATTTTACAGAAAAGAAAAGTGTCAAATGCTGGAGGGGTTTTGGGGAAAATTGGAGAACTATTGCAAACTTTTGGGGGAATTGTAAATTGACCCAACCATTCTGGTAAATGATTAGGAACTATGACAAAGATTTATAAAATTGCTCATACACTTTGATTTAGCAATACTAATACTGGATCAGTACCTCAAAATCATAAAGAAGGAAAAGAATATCTTTGTATAAAAATATGTATAGTATCTCTTTTGGTACTGGCAAAAGATTGGAAAATAAGGGAATGTGTATCAATTGAAGAATGCTGAAAAGCTGCGGTATATGATTGTGATGAAATTCTATTGTGCTGTAAGAAATAACCAAAAGGGAGTGAAGCCAAGATGGTGGCATAGAAGCAGGAAAACTCTGTCATCTCCCTGCATAACCACCTCAAATACCTATAAAATGTATAAACAAATTTTAGAATCGCAGAACCCACAAAGTGACAGAGAGAAACATATCTCCTGCTGAAGGCAACCTGGCAGGTGAACAGGAAGTGTCCATTGCAGCATGCTTGGAGCTGAGCCCAGCCCTGTGTTTGCCCACAATTTTAGCTACAAGGTAGCCCCAATGAGCAGTAGCTAGAGCAAACTTCAGGAGAGTGTATCACCAGAAGCTGTGGCAGTTTCCAGAAATATCAACCCATAAATGAAAAAGACAAACTAAAAGGTCAGTGTGGAATTCTGTTGGAACTGTGGGGGATAGAGCACAGCCTGGCCTGTGCCCCCAAAGCGAGAAGTGGCAGAGGTGCAGTGGCAGTCTAGCCACCTTCACATGGCTGCTTCAGAGCTCCTGGTATATAAATCATAGAGGTCCAAGAGACCATTCAGAGGGTAATTGCTCTTGCAATGACCTGCTTGGATCTGGATCATGGTCTTGGACGTTAGTCATGAGGTGTGGGATCAGTGAGCCACAGCTTGTGGGGGCAGCAGAGAGGACACTTAACTAATAGCTCTGGCAGCTGTGAAAACCCCACCAATTCGGGACAAAGCCCTCCTCTCTTGAAGCAGGTTTATACTGGGACAAAGAGCTCAAAAGTCAAATAATTGACTGGAAACATGAGCAAGCAAAGCAAGCATAGCAATCAAACCTTAGATTCCTTTTGGGGGGACAAAAAGGATCAAAGAATGGAACTGGAGGAAGACAATGAAGTCAGAACTCCTGCACCAAAATCTTCTGAGAAAAATATGAATTGGTTACAGGCTATGGAGAAGCTCAAGAAGGATTTTGAAAATCAAGTAAGAGAAGTGGAGGAAAAATTGGGAAGAGAAATAATAATGATGCAAGGAAATCAAGAAAAGCAAGTCAACAACCTGACTGAAGAAAATAACACTTTAAAAATAGTTTAACTTAAAAGGCAAAAGAGGCCCAAAAAGCCAATGATGAGAATGTCTTAAAAAGCTTAATTTACCAGAGGGAAAAGTAATTTCAAAATCTCACTGAAGAGAATAATTCCTTCAGAATTAGATTGGAGTGAATGGAAGCTAATTTATGCGAAATCAAGATACTATAAAACAGATCCAAACATGAAAAATAGAAGGCTATGTAATATCCAATATCTCATTGGAAAAACAATTGACCTGGAAAATTGGTTCAAGAAAGATCATTTAAAAGTTATTGGACTATGTGAAAGCCATGATCATAAAAAAAGAACCTAGAAATAATGCTTCAAAAATTCTC
Organism: Pseudocheirus occidentalis; assembly: GCA_028646575.1. Classification (NCBI taxonomy): domain Eukaryota; kingdom Metazoa; phylum Chordata; class Mammalia; order Diprotodontia; family Pseudocheiridae; genus Pseudocheirus; species Pseudocheirus occidentalis. The sequence continues at coordinate 202,994,620 of CM053599.1, forward strand.
AAGGAAAATTGCCCTTATATTTTAGAACCAGAGGGCAAAATAGTAACTGATAGAATTATCCAATCACCTATTGAAAAAGATCCCAAAAAGAAACTTTTTAGGAATGTTGTAGCCATGTTTTGGAGTTCCCAGGTCAAGGAGAAAATATTACAGACATCGAAGAAGAAACAATTTGAGTATTGTGAGAACAGTCTTCAATCTTAGTGTTTATCAAAATTTTGAGTTGAATGTGGAGTAAAATAACACTGATCAAAGAATTTATAAAGTTATTTTCTTTTATAGCAAGGGAAAAAAATAGTAAAGAGATTTGAGTGTTGGACCCCAAAAGACATTAAGAAGGAAAAGAAGAAAGACTCCAGACAAAAGGAGATTGTGGCTAGTGGGGGGAAAACTAAGTGAACAATTACAGAGTAGAAGCAATTCATAGAATGGATTGGCAAAAGGGGAAATTTTTTTAAGTAGAGGGGATATTGCTGTAGGGGTAGGTTGGTATGGAGAAAGAACTAATGCTGAGACTTCGGAAAAGAAACTGAATGGTCTATCAAATCACTGAGGAGGCAGCTAGCTGAGATGCGATAGCATCACTGGTGGATAGAGTTGGCATCAGAAGCAAAAAGATATGTGTTCAGGGATGGCTAGATGGCACAGTGAATAGAGCAAAGGCCCTGAAATCAGGAAGACCTGAGTTCAAATCTGCCCTCAGACGCTTAACAGTCACTAGCCGTGTGACTTTGGGCCAGGCATTTAACCCCAATTGCTCTTCCCTCCCCCCTACCAAAAATAAAAGATAAGTGTTCAATGGTAAATATCCATAAACAGTTGATACTTGTTGAAGAGTGAAAATATTATGAAGAAGGGGAATATTTGACAAGGACTTACATGTTATATTAAATGCTTGTACTGTTGTGTCCTAGTTCAAGTCCTGGGTCACCTGCCTACCACCCGATTTGTGGTCCACCTGTGTCCCACCATTGGGCCCCTCCTTTATTCTTGCTTTTTTCCCTATTTTCTGTCATTGTTTGTAACTGCTTACGGCAAGTCTGGGCATGTCGCCCAAGCCATAGTCCCCTACCCGCTACTTCCTCAAAATAGCTTCTGTATATTTTTCCTTATGGTGAACTGTACAAGGATCAGCCTGGGGTTATGGTTCAGGACTAGAGACCACCTTGTCCTGTTCCAGACTAGAGACCACCCTGTTCTGTCCCGCTGACCAAGCAGGGTCCCCACACCCTCTGCCCAGAACAAGATGCTGGCCTATTCTGGGACTTTGCAGTCCTCTTTCCCCAAGGCCCTGCGCCCTGCTCTGGAAAATGCTGACTATGGCCCTCCACCCTGTGCCCTCCACCCTAACGCAGGAGGAACCCTTATGCATTTGTACCTTTGCGCCATATTCCCCAAATAGCTAACCAATTAGCTCTCTTTGCTTCTGTAACATAATGGCGTTTGCTAGCTCCTTCCCAGTTGTGGTTCTCAGTTTTGGCCTATATAATTAAATCTGTAAGGCCCAATGGAACTGCCAGTTTGAGTGAGAACTCTGGCAGTTGTGTACTTGATCAATAAATCTGCACCTAAGTTTATCTTGAACCCAGTTCTTGGCTCACTCTTACTCTCTGCACAACAGAACTCATGTTAATTTTATCTGTGTTCTATGTGTAGACTAATCTCCCTCCTGGAAGACAATGCAACAGAAGTTCAACAGTGTCTCTTCACATCCATGTTTTCAGGAAGAAGGAAATGTTTCTAAAGCACATAGAAACGAGGCTTCAATAAATGAAAAAAAGTCAGAGGTACTGGAAGAGAAACCTGCCCTTTGTAAAAATGTTGGAGAGTGGAGGAATGTTACATAATAGTGAAAGGGGAGGAAAAGGACAGTCATGCAATTAGATCTTAAAAGTAGATTTGAACTACTTCTAAAAAGGAGGGAGCTGGAGATTCTGATAAGAAAGAAGACGTGCCTTCTTCAAAGTATTATATAGTTGAGACATAGAAGCTGTCATACGAGAGGTCATCCATTAAAGTATATAGAGAAAAGAGTAGTTGTGGTTGATGATTTTAAGTTCTGGGTACTGAAGTAGCTATTCGCCAACCTGAAAAAAGGACAGTCCTGACATGGAATGTACCTATTAAAGGAAAGGATGTTGAGTCTCTCTAATATTTCACCAAAAGGAATATTGTATTTCTCCCCCAAGCAAAACATTATAAAGAACATATACAAAGAAGGAAGTTGGGTTAAGGTTGTGACAAGTAGAAATTTGAAGGAGAAAAAATCCAAGAAAAGAAACAGTAAAACCCATGGCTTCAAATACTTATCCACAATTGATTAAAAAGTTTACCCAACTAATAAGAGCTAGATGTCATAATAGAAGGAGTAATATTTTTTTTAATTTATTGACTTGTTTATTTACTTTTAGTTTACAAGATTCAGTTACAGAATCACTTGAGTTTCAGATTTTCTCCCCTCTCTTCTTCCCCCCTGCCCCCATGTATGGGATCTGCAAACACTTTAACATTGTACAATAGTCTGGTTGTATAGAAGCGTTGTAACCAATGGAGCAAATAATGGGAAAAAAGAAACAAAACCAAACATGGAAAAGAACAACAGTATGTGTTGCTTCAGTCGCCATTTAAAATCTGGTCTTTATAGAACTTTCTCTGAGTGTAGGTACCTCCTTCCATTCTGAAACTTGCAGAGCTGTCTTTGTGCGTTGCTGAGAGGAGTCCAGTTTATCAAGGCTGGTCATCACACATATGATGTATCTGTGACAGTGCACAAATTGTCCTTGGTTCTGCTCTTCTCACTCAGCATCAATTCATATAAGCCTCTCCAGGTAATTATACAGTCCATCTCCTTTCCATTTCTTATAACACAATAGTATTCCATTACATTCATATACCATAACTTGTTCAGCCATTCCCCAACTGATGGGCATCCACCAAGTTTCCAGTTTTTGCCACCACAAAGAGAGCTGCAATAAATATTTTTGTACATATGGATCCTTTTCCCACTTCCATGATCTCTTTGGGATACAACCCCCAAAGTGGTATTATTGGGTCACAAGGTTGAAAGGTCAAAAAGGAGTAATATTTGACCTTATATGTATCACTGAGAAGTGGTGGGATTGAATCCATGACTGTACTATGATAATGGATGCACTTACATTACTCAAAAGAAACTGAGTAAATAAGAAGACAGGAAAGCATATAAATATCATATGAAGGAAGGGTCACATAAAGAAATTCATGAAAAGGGGGATGCACATTAGTGAATATCTAGATAAAGTTTAAAGGAGGAACAAAGAATGTGATTTTGCCATTAGAGTAATCTACAGAACATTTAGACAGAAAAAGGAAATAGGTGAAGAGTTCTTATTTCCCACTACACTGTTATTCTGTGATCTCATCTGAATTATTGTCTTCAGTTTTGAGTGCCACAATTTCTCAAGGACACTAGGAGTGAATACAGAGAAGAAAAGAAGGGATCTTGCAGAAAGATGGCTAAATGAGCCCCCCTCATTATAAATTAATCAGCAATGTGATAATTAAAATAAAGGGATAATAAAGATTAAAGAGAACAAGGAAAGAGCTAATTCTTGTAGCTGTCATAAATAGTCTACAAAAAAGCTGATAAAGCAGAGAAAAGCAGCAAAAATCTAATACAACAGATAAATATTCCAATGGCAATGAAACCTCCAAGAAAATGAAAATACAGTTAGTTCTAATAGATTCCTAGAGGTCATACTTTAATGACTTTAGAAATCTTACTGAGTCGGAATCAAGATGGCAGGCATCATAGAAGCAGGAAAATTCCATAAGCTCCCCCCATAGCCACCACAAATACTATAAAATATGACTGAAGGCAGCCCAGCAGGCCTACAGAAAGGGTCCATTGCAGCATGCTGGGAGCAGAGCACAGTCCCCACCTCTTCAAAAATATCTCTGACCTCCCCCCCCAAAAAAAACCTTCTAGGAATATTATGGACAAATGTCAGAGTTCCAAGGGCAAGGAGAAAATATTACAAGCAGCCAGGAAGAAACAATTTGAACATTGTGGAAACACAATCAGGATAACACAAGATATGGCAGCTTCCACATTAAGGGATAAAAGGGCTTAAAATATGATATTCTGTAAGTCAAAGGAGCTAGAATTTAAACCAAGAATCACCTACCCAGCAAAATTGAATATAATGTTTCAGGAAAAATAGAGGACTTTCAAGCATTCTTGATGAAAAAACCAGAGTTGAATAGAAAATTTGACATTCAAATACAAAAAGCAAGGGAAGCATGTGAAGGTAAAGAGGGAAAAGATATAAGTAATTTATCATAGTTGAACTATTTACATTTCTACATGGAAAATGATAATTGTAACTTATGGAACTTTTCTCAGTATGCAGATAGTTGAAGGGAATCTCTCTCTATATATGTATACATACATATATATGCTTATATAGCAGGGTATATGTATGTATTAATACATATGTGAGTGTGTTTATATATGTGTACATGTACATATAGACAGAGAGAATAGGATCAATTGAATAGGAAAAGATGATATCTAGAAAATAAAATTAAGAGGAGAGAGAGGAATATAATGATAGAAGGAGAGAAGCAGAACAGGGTAAATTATCTCAAATAAACAAGGAATGAGAAACTGTTACAATGGAAGGGAAGAATGGGAAGGCAAAAGGGAATGGGTCAAACTTATTCTTATTGAATTTGTCTTAAGGAGGGAATAACATACACACTAAATTGGACACGTACAATGCCTTGAACCAGCAGCTTCCCAAAGAATGCTACTGTGAACAGCTTTTAAGTTTCAGATAACACAGTATAATGAACACTCCATTTATTCCATAACAAATCAAGGCAAACATTCACAACAAATCACAATATAATATTCACAACATCACATCTTATCACAGAAAATCAAAATATAGTGTCCACAAAGGCTTAACATTAAAACGGCCACAAAGTGGTCACAGTATTTATAACAAAGAACAAAAGAATCATCATCTGCTATCCCTAAGGAGGTTTGCCTCCTTACTTAATCATTCAATCATTTCACAATACATGTCCACCTTCCACTCATGGGGAAATTATAGGTTAACTTAATCAGTCACTCATCTTGCAATTAGTCACTAAATATTATTAATCACTAAATACAATCATTAGAAATTTACACAAACCCTCCACTACTCGGTCCCTAGTAAACTTCAATTTCATCACACAGCTCAATATCCGAGGAATTGCCTTTTCTTCATCTTGACTCGGGGTGGTCTCTCAGATTCCCTGTTTCCCCTTCTGGGTCCCAACTCCTGCCTGAGTCCACCAAACATTCATCTGGATGCAGACGCAGACAGTCCTTGTCCAGTCCTTGTTATGGGAATCTAAAGATCTTCCCTGTTGCTAGGCCCTCTGATAGGCTTAAGTGGCTCTGAGAATGTTCCCTGATTTGAAAGTATACTCTGCCCCCTAATAGGCTGAATGTTGTCACGTGGAACCTGTGGCAGGAGGCTTGTTTTTCAGGAATGCCCATGCCTTGTTGCTTTGTGATTGGGCAGTGGGCCAAGAGGGTTATGATATTCTCTGACCCAGGAGAAGGCTATATATACCCTGATGTGAGAGTTGTGTGATTTGGTCAGATGAGACTCTGGGCAGCTGTTGAGCCCCTGGCTTTGAAAAAGCCAGATGTTGGTGCTTCCCTCTTTGGTAACTGAATAGGTAGGGATGTAATGGTCAGATGGTTGGCAGCCTGTCTGCTGATTTTTATCTCTGTTTGATTATAACTTGTGCTTGTAACTTGTTTGTATTCTCTAAAGATCAGGGTGCTGACTTTTTCCCCTGAAATAGGTAAATGGTATGTGTTTGAATGATTAAAGTGAGACTCTTAACCCATTTTGAGTTGCTTTCCTTTAGAAAAGCAGATCTTAGAACCTGTAAGAACAGCCATTCTGGGTATGCTAGGGTGCTTGCTGATACAGTTCTCTGGGCAATTCCTGTTACACACTGAAGTTTACAGGGTCCAGACATCTCAGAACTTTTACAACTTCTTTTGCCAGGAACTCAAGGATCAACCAAGCCGTAAATAAACAAAGTATTAGCATCCTGGTCATGCTTCTTCAGTCCTCTAGCAGTTTGACTGGCTCTAGGACCCAAAAGAAATCTCAGTCTTCTAGGCAGCAGCTACTTTGGGCTTCTAGGAGGCAGCAGCCACTTTGGCCTTCTAGGCAACTCCAGCCTTCACTAGATCTCTCAGCCGAACAGCTTCTTCCACCAAGAGTAAAAATTCTTGATTCTGACTGCCTCTCTCTCTCTCTGCTTCTTCTTCTTCTTCTTCTTCTTCTTCTTCTTCTTCTTCTTCTTCTCTCTCTCTCTCTCTCTCTCTCTCTCTCTCTCTCTCTCTCTCTCTCTCACACACACACACACACACACACATTGCCTTCCTGTTTCACTCAACCCTTTTCTGTTATGTCAGCAACAGGTGACAGAGTTCACACCTTCTGTTTCTTTCACAGAGGTACTTGGCCCTTAGTTACCAAGGCTAAGTACCTGCTAAATTAATTACCTTGTATTATCTTACCCTACAGGAAAGTAGGGGGGAAGGGGAAAAGAGGGAGATAATAGAAATAAGAGTAGAATGGGTGGGAGAGTAGTTAGAAGCACACACTTTTGAAAAGGGACAGGGTCAAAGTAGAAAATAGAACAGGTGAGGGATGGGATAGGATGGATAACATTAAAAGAAGAAATAAAATTAAAAATATGATGTAATTAAAGCAGAAACATAGAATAGTAAGCCAAATCAGCTTCAAATGAGTAGAGAACACAATTGTCATATTTAGGAATGTCAAAAATGAAACAAAAATGTATCATGCAGATATTGTGGCAGAAAATAACAGACTGCTAAATCAAAATAGAGAATGAATTTTGACATCTAGAATAAAAAAGAAGGAAAAATTTGCATTCCATATTAACATATCTTAAAGAGGAGATCTTAATCATCAATAGAAAATACTTTAATCAAAAAAGAACTTTAAGACATTCTTTACAAAGACACCAAATGTGACCATATTTGACAAACTCATCATACAAAATAAACATAGGAAAGGTAAATTAATACAATTTTTAAGAAATGATTGAACAATGAAATCATTTTTTTCATGAAAATCCATCTTCATGATGCATTTAGGGCCATTAAAACAATAAAGAGCATTAATGGTAATATTTCAAAAGATATCAAAGGAATCATGAGAGTAGATATAATTGAGGATGCTATGGTAAATGTTTAACAAGCAACTCTCCAATAAATATATAAATATACACATGTATATATGACTCTCTTTTAATTTTAATCTGAAATGTGATTTTCCCCATTACTTTCTTAAGTATGTACAATTAATAAATCAATAAGTCATCTTGATTTGTAACTTTGAAAAATTTCACAATGAACTCTCTATTAGCAATTGTGAGCTTTCTCTAGAGCATACTGAGTATAAGCGAATATTTAATTTAATATTTCATGAAATAGAATAAGTATGTATTCCTGATATTATTTGACATAATAACAGTATATAATCACACATAAAGATATGTTAGTCTTTTAACAAGACCTTAATCTACTTTGATTTAAAAATTGTGAACAATTTTCTCTTATGGAATTAAAAGGGTTTTGGCTTTGAGTAAGTTAAAGTTTGCCATGACCCTGTGGACATTAACAAACTTAATGCTTTTGTCAGCTTAGGGAACAGTACTAAAACATAAAAGATAGAAAGATTTCTTTACCTTTTCCCACTGGCCATGGATAACAGCAGTAGAACTAATCATCCCAGGGACACACTCCAAATAGCAATTTGAGAGTTACTTTTAATGAACTAAAGGGCAGTAGAACGAGCAAAAAAAAACCCAATCTCTTCATTTGGTGAAGAATAGTGAGGAAATATTCATTTGTGCAAGAAAACACCTTGCACAAGGAGGTAGAAGTTTCCAGTAACAAGACCTCTGTCAACAAAGAGAAGCTGTGGTGGGTTTAGAAGAGAGGTAGCCCTGGAAAATTAGAGTTAAGTTTCATGAAGACTCTATGAAGAGAGAAAGGGCATAAAGTTCTAAAAACCAAAGGAGCAAGTTGCTTTGACCAGATATAATCATAAAACATGTGACTCACAACCGTACTCTTAAGTTCATGCTCACTCTTTTCATGAACTTCACATATATATGTTCTCAACACATGTATATATCTATAGATATCTATACCCCAAGATCTAGGTTTATGCCTATTTCTATATCTATATTTGTAACATAATGTCACTCAGAGCTGGGGAAGAATGTTTTGTAGATACTGATTTTACTATTCTATTTGTAATGTCCTTTTTGAAATCTTATAATGACAAGCAGAGCAGTACTTAGCACCTTGTTTCAATTCAAGTATTTTTGAACCTTGGTATGGTTATATCAAGTCATTAAGAAACAAAACCTGCAAAGTCCACAGTGGGAGGAACATGCCAAAGACTGGAACAGGAAGGATATAAGAGGTGGGTAGAGCAGGGAGGAGCTAATGACATATAAAAGGAGGAACACAAGCTGGGACTGAGCAGAGCTGAGAAGGAGGAAACTTGTGGTTTCCAGCACTTTGTGTTCTGTGTTGATTTGTGTTTGTGATACTTTGTACAGAAACCCTGGGACCTCATTGCTGGTTCAGAAGCCCTGAAAGAGGATTTTCTTGTTGTCTGTTTACAGAAGTCCTGGAGAAGGATTTCAGAGGTCCTGGGACTCTATTGATGATGTATATTGAATTATCATACCTTGTTGAGGGGTCTGTGTTGATTTCACAGGCTTATGGTGAATTGATGATGGTGCTGGCAATGGGCATGAATGTTGTTTTGGCTCTGTTAAGCTTTGTCTTCCCAGAAACAGAAACTTAAGGACTTGAGATGGACAGGACACTGTGAGTTTCAGTATTAAATGAGAACTGGACAAGGAACTGGATGAGGAACAGGATGAGGATCTGGACAAGGAGTTGGGAGCTGCCTGCCTGTGAATCCAGGTGATGGTTGGGTGAATAAAGGCAAGGGCTGGACCCATGGAAGAGAAACCATGGAATTTGGGAACCAGCCTGGAGGCAAGATGAAAAGACCTCTTGACAAGATCATGATTTACTTTGACCTAGGGGTTGGAGAACTTTGTACTTTGTAACTTTTACCCCTTCAGGATGATTGAGTTAAGGATGGTTGGAAGCTAGTCTCCAATCTTTTAAGAAGAAATAAAGCTTTCTGACTGACAAGATTAAGGCAATATGACCCAGGGGTGGGAAACCTTTGTACTTTGTATCCCATAAGGAGGATAGCTCATTAAGGATGATTGTTTAAAACTATGTGGCCACTTTAGTGATAAGTTATTATGTTACATCAATGTGGATGTTCTACTTTGGTTTCTGTGAATGTTTTGCTTTACTGCTGAGTAAACAGAGTTTATATACTGTGTGATAAGAATCTTAAAACTATTCACAGCAGCACTCCTCTGGAAAGCTGCATGTGCTTGACTTTAAAAGTGTTCATTATGTTTATTTATTGATTTGCAAGAGGAAGCATGGTGGTGGGATTTGGTAAGTGACAGACTATCCTAGAACCTGAGGATTGCTCTTGATTGTGAGGGAAAGTTGAGAGAGATGTGTAGAAGGAGTAAAACATCAGTACCTGGCTTCTCTTATTTGTCAAACACTTTGGCAAAGATCCACCTATGAAGAGGATTTTAAAATGATAAACATTATTAACAGGAGATTTGACTCTATGTCATATTAACAACAGAGGAAAAGAGACAAGGATTTAAATGAAATGAACAGTCCTGGTTATATGTAGTTAGTACCTATAGTGTAGATACTTTTATTTAATCTAGAGATGGGAGGAATAAAACTGTGTTCCAATCTATAAGGCACTTTTTATCTAATTTCAACATCACATAATTTGTTATAGCTCTTTGTCCACAAGCAACAATACTTATATTACCAGGTAAATTAAAAATTCAGCCAAAAAGTCTTTTCACAAAAATCCTTGGCAGTGTTTATTGCTTCAACATCAGAAACAGATAAAATATTTTCATTATTTCTAAGGTATCTTTTAAGTTCAACATTTAAAATTCTATGAATTTTTAGTGAACATTGGTAGAAAGAATCACCATTTTGTTTATTTTTTGTAATAAATTCTATTTGTTTTCTTGTTTACATCATTAATTTTCATGAGATTTTTGAATTACAAATTTTCTCCCTGTCTTTCCCCTACCCCAACCCCAAAACAGTGATCCCACTGTAGAGTCCCTCCCATGGTCTGCTCTCTAACATTTTGGTAGGGCAGGGAGGGTCTCCCTACCCCAACCCCTGTATATCTTGATTCCTAGTTGCAGGTATTGCAGAGCTTTAAATTCTAGATTCTTTTGGTTCCTCCCACCTCACCCACCCCTGCTGGAAGAACAACCAATTCAATACAGGCTGTGAATGTGTAATTATACAAGACATCTTCAAAGTGGACATATTGTGACAGTGATCATATGTCCCTCCTTCCTACCCTCTCCCCTTGTTCTGTTCTCTACCCTGTCCCTGTACCTTTATTGAAGTGTGAGAATCTAGCATCCCCCCCCATGCCCTGCCTTCACCTCCATCATTCCCCCTTTCATCCCCATGCCCCCTACTCTCTTGTGCGGCATGATGCCCAGTTTAGAGTTTATACCATTTCTTCCTTAAGCCAGATTCAGTAAGAGAAAGTAAAGTTCTAAGAGTTATCCCTTGCCTCTTCCACACTGGATGATTAACCCCATTTTGTCTTTCCCTGTCTCCTCTCATTCTAGTCCTCTCCCACCTCAGAAT
>CM053599.1:203005965-203031221 GCA_028646575.1 Pseudocheirus occidentalis
TGATCAGTGAATTCTTTCAAGTTCTGTTTTGCCCTCTGATTCTAAAACCTCAGGGCAATTTTCTTTGAGGATTTCTTGAAGGATACTTTCCAAGTTCTTTTTTGGTCATGGGTTTCAGGTAGACCAATAATTTTCAAATTGTCTTTCCTGGATCTATTTTCCAGGTCAGTGATTTTTTTCAAGGAGATATTTCACATTTCTTTCTATTTTTTCATTTCTTTGTAACTGTTCAATAGTATCTTGGTTTCTCATGAATCATTAGCTTCTACTTGCTCCACTCTAATTCTGAAGGAATTATTCTCTTCAGAATGCTTTTGAGATTCTTTTTCCATTTGGAAAATTCTACTTTTTAAGGCCTTCTTCTCATTGGCTTTCTGGGCCTCTTTTGCTATTTTAGGTAATCTATTTTTAAAAGTATTGTTTTCTTCAGTTAGATTGTTGACTCTCTTTTCATGATTTTCTCGTGTCATTCTCATTTCTCTTATCAATTTTTCCTCCACTTCTCTTGTTTGTTTTTCAAAGTCCTTTTTCAGTTGATCTATAGCTTCTAGGAATTCTTCAGGTGTCTTGGAAGCATATGGTGTGGGAGTTCTGACTGTGTTTTCTTCCTCCCATTCCATGCTTTGATCCTTTTCATCCACAAAAAAAGGATTCTAGAGTTTTATTTCTGTTCTTATTTTGCTTCCTTTTCCTCATGTGGGCCAGGCAATTAATTGTTTTTTTTTAGCTTTGTGGAACTCTTCTTCCAGGGGGGAAAGCTCTGTTCCAAATTGCTGTGGTTTTCCCAGCTGTCAGAGCTATTAGGGGGGTGTTGCAGCCCCCCCCCAGATTTGGCTTGCTTAGAGCACACCCCAAGACTCCCACCCAAGACCACGCTCTGAATCTAGGCAGCTCAACACAAGAGCACTTGGCACTGATCAATGAACTTAGCCCCACTGCAGGATCTGCAGGCCAGGGGCTCTGAAGCAGCCCAGTGGGGGCAGCTTCCAGTTACAGCAGTTCCTGCCCTTTCCCCACTGCTTCCTTACCCTGGGGGCAGATTGGCTGAAATTCTTTTCCTCCCCCAAATTAAGTTTCAAAGTTTCAGTTTCACTGACCTTCTCTAAACCTGGGTTGCTAGATGTGAAGATAGCTCAAGGTGCAATCGATCTTTTCTGATGTAGACTCATGTTGTGGCTTGAGGGTCTCGGCTCCTCCCGACCACCCTGGAGCCTAGCAGTGGTTTCGGTTTCAGCCTGGGCTGACCTTGGCTCCCGGCCTCCCCAATGAGTCCCTCCTGCCAAGCTGCCTTCAGCAAGAGATTTTTTTTTGTATTTTTGTGAGTTTGAAAGTCCTAGACTTTGTTTGGGGTCATATTGTATGGGTATTTCAGGTGGCTGTGTGGGAGCTGCTGAACCTTGCTGCTGAGCACTGATTCTCAAGGGCTGAAATTCTCTTCATTCCTAGTAAAATGTGCTGTTTGGACAATATTCTTTCCCCTAGAATAATGTAATTATTCTTCATTATTATATTTACATATTTTGGAGATAAAAGAAAAGCAGATTCTAAGGAGCCAAGATAGTAGAGAGAAAAGATCACTTATTTTGGACTCTGAGGATATTGAGTCAAATACTGTCTCTAATGCTTACTTTGTGTTATCTTGGCAATCATTTAACTTTCTATTCAATTTCTTCATCCATAAAGTGAAAAGATTGGTCTCTGGGGTCACTTTGAGCTTTAAATATCTACTATGATGCTTCATCCTAAAACTAAGCATGGAACCATTTTTAAGATGAAATACAAAGCATCCTAATTTTTTCTCAACCTGGAAAATTCATTTATTATCAAATATTGCTGCAACCTTACTTAGCCAGTCAACCACTTCATTTTATAAACGGGGAAGTAGAATTCCAGAGCAGTTATGGGACTTCTCCAATGTCACACAGGTAAAGATAGCAAGATCAATTAAACTAGGTTTCCTTTGACTTTATCTTTGCCAATACAGGCTTTACAGGGATTTGGTTTTTGCTTGTGTCTTTCCAATAATATGACTTTTCATAATATCACTTAACCAATCTATTTCTTTTAATTTTGACCCATTAATCAGAGCACTACCCTCCTATATAATATTTTTAATAGTTTCTAATCTCCCACCAGGTCAATTATATTTCCAGTACTTCAAGGATTTGTAATTTTACTGAAACAGTACTTTCTCACGGAGATGTTAAAACACTCTCCATTTCAGGGTGCATTCTCAATGAACTGCTATGGCTGAAATGATTCTACACTCAATGCACAACTTCTAGCAACAAATTTTTCTGAATTTAGATAGGCTTGTCCCTGACAAACAGAAACAAAATTGTCATGGCTCCCATACTTAGAATCTTGCTAGAACTATTCCTGCTTTCATTTTGCTAGCATAATGCTCAGGAAAGGAGGGAGAGCTATTTTCATAGAGCTAAGAAACATTGGAATAATGTTATAGTGAAGGTGCATTAAAGTGAGATTCAATTTGAAAAATCCAACTCCTATGTGAAAGTCAGGGAACATTTCTCCTTCTCTACTTCTTCCTTAAAAAAGAAACAAAACAAAACAAAACAACTATTAATTTTTCCATAGGCCCCTTTAATATAATTTTGTTGTTTTAATAATTGAATCATTTCCATATGGATTGTTTTTGTTGTATTATTAAACACTATGCATTGTGCTATTGTACTTCCTGTCCTCAAGAAACTCACTCGATTCAAACAACTTCAATTAGAAATCTCAAAGATACACCTAGCCTGAGGGAAAAAATACTATGATGCTTCATTAAATCAGTCAATCAACCTTGAGCACCTACTCTGTGTTAGGCACCCTAGTAAGCTCTAAGGAGACAAAAGAAGAAAAAAGACAATCTCTGTTGTCAAAGACGTCACAACATACTCAGTACTCACAGTCTAATTCTCCCCCAAACACATTTATTTTGCTACTTAATTAATCATCAAACATTCATTTGGTTTTTATTATCTGCCCAACAATGTGCTAAGTGTTGTGGATAGACGAAGTTAAACAGTCCTTTACCTGAAGAAGCTTTTACTATATGTATTTCCTGGTTCTATATTAACATAATGTCCATCCAGACATTTTTAAAGGGGTATTATTTTCACATGTTCTTTTCTAAGTACTTTACATTATTTTCCTCATCTGTATTAGACATTCAAAACTTAGGAAATTATGCGTTATAAAAACCTTCTATTTTCAGTTGTTGAAACTTTTGAATTTAATGAATTCAAAACTGCTTAGATCTCTTCCCAGATAAGAAATGAAGTTGTCAAATAAAATCCAATCTAGCTTAATATGGGCATCTATAACATCCCGGTGGACAGCTCAGCTCACTGAAGATTTACACTGTTTCTTGGCATGTGACAGAACCCATTCCTGAATGGTACAGACTCTAACTTTCAGTGAAATGGATCTGCTGTGGTTTTCCTACATGGAAGCACAGTCAGAAGAGATAAAATTTCAGTAGCTCTGATCACACAGTGCCCTGAAGTGATAGACTGAATCAAATAAAAAATGGTCTACTTCTAGCTTCTACTACAATCCAGGAAGAAACGTCTTGACAATGTGATTACAGACCACTGCCAAATCATACTTTTCAGTCAAAGCCACTTTATGGCTCATACACAGCAGTCCAAACTGTGATGATCATTGATTCTATGGTTCTGCTACCCTGGGATCATAGTATTTAACTTTCTGTTTTTTGTGTTGACTAATTAGTACAAAAACTATACTAACAGAACCATGTAAGCTGTGTTTATATACTCATTCAACAAATTTTGATGAGTGCCAGGGAAGATACACAGATAGTTTAGACAAGACAATATTTCTGCCACCCCCTTAAATAAAGCATGCCTCAATTTATCTAAGTAACCAACGATGAGGCTACTCTTCTTCAAATGGTAAGAGGACTAGAAACAGTCAGACCACCAGTGCACATGCTTGAGCTTAAAGTTTAGTAGAGGGGTAAGAAAAAATAGATAATGATAATTATTTTAGATCATTTGAACCCTAATAAAGGCCAAAGCCTGAACTAATCAATCAGACATGCTTCAATCTAAAAATGCCCTTTCCTGTGTCAGCTACTTTAAGGCCAGATAAGACTGACAAGGAGTTTTCTTCCTGTTTGTGACTATTTAGGATAGTATGCCTGCAACCAAAACAGTGGGACTTCTCTTATCTTGGTATCCTATGGACATATGCTATACAGGGAAGCACAGATATGCTGGGATCATGATTGACACTACTTTGTCAACTGTCTTGTCAATTTGTATTTATGCCTTATTCAACTAAAAAACTTCCTCCAGGGACACAGATATCATGGGATTGTCCTAAAGCATATAAAAAGCTTGTCATTCTTTTATCAGACAGTCAGTACTTATGTTTTTGTTCCTTGCAAGCACAAATCTGCTCGCTTTGAGGGAATAAACAATATGAACTTATATATCACCTAGCCTGTTTGCTTCTTTTAACCAAACTTTCAGGCTGACAAAAATTATAAAACATAATCTTACATTTGAATTGTATCAGAGTTGTGAAGAAGTGTTATAAGAGGTCTGAGAAAGAATGTCTTTGTTTATCTAGGTGTTTCAAAAAACTCTTAAAAGTAGAACATTTGATAAGTAGGAATTTAATAGGCAAAGAGAAGAAGGAAGGCATTTTGAAGTAACAATATGAGTCAAAGCATGGAAGGAAGAAAATTTGAAGCAAAGTAAAGAGACATAGAGTAGAATAGTTGACTGGAGCATAGGGTACATGAAGAGGAACTACATAAGATGTCCAAGAAAGAAGGATGGTGAAAGAAATCAGAGGATATAGAAAAAGAGGAGTTTGAACTTTAATCTACCGACAATACAGAATCAATGAAAATCTTTGAGCATGCAAATGATATGAACACATCCATGTTAATGAATTAATCACCAAGCATTTATTAAACACTTACTACATGCCAGGAAATGTGTTGAGGACTGGAATATTTTTAAAAAGGGAAAAATACAGTCCTTGCCTTCAAAAAGAAAATTCACAATCTAATAAAGGATACAATATGCAAACAAATATATGTGTATATATATATATACATATATATGTATATATATAAGAAATAGATAAATATATCTATAGCCTACTGACCAACAGGCTATTATAATAATCCAAGCATGAGGTTATGAGAGCCTGACTATAGTGGTTGCAGAGGAGAAAAGGGAACATATTTGAGAGGTTTTGCAAAGGTGAAAATGACAAGTCTTAGCAAAAGATGATAGAATGGTAGCAAGAAGTTCAAGATAATTCCTAGGTTGAAAGCCTGAGAGACTATTTGGTTGTTGCCCTCTATAGAAATAGGGAAGGTTAAAGAAATGGAGAACTTACGTGGAAAGATAATGATTCCATTTTGGACAAGATATCTACTGGATATCCACTTTGAGATGTTTTAAAGGCAATTGTAATGTGACATTAGAAGTCAGTAGAGAGATCTGGGGAGGAAAGTTGGATTTGTGAATCATCAGCATAGAAATGGTAATTAAATCCACAGGAGTTTATGAGATCAAGTGGAGAAAGTAGACAAGAAAGCCAAAGATAGAGCCTTGGGGGAAACCTATAATTAAGGGCATGATACAGAAGAGCATCCAGCAAGGAGACATAGAAGTAACAGTCAGATGGGTAGGAGAAGTATCTGCAGATAGTAGCATTCCAAAAACCTAGAAAGAAGGAAGGAGGAGAGAGTGATCAAAAATGCCAAAGACTTCAGAGACATCAAGGAGAAGGAGGATTGCAGAAGGCCACAGGATTTGGCAACTAAGAGATCACTGGTAACTTTGAAGTGAGCTATTTCAGTGGAATGATGAGATTATTATGAGATTATCATAGATAATTATGAGATTATCAGATTGTAGGGGTTATGAAGATATTGAAAAGAGAAAGAAAATGGAAGTTATCTAATATAAATGTACTTCCCTAGGAGTTTAGCTACAAAAGACAGAAATGATATAGGAAGATAGCAGGAATAGAAAAATGAAGTGGAGTTTTTTGTTTTTTTGTTCAGCATAGGACAGATATGTGAATGTAGGCAGTAAGACTAGGAGGGCTTAAAGATTAGTAAAAGACCTGAGAAAATTGATGGGGCAATTTGGAGGGGAAGAAAAGATAGAGTGAGATTATTTGAACAAGATGAATGGTTAGCCTTGGTAAAGAGAAAAGCACTTCATCCAGAAGGAAGGAGGAAACTGTCAGAGAGAATCTGAATGATAGAAGGGTGAAGAATGAGCTCAAGAGGTTAATGGCCTCAGTTTGTTTCTACAAAAAGTGAGACAGAAAGACTCAGCAGAAAATAGAGGAAAAGGGAGCCATGCAAGTTTTAAGAAATGAAAAGCTTTGGAATAGCTACTTTAGAGAGTGCCATAGTCACTTAATAAGGGGAGTATTGTAGGACTGCCTTATAGTGATGAGGTACAGGCTCTGGGAATCCCCTTTAACTTTGACTGAATCTTCCCATTTGATGAGGCATTTGCCTGAGGCCATAAGCCTTTCAATATGGCAAGGCTCAAATCTCCTTTACTGGCCTAGGCCTCCTTTGTGGCATAGCCTCCACTCTTGATGCTCCCAAAATATCTATACACCCTTAAACTAGGCCATCCCTCCACTGTCTCATCTCCAAGTAGCTTCCATCTACTTCCCGCTCTTAATCTCTCATCACTGGAGTCTGACTTCATTTGACTCCTCCTGAAGATCCTCCCCAAACTCCTCCTCTAGACAATCCCTAGATTCTGTCCACAACCTTCCTGTGTATAAGACTCCATCTTTCCTCCATGAGAGAGATAAGGCCAAGAGAATTTTCTAGCACACAATAACTCTGTGTCAGATGATTCTGGCCCACTTGTCCAATGCACCTTTCACAGATACTAAGGCTCCTTAAGAGTCTACCCATTAAGGCAAATCTTCAATAAACTACTTTACTTTGGCTGAGAGAAGATTTGAGTCGAATTCATTCTGCAAGACCCTGTGTGTTCGTATTTGGGGGTCTCAAGCACCCCTAACCCTAAACCTCTACATTTCACTGTCCCCCGACCTCATCAATATCACCAAGGGCCCATTGAGATTTTGTAGCATAATGTTTTTAATGGATATAGTCAAAACAGTTGTACAATTTTCTCCATCTGTGCTCATCAACATGAGGATGAAAGATTATTTTGTCAACAGTATGAAGGTTGGTATGGAAGAAGAATAGAGAGAAGACGAGAACATCATCTAAGAGATTTTTCTAATAATCAAGGTGGGTGAAAAGATATTAGGATCGTCATGATAGGGCACAAGACAAACAGAAACAGATAGACATTCAAGGGCTTTCAAGGGTTGCTCTGTAAGTGGCACCAACATGAATTGGTAAATGATTAGAAATGTTTTGAGGAAGATAGCAGAATGAAAAGTGACCCCAAAATATTTGAAACAGAGTAGAAAATGTGAAATGTATTATCAAAGGCAGAAATAGGAAAAACCTTAAGAAGAGAAGGTTTGGCAGGGGTAGGGAACCTGTGACCTCGAGGCCATATGTGACCTTATTAGGATCTTGAGTCTGACCCTTTGACTGAGTCAAAGTTTTAGAAAAGAAGTACCTTTATTAAAGCCCTTTGATTGAATCCAAACTTCAGGGAACAAACCTGCTTAATAAAAAGACTTGTTCTATAAAAGTGGGACTCAGTTAAAAGGCTATAGTGAAGGCCTTAGAAGGATACATGTGACTTCAAGGTTGCAAGTTCCCCACCCATGGGATAGAGGAAGAAACAAGCAGGTTCTTCATTCCTGGGTTGTGCATTAGTTAGATGACATAGCTGTGGCAGTTGGTAAAATAGACAAAACACTAGAAGAGGAGTCATTAGACAGAAGTTTGCTCTGTAGATCACAGCACTTTGGTCAAATCACATAATCTTGCCTCAGTTTCTTTATTTGTAAAATGGGGAACAAGAATTGGTTATTGCTATTCTCCCTCCTGGCTCTAATATTATGTTTAATATTATGTCTACTGACATGCTTATTAGCGTTGCTTAGCACTGTAGTCATTGGGTATAGTTTCCAGGGTTCCGTTGGTCCAGTCCCACAGGCATCTGTACAACCTACCTTACAACTATACATCGGTAGGTGAAACTGACAAATAGAGAAGGCAGAATTGTCAATAACCCTGTAGCCTGAGCAGCCTCTCTGTACATGTCTTGTGGGAAACTTGATACTCTTTTTATGTAAGAAGAGTTTCCTTAGGCTCTTATTCCCTATTGGTTCATAACTTTGTTATTCCCTACCACCACCCTCCCCTCAACTTTTAGAAACATGGATTTCTTTTTAGATGCATCATGAGCTATGTCACTGTCTACCACTTAATTTCCTTAGTTACTTCCGTGACTATTGGCTTGTATAAACTAGGAATGAGCTGGTCCTGAAAATTGTTCCTTCTCTCTCAAATTAAAAAAAATAAATAAAAACACTATCATCTCTATTTAATGTGTGACTTTCCAGCCTTCGGTCAGTTTTCACTGGAAGTTCTAACAGGAATTTGCAAATTCTTCATTATGTGTATTTTAAACCATTTGCACCTTTTCCAATCTCCTTGAATTCATTAAAGTGTAAGATGCTTCTCCTTTAATATAAAGTTATTTTGGTCTCTGAAAAAGGCAGAAAAGAAATATTTGCTTAAGGAAAATTGACAAAATCAGCTTTAAAAAGAAGTACAATATGGGGCACCTAGGTGGCACAGTGAATAGAGCACCGGTCCTGGAGTCAGGAGTACCTGAGTTCAAATCCGGCCTCAGATACTTAACACAAAAAACTAGCCGTGTGACCTTGGACAAGTCACTTAAACCCAACTGCCCTCCAAAACAAACAAACAAACAAAAAGAAGTACAATATGTTGAAGAGAGACCCAGAATGATGTTCTTAAGATGAGAGAGAAAGAGAGAGAGAGAGAGAGAGAGAGAGAGAGAGAGAGAGAGAGAGAGAACTGTTCCTCAGATAACTGCACTAAGACCAGTTGAAAAGGGCAAATAGGGCAATGACTGAGGTGATGATGCCTGTACGAATTGTGATCCATTAGCTCATTTGTAAGTGACCATTTTAAGAGCTCTAAAGTTAGCTACAGAAACATTGTAAATCAAATTAATGTTTAGGAACTGTGGTAAGATCATATAAGGACTACTAGGTACTTGATAGAAAGGTGGAATTATGGAGTTTCATGTCATAAGTTAGAGATGAGTCACTGCTTACAAGGAATCATTGGTAGAAAAGAAGCTATAGGAAGAAGCCATCAGAAGGCAAGTGGAAAAGCCAAAGAAGAAAAGTTAGGTGCAGGTGGAGTCAGGGGAAGATGCCAGTTAGTCAATGAGAAAAGGTAGATATAAAAAAAAACAGAATATATTAAGCTGGCAGGACTGGAGTCAAATGAAAGAGCTGATTGAAGTCTGATAGGTTCAGCAGCTGTTGGAACCTAATGAAAAGTGGGAAAAAGGTGACCTAGACCCATATACTATACAGAAGTTCCTAATAAGCCTTTCTCCCACGCCCATCCACCCCCCAAAAAAGGAATGAGCTGCCTCTGAGGCCGATTTCAAGAATCAACTATGAAAGGAAGTCTTAAAGCAGAGGCAAGTAGACAACTTTAAAAAGATATTGCCAAGAAGGTTCATTCTTTAGGTTAAAATTGATACAATCATTCCTTCAAAATCTAGAACTCTATGAATTTTTTGTGTCCGTTTTCTTTATTCATTCTTTTAGGTTAGTAAAGCAATATCAATCCTACAGTGTCAGCTGGGTTAGTAGAAGAATTGGTTTGCTGGCTAAAAGAAATATGAAGAGAGTAAGTAAGAAAGAAAAGAGTGCCCCTTAATAAATGTTATTTCCCATCCCTGTTTTCCTGGTCATTTCCTTCTTTATGAAATACTTTGCTTCCCAAGAAACATTCAAGGAAAATAAAAATTCAGATTATAAAGTGTAATATATTTGAATGTTTGTGTCTATTCATCATTGTTTCATACATTTGCAACCATGGTAAATCAACTCTTCTTGATGTTTACCCTTTCAGTTTGGTGAACCCTAGGACATATTTGAGCTTGGTACTTTGATTCTGATGTCCTTTGTTACTGTAAATGTTCCCTTATTGGTGGAAATAAGATCAGTCTCAACATGCATTTATACTGAGACCAGATGGATAAAGAGAAAGAAATCAGGTTATGTTTGGTTTTTTGTTGTGTTTTTTTCCACAGTGCACATAAGAAGAAACTGTCTGCCAATCTGTAGCTGCTAACTTAACTCTTTTTAAGTAACCACTCATATTCTTAACTAGAAACACTTAAAATTGGATAAATTTGCCAAAAGACATATAATGTGTGTGTGCATTTCTGCAGTTGATAAATATTTATTAATATCCTAATATTATTAATTTATTACTATTGAAATGACAATGTTTTAGTGTAGTATTTATTAATGTGGGTTATATATGGTTAGTGACCATGACTTGAGTAAAGATTCAGCAAAAAAACAAAAAAAAATCCCTAAGTTATAGCAGTCAGATAGATGGAATAACTACAAGAGAGTAGAGTTCCCAAAACTGGAAGTATCAATGAGAAGGTTATCAACAATGTGAAAGGCTCCAGAGAGATCCAGAAAGATGAGGACTGAGAAAAGAACATTGGATTTTGCAAGTGAGGGATCATTTGCAACTTTAGAGAAATATCATATGGTCTAATATAATAAAATAAGGTTGCATCTTAAGACATGCTTTATGAATAAGTAAGAGAAACCAAGAAAATCTTACATGAATCAATACACTACAATGTAAGAACTAAGATAATAACTTTGTCTAATGTCCACAATTAATGTAAAGTATCACTGAAAGACATCAGAATTCTGAAATCAGTGACAAATTGAGACATTTGAAGAGTGATAGTGAAGATTATTTGGAATGTAGATATAGACTGAAGTCTATATTTTCAGATATGGTTCTTTATTTTGTTTTGTTTTGTATTTCTTTGATGATGAAGGATTCTGCTATTTGGGGGAAGGAGAGATGCAAGCGGGAAATGGAAGAAATGTTTTATAGAATCAACGGAATATTTAGACATATACATATATACACATATATACATATATGTATGTGTATATATACATATGTGTGTATGTATAAATTATACACACATATGTATAAATACACATACATACTATTTAATTTATATATGTGTGTGCATGTATATCTATGCCTTCCCATTCTTTAAGGATGGATACCCATTCAATTTGCCCATTTCATTGCTTCCTCTTTCTTTTAGAAGTCTTTTCTATACTTCCACAGCTCAGGCTGTCATGGTCTTTCCTTACTCTGGATGAAAATATGTCTTACTGTCTCTGCTATTTATTTGCCATTAGCTATATACTATCTTTTATTGGTAGTTTTTTAAATGTATATGTGAGAAATTTCTTTTTTGCCCAAATTATTGATCAAGGGGTGACCACATCTAATAGTCATTTTATACCCCGTATAACAACAAACTTGTTAAATATCTGTTGATTTATTCCAAAATGTTACATTGCTTATACATATTTTTTTCAGCTATTTAAATAACAAAATTACATTTCTAGTATAAGATGACTATGTATTTACTCAGGACAAAAGACTTTTATCTCTAAGTAAATGAACATTATTTATTACATATTTATTGTAATGACTTTTGCTCCCTAATGATAGTTCATAAATAGAGAGGCAAAGTCATAAAATGCTGAGAACGGTGTAGGTTTGATTTACTTGACTATAATTACTGCTGAGTGACCTTCTAGAAGACAAGTGAATATCCTTAGCTCACCGATCTACTTTATAAGTAATAGAGTCATTAGGTGATTAACCTAGAGCCTTCATCTCAATGATATATTACACTTGGTGGCACTTGGTAACCGTATGAAAATGAATGGTCAGTCTCATGCTTGACTACCAAAACTCTTATCAGTAAGAAGATGGCTCCTTTCAATTGACGTTCCCATCATAAACATAGAGGGACTGAATGTCATAATCATGATAGTCACACAACATGCACCAAAGGAAAGGAAAATATTAAGAAAAAGTGACAAAGTTAAATCATAAATAATCAAGATCTATGAATATACACTATTTGATGTCTATACTAGACATAAGCCTTATGTTAAAGATTGACAATAGTGACATCAGTGTTGACATAGATGTTATTAAATACCCATAGTATACTGGGATATTTTGGAAAAAGTTGCAAGATTAGTCCAAAAAGGAAGAAGTCAGTAGAATAAGTAATGAAACAAATACAGGAGGAATGATATAGAAACATTCACATGAGGCAGCTGAAAAGTAACACAGCAGGAATAACTAATAGTAGCTGTAAAGAAATGTAATTTTATGTTTTTTACCTTCCAAAAATAGCTAGAATTAAGGTGCCAAAATCATCTCTTATTATTTTTTCACCTTAAACCTTTAAAGGTGTTATATCCATGTTTTTGTATTAAAATGAGTGGTACTTATTAGATCATACATGAGGGATGAACTGCATGTTTTCCATTTATTATGTCTTTTTTTTGCTATTATGCATCTACATTTAGGGAATATCATATATATATACATATATGTTTTTAGAGAGATTATTGCTAGTGAGCCAAATTTGCAAGGCTTCAAATTGTGCAGTTCATATGACAAGGAGAAGACAGATAAGAGATTTTCATTTGGAATAAATGAAAAGATACCTAAACATATAACCATAGTTAGTAGTGTAAAGAAAATAATTAAAAAGCTCACTTTAAAATCTTGTTTTTTATTTTTAAAGATCTTGTCAATAACGATGACAATTTTCAAAATGCATTCCATTTATGATTTTGCCAAGAACTCCTACTGTAAGAATCCATTCATTGCCAATTTTAAAATAATTAAAATAAAATTATAAATGACTATGCGAGGAATGGAACTTAACAATGATGCTAACTGGATTTATGCCTTAAGGCATAAGATGGGAATAGAGCACTAAAGGACATCATCTTCCAATCTCTCTCAATGATAAGACTAATTTTATGGAAGCCTCAATAGGAAAGACCCAGAAGATTTGGCTCAGGCATAGCAAACCATATGGTGAACCTCTTAGAGTCTAAGTCATTTAGGGGAAAGTTGCAGTATTATATATTCCATCAGAAAATCTGAACTTAGAAGATTATTGAAAAATCCACTGAGGTACAGGTTGGGGTGCTGGTAGGGAATCTAATTCTTTTTAAAGATGAATGTTAAATGGCCGGTATCTTTATACCTTGTAAATTAGCAAGCACTACATATCAGGGATTGATTTATTCTTTTCTTGATCACCTGTACTTAAAAAATGTGATTGAGAAAATGTTAACAACATAGATTAAACTTAAAAGTTTTTCCTGTATACAGTTTTTTCTTCCTTTCTGGGGAGTTGATTGCTAAAAACTTACCAGCACATTGCTGTGATCCCCTCCATAGTTCAATCAATCACCCAGGTAAATCATTCACAGCTGATCATCCCACAATATTCTTGTTTCCTTGTACATTTTACTTGGCATCAGTCCATACTAATCTTTCTGAGAGTCTCCTGATCATCTTATTTCTTTAGTCTAGTCTAGTCTAGTCTAGTTCTTATTTCTATATCCCATTTCTTTTCCATGCTCCATCATAATCATATACCATAATTTGTTCAGTCATTTCCCAATTGATGGGGATCCTCTTGATTTCTAGTTATTTGCCCCCAGAAAAGATCTACTATGGATATTATCATATATGTAGCTCCTTTTCCTTCTTCACTTCTTTGGGATAGAGACCTAGTAGTGGTATTGCTAGGCCAAAAGATATGCATGATTTTATAGCCTTATGAGCATAGTTCCAAATTTATCTACAGAATTGCTGAATCAGTTCACAACTCCATCAACAATGCATAGATGTCTCATTTTTCCCACATCCCTTTCAACATTTGTCATTTACCTTTAATGTCCTATTTACCACTCTAATAAGTATGAGGTAGTACCTCAGGATGGTGTTAACTTCATTTCTCTAATGAATGGTGAGTTGAAGTATTTTTTCATATGACTATTGACAGCCTTGTTTGTTTCACCCAAGAACTTATCCTATCTTTTGACAATTTATCAATTAAGGAATATTTATTTTTATTAATTTGACTCAGTTCTCCACATGTTTGAGAAATAAGGTCTCTTTCAGAGAAAATTGCCTAACTGTATTTTTCAGTTACTATTGCTAATTGTATTTCCCTATTCCCCACATTTATTCCATTCTTTCTCTCCTTTCACCCTATCCCTTTTCAAAGTGTTTTGCTTCTGACTACAAGCTCCCCCAATCTGTTCTCCCTTCTGTCACTACCCCTTTTCTTATCTCTTTCCCCTACTACTTTCCAGTAGGATTAGATAAATTTCTATATCTAATTGAATGTGTATGTCATTCCTTCTTTGAGTCATTTTTGATGAGAGTTCACTCACTCTGCTCTCCTCATTTTCTTGCCACTTTATTGTGAGATAATTTATACCATTTTGCCTCTCTCTCTTTCTTTCAGGACATTCCTCTCTCACCCCTTAAATTTATTTTTAGATATTTGCCTTTATATTCACCTCACGTCTTTGCCCTCTGTCTATATAAACTCCTTCTAACAACCTTAATAATAATAAAGGCCTTTTTTAGGATGCTTAAATTTATTTATTTTTAACATTTTTAAAAATTTTGAATTCCAAATTTTCTCCTCCTCGCATTGACCAAACAAGGAATATATTTTCAATTATATATGTGGTCATGCAAAACTTATTTTCATAATAGCCATGTTGCAAAAACAATAATAAAAGCAAGAAATATAAAGATAGTGAAAAAAGTATGATTCAATCTGCGGTCAGAATTCATCATTTCTGTTTCTCTCTCTCATTCTGACATAATAGACTCATACCCATGACCTCTAAGGAGAATCTAATTGCCCTAAAGATCATAAAGTTATTGAGGATTACAAAGTTCCCATTTTGGAACATAAATAATTCATTAAGTTCCTCATGATTGGTCACTCATATTTACCTTTCTATGTTTTCTTGAATTATGCATTTGAATGTCAATATTTTCTCTTTTTTTTACTGGAAATGATGGAAGTCTTCAATTCTATTAAATGCATATTGTTTCCCCCTATAATGAGAAAAGATCAAAATGAGTACATGGTTTAGACATAATGAATGATATCATGAGCAAATTCAGAGAGCAAAGAATAGTTTACCTATCAGATATATAGAGAAGGGAAGAATTTGTAATCAAACAAGAGAGAGAACATTATGAAATTCATAAAGGATAATTTTGATTATATTAGACTAAAATGCTTTTTGCCCAAACAAAACCAATGCAACCAAGATTAGGAGGGAAACAGAAAACTGGAAAAGCATTTTATAGCCATTGTGTCTGATAAAGGTCTCATTTCTAAAATATATAGAGAACTAAGTCAAATTTATATGAATACAAGTTACAGTTGATAAAAAGTCAAAGGATATGAAGAGAAAGTTTTCAGATGAAGAAATAAAAGTTAAGTATAATGATATAAAAATTATCTAAATCACTAGATATCATTGGGGAATTGCAAATTAAAATGACTTTGAGGTACCACACCTACCAGATTAGTTAACATGTCAGAAAGGAAAAGGATAAATGTTGGAGAAGATGTGGCAAAATTGGGATACTAATGCATTATTGGATGGAGATGTGAACTGATTCAACCATTTTGAAGAGCAATTTGGAACTATACACAAAAAGCCATAAAACTGTACATACCCGTTGATCCCCCAATAGCAATACTAAGTCTGTATCTCAAAGAAATAATACAAATTAGAAAAACACTCAAATATTCAAAAATATTTATAGTAGCCCTTTTTGTAGTGGCCAAGAATTGGAAACTGAGGGCTTACCCATCAATTGGGGAATGCCTGAACAAATTGTGGTATATAAATGCAATGGAATACTATCATACAATAAAAAATTATGAACAGTTGGATTTCAGAAAAACCCAGAATGACTTACCTGAACTGATGGTGACTGAACTGAGCAGAACCAGGAGAACATTATACACAGTGACTTCAACACTGTATAATGATTTACAAAGATAGACTTAGATCTTGTCAGCAATATAATTATACAAGACAATTCCAAAAGACTCACCATGGAAAATTTTAACCATATCCAGAGAAAGAAATAGAGTCTGAATGCAGACCAAAGCATGATATTTTCATATATTTTTCTATTTTCTTTCCTATTTAACTTCTCTCTTTAAGACACTGGCCTCCTTATAAATATCTCTCCTATAAAATACAGAAAGTAAAAAAAACATTCAAATCTGCCAAGTTTGCCAAATTCTTTTTCATACAGTTTATTGGAAAACCAAGTTAAAACAAATGGTTGATCTGGCATTTTTAGATAATGTATGGGTTTATTGTATTCATATATTCTATTATGTTATCCATCTCTAATTTGAGTTAACATTCCTAATTCAAGCAATTTCATTCAATAAATCTTCAATAGGTACTGGAGGAGATATAAAATTCAGATAAGCTAAAATATCTAGACCAGGATGGAACTTATAATCTAGATGGGATAACGTCTGTAAGCCTAGGTTATGTAACATATCACTAAATATTATTTGATTACAAAATAAGAGACACAAAGAACGTGGAAAAAGGAAAACTGAAATAGAAGGAACCACAAGCATAGAATTACAGTAAAAGAAGCAGCTATGAAGTGAAGCTCTCTTCTTTCTCTTATTGAGGGCAGATTATCAACCAGGCATGGACTATCTCCCAAGAGGCTTATAAACCCTATTTGTGTTACTGTGACACTGTTGTTATTTTGCTATTCCACCAGTATTGTCACTTAATAGCTCAGAATATAATGAGATTAGTAAATGTTGAGGAAAAAGAACCCAGCAGAGGCCAAGAAAATGGAAAGTAAAGAGGCATAGACAAGGATGGCAAAAAATAAGAGCAGGCACCAGGGTGTTGGACATTAAAGGGGCTATTTAACCTCTACAAGCAAAGTAATTGCTGTTAAAGTAATAGGTAGATACAATTGCCAAAAATGCTATTACATGGAAAAGCAAAGTACTTAGGCAGTCCTAAGGAGGCAAATGAAAATAGAAAATAAAGTCTTGTCGCCATATAAATCTGGCATAGCAGTTTAACCTAGTAATAATGATATCTTATAATTATATTATATATCTCATATTCCTTTATTCCAGAGTGCTTTCTTTATAACAATGCTATGTAAAGTCCTTACTTCACAGAATAAAAAAGAGGCCCAGTTTCATGGGGTAAGTGTAGATACCAGAACACAAAGCCAGATTATTCTGAATCTAATATTCTTAATTGCTCACTATCAAGATCAAATATAGCAAATCTCTTTCCTCAAAGTTCTTTCTCCTTCCCCATTCCTCACCTCCTATGTTAGAGACGTAGATGGGCAGATAAAACTATTATTACATATTTATTATGTGCCAAGAATCATGCAGAACTTGGGAGTGCAAATATAAGCTTAAAGAAGGCATTCTGACCTCAAAATGCTTACATTCTTATTTTACCACTTAATAGTATTTGTTAAATTCCATGTAAAGATACTTTGCAACATTCACTTTTATAAAATGTTGAACTCCAAATTTTTTTCTTCCTCCTTCCATTACCTCCTCTCCCCTAGACAGCCAGTGAACTGATATAGAGGCTATACAAGTATAATTGTATTAAATACATTTCCATATTAATCATGTTGTAAAAGAAGAATCAGAACAAAAAGTAAAAACCCCAAGAAAGAAAAAAACAGGAAAAAGTGAAAATAGTATACTTTGATCTACATTCAGACTCCATAGTTCTTTCTCTGGACGTGGTTAATTTTCCATCACAAGCTTTTTGTAATTTGTCTTATTGATGGGAAGGGCTAAGCTATTTTTATATCCTTTCCAACAGTTTTTGATGAAGAAGAGAAGGACCTTGTGTTTGTGAAGACTAGCCTGGTTTGGGGCGGGGGAGGGGGAGGAGGAGTCAGACAAGGTGGTGTAATTCAAAGAGAATTGTCCTTTGAGCTGGGACAAGCTTCATTTCTAATATACTAAGTGACCCTAAGGCAAGTTGCTTTATTTTTAAGGGTTCTAGGCAATTATTTAAGTAACTCTGTGAGTTGCAAAGTAGATACTGACCTGCATTGGTGGAGAAAATGTCCTCATTCAGGAGTTCTATATATCAGGATAATCACAAGCCCCATCTCTATCCAGTACCTATCTTTAACTTATGTCTTACACTCTTTAAAAGAACAGTGCTTGCAATTTATAACACACTCTACACATTTGTGATACATTTTAACATCTAGAAATAAAAGAATCTAAGACAGGACCCTGTATCCAAAAACTGTATCTATATTCAGTGTTGCACAATTGGACATAAAACATTCAAAACAAATCTAATTGTGGTGAGGGAAATTTCCTTCCTAAATCAGTGAAAAATCATTTTGTGAAGTAAGTGTAATATGCCACTAAATATTTTTGTTCTCATTTTTTTTCCTGAATTAGGTTACCATATTTTCTAAGGGTAAAATATAGAAAACTGACAGGACATACAGGAAAAATATTGTATTTTCATGTACACGTGTTTATATAGTACTTTATTTTGGTCATGTGTACTTTTCTCTGAATATATAAAAATATGTGTATATATTTAATATACATACACATATACATACATACCTATACATATACAACACATTCGTACACATGTAATTATCAATCAGGTATTCCAGAGAAACAATAAGATTAAAATTATGAATATACCAGGTAGTAGCACAGGAGGTTCCTGTATCTATCCCCCTACCAAAAAAACAAACAAAAAAACCTCACCTGACATGTTAAATTTAGCCTGTACTTTGTTCCTCCTACTTTTTTTTCTTTTTAGAAATTCCCAGTGATGATATAAGTTCAAATAGAGTATATGGGTGGCTCCAGTGTTTCTCCTTCTCAAAGTTCAATCATTTTGTGGCATGCGCTGCCGAGAACCTTGCTGTGTTCTGTGTTTTCGACAAATATTCTATAGTCAACATTGTATTTGAAGTTCATTTCTTCTTATTCCCCTTGAAAAGAAGTTTTGAGAATAAAGACATTTTTTTCATTTGATCACAGGGCTGTCTTTGGATCCTTTCTGCTTTGCAAAATTCCTATACTCATATTTATCCCATGATTCAGATCAAAAGTTACTGGCTTAGAAATGGAACTGAAAAGAAATATTCAGGAGAAGTAGTGAGTCACCATCTTATCCAGGTCACACTCAGAAGTTTTGGTTGTTGCTACAGAGTCTGGGATAGTATGCTTAGCAAAATTTCTACAGACGAATAGGGCCCAAGTTGATATTGAATTGGATGGATGACTGGGTAGGACTAAAATCAGCAACTGATGGAGAGACTAATAACAAGAGAGAGAATTCTGACAAAAATCATAATAGTAATGAAATTTGAAGATACCTTTGTATTGCTAAATTTACAGGTACTTAGCACCTGGTTTCAAATTGACACTCTGTTAAAGAAACAGAAAGCATGAACCCCTGTTGCCGACATAACAGGAAGGGGCAGAACAGGAAACCCCTGTGGCTGATGTGACAGGAAAGGGCTGAATAGGGAGAAGCAATACTATATATAAGGAAAATCCCCAGCTAGCAAAGTCAGAAATTCCTGGGAACTTGTGGTGGTGGGGCTTCTTTGGAGGGCCAGCTGG
Source organism: Pseudocheirus occidentalis (assembly GCA_028646575.1). NCBI lineage: Eukaryota > Metazoa > Chordata > Mammalia > Diprotodontia > Pseudocheiridae > Pseudocheirus > Pseudocheirus occidentalis. The sequence continues at coordinate 203,025,750 of CM053599.1, forward strand.
AGCTGCTGAGTCCAAGGACCAGCTGGAGCTGCAGAAGACTGAGGAAGCATGACTACGTTACTGGGTTTGTCAATCTTTGACTTCTGAAGGAACAGTGACTATGAAGGATTTAAAGTGGACTGGACACTGTGAGCTTCAGCATGGAACACAAACAGCATGGAGAGCTGGGAGCTGTCTGCCATAGAACATGGTTGACACTTTGATTAATCCAGGTAGGAGCTGAGACCATGGAAGGGGATCAAGGGATCCTGAGAGCTTACCCCAAGTCAAGCTGAAAGACTTTACTTAGATACTGTGTACTGACTGAGAAGACTGTGATTTACTTGTGAAAACAGGGTAGACAACCTCTGTATTTTCTGATGATTGAATAGTGAAAGATGCCTGAATAGTGAATGGTTTGTAACTTAGTGCTCCCCGTGAGGGGAGAACTTTGACTTTTGTATTTTGTGACCTTTAAGGAGGCAAGCCTTTTTTTAAAACTATGTGACCACTGTGGTGAAAACAACGTGCCCATTTTAGTGATAAGTTGTTATGAATGCTGTATTTTGATTTTCTGTGAATGTTTTGCTCTGGTTTGTTATTTGAATAAATAGAGAGATCACTATACTATCTAATCATAACCTTGAAAGCTATTCATAGCAGCATTCTTCTGGAAAGCTACTCTTGCATGCCTTTACAAGGATACACAGAATTTGTAAGTATAAAGAGAAGAGAAGAAAGAAAAAAAATTGTTTTTTAAAAAAAGCAACACTGAAAACCCTTGAATGATTATGATTTAGTCTTAACTTAAAATTCATTTGCAGTAGGATTTGCTCTCTAGCTTAGAGGTATTTAAAGTGTGGTAGAGAAACCCCTACAAGTCCTCAAGCCCTTTTTCAGGGGGTTCATGACATACAAATTATTTATACCATAATATTTAGACTTTAATTTATAATGTGTTAAATATCAATAAATAATATTCCACATAAACAAAAGGTATTTGCAGGATTCTTAGTGATTTTTAACAGTGTAAAGGAGTCCAGAGACCCAAAATTTTGAAAATCACTACTTTGCATTGTCACACTCAGTAGGAAGTGTTAGAAGTATGAGGAGAAAGGGGATGGAGCCAAGATGACAGAGTAAAAGCAGAAACTTGCTTGAGCTCCCATTCCAATGACCTCTAATACCTGTAAAAACTGACTCTAAACAAATCTTAGTAGTACAGAACCCACAAAGTGACAGAGAGAAATGAATCTCCCACTGAAGGCAACCTGGCAGAATGACAGGAAGGGTCTATCACACTGACCTGGGAGCCAAACACAGTCCCACATAGGCCATGCAGGCCAAGACTTGCAGCACAGACCAGCCAAAGCAGACTTGAGAAGAGTGAATCATTGGCAGCTATGGTAGTTTCCAGACTTCTCAACCCATAAACACCAAAAATAAAGTAAAAGGTTAGTGGGGGAAATCTGTCAGAACTGGGTAAGAGACGAGCACAGTCCAGTCCCTGCCCTGGGGTGGTGGAGGCAGTGAGCCATCTGCAGCCGCTCCTGCAGCAGATGCCTTCTGAGATCCAAGCATGTTCAGCATTCCAGAGGACTGCTGCTGTGAACAGTTTCAAGGTTCTGATTACATAGCATAGTGAACTCTCTATTTATTCAGCAGTAAGTTAAAGCAAAACACTGACAGAAATCAAAGTGCAGCATTCACAATGTTATGATATTACAACTTATCTCTAAAATACTAAGTACAATCAATTAGTAATTCAATCATTTAGTAATTGAATCACTTAATAAGTTCTTAATCCAATCATCCTTAGGGAGGTTTATCTCCTTAAGGGATACAAAGTACAAAGGTCAAAGTTCTCCACCTCTAGGTCACAGTAAATTATAATCTTCTCAGTCAGCAGTGTGTGCCAGGGATTACCCTGAGGACTGGACAAGGACCCAGGAGCAATCTACCTCTGAGAACTGGACGAGAACCTGGCAGCTTTCTGCTTCTGTATCCAAGTAACTGTTTAGTGGATTCAAGAAGGAGCTGGGACTATTGAAGGGGATCCAGGGAATCTGAGAGGCAACCCAGAGTCAAGACGAAGAAAAGGCCTCCTCTTGGACAAACTGAGGTTTTCTGGACACCAAGGGGTGGAGTGTTTGTGTAGTTTTCTAATGATTGTATTAGTGATTAATGATACTTGGGAATCTAGCTTAGTGGCTGACTGCTAGATAAGTGACTGATTAAGTTAATGGTTGCCCCATGAGTGGAAGACTGATATATTGTGAATTGATTTAATGAATGGTTAAGTGAGAAGGGTTTCCCCCTTATGGAAACTAGGTGATTATTTTTTTTTTGTTCCTTGTTCTATATATTGTGGCCACTGTAGTGAAAACTGTGTGACCATTCTAATGTTAAGTTGTTTTGACCACTATATTGTGAGTTTCTGTGATAAGATGTAATGTTGTGAATATTATATTGTGAATGTTTGCCTTGATTTGCAATGGAATAGAGTATTCACTGTTACTGTGTAATCTGAATCTTAAAAGATGTTCACAGTAGCATTCTTTTGGGAATCTGCTGGTGTATGGCATTACAGGCTTCTGTACAAAGTATCACAAACAGGGGGAGGCTAGGTGGCACAGTGAATAGAGCACCGGCCCTGGAGTCAGGAGGACCTGAGTTCAAATCTGGCCTCAGACACTTAACACAAAAACTAGCCGTGTAAACTTGGGCAAGTCACTTAACCCCCAACTGCCCTCCAAAAAGCAAAAACAAAAAAAACAGAAACAAAGTATCACAAACATCAATATAGACAGAACAGACAAACATTGATTGCCAAGATTCTACAAGCTTCCTCTTTCTCTACCACAAGAACGCCAGTCTCAGTTCTGCTCTCTCCAACCTGGACCTCTCCTTTTATAGGATCATTCGCTCCTTGCCTTCCTGTTGCATCAGAAATAGGAGCTTGCAATTTCTAGGGTTCACAAGTTGTGCAATTCACAAGTTATGGATCTTAATATTTGATACAATCATGAATTGAAACAAGGTGTTAACTACTTCTGTGTTGATGAAATAGCTAATAAAGATGTTAACTATTTCTTTGCTTTCCATTATATATTCTGTCTCACAATTTGTGAGGGGACCACGTGACTGACCAGGGGGCAATTGTTGGAAACTGTTTGCTGGCACCGAGGCAGGATTCTCTTGCTTTGCCTTGCTTGGATCTTGGCCATAGACTTGGTCTGTGGTCCTAGGGTAAGGAGTGCTAGTGTGGCTGAGCTTTTTGAGGTTGTGGAGACACAGTCCTCCTCACAGTTCTGAGGCAAGTGCCAAGAAAAAACTGACAATTGTTGCACAAGAAATTTGTCTATGTCTCAGAAATTTGAGACATAGTACTCTCTACCCTGGAAGAAGAGTTCTACCACGGCAAAGAGCTCAAAAGTCAAGTAATTGGGCAGCAAGATGAGCAGAGGAAGCCAAATCAAACTATAGAATCATTTTTGGTGACAAAGACTATCAAAAGATAGAACCAGAAGACAACAGAGTCAAAACTCCTTCTTCAAAAGCCTTCAAGAAAAATATGAATGAGTTTGCAGGCCATGGTGGGGCTTAGTAAGAGTGGATGAGAAGATGTAAGATGATGTAAGATGATGTAAGAAAATTATGAAAGTCATTCAACAGCTTAATAATGTAGACTCAAAGAAAAAAAATACCGAAGAAAATAACAGCTTAAAAAGAGACTAACTCAAATGGCAAAAGAGGCCCCAAAAGCCAATTAGGAAAAAAATGTCTTAAAAAAGCAATATTCATCATATGGAAAAGGAATTTCAAAAATTCACTGAAGAAAAGAATTCCTACAAAATTATATTGGCACAAGTAATGTTAACAACATTATGAGAAATCAAGATACTATAAAACAGATGCAAGTGATTTAAAAAATAAAAGGCAACATGAAATATCTCGTTGAAAAAACCACTGACTTGGAAAATAGAGATAATTTTTTAAATATTGGACTACCTGAAAGCCATGATCAAAAAAAAAATAAACAAAACAACTAGACATCATCTTTCAAGAACTTATCAAGCAAAACTGCCCTGATGTTCTAGAACCAGAGGGCAAAATAGAAATTTAAAGATTTCACTGATTCACTCTTCAAAAAGTTCCCAAAAAGAAGATTCCTTAGGTGAGGGCAGCTACTGTGGGAGGGGACCAAGGCAGCAGCGTCCTGCTGCCAAGTGTGGCTGGAATGGGTCCCTGGGGTTGAGGGTCAGGCCCACACTGGTGGCCTAGTGGTCTTTGTAATCGAGGGCTCTGCCAACCTGGGATCCTACTTGAAGGGACTGTGGAAGCACTACCTGCTGACCGCCATCCAGTACTTCAATGGGGGCCCCATCCAGAGACCAACTTTGGAGGAGACTATGGGGGCACCCCGCAAGGAGTGGTAGTCTTCAGCAGCATGGACTATGTTCCAGAGTCCTACATCTGGTGCCACTCGCTCACCAGCAGTGCCCATGAGTTTGTCACGTGGCTGGATGGCATCCAGTTCATGCCCGGCAACAAGCAGCCTCGCTACCAAGGGGCTGAGCACTGCAGCACTTCAATGACTTCAAGAAGATGCGGGAGCAGATCTGCTAGACATACAAGGTCTGCCTGTTCATCTGTAACTCGTCCCCATACCTGCCACCCATGGAGAGCTCCACATATTCTGGCTACACCACTGAGAGCCTCAGGCAGATCTGGAAGTGAGGCATCGGCCTCTCCATCGCCCCTCCCCCCTCCCAAGCTGCAGGCACTGCGGCTCCTGTTCTAGAAGGTGGGACCCCGGGCCATCCTGGAGATGCAGGCCACTAACATGAGCCAGGACCCACAGCATATGGTGCTGGTGTGAGGCCACGTGCCACCTGTTGGTGGAGGTTCTAGACTAAGCAGCCCAGGGCACTGCCTCCAGCACTGCCTCCTGGGGTCCCTCCCTCCGCAGCACCCCCTCTCCCAGCTGCTACCTCCAATCTCCCAGCTCTACTAGGTGTCCAGTAACCTCAGTGCTGCCCAGGTGGCTGCTCAAAATGGGTCCACTCCTGGAGGAGCAACAGCAGGACCCCTAAAGCCTGCTCCACCTCAGCCAGCCACAACTGCAGCCCCCAGGCAGGGTAGGAATAGGAGTGATTGGGACAGGTGGATAGCCTCCCCCTCCCCCAGGTACTGCCCAGCCCCTTCTGGGAGCAACCCCTCCTGGAGCTGCCCCACCAGGGCCTATCCTGCTGCCCCAGAACCTGGGTGCCAACCCCCAAGTTGCGAGTCTTGTGCTGAACCCACCACCCCAATAGCTACCCCAGACCTCCCTCCACCACCTTCAGCCTCCAGGAGCCCCAACCCTGTTGCCTACCCTACACCAGGGCTTGGACCAGCCACCCTTGGGTCCTACCTTGCTGCACCCCCGACCTGCTCAGCCTTGGCCCAGACAACTTTCCTGATGGGCCTCTCAGCTCAGTTGCTCTTGAA